>CM066321.1:67707054-68307054 GCA_033807775.1 Saussurea involucrata | reverse complement strand
TCAACCCTGACCCTCAGGTCAACAACCCTACCACTGATAATGATCCTGTCATCATTCCTAGCATGCAGACAAGTGAAGCTGAATCATCCTCTTGGGTTTCAGCTATTCCCATTAACACTTTGCCTCCTTCTGAACCCTCAACTTCTGAAATTCCATCTACTTCTCAACAATCAGTGAATGAAATTTCATCTGAACCTCAGCTAATCTTGCCTGGTATACATGAATCTACTACCGCTGAAGCCTCATCTTCAGCATCTACAGCAGTTCCATCTGAGTCAGTGATTCAAGCTCCTGCTCAGCGATGGACCTTAAATCACCCAGTTTATCAAATTCTTGGTGATCCAAACTCAGGTGTTCAGACTCGACGAAGTTCAGGTAACATCTGTCTTTCTGTTAATTTTATTTCTCTGATTGAACCAAAGAAAGTTGATGATGCCCTCAGAGATCCAAGCTAGGTCAGCGCTATGCAAGAAGAGCTGACAAAATTTGAAAGAACAAAGTTTGGAATTTTGTTCCCAGACCATCTGACAAAACAGTGATAGGCACCAAATGGGTCTATAGAAACAAGTTAGATGAGTTTGGAACTGTAACTCGCAACAAAGCTCGACTAGTTGCTCAGGGATACAGACAAGAGGAAGGCATAGACTACGATGAAACTTTTGCCCCAGTGGCAAGACTCGAAGCAATTCGACTCTTCTTAGGCTATGCAGTTCACAAAGACTTCAAAGTTCATCAAATAGATGTCAAGTCAGCGTCTCAATGGAAAGCTGAATGAAGAAGTCTATGTCGAACACCCACCAGGATTCGCTGATCCTAAGCATCCAAGTTATGTCTATAAACTGGATAAGGCCCTCTATGGCTTAAAGCAAGCACCTCGTGCATGGTATGCCACTTTATCCTCCTTTCTTCTCACTGGAAAATTTGAACGTGACAAAAATGTATAATACTCTATTTTTCAGAAAGGTTTAAGGTCATATTATTCTTGTTCAAATGTATGTCGATGATATTATATTTGGTTCTACTAACCCATCTCTGTGTATTCGTTTCGCTGAAAGAATGAAATCTGAATATAAAATGAGTATGATGGGTGAGCTGACATAATTCCTCGGACTCCAAATCAAGCAAAGTGATAAAGGCACTTTCATTCACCAAGGTAAGTACGTTAAAGATATGCTGAAGAAATTTGATCTTACTCAAAGTTCAGCAATGAAAACTCCTATGGCACCTCCGCTGACACTTAACAAGGATCCCTCTAGAAAACCTGTTAATGTCACTACCTATAGAGGAATGATCGGCTCTCTTCTTTATCTTACAGCGAGTCGTCCTGATATTATGTACTCTACTTGTCTTTGTGCACGATATCAATCTGAACCCAAAGAATCACATCTGATCACTGTAAAGCGAATTTTCAGATATCTGAAGGGTACGCCCAACCTAGGTCTTTGGTATCCCAAAGACTCAGGGTTCAATCTAACTGCCTATTCAGATAGTGACTTTACAGGTTTCAAACTGGATAGAAAAAGCACCACAGGTGGCTGTCAGCTCCTGGGTGGAAAGCTGGTAAGTTGGACAAGCAAAAAGCAAAACTCAGTGTCCACATCTACCGCTGAAGCTGAGTATGTAGCCGCTGGAAGTTGTTGTGCTCAGGTCTTATGGATGAGAAATCAGCTATTAGACTATGACCATTAGCTATCCAAAATCCATATCTATTGCGACAGCACTAGTGCCATCACTATAGCAAACAATCCAGTGCTACACTCAAAGGCTAAACACATCGAAATCAAATATCATTTTATCAGAGATCATGTGATGAATGGGGATATAGAACTTCATTTTATTCCAACTGATTTTCAATTAGCCGACCTTTTCACCAAACCTCTTGATGAGACAAGATTTAACTTTCTCATCAGCGAGCTTGGAATGCTGAACTATGAAGAATAACTCTTCAATGGTTGTGCATTAAGTCAGTAATAAAATTCTATTTCTTTATTCATCATCTAATCTCTGAATGAATGTTCACTGATACCAAGGTATGTTTCTCTATTCCTGTTTACTGAAGTTCACTTCAGTAAGATATTTTTCAAAAAATTAAATTGTATCACTGAATTTTATCTATCAGTGATATCTTTTGAAATAACATAAAATCCATCACTGATATTTCTCATCAGTGATCCTTCATTAAAAAAAATCATCCCTGAACATTTCCAAACTATCATGGATTCTTTTTGTTAGGACAAATATGTCTTCAAGATTTAATCTTGATTAATAAAGTCAAAGTCAATGTAATAGAAAGTCAAAGCTAGCTTATTTCCTTAATAAGTCTTAGGGTATATAAGGCTTTGTTTAGACTTTCTTTATAAGCTTTTGGTCATAACTCATATCTTGTAAACACAGAGAGCCGACATAATAAGATCTACTTTCTCTCTCTACTCTCTCTCTAGAATTTCTCTCTAATCTTGATAGATCTTGGATTAACAATTGGTATCAGAGCAGGAACAAGATTGAGAGATGGAATTCTACTGATCAAACATACGAATTTGGTGATTTCACAAGCAAATTTGATTGATTTTCTTGAATTTTTTCAAGAAAATCTCGTTTTCTTGAGATTTTATCAAATTTTGGTGATTTTTTGATCGAATTGTTCTGCGGTTTGGCTCTCTGGATTCGTTTTTCTGAGGAGATTATATTTTGGTAAAGGATCGAAGTCTAATTCGAAAGTTTTCAGCACCAATTTTGAGGTTTTAAAGAAAATTGATCTGTGCATGTTCGTTCTTGATAACGCCACTTTTTGGCGTTATTTTCGGTTCTCAAACCAATGAGATTGGCTTGTATTCAAGTAAAAAGGCGTGTATTTCACGGTTTATCTAGTGATTTATACAGGTTAGCTAAAATGCGGCATTCCTCGAGAAAAGAAGCTAAAAAGAACCCCAAAAGAGCCAAAACGAAGCCCAACGAAAGCCCGAGATCCAAGTCCAAAACCGCGGCACACAGTCCAAAACCGCGGCGCAAGCCGCGGCACACACTGCTCCACGCCGCCGCGCGGTTTGGCGCGCGGTTTGCAAACCGCGGCACGCAGAAATAAAACTCGTTTTTTGGAGATTTTAGGTCATTCTTCGCGCAACTTTTCGCAGACGATCCAGAGCAGTTCCGGGGCGATTTTGGGCGACTTTTCGGAGTCCTCGAGGTCACGATACAGAGCCGATCACGAGTGCATTCAAGACGGAACGTAGAGACGGACACAAGAGGGAGTTTTCATCACTTGTTATCACGATTTCATCTTTTCACTTTTGATCATGTTTACATTCACTCTTGAATCCTTTTCTCTTATGTTTGAATCCACCACCGACATGAACTAACCGGTTCGTGTTGGGGGTTGGAATGAATCCGGTTTTTAAGCATGTAACGAATTGATTTGAACGTTTATCAGTTTTCCTTATTAAATGAAGCATGTGATTTTGTTCTTAATGCTTTTGTGAATTTGGCCAGTTTACAATTGATTTGTTGAGTAGTAATTAAGTTCGCGAGAATTAACTGCTATATAGAATTAGGAATTGCATGCCTAAAGCCCAAAACGGTGATAGAGATATACCAAGTAAGCTTTAGTCCCATTTAAACCGTTAGGTTGATATCGAGAGATAAAATCTAGCCAATTTAACAGAAATCGAGTACTTAATGTGTTTTGGAATCCATAGGTGAGATCGAGAGATTAAACTTATCCTTTTCAGAATAAAACCCGTTGTGGCTTGAAAGAGAACAACGGTGACTTTAAAAGATTTGGGAATCATTAAGGGGATAAACTGGTAATTGTTTGAGTTGTTTGTGTGCATGTGTAGAACCGGAGGATTTCCAACCCTCAACTTTTCTCTCTATCGAAGTTCCTAATTTGTTCTTTGATTTGTTTACGTTTAAGTTGTGATTTGCTAGAATTTAGTTTAAAACCAACCATCTCTAAGTTCGACAGTCCAGTTAATAGAGTCTATAGTAATTGTGATACTTAGTTCCTAGTTCCCCGTGATTCGATACTCGTACTTTCCAAGTACTATTACTTGACTTCGACCCGTACACTTGCGGTAAGATTCGCGGGGTGTGAAAATCCCGTGTCAAGTTTTTGGCGCCGTTGCCGGGGAACTAGTTGCAACTAATAGCACTACCATCTATAAGCATTATTAGATTGGACATTTTTTTATTTCATATTTTATTTCATACCTTTAATTTCTGAATTGCTAAGTCTGTTCGTTTTCTTCTCAGGTACTCATGGGCGACGAAGCGAGACGCCCTATGCGGTCGTTCGCCGATCCGAACGTGGCGGCGGCAAGCATAGGAATTCAAGCACCAACCACCGCTGCGAATTACTTCGAAATCAAGCCGAGTACCATCGTAATGGTACAACAAAATCAGTTCGGGGGAGCACCAACTGAAGACCCCCACGCGCATCTACGAGCCTTCGAACGGATATGCAACACGTTCAAAATCAACGGGATGGAAGAGAACGCGATTAAACTAAGACTCTTCAGTTTTTCCCTAAAGGGTAGAGCTAAAATCTGGATAGAGGGCCTTCCATCAGATCTCATCACCACTTGGGCACAACTGAAGGCAGCGTTCCTCCAGAAATTCTTCCCACTGGGAAGAACCGCGCAATTGATGGCCGACATCACGCACTTCGCGCAATGGGACCAAGAGACGTTATATGAAGCTTGGGAGCGCTATAAGGACATGTTGAAGAAGTGTCCACATCACGGTCTTCATGGGTGGGTCATAATCCAAACGTTCTTTGGAGGCCTTCACCCGCAATTCAAGAATGATATTACGGCTGCAGCGGGGGCAGCACTCATGAACAAGACCTATGAAGAAGCGGTCGAGCTGATCGAGAACCTTGCCGAACATAGCTACTCCACTCCACGATCGTCCATCGCACGAGTAGCGAATGTTCAAGAGTCAGATGAACTTAAAGAGATAAAAGCTCAACTAGCTTTTATCACGGACCGTATGAAGGGAAACAATCTAGGGGAACCTGAACAGGTTCAATTTATGCAAAACCGCAACCATCAGCCGCGAAACGACCCTTTCTCCAACACTTATAACGAGGGGTGGAAAAAGCATCCCAATCTTTCATGGAATCAGTCGGGTCAACAACCAGGTAATTTCTCTAACTCTTTAAACTCTTCCAATACTAATATTGCTTACCGTCCTCCAGGTTTTAACCAAAGGAGCGAGGGACCATCCCGGGAGAAGAAACCGGGATTGGAAGATATGCTCATGAAGTTCATGACAAAAATGGACAACACGGTCGGAGAGCTGGCAAACACGGTGAACACGGTAAAAGCCGCAACTGATTAGAATACGGCTGCAATCAAGATTCTCGAGAGGCAAGTGGGGCAGATTTCCGAGGCCCTACAAACCCGACCATCCGGTAGTTTCCCGAGTATGGCTGAAAAGAGGAATCAAGAACATTGCAATGCCATCTATCTGAGAGATGGCAAGGAGCTGAATGAGGAGCCAGCAAAGGAAGCCGAGAATGATGTGGAGATCATTAATATGGATGCATTAGAGGCTGACGAGGAGCGTAAGAGGGAAGAGAAAGAGATCGAGAGCAAAGTAAAGGAAAAAGTGGCACCACCGGTCAAGCCAGTGGTACCCAAAGTGCCATATCCAAACAGACTGAATGCAAGCAAGGAAGATGTTAATTTTTATAAGTTTATCGATGTATTTAAAAAATTAACTATTAACATCCCTTTCGCTGATGCATTGGCGCAAATGCCCTCTTACATGAAGTTCATAACAGAGATTTTATCCAAGAAGAGGGCACTTGACCACCAGTCCACCGTTGCACTCACAGAAGAGTGCAGCGCGATTTTCCAAAATAAGTTGCCCCCGAAGCTTAAAGATCCAGGGAGTTTCTCTATCTCTATTCAAATTGGAAATCTTTCTTTTAATAAAGCTTTATGTGATTTAGGGGCAAGTATTAATTTAATGCCATTATCTATTTTTAGGAAACTCGGACTGGGTGAGGTGCAGCCGACATACATGACGCTGAAGCTCGCGGATAGATCGATCAGATATCCTTACGGAGTGATCGAGGACGTGCTCGTAAAGATCGGTAAACTCTACTTCCCGGTGGACTTCGTAGTGATAGACATAGACGAGGATGAGGAGGTTCCGTTGATCCTGGGAAGATAATTCCTAGCCACGAGCCGAGCACTGATCGATGTAGAGGAAGGAGAGGTGACCTTCAGAGTTGGTGGCGAGAGAGTGACTTTCAAGATGTTCGAGAAGACGAGAGGTCAAGAGGGAGAGGCATCCGGATCTGGTCATGGAAGACCAAGTGTGAGAGAATCCGCGAAGAATCGCAGGTGTGGGCGATCCAACTCCGTGGATACTGAGCCGAGTTGAAACCGCACAGTCGTGCCACGACTTTAAATACGGCGCTGGGTGGGAGCCAACCCACCAAGGTTAGTTTCCGTTCTTTATTTTTAGTTTTACGCGTGTGTTTAAATAATGAAAAAGCCATAAAAATCGAAAAATCGAAAAAGTCAAAAATAGCTGAAACAGGGACATACGCGACTTGTCACGCGGTTTGCATACCGCGCAGCAAGTCGCGGGGCCCTCTGTTGGTTTTCTGAAACAGAGAGTTACGCGGTCTGCCACGCGACTTGCAAGTCGCGGGCTAAACCGCGGGAGTCCCATTTGCCTCATTTTTCATGTTTCGTGCAGTTTTTATTCCTTTCTTGCTTTGTGTGTTTCTGTTTTCTTGTTTTTCTTTCGTCGTTTGTTTGTTTCTTTTGTGTGTGCGTGCTCTCCCCTCCTTCTCCAAATGCTCAATCTTTCAAGAATCTCCTCTGGCCGGGCAAAACAGGTATGTTCTAATCATTTCTCTGCTAAAAGAGTGGTGTTTGATGTGTTGTTCTATTTTAATTGCACGAGATGCAACAAACCTAAGTTTCACTTAGGTTTGGGGTGCCTCATTTTTGAACCTTCTACACACTCACATTAGACCCTGTGCAAACCTCGGTTTCACCGAGGTTTGGGGTTGGCTTTTATTTGGCAAACCTAGACCACGGCCTAGGTTTGGGGTACCTAGTTTTAGAAAATTTGGGTAGTCTTTTTATGCTATATATGTAATGCCTTGCCTGTTCTTTTAATAACTGCACAATGAGTCGCATCACCCACGACTTTACTTGCACATTGGGGACAATGTGTGGGTAAGGTTTGGGGTTGCCCAATCGGGCCCAAGTTATGCACGTAGATTTCCTGCACTTCTGAGTGTCTAGATCAAAGTAGCTAAAATTTTTGTTTTGAATGATTGAGACCGACCATTGTGGGAAGAATCTTGTGATAGTGACGTGACCGTTAGGGAAGGACCGGGAAAGGACATGACTAGGGACATTAGTGGAGACCACCCGATAGTGAGCTTTGAGCCTAAAAGACGTTTTTTCATTTCGAGGGATTCATACACTAAATTCATATACACTTTTTCGAATTCCTTGTCGTGAATGTAGAATGATCTCGCTACATTATTGCATTGAGTAGCAAAGACGAACATCGGGATATTAGGTAAGGGTATAGTAGGCCATATCGTGTGGACCTTAAGATATGATTCCAGGCATTGGTGTTTTAATTAACCCGTTTTTAGCTATCGTACCTTTTTACCCTTCTGCATGTACCCTTAGCCCCTTTGCAGCCGAACACTCACCTTTCGTTTCTAAAAACCCATCAGTACACCCTCAGCCATGAGCCTTAGCCAACCCAATCCAAAAGTGTGTCAATCGGAAACGGTAATGAACTAATAGAGATAGAGCAGAAAAGAGAAAATTCCGGCCAGTCATGAGAATAAAACGGGTCAATGTAACCCGAGAAGTAGAAAAGAGGACCAATGAAGTCCCAAAAATATATATATATATATATTAAATAAACACAGTTATTTAGATATTATCTAGAGCTGAAAAATAAGAGAGTCAAAGCGACTCCAATAGTGACGAAAATGGCCAAATAATAGAGCACAAAGCTATAGAGTTCGGAACTGCCAACAATTGACACACCAAGGATGTTTGAACCATTTTACCCGTCGTTTCTCAACCATAGCCTTAGCCCCATTACAACCCGTGTAAAGACCTGGATGATCTTTTGGAAAATGCGATTACGGTTTACGACTGCCTTTATCGATATTCCCTGTCTTGCTACTTGACTCCTTCTGAGATCAAATTTTTGGACAATTGTGCGTCTTTCCTTAGAGTTGTTATGTAATAATTTGAGTATTCTTGTACATAACCTCCTTAAACATGACAACACGAGCGATAACCTAGGTTCGAGTGTAAAGAGAGTATCCCGTGAGGTAGGGTCGAGGCGAAATGTTTTCCCTAGTATGTTTGGACCTAGTCTAACCCGAACGTAATCGGAACAGTCACGAGTTCAACTCCCAATAGAAGGTCATAGATCGGACAAATTAAAGAATGAGGCGAAAGTGAGATAGATATTTACGGGTATGGGAAATCACCGATGCATCACTTGGTACCGATTGGAATTGTGCAGTTATTATTCTTTCACAGATATATGCTTTTATTCTGTTTTTATCGCTAATTTGCTTGGGGACAAGCAACGCTCGGTTTGGGGTTGTTGATAACGCCACTTTTTGGCGTTATTTTCGGTTCTCAAACCAATGAGATTGGCTTGTATTCAAGTAAAAAGGCGTGTATTTCACGGTTTATCTAGTGATTTATACAGGTTAGCTAAAATGCGGCATTCCTCGAGAAAAGAAGCTAAAAAGAACCCCAAAAGAGCCAAAACGAAGGCCAACAAAAGCCCGAGATCCAAGTCCAAAACCGCGGCACACAGTTTTCCCAAACCGCGGCGCAAGCCGCGGCACACACTGTTCCACGCCGCCGCGCGGTTTGCAAACCGCGGCACGCAGAAATAAAACTCGTTTTTTTGGAGATTTTAGGTCATTCTTCGCGCAACTTTTCGCAGACGATCCAGAGCAGTTCCGGGGCGATTTTGGGCGACTTTTCGGAGTCCTCGAGGTCACGATACAAAGCCGATCACGAGTGCATTCAAGACGGAACGTAGAGACGGACACGAGAGGGAGTTTTCATCACTTGTTATCACGATTTCATCTTTTCACTTTTGATCATGTTTACATTCACTCTTGAATCCTTTTCTCTTATGTTTGAATCCACCGCCGACATGAACTAACCGGTTCGTGTTGGGGGTTGGAATGAATCCGGTTTTTAAGCATGTAACGAATTGATTTGAACGTTTATCAGTTTTCCTTATTAAATGAAGCATGTGATTTTGTTCTTAATGCTTTTGTGAATTTGGCCAGTTTACAATTGATTTGTTGAGTAGTAATTAAGTTTGCGAGAATTAACTGCTATATAGAATTAGGAATTGCATGCCTAAAGCCCAAAACGGTGATAGAGATATACCAAGTAAGCTTTAGTCCCATTTAAACCGTTAGGTTGATATCGAGAGATAAAATCTAGCCAATTTAACAGAAATCGAGTACTTAATGTGTTTTGGAATCCATAGGTGAGATCGAGAGATTAAACTTATCCTTTTCAGAATAAAACTCGTTGTGGCTTGAAAGAGAACAACGGTGACTTTAAAAGATTTGGGAATCATTAAGGGGATAAACTGGTAATTGTTTGAGTTGTTTGTGTGCATGTGTAGAACCGGAGGATTTCCAACCCTCAACTTTTCTCTCTATCGAAGTTCCTAATTTGTTCTTTGATTTGTTTACGTTTAAGTTGTGATTTGCTAGAATTTAGTTTAAAACCAACCATCTCTAAATTCAACAGTCCAGTTAATAGAGTCTATAGTAATTGTGATACTTAGTTCCTAGTTCCCCGTGATTCGATACTCGTACTTTCCAAGTACTATTACTTGACTTCGACCCGTACACTTGCGGTAAGATTCGCGGGGTGTGAAAATCCCGTGTCAGTTCTCTGCTCGATCAATTCAGACTCAATTTCAGAGGTTTTCAGAGGTTCTTTATTGAAGAAAAAGTGTTAGGATTTGGATTTCGAACCTGTCTGTACAAGATTTTCTCAGAAATTTTGGTGTTAAGAGGATTTTTGAAGATGTTGATCATTTCTCGCTAGAACTGGACTTTTCGCAACATTCATCATCAAATTTCGCAACCTTCAGTTTTCTGATTCCAAGTATACTTTTCGCATAGCTTCTCGCTACCTTCTGCTGCGAAAACCTTACTTTTCGCAACCCTCAGACCCGAATAGTCAAACTTTTCGCAGGCTTCTTTTGCGAAAAGTGATCTTTCAGCTTTCCATATTTTGTTCAAGTCTACTTCTCGCAACCCACAGACCCGAATAGTCAAACTTTTCGCAAGCTTCTTTTGCGAAAAGTGATCTTTCAGCTTTCCATATTTTGCCCAAGTCTACTTTTCGCAACCATTGTTTGCGAAATACTCACTTCTCGATACCTTTGCTTGCAATTTCTGAACTTCTCGCCACCCACTGAAGTCTCTCAGATTCTCACAATTTTCTAAGTCTACTTTGCGCTACTGTTACTTGTTAGGAGTATTAAAAAAATTGAGAAAAATTTTTATACTGGAATTTTTTCTATAGTGTATTTCATACATTTTAAGAGTTTTTCAAGAAAAAGTTTTATATAATTTTTTTTCTGGTTGTTCATTTTCCGCAGATTCAGTAGATTTTTCATTATAAAGATCTTTTAATCGTCAAGCGAACATGAACCGACTTCCAGTGCTGATCAAAGAATCTGATTTTGAACGATGGAGTGTTTCGTTCATCGACTTTATTGCGAGTAGCGAAAATGGAGAGAATATGATAAAATCTTTCTCCGAAGGTCCAATGATCAGATATAAAATGGAGAATGATTTTACAGAAGAAGAGATTAAAAGAAAGAAAGCTGACAAAGAAGCTTCATCCAACTTGATCTTCGCACTTTACAAACTTCCGCAATACATCTTCAAACGCGTTGAATGTTTCAAAAACAACCCAATGCAGATGTGGAACGAATTAACAAAGCAAATGCTTAGATCTGAAGTTGCTTTTAAGAGAAAGGAAGAAGAAAAGAAAGCTGAAAAGGAGGATGTGGAACAGAAATCATCAGATGCTGAAAATGAAGAACTCAAGGAAAAGGTTATAGAGCTTACAAAGAGACTTTCTGACATGGAAAAGTTGCTAAAAGAGGAAAGAGCGAATCGTACAAATGACAAAAAGAGCTATGAAAAGCAAATTTTGTCTCTTTCTCAGAAAGTTTCTGAGCTTGAAAAGAATGAGAGGAATGAGAAGAAAGAAGATGAAGTAAAGAAAGCTCTTGAACTCAAATGCAGAAAACTTTCTAAACAAAACTTAGATTTTGAGAAAGTTTTATTTCTTGAAAAAGAAAAATTGGAGAAGGAAAGGGTTGAATTTGCAGATAAAAGGAAAGAGTTTGAAGCAAAGAATGGGAAATTGTCAGAGAAAATATCTGAGCTTCAAAAGGAATTGGATATAGAAAGACATGAGTTAGAAAAGAGGAAGAAAGCTGACTTTCAGGCCAGGAGCGTCAAAGATGAATTTTCTGTTGAAAGGAAGATATTTCAGCAAGAAATACGAAAGCTCACAAAGAATTTGGCCGTGTTATCGACTGATATTATGAAAGAGAAGAGGGTTAATTGTGACATTCAGAAGAAGCTTGATTTGATGACCAAGAAACGGAATGATTTATCTGACAAAGTGAAGTCTCTCAACAAATCCAAAAGATATTCAGAAAGTCCGATTCGACCGTCTAATCTTTTCTATGATCATTCAGTGGATAATTCTTCCAAGTATAAATATGCTAATCTTCCTTCATACAAGAAAGTCAACATGCAATGGAGAGTCAAAGGTACAATTCCTGAAAAAGATGTACCAAAATCATCAACTATCGCAGGGGGATCTTGCGCACTCTCGAGCTTTTCATGCATCTGGGCGACGACATGCTCTTGATTTTCAGGAGCTGCCATTTTCCTGAAACAGAAAACAGAAGAAACTCCAAGAAACCGTTAGTAGGACGCACGTTTGTCGAAGATTTCTCTAGATGGGGCCCCACGGTGGGCGCCAAGCTGTTAATGCCAAAAATCGCATACAAGTACAACTTGAGGTTGATTGTGGAGCTTAACAACTAAAGAAAAGAATCTCTCGACAAAGCGTGCGATTAAGATAAAAAAAACTGTAAAAGAGACAGAGAATTTGGTGACGCGGGAAAAACCTCAACGAGGAAAAAACCCGCGGACGACTATGGAAGTCGTCGCTGCACTATGGTCGCCAAACAGGGGCGATGTCCTTATGTTTCGGGTGTCGATCGTACAGAGATTACAATACAAATGAAGGAAAGACTTCGAAATGTAAAGTAACAAGTGTGTCGAATGTAAAAACAATGTGCGTCGTGTGTAAAGTCTATGTGTCGTGCGTAAAAACTATGCGTTGAGCGTGTGAGTCGTGCGTCGATGTCGTGCGTCGAGAGTGATCTGTTGTGAGAAAGTTCTTTTCTTCGTATGTTCTTGAGTACGTAGTGTGATTCTCGGATGCGGTCCCTTTCAATGATGATGGAACCCTATATTTGTAGCCTTCGGGTGCTTTGATTGATGTCTTGAATGCTTTTCGTAACTGTCGTAACGGACGTTGTCTTTAATGCTGTTAATGGCCCTTTACTGGTTGTAGCCGTTGGTCATTAATGACGTTGACTCCTGCATTAAACACTGAACAAAAGTAACAGTCATAATGAACGTTAGTTGGTCGAGGTCGCATGGTCTTATGCGACGGTCGTGAGAACTAGACGACATCGTGGTCGAGTGTCGTGAGGTAGATAACATACGATTTGACTTTTAACCAGGGGACAAAGTACTATAATTTTACCTTACTATGGGGAAGTAAAATAATTATTTTCCTTACCTTGGTCGTGGTCGAGACTGATAAAATTTTGCCCAAACAGTTATGATCGTACGTAACTTACAGGACCTTATCTTAATACAAAGTCGTTGGATATCGGAGACGTACGACCGAAACCCATTCGATAAGCGCGACCATCGTAAGATTATCCTCGACCATGATTTACTAACGATCGACAAGCGTTTTCTTTATTGCTATTTAATGCAGGTCAAGCACATTAAATGACAACGGTCATAACTGAAGACCGCAATCAAGCGCATTCAATACCCAGGACCGTTTTCTACAATATGAAGACCATTGATGACGCCAAAGCCTATATATATATCAAGCCTGGAGCCACACTCAAAAGAGTCATATTTTTGTTGACATATACAAGGTTTACCAGAAGCATATTGGAAGCTCTCAAGCGATTTCTCGTTCTCTTCCATGAAGAAACTCACGACGAAACATTCTTGTCACACGACGCACTACAAATATTTACGATTGAGTTTATTTCCTCTGTAATTGTAATCTATTGTACTTGCGACACTTGTTACAAAAGGACGTCGTCCTTATTTGACGACCATAGTGCACTATCGACTCTTATAGTCGACCGCGGATTTTACCCTCGACGGGGTTTTCCGCGTCACTAAATTCTGTTGTCTATCGTTATTTTTATTCTCTGTCGTACGATTTGTCGAGAAGATCCTCTCTTTAGTTGTTAAATCTCCACATCGACCTTAAGTTATCATTTGGGTGATTTTTGGCATTAACAGTGCCCATGAACAACCACTATATTGTGCCTATGAACATCTGACATTGTATATTTTCTGAAAATTGTGGTTGTCAACTTCGTACTAGTCATGGGTTACCATGTGCCCATGAACAAACACTATATTATAATCAAAGTCGGCCCATTCCCCTTGATTCGAACGATGTGTTCTAGAGAAAGCTTGATTTTACACCGTGTATAGCTCTACGCGACGATGAAATCGGTTGTGAAGAAGAAGTTCAAAGCTACAGTAGAATACATTGTTTTAGGTGACTGGACATTTAATGTCAAGTTTGTAACGTTTGATTTTGGGGGTGTTTGGGATTGCGTTTGAAAACTCCTTTTCTCCTTATTGCGTTTCCAGGAAGGAGGTGAGTGTTTGGATAAAAAAAACTCCTTATCACGGTTCCAGGAAGGAGATAAGCTGTTTTTTGAGAAGTAACTCCAGAGTGACTTTTCAGGGCCGGAGATAAGTCATAAGTCAATAAGAAGAAGGAGTTTTCAAACGCAATCCCAAACACCCCCTTTATATTAACGGTACTGTTTTTTAAGAAATTTTGATTAATGTAAGATGTGTTGATTTGCTAGTAATTTGTTTATTTTATTACTTTGATTAAATTGTAAGATATTTTGATTAATTAAAATGTTATGATTGCTAATTTCTTTATTATAATATTTATGTTTTAAAATTTAAATAACTAAGGGCATCTACAATGGTGAAGCTATTGTGAAAGACTTGAAAAAAATAAAAATATATAAAAAAATGTGTTGGTCCCACCATAATATACATTCTCTCTTTTTTGCCTCTCATATTGATTTTTTCAAA
The DNA here is from genome assembly GCA_033807775.1 of Saussurea involucrata. Classification (NCBI taxonomy): domain Eukaryota; kingdom Viridiplantae; phylum Streptophyta; class Magnoliopsida; order Asterales; family Asteraceae; genus Saussurea; species Saussurea involucrata. Next base: position 68,292,590 of record CM066321.1, on the reverse strand, counting down.
GACTTGAGGAACATCAAGTATGTGATAAGTAAAGTCATTTTCAAGTTTTGTCTCAAATGGTCAAGCCGTGTTCAAGCAACCCTTGGAGATGCTCTAAATATGTGTAATTTTGTAAAGAAAGTTTATCAAATTAATAACAAAATATTTTAAATACAATGATATTAGTATTTAGTAGTACTGTAGTAATAGTAAAGTAACAATAGTTTATTATTATCAGAGAAAATATATAAAAATAATAAGTAAAGATGATTAGTATATAAATAAAAAAAGAAAAACAAAAAATAGTCAAGTAATGATGATTAATAAATAAAATTTGTAAAACAAAAATAATTAACTAATGACTAAATATAGATATGTGTTTAACTAATAATTAGAAGTGTTTTAATAGAATCACCCTTTATAAAAACAACAAATCATTCATCAATATATTATATATTTATTGATTTTATTACTATTTATATTATAAGTTGTAACTGTTATATATATTATATATCAACACATATTATATTACTTTTAGTATTATATAATGTTAATTAAAACATGGTTCATATTTATAATTATTATTAATTTTTAAGAAAATAACATCAGTTTAGTAATAATTTATTATTATTATTATTATATATTTTAAATATTATCAATGTACATATATATATGCATAAATCATATATTTTTTCTTTTATGTTATTATTGTATAAATCTTTTTAATTTTTTTATAACTTATATAACTATAAAAAAGTGATAATGTTCTTTTAATAATAATCTATTTACAATTTCAAATGCAATACAATTTTTATTAAAAGGTAACATAAAAAATATAAAATAAAAGCAATTAAATAATAGAAAGTAGTCAATGTAAACAAAGGATTTTTCTTAATCTTCCATAAGTCACGATTATTTACAATTGTTAATTTATTCAGAAAATTTACCTTTTTTAAAGTATGTTTTATAATATAAAATTACATTTAACTTATTTATAAAAACAAAATATAAGAGTATATAAATATGAGTTGATATATCAATATTAAATTTAAAATATAATTTTGTAATGATTAATTAAGGAAATGTAATGATTAATGGAATGAGGTGAGGTAGGGGTGGATGAGGTGTATTTAAAAAAAATAGGGTGTCTTTAAGATCGCCTCCAACTCACTTATAAAAACATTAAATTAAGGATGTTTTTATATTTAACCCACCACTAAAACAAAAAAAAATAAGGTTAATAAAGCATCACTCTTTATTTGGAAGCCAATAAAGTAGGCCTCTAAAAATAATATTAGTATTATATTTAACTTTTATAATTATATATATAGATTAATAATTTAACAGATTAAGTAATATGTTGTATTAAGTTTACAATGTCTACATTATTTTATTATTATAAATGTTTTTAGTGTTTCTTTTGTGTTGGGTTGTTTTTTTAGTGTGTAAGAGCATCTCCAACAGCTTCTCTATAATTTATCTAAAATAGAAAATGAAAAGTCAAAATCTCTAAAACAAAAAATTTCTGACTCCAACAGCTTCTCTATTTTGGAGAACCCATCATTACTTATATTATTAAAATATTCAATATATTTTAACAAACTTTTTAACAATCAAATTAACTTTTAAATAAACTCTCAAACCCATTAAAATAATATTTCTCTCTCTTCTTTTCACTTATTTTTAGGCATATAGAGAATTCTCTATATTGAGACTTTTTCTCATTGTTCTCTATTTTAGAGAATGAGATAGATAACCTGTTGGAGCATTTTAAAGAACAAAAAAGTGTTTTTCTCTATTTTAAAGAACCTGTTGGAGATACTCTAAGGGTTCCACCATTTTTAGTCTTTGGGTTGAAAATGCTCTTAACAAAAACCTAATAATAATACTTCCGTCTTTTTACTTTCTATTTTTTATTACAATATAATATTTAAACCTACATTATTATAGATTTTTTTAAAATATAGTCCAACAAATTCAAAATTTATAATGGATATATATTGTATTCGATTTTTTTTCCAATTAACTTTTTTTATTATTAATGTTTTTTTAATATTAGGTAACAACTAGATTATTAGAGCTTCTTCAACAGGTTTGTAACAACCCAAAATCGATAAAACATAATTCATAACATTACAACAAAAAACGGTCACAAAATATACAAAATACATCGATCTCTACTCTAAGTACGCAACGGATAAACACCTTCACAACTGAGATGCTATAGGAAGCCCGACGGTAAACTACAAGCCTCCACTAGACTACACCTCTTCTACAGCGCCACCTCTTTCCATCTTCTCTAGATGAAACTCCAAACAAAACTCTAACCTGAAAATGGTTTTAATTTTTGAAAAGCGAGGGTTACACCATGAGGTCTAGTGAATTCCCTCCCGAAAACAGTTCAACAAACCACATACATCAATATGCAAACCGCCATAAAGGCCCATCAAAATCATTACAACAAATCAACATCACGCTTGGGTATTTGCACAGTGTTCACAGTCACCCATCACCTCACCGTGATGTCTGCAATCGGGGCCCCCAGTAGATCCCCATGGCCCCCAAGTAGATGCCAGTCCCGTGTGCACAAGAAACGAATTCAAGGAACACACCATAACTAAACTCCCAAGGGATGTAGACAATCCCAAGATACAATAATCCCACTGTGCGACCCGACTCCAAATCAATATACCACTTCGTAAAGAACATGTAAACAATTTGCATGCATTAATGAACATCTCCATATCATATAATAATAAAGCTTTTCAAAGTGTTTAATCATGCCATCATGCTCAATACCATATTCAGTTATGAAAACTTTAGCAAAACATTTCATTTGCACAAAAGAGTTAAGGGAACTCACCTGAGCTTTAGCAAATCGACACACGCTCCGAAACTCACTTTAGCTCCAACCGAACACCTGAATTGGACATCATAAAAATGGTGTTAAACCATCTAATTATACTCCAAAAGATATTCTCTAAACCCCTTAGATGAACCCCAACGATGCCTTGATCCAAACCCGAACGAAAAACGAATCAAAACGAGGAACCACACCCAGCAGTGGCTTGCGCCACTTACCACGTGGCTTCAGGCCGCGAGCTAGGCCGCACAAGTCTCTGGTTGAGACTTCCAATTCTGCACTTTGAAATTAAGCCCGAAATTCCACTCCAAAAACCCCCAAATCGATCCCAAGTGCTTGTAAACTTCCAAAATTGATAGTTTTAACTAATCAAACCTTTAGGAATCAAAGCCCAAATCTAAAACACATAAATTCCAAAGAAATCCATCCAATGATTCATCCTTTTCATCCAAAATCCATACTCTTGACATAACTCATTTCTACCATTGAAATGGTGAATGATTCTTAAAAAGAAGTTAGTAAGCCAATAGAAAACTCATCAAGCATTCCATTTCCATTGAAAACAAACTTTAAACTTCCTAATGGTTTACTCAAAAGATTTCAAATCCCAAGTTTCACCAAACCAAGCAAGAAGATGAAGATTGGAGATGAAACCATACCTAGAAGATGAAGTCTTCAAGGTTCTTGATGCAATCCTTCTTCCTCACTCTCCACTAAGGTTTGCTCTCTTCTTCTCCTCTTCTCCAAGCTCTAGCCGTCCCCAATGAAGAAAGAAGAGGGTTTTAGGGGGTTTTACCCTATTTGATTTCTCAGCTTTGCTATTTAGTCCAAAACTTTCACTTTTTCACACTTTGGCCCCCAAACTTCCAATTACTTCATATTTTGAGGACACGAGGTGATACAATACCTCCCCCTCAAAAGAATTCCGTCCTCGGAACTCCATTGCCGAACAAACGTGATTATTTGGATTTAGTTTGTGATTCCAAATCCTACATTGTCTAATAACTCTCAGGGAGTTGCAATGGCATAACTACAAGACTACTTCTTTGCATCTCAACTTCTCAGCTTTTTGACTGAATGATCGTTTTCGACCCTACGACAAAATCCAACTCCTCCTCCATTCGTATTGTTTGCAAAGGTAGCACCATACCAAAATTCTAACCAACACTTTCCAAAAACAGAGACATGAAACAAACCATGAATGTTCTATAACTTCACCGAGTACAACTTAATTCATACATTATCTCTCCAATTCTGCCGATAACTGCCATTGATCCAATAAGTTGTGGTCCAAATTCACTTTTCTCATGAAACGCACTACTCCATTTCTATGGGGATGTCTTCCGCATCCAGCTGTCCCCCGAATTGAGATTCAAAATACTTATGTTTCACAATTTAATCAACTTAATTCCAATAAATTACCTAGACATTCCTGATCAAAATCAAGCCGCGGCCTAGCCCGCGCAACCTGCTGGACTGCACACTCCAGTTGTAACACCCCGAAAATTACATTGTCTTTGTAATTTATTTTGAAAGTTAAGAGTTTGAAGTTAAGGGATCAAATAGTTAATTTGTGATTTTTTTGGAGTTAAAATCTTATTGTGGATAAGTTGAGGGTCATATTGGAATTATGTGATATTTAAATGAAGAGGTCGGCTGAAATGAGATATTATCTCATTTTGGATTTCCCTGTGAAGTGGGTTTTGGCATCAAGTAGAGAAGAAGATAAATCAAGAATTGATTTCTTAAAGTAAGGGTTGAAATCATCTTCTGTATTTTCTAAATCAGTTTGGTAACTACAAGCTTGAATCACCTTCTAATAGGCTGTTGAATCAGAGGAAGAAGGATTTCGAATTCTGGATTTTGGTTTCTGGGTCAAAAGCTTCATACAGGTGAGTTCATCTTCTTCCAAACGATTTTTAATTGAAATTGAGTAAGATATTTGTAGCAAACTGTCTGAATGATTTGGTAAATATGTATTGAGGCTGAATCGACCAGTAATTTGAACATAGAAGAGTTTTTATAGGTAAAATCGATGTACAGTTCGACGTCACGGTTTCATAGGATCCGGAATTGATAGGGTCCGGAATTGATAGGGTCCGAAATTGATAGGATCCGGAATTGATAGGATCCGAAACTGAGAAGGATCCAGAATTGTTAGGATCCGAAATTGATAGGATCTGGAATTCATAGGATCCGGAATTGAGAAGGATCCGGAATTGTTAGGATCCAGAATTGAGAAGAGACCTGATAACGCCACTTTTTGGCGTTATTTTCAGTACTCAAACCAATGAGATTGGCTTGTGTTCAAGTAAAAAGGCGGGTATTTTATGGTTTATCTAGTGGAATGTGCATGTTTTCTAACAGGCAATAATCTTCGAGAAATGAAGCCAAAAAGAGCCAAAACGAAACCCAACGGAAGCCCGAAATCCAAGCCCAAGACCCGCAAACGAACCAAACCCGACCCAGAGGGGATTCAGAAAGGCGCGCGACCTTCTGCGCGACTTGCAAGTCGCGCCAGAAGTCGCATAGCCCTCTGTTTGTCGAAAATCAGTCTTTTAAATCGAATTTTAAGTCATTTTTTCGGGGGGGGGGGGGGGGGGACTTTCACACGACGACCAGAGCAGCTGAGGGGGCGATTTTGGGAGACCTTAGGCGCATTTTCGAGTGACGATAGAGAGGGGATCGAGGAAGAAGTCACGACGCGAAGTAGATACGAGCACGATAGAAGGGAGTTCATCACATTCACTACGATTTCATCTTTTACGTTAATCATGTTTACATACTCGTTTCCATTCTTTTCTATTGTGTTTGAATCCACCACCGACATGAACTAACATGTTCATGTTGGGGGTTGGAATGAATTAGGTTTGTAAGCATGTGAACAGATGACGAATGATTTTATCAGTTTTTCCTTAATTAATGAAGTATGCAATTTTGTGTTTAATGCTTGTGTGAATTTGGCCAATTTACATTTGATCTGTTTGTTAGTAATTAAGTTCGAGAGAATTAATTATTACTTAGAATTACGAATTGCATGCCTAAGACGATAAATCGGTGATAGAGATATACCGAGTAAGTCTTAGTCCTTAATTGAACCGTTAGGTTGAGATCGATAGATAAAACTTAACCGTTTAACATAAATCTGACGCTTAATGCATTTTGAAATCCATAGGTTGAGGTCGAGAGACAAAACTTATCCTTTTCTAAATAAAACCCGTTGTTGCTCGAAAGAGAACAACGGTGATTTTGAAGATTGGATTCATTAATGGGAATTAACTGGTAATAGTTGTGAATCAGATGTTTGCATGTGAAAACCTAAGGATGTCCAACCCTCAACTATTTTCTCTATCTGAAGTCTCCAAAGCTGTTTACTGTTTCGTTTGCGTTTGTTTTAGTTCTTGCAATTGTTTAGTTTTAAACCAACCATCTTCCAATATTCGACAGTTCAGTTAATAGAGCTTGTAGTAATTGTGATACTTAGTTCCTAGTTCCCGTGGATTCGATACTCATACTTACCGTACGTTATTACTTGATTTCGACACCGTACACTTGCGGTTAGATTTAGGGGGGTGATACCCGCCTATCAAGTTTTTGGCGCCGTTGCCGGGAAACTAGTTGTAGCTAATAGCACTACCATCTATAAGCGTTATTAGATTGGACATTTTTATTTTCGTTATTTTATTTTATCCCTTTCAATTTCTGGATTGCTAAGATTGTTTATTTTCTCTTCAGGTGCTAGTGGTTTATGCCAAAGGAAACCCGAGGGAAAGGAATCGAGCCGATCGATCCGGAAATAGAGAGAACTGCACGTCGCCTACGAAGAGAATCAAAAGCCAAGAAACAGTTAAATATGGGTGACGAGAGACCACCTCGCAACAATCCACCACCACCACCTCCGGAAAGGGTACCTATGCGGTCTTTTGCCAATCCAAATGTGGCAGCCGCACGTATAGGGATCCAACCTCCCACTACCGGGGCCAATTACTTCGAGATCAAGCCGAGTACTATAGTCATGGTACAACAGAACCAATTTGGGGGATCACCGACTGAAGATCCCCATGCGCATCTACGAGCATTCGAACGAATCTGCAACACCTTCAAAATCAATGGGGTGAATGAAGATGCGATCAAGCTGCGGTTGTTCAGCTTTTCACTCAAAGGAAGAGCTGAAATATAGATAGAGAGTCTACCGTCGGATCAGATTACTACACGGGTAGACTTGAAAGCCGCATTTCTTCAAAAGTTCTTTCCACCGGGAAGAACCGCCCAGCTAATGGCGGACATCACACACTTTGCCCAATGGGACCAGGAAACACTTTACGAGGCATGGGAGCGATACAAAGACATGTTTAAGAAGTGTCCACATCACGGGTTACATGGACTGGTGTAACACCCTAAAAATCAGGGCCAATTTAAACCTTAAATTTCAACAAGGTTAATCATAATTACATCCAAACCTTCATACATAAGTAGAGAATTAACTATGAGGATTCTTATACACATTTCGAATTCTCAAATCAACCTATTAATCTAATCCTGCCAACTACGAATAGATTAAATTGGTTGTCTAAGCCATTCATCAAAAACATCCTCGCATAAGCTAACTTCTCCACTTAGCACCAAAAGTCGAATACCAAAACACTCGTCTCTCTTCCCGCTACTTCCCCGAGCTCGTACCTGGTAAGAAAAATTTAATTTGAAACGATTAGGCTTACGCCTAGTGAGAACATCCATTTTCAAATTAAAACATTAACAGCTTTGGAAACTCAATTATTCAAAGCGTATAAACAAACCTGGTTTGCCACCATTCTTACCGTACTCATACTCATCTCGTGATGACGGGAACATACCCGATTCCATGAGTATGACTAACATTCAGGAATTCATATCATCACATTCGTGAGCCTACTACGAATCATTACAGATTCTAGATCATCGCTCATATCCAAGAAATTACAAGTTACTTTATGCCTATTTCTTGGAGTGGAAGTAGATATTACAATTTACTTTATATCTCTTACCTTCCCATAGAAATCAGGAATTACAATTTACTTTATGCCTATTCCCAGATTTCTACTCACAACACGAAATGGGAATTACAATTTACTTTATGCCTATTCCTCATTTTTCATCACCTTACGAAATAGGAATTACAAGTTACTTTATGCCTATTCCTCATTTCAGGTCAACGGGAATTACAAGTTGCTTTATGCCTATTCCACGTTACAAATACTACCAGTGCCTATGGATCCATTACACTTACTAGCGTATATGTATAACAACATATCACGCCACATCTCATAACACATTCTCAATTCTAAGAATACTAGATAACCTATCGTATCCTTATCCTCAAATGTTCCCCTTTCGACGACTTAGCACGGGGGTTCCGCTAAGTCCATTATCCGGAACTATATCCAGAAAATCCATTATCCGGAACATTCCCGAATTCGGTACAATCCGGAATTACCCGGAATCGGAACCCAAATAAGACGGATCCCAAATAAGACCGGGTCTTGATAACGCCACTTTTTGGCGTTATTTTCAGTACTCAAACCAATGAGATTGGCTTGTGTTCAAGTAAAAAGGAGGGTATTTTATGGTTTATCTAGTGGAATGTGCAGGTTTTCTAACAGGCAGTAATCTTCGAGAAATGAAGCCAAAAAGAGCCAAAACGAAATCCAACGGAAGCCCGAAATCCAAGCCCAAGACCCGCGAACGAACCAGGACCCGATCCGCGAACCAAACCCGACCCAGAGGGGCTTCAGAAAGGCGCGCGACCTTCTACGCGACTTGCAAGTCGCGCCAGAAGTCGCGTAGCCCTCTGTTTGTCGAAAATCAGTCTTTTAAATCGGATTTTAGGTCATTTTTTTTGGGGGGGGGGACTTTCACACGACGACCAGAGCAGCTGAGGGGGCGATTTTGGGAGACCTTAGGCGCCTTTTCGAGTGACGATAGAGAGGGAATCGAGGAAGAAGTCACGATGCGAAGTAGATACGAGCACGATAGAAGGGAGTTCATCACATTCACTACGATTTCATCTTTTACGTTAATCATGTTTACATACTCGTTTCCATTCTTTTCTATTGTGTTTGAATCCACCACCGACATGAACTAACATGTTCATGTTGGGGGTTGGAATGAATTAGGTTTGTAAGCATGTGAACAGATGACGAATGATTTTATCAGTTTTTCCTTAATTAATGAAGTATGCAATTTTGTGTTTAATGCTTATGTGAATTTGGCCAATTTACATTTGATCTGTTTGTTAGTAATTAAGTTCGAGAGAATTAATTATTACTTAGAATTAGGAATTGCATGCCTAAGACGATAAATCGGTGATAGAGATATACCGAGTAAGTCTTAGTCCTTAATTGAACCGTTAGGTTGAGATCGATAGATAAAACTTAACCGTTTAACATAAATCTGACGCTTAATGCATTTTGAAATCCATAGGTTGAGGTCGAGAGACAAAACTTATCCTTTTCTAAATAAAACCCGTTGTTGCTCGAAAGAGAACAACGGTGATTTTGAAGATTGGATTCATTAATGGGAATTAACTGGTAATAGTTGTGAATCAGATGTTTGCATGTGAAAACCTAAGGATGTCCAACCCTCAACTATTTTCTCTATCTGAAGTCTCCAAAGCTGTTTACTGTTTCGTTTGCGTTTGTTTTAGTTCTTGCAATTGTTTAGTTTTAAACCAACCATCTTCCAATATTCGACAGTTCAGTTAATAGAGCTTGTAGTAATTGTGATACTTAGTTCCTAGTTCCCGTGGATTCGATACTCGTACTTACCGTACGTTATTACTTGATTTCGACACCGTACACTTGCAGTTAGATTTAGGGGGGTGATACCCCGCTAAACTATCAAGTTTAGCGGGTATCACCCCCTATCAAGTTTAGCGGGGTATCACCCCCCTAAATCTAACCGCAAGTGTACGGTGTCGAAATCAAGTAATAACATACGGTAAGTACGAGTATCGAATCCACGGGAACTAGGAACTAAGTATCACAATTACTACAAGCTCTATTAACTGAACTGTCGAATATTGGAAGATGGTTGGTTTAAAACTAAACAATTGCAAGAACTAAAACAAACGCAAACGAAACAGTAAACAGCTTTGGAGACTTCAGATAGAGAAAATAGTTGAGGGTTGGACATCCTTAGGTTTTCACATGCAAACATCTGATTCACAACTATTACCAGTTAATTCCCATTAATGAATCCAATCTTCAAAATCACCGTTGTTCTCTTTCGAGCAACAACGGGTTTTATTTAGAAAAGGATAAGTTTTGTCTCTCGACCTCAACCTATGGATTTCAAAATGCATTAAGCGTCAGATTTATGTTAAACGGTTAAGTTTTATCTCTCGATCTCAACCTAACGGTTCAATTAAGGACTAAGACTTACTCGGTATATCTCTATCACCGATTTATCGTCTTAGGCATGCAATTCCTAATTCTAAGTAATAATTAATTCTCTCGAACTTAATTACTAACAAACAGATCAAATGTAAATTGGCCAAATTCACACAAGCATTAAACACAAAATTGCATACTTCATTAACTAAGGAAAAACTGATAAAATCATTCGTCATCTGTTCACATGCTTACAAACCTAATTCATTCCATCCCCCAACATGAACAGGTTAGTTCATGTCGGTGGTGGATTCAAACACAATAGAAAAGAATGGAAACGAGTATGTAAACATGATTAACGTAAAAGATGAAATCGTAGTGAATGTGATGAACTCCCTTCTATCGTGCTCGTATCTACTTCGCGTCATGACTTCTTCCTCGATCCCCTCTTTATCGTCACTCGAAAAGGCGCCTAAGGTCTCCTAAAATCGCCCCCTCAGCTGCTCTGGTCGTCGTGTGAAAGTTCCCCCCCCCCGAAAAAATGACCTAAAATCCGATTTAAAAGACTGATTTTCGACAAACAGAGGGCTACGCGACTTCTGGCGCGACTTGCAAGTCGCGCAGAAGGTCGCACGCCTTTCTGAAGCCCCTCTGGGTCGGGTTTGGTTCGCGGATCGGGTCCTGGTTCGTTCGCGGGTCTTGGGCTTGGATTTCGGGCTTCCGTTGGGTTTCGTTTTGGCTCTTTTTGGCTTCATTTCTCGAAGATTACTGCCTGTTAGAAAACCTGCACATTCCACTAGATAAACCATAAAATACCCGCCTTTTTACTTGAACACAAGCCAATCTCATTGGTTTGAGTACTGAAAATAACGCCAAAAAGTGGCGTTATCAACAACCCCAAACCGAGCGTTGCTTGTCCCCAAGCAAATTAGCGATAAAATTAGAATAAAAGCACATATCAGAGAATTGTAATAACTGCACAACACCCCATCGGTACCATGTAATGCACTGGTGATTTTCCATACCCGTGAATGCCTATCTCACTCTCGCCTCATTCTCATTTTGTTTGATCTATGACCTTCCATTGTAAGTTGAACTCGTGACTGCTCCGATTACCTTAGGGTCGTACTAGGTCCAGACATACTAGGGAAGACATTTTGCCTTGACCCTACCTCACGGAATATTCCCGTTTCTCTCGAACCAAGGTTATCGCACGTGTTGTCATGTTTAGGAGGTTATGTACACGAATATTCAAATATTACATGACAACTCTAATGAAAGACGCACAAATGTCCAAAAATTGATCTCAGAAAGGAATCAAGTAGCAAGACAGGGAATATCGGTAAAGGTGGTCGCATACCGTAATCATGTTTTCCAGAAGATCATCCAGGTCTTTACACGGGTTGTAACGGGGCTAAGGTTATGGCTAAGAAATGAAGGGTAAACGGGAACAAAGATCCTCGGTGTGTCAAAATGAACAGTTCTGAACTTCATCACGTTCTAACCTATTGCTTGGCCCTTTTGTCACTATTGGAGTCACTTTGACTCTCTTATTTTCTGCTGTAAGTAAAATCTAACTAACTATTTTTTTTGGGACTTCATTGGTCCTCTTTATTTGCATTGGGGCTGCATTGGCCCTCTTTTCTATTTATTTTCTTGACTGGCCTGATTTCTTTTCTTTTCCGCTCTAGCTTTGTTAGTTCATTACCGCTCAGATTGACACACTTTCGGATAAGGTTGGCTAAGGTTTTTGGCTCGGGTTTAACGGTGGGTTTAGAAATGAACAAGGTAAGTGTTTGGCTACAAAAGGGCTATGGTTACACACAATTGGGTGAAAAGGGTACGATAGCTAAAAACAGGGTTAAACACACACAATGCCTGGAATCATCTCTTAAGGTCCGCACGATTTGGTCTACTATACCCCTTCCTAACATCCCGATGGTTGTCTTTGCTACTCAATGCAATAATATAGCGAGATCATTCTATATTCACGACAAGGAACTCGAAAAAGTGTATACGATTTTCATGTAAGAATCCCTCGAATTGAAAGAACGTCTTTTAGGCTCGAATCTCACTAATGGGTGGTCTCCACTAATGTCCCTAGTCATGTCCTTTCCCGATCCTTCCCTAATGGTCACGTCACTGTCACAAGATTCTTCCTACAATGGTTGGTCTCAATCATTCAAAAACAAAAATTTTAGCTAAAGTGGTCTAGGTACTCAGAAGTGCAGGAAGTCTACGTGCATAACATGGGCCCGATTGGGCAACCCCAAACCTTACCCACACATTGTCCCCAATGTGCAGGTGTCGGCGTAGGCGATACTAAAACAAGTATCGTTGTGCGGTTATTACAGGTAACAGACAGGCAGACATAACATTAAGCACAAGCATCAAAGAGCTATTCTAGCATTTTCACAACATGGCCACCCCAAACCTAGGCCTTGGCCTAGGTTTGTCAAACAAAGCCAACCCCAAACCTCGGTGAAACCGAGGTTTGCACAGGGATAACAAGTTGAGTGTGTAGATGTTAAAAATGAGGCACCCCAAACCTAAGTGAAACTTAGGTTTGTTGCATCTCGTTCACTACTAAGAATGAACATCTTACACCACTCGTTAACTAGAGAGTTAGAACGTACCTGTTTGCCCGGACGGAGGAATCCTCTTGAAAGATTGAGCAATCACGAACGAGAGATAACGGAGAAACGGAAAAGCAAAGCAACGCAAACAAAACAAAAGACGAAAGGAAACACACAAAGCAGGAAAAATAACACAATACATGAGGACAGGAAGGCGCGCGGCTTTCGCCGCGGTATGGAAACCGCGGGAAAGACCGCGTAACTCACTGTTTCGAAAACAAACAGAGGGTCCCGCGGTTTGGCACGCGGCTTGTAGGCCGCGTCACAAGCCGCGTAAGTCCCTATTCAGCTATTTTTTTGATTTTTTTCGTTTTTTGATTTTTTTCGTTTTTTCGTAAATAAGAACACACTCAAAAACAGGAAATTAAAAGAAACTAACCTCGGTGGGTTGCCTCCCACCCAGCGCCATATTTAAAGTCGTGGAACGACTGTGCGGCTTTCAACTTGGCTCGGTATCCGCAGATTCGAACCGCCCACACTTGCGGTTCTTCGCGGATTCTCCCACAATTTGCCTTCCATGACCAGCTCCGGATTCCTTTTCTCTTCCATCTCGCACCTTTTCGAACATCTTGAACATAACCTTTTCGCCACCAACTCTGAATGCTATCTCACCTTCCTCCATGTCGATCAATGCTCGGCTTGTGGCTAGAAACGATCTTCCCAATATCAATGTGACCTCTTCGTCTTCGTCTATGTCGATCACCACAAAGTCTACCAGAAAATAGAACTTGCCGACCTTGATCAATACGTCCTCGATGACTCCATAGGGATATCTGATCGACCTATCCGCGAGCTTGAGCGTCATGTACGTTGGGCTCACTTCACCCAATCCGAGTTTCCTGAAAATAGAGAGAGGCATTAAGTTAATACTCGCTCCTAAATCACATAACACTTTATTAAAAGAAAACTTCCCAATTTGAATAGGGATAGAAAAACTCTCTGGATCTTTAAGCTTCGGGGGAAGCTTGTTCCGAATGATCGTGCTGCACTCCTCAGTAAGTGCAACTGTAGACTGGTGGTCGATTGCCCTCTTCTTGGATAAGATCTCTTTCATGAACTTCATGTAAGAGGGCATTTGTGCTAAGGCATCTGCAAAAGGGATGTTAATAGTTAGTTTTTTAAATACATCAATAAATTTCGAAAAATTAACATCATCCTTATTCTTTTTAAGTCTGCTCGGATAGGGCACTCGTGGCATTTCCGGGTTGACCGGTGGTTGCTCATGCTTCTTCGCTTTCCTCTTCTCGCTCTCTTCATCCTCCGGGTTATCCATGTCAATGATCTCGACCTCTTTCTCCTTGGGCTCGGTTCCTTTTGATGACGGTTCTCGTGTAGGTTCCACTATCAGCTCTTTGCCACTTCTCAGGTAAATGGCATTACATTCCTCCCGGTTTTTCTTTTCAGTCATGCTCGGGAATGTTCCGGGAGGTCGGGTTTGTAGGGCTTCAGAAATTTGCCCCACTTGCCTTTCCAAGATCTTGATGGAGGCGGTGTTTTGATCAGTAGCCGCCTTAACTGTACTCACCGTGCTTGCCAAACCGTCAACTGTGCTGTCCATCTTTGCCATGAACTTCATCATCATGTCTTCTAACCCCGACTTCTTCTCCCCGGATTGTCCTTCGTTCCTTTGGTTAAAACCTGGGGGACGGTACACATTGTTAGCATTGGGAGAATTGGAAAAATTAAAATTATTACCTTGCGATGGTTGACCGGGTTGACTCCATGACAAATTCGGGTGCTTCTTCCACCCCTCGTTATACGTATTCGAGAAAGGATCGTTCCTCGGTTGATGGTTCCGGTTTTACATAAACTGGACATGTTCAGGGTCTTGAGGACTGCCTCCTTTCAGATGGCTCGTAATCGCTGCTAGTTGGGCTTTTATCTCCTTAAGTTCATCCGACTCTTGGACACTAGAGACTCTTCTAACAGCTGATCTTGGAGTAGAGAAGCTATGTTCGGCTAGATTCTCGATTAATGCGACGGCTTCTTCATATGTCTTTTCCATTAACGCTCCACCCGCCGCAGCTGTGATATCATTCTTGAATTGTGGGTGAAGGCCTCCAAAGAACGTTTGGATTATCACCCATCCATGTAACCCGTGATGTGGACACTTCTTCAACATGTCTTTGTATCGCTCCCATGCCTCGTAAAGTGTTTCCTGGTCCCATTGGGCAAAGTGTGTGATGTCCGCCATTAGCTGGGCGGTTCTTCCCGGTAGAAAGAACTTTTGAAGAAATGCGGCTTTCAAGTCTACCCGTGTAGTAATCTGATCCGACGGTAGACTCTCTATCCATATTTCAGCTCTTCCTTTGAGTGAAAAGCTGAACAACCGCAGCTTGATCGCATCTTCATTCACCCCATTGATTTTGAAGGTGTTGCAGATTCGTTCGAATGCTCGTAGATGCGCATGGGGATCTTCAGTCGGTGATCCCCCAAATTGGTTCTGTTGTACCATGACTATAGTACTCCGCTTGATCTCGAAGTAATTGGCCCCGGTAGTGGGAGGTTGGATCCCTATACGTGCGGCTGCCACATTTGGATTGGCAAAAGACCGCATAGGTACCCTTTCCGGAGGTGGTGGTGGTGGATTGTTGCGAGGTGGTCTCTCGTCACCCATATTTAACTGTTTCTTGGCTTTTGATTCTCTTCGTAGGCGACGTGCAGTTCTCTCTATTTCCGGATCGATCGGCTCGATTCCTTTCCCTCGGGTTTCCTTTGGCATAAACCACTAGCACCTGAAGAGAAAATAAACAATCTTAGCAATCCAGAAATTGAAAGGGATAAAATAAAATAACGAAAATAAAAATGTCCAATCTAATAACGCTTATAGATGGTAGTGCTATTAGCTACAACTAGTTTCCCGGCAACGGCGCCAAAAACTTGATAGGCGGGTATCACCCCCCTAAATCTAACCGCAAGTGTACGGTGTCGAAATCAAGTAATAACGTACGGTAAGTATGAGTATCGAATCCACGGGAACTAGGAACTAAGTATCACAATTACTACAAGCTCTATTAACTGAACTGTCGAATATTGGAAGATGGTTGGTTTAAAACTAAACAATTGCAAGAACTAAAACAAACGCAAACGAAACAGTAAACAGCTTTGGAGACTTCAGATAGAGAAAATAGTTGAGGGTTGGACATCCTTAGGTTTTCACATGCAAACATCTGATTCACAACTATTACCAGTTAATTCCCATTAATGAATCCAATCTTCAAAATCACCGTTGTTCTCTTTCGAGCAACAACGGGTTTTATTTAGAAAAGGATAAGTTTTGTCTCTCGACCTCAACCTATGGATTTCAAAATGCATTAAGCGTCAGATTTATGTTAAACGGTTAAGTTTTATCTCTCGATCTCAACCTAACGGTTCAATTAAGGACTAAGACTTACTCGGTATATCTCTATCACCGATTTATCGTCTTAGGCATGCAATTCCTAATTCTAAGTAATAATTAATTCTCTCGAACTTAATTACTAACAAACAGATCAAATGTAAATTGGCCAAATTCACACAAGCATTAAACACAAAATTGCATACTTCATTAATTAAGGAAAAACTGATAAAATCATTCGTCATCTGTTCACATGCTTACAAACCTAATTCATTCCAACCCCCAACATGAACATGTTAGTTCATGTCGGTGGTGGATTCAAACACGATAGAAAAGAATGGAAACGAGTATGTAAACATGATTAACGTAAAAGATGAAATCGTAGTGAATGTGATGAACTCCCTTTTATCGTGCTCGTATCTACTTCGCATCGTGACTTCTTCCTCGATCCCCTCTCTATCGTCACTCGAAAAGGCGCCTAAGGTCTCCCAAAATCGCCCCCTCAGCTGCTCTGGTCGTCGTGTGAAAGTCCCCCCCCCCCCCAAAAAAATGACCTAAAATCCGATTTAAAAGACTGATTTTCGACAAACAGAGGGCTACGCGACTTCTGGTGCGACTTGCAAGTCGCGTAGAAGGTCGCGCGCCTTTCTGAAGCCCCTCTGGGTCGGGTTTGGTTCGCGGATCGGGTCCTGGTTCGTTCGCGGGTCTTGGGCTTGGATTTCGGGCTTCCGTTGGATTTCGTTTTGGCTCTTTTTGGCTTCATTTCTCGAAGATTACTGCCTGTTAGAAAACCTGCACATTCCACTAGATAAACCATAAAATACCCTCCTTTTTACTTGAACACAAGCCAATCTCATTGGTTTGAGTACTGAAAATAACGCCAAAAAGTGGCGTTATCAAGACCCGGTCTTATTTGGGATCCGTCTTATTTGGGTTCCGATTCCGGGTAATTCCGGATTGTACCGAATTCGGGAATGTTCCGGATAATGGATTTTCTGGATATAGTTCCGGATAATGGACTTAGCGGAACCCCCGTGCTAAGTCGTCGAAAGGGGAACATTTGAGGATAAGGATACGATAGGTTATCTAGTATTCTTAGAATTGAGAATGTGTTATGAGATGTGGCGTGATATGTTGTTATACATATACGCTAGTAAGTGTAATGGATCCATAGGCACTGGTAGTATTTGTAACGTGGAATAGGCATAAAGCAACTTGTAATTCCCGTTGACCTGAAATGAGGAATAGGCATAAAGTAACTTGTAATTCCTATTTCGTAAGGTGATGAAAAATGAGGAATAGGCATAAAGTAAATTGTAATTCCCATTTCGTGTTGTGAGTAGAAATCTGGGAATAGGCATAAAGTAAATTGTAATTCCTGATTTCTATGGGAAGGTAAGAGATATAAAGTAAATTGTAATATCTACTTCCACTCCAAGAAATAGGCATAAAGTAACTTGTAATTTCTTGGATATGAGCGATGATCTAGAATCTGTAATGATTCGTAGTAGGCTCACGAATGTGATGATATGAATTCCTGAATGTTAGTCATACTCATGGAATCGGGTATGTTCCCGTCATCACGAGATGAGTATGAGTACGGTAAGAATGGTGGCAAACCAGGTTTGTTTATACGCTTTGAATAATTGAGTTTCCAAAGCTGTTAATGTTTTAATTTGAAAATGGATGTTCTCACTAGGCGTAAGCCTAATCGTTTCAAATTAAATTTTTCTTACCAGGTACGAGCTCGGGGAAGTAGCGGGAAGAGAGACGAGTGTTTTGGTATTCGACTTTTGGTGCTAAGTGGAGAAGTTAGCTTATGCGAGGATGTTTTTGATGAATGGCTTAGACAACCAATTTAATCTATTCGTAGTTGGCAGGATTAGATTAATAGGTTGATTTGAGAATTCGAAATGTGTATATGAATCCTCATAGTTAATTCTCTACTTATGTATGAAGGTTTGGATGTAATTATGATTAACCTTGTTGAATTTTAAGGTTTAAATTGGCCCTGATTTTTAGGGTGTTACACCAGTCCTGCACGACTTGCAGCCATGGATTTTCATACATTCTCATTCCTAACTCTTCCAAAACAGTTTTTAAAGCTAGCAAATCGATGGGTTTGATATGTTAAACCCTTAGGGGCATTAAACCAACACCAAAACAACATTTATACCAATCTAATCCATCTATTGATTCTTGATTTCAAACCCAAAACCCAAATATTGGCCATTCAAGAGCTTACCATTGAAATGGTGAAGTTCTCTCAAGGTAAATCATTAAACCAATAAGAAGTACTATCAAGTCCTCTTTTTCTTATTAAGCATGAATCAAACCATCAAAATGGATTATCAATCAAAACCCCAGTCATACTTCAACCCAAAACCAAGCCAAGAGGTAAAGAAGATGATTGCTTACCTTGATGAAGATGAAGTTCAATCTCTGAATCACTCCTTGCACCAAGCTCCCAATGAAGATGAATCTGATTTCTCTTCATCCATCTCTAGCCTCTCAAATACGTATGAACCAAAATGAAGAGGGTTTAGGGTTTTACCTCTTTTTATTCCTCCAAAAATTAGCTTTAGGTCCCAAAGCTCACAAATAGCAATTTAGTCCATAACTTCCAAAAGATTCAGATTTTATGGACATGAGGTGTTACAATGCCTCCCCTCAAAAGAATTCCATCCTCGGAATTTCATTGCCGAACGATAGCTGTATTTGGAATGAGCTCCTGATTCCAAATCTTACATTGTCTAATAACTCTTAAGGAGTTGCAATTGCACTCCTACAAGACCAACTTCTTTGCATCTCAACTTCTCGACTTTCCAGCCCAATGATAGTTTCCGACGCTTACAACAAAATCCAACTCCTCATCCATTCGCATTGTTTGCAAAGGTAATGTCATGCCGACCCCCAACAAACACTCTCTAAAATAGAGAGGTGAAACATATTATGAATTTTCCATAACTTCATCGAGTACATTCAGATTATACATTATCTCCCAACTCTTTCGATAATTGCCATAGATCCAATAAAACGTGGCTCAAGTTCACTTTCCTCTCGAAACATGCTACTCCACTCTATGGGGATGTGTTCCGCATCCAGCTGACCCCCGACTTGAGATTCAAAATACTCATGTTTCTCAATCTAATCAACTTAATTCCAATAAATTACCTAGACGTTTCTGATCAAGATCAACAACGTACGATATCCTCCGAAATCGCCCCACGATTATCCACGACATTCTTATGTCGGTAAATTGCAAAATATGAGTACTTGTAATCTCCTCGATCAACTATACCAAACGCACCAAGTATCGACCGCTTTGTCCACGCCTGGACTCATGATTTTAAACGCGTCTGATTGAAGGGTTTCACGCACCACTTTACTTCTCTAATAACACGAATCCCCGACAAAAGAATAACCACTCGATTCGTCAACATAATACAAAGTCACCCTTGGATCGTCATTTTAAACTCACCATCATGAGCTCCTTCATCGGACCACATCCACTTCACAAATTTGCATCCCTCCAATATAGCGTACGCCTAACACAAATAGCACTTCACTCCCTTGAAACCACATTGATCACACACGCATCAATGGTTACCAGGTTAAATGGTCCAAACACACATCAACCATCACGTCATTACCCGTTTTGCATACATAAATATAAAAAGGAAGCTTTCACGATTTAACACCTGAATAATTCGCCCACCATTTTGAAATAAATTCCAACTTCACTCGCCTCACAAGGAAGAGCGACCACGCTCACACGAAGTTATTCCAAATAAACTTAACAATCGAAGCAAAGTTTACCCGAAACATTTTTCCTCAATGATACTAACACTAATCTAAATCCAGAGCACTACATTCAACCACATGTTTTCCACTTCTTCTCGAAAACATAAAATATGCTTTCAAAGAATGGCTCACTAATAGGTGCAAGCTTAGACCAGTCGTCCAAAATAGGTTTCCCATACTTGAACCATAACATATACCATCACCCTTTTATCATACCCTCGCTAGAAGATCATTTGCCTGCCAATGACATTGCTTTAGATATTGCTCCCTTTTTCTTTCGGTGTCACTTACCAACCCTCTTACTTTCGGTTTACCCACTTCTTCAGACATATTGTCTTCACTTCTTTACGCTAGCATGAAACATCATCCACCCATCAACACCCATTCCTTTTTTCGACCATTACAAGTGTGCCGATAGAGTTTACCTTACTATGCCTAACCAAACGGTTGTACCACAATTCTCACCCGCGATAATTAGTCAGTCATCCTTGAAACAACACCCAGTGCGCGACAGCACCGCGGGTTTCCCGTTCTCCAAACCGAGTTAACCTACTCACCATCATTTCTTTATACCCCAGGAATATTTCAACCTTCCCAAAGAATTTTAAATCTACAACACAACATCACAAACTAATCGAATATGGCATCCTCATCGATATCCACTCGAAATTAGATGAGCTCATCCAAAATCCAACAGAACCGTGAAGAATACATGCTCTTCTTTTAGGTAATAGCCAAATACCACTAACTCTTTTGTTCTCAAACAGCAAAAGCACAATACCGACTACAGATCCACACTTCAATCAAGCATACTTGCCATTCTTGATTACCTCCCCTAAATCTCCAAATCAGGATCCACACCTGAACTTATCCCTCATTACAACACAAGTCCACCACCCAACATAACGGAAACTCATTATCACAACAAGGACTTACACAACTCCTTTAGCATGAAATGGCACCAACATGCCCACACAACTATCACACTACAACAAATTCTTCATGATCCCCTTTTCTCACATAATAGTTATCGTCTTCTTCATGCCCATCATAACACCAATATATGAAGTAGAGTCATTTCACGACTTTGCCTTTCTCGAGTCTAGATGAACCACAAAATTATGATCATCTAATTTACTCAAACAAGTTCTCTTTTCCCGTGACTCATCGCGATCTACTTCCGTTGTGCTAAACACTTAACGCATAAACGAATCATCAAAAACCCTCCTAAGAAATCACCTACCCACACCGGTGATCTTCCGCTTTCCTAACGCCTACACGAGGCGGTCCAACCTCATGGCAATATACGTCTTTCCCCTAACGACCTCTTACATCCACACCCAACAGGGTTACTTCTCAAGTTTCAATCTCCTGACAATGCCTTCAACTTGGAATAATATTAACAATCGCAGACCCCAATATCAATAGATAACATGGTGAGGTTTCCATAATTTCCCCGACAACTAGGATTCCCAGCGGAACCCAATTCATCGAACGCATCATCACCAACTTTATACCCCACCGTTCTCACTTGAGGAAAACACAAGACTTCCTTAGCGCAAAATCTAATACAAGACTCTTCAAAACTCAGGCTCAAAGTCGATAACATTTCATTAAGTACCGTAACGCTACTTATTAACGTGCTCCAAAAGAAGCACTTCGACAACTTCGAATTTCACCCCTTAACATACCCATTCTCAAATAACCAAACAAGGGTCTAAACTACAATCATACTAACATTTCCAAATTCATTGTCCGAGACTCCCGCTATTCACCGCCCTCTTCTAACGGAAACACGAAGGTCATAATTCGACCATATTCTGCTCAACCGACAATTTCACCTCCCCAAGCCTTTCCTTTACCTCAATTGTAATATCCTCCCTGACCTAGCGAGTTCATAGCCTTCATGCATGATGACATAACGATTGAAATCATTTTGCACATTTGAAAATTCAATAGATACAATATCATAAAACAAGCTTGAGTATGCATGACACAACACCACTCAAGATGAATAGTAAAACACAGCGACCACAAGGGTCGTCACAGACAACCCCACGATAATTCACAACCTTGTCCAACTAAATCGATGTCGGCACAACAAAATGTGTCCAATGAAACTTTTCAAATACGACTAGAAAAGTTCTGAACGAAATCACTTACACAAAGTGGGTCAGTCGACTCCAACACCCATTTATATGATAATAGCGTGTCAACACTCATTTTGGTTATAAAAAAAACTTTGCAATTAGGCGTTTCCATGATTTTCGCAACGAAGATTCTCTCAACATGAAAAAGCGTGAAATAATTTGAAAATCACTAAGTTCAAAATTTATCGTGCAACGTAAACAAGTTTGTCTTTTTCTTTAAACACGCGCTTGCACACATCAGCTTATTTCCAAAACAATAATTCATTATGCACGTACATACTTTTAACATGAACGAACTCATGTAACACATTTAATGACATATTACTTGGAACTCAATATGAAATTGAAGGCTATTCTCTCTAACAAGGTCAACCATTGTACTCACATCAACTTATCATTGTCACTCTACTTTGACCAACAGTCGCTTCCTCACCCTTGCAACAACTTGCTATACAGGTGCTTCACAACCCTCCTGTTCGACCACTCCACATGGTTTCCAAATTGACCAATTACCCCGCCTTCTACTCTTATGCATACTTCAATCCAACACTGATATCTTTCCTTCATTATCCTTGCCACTAAACCGCTTGACTAAAGAGTCAAAGGCTAGATTCCCTCACCCGATCTTGAATTGAAGCTTTCAAGATTCCAACATAGTCCTCACTTCCTATCCCAACTGATTGACACATCAATACCAAGAGTAGGGACTCACTAGAACTAGGAGTTTGCCCTAACCAGCCATTCATCCCTTTTGAATCCCAAGAATTTATACCCCTAGCCGGCTCATTAATATTCCGAACAACACTTCTTCTAGAAGGTATAAACATCACATCACAAGTGAGCTCCCATGACACATCAACCCTTTGCTATCAATTGCAAGGTTAGAACTTTCTACATACTGTCACACCCAACAATCATCCTAACAATAGAGGTCGAGTACACCCATTGGCCAGATGCAATTTTGAATTTACCTTACATGAGGGTCCTCACTACCATTGTTAAGATTCTCTATGATTAAGGTCTTTCTTATTGGCTTCCTATATCTCAGTTGTGTCTCCCTCACTCCACAGTTTAAGTTTAGGCCCATCCGGTCACCTAAATCCCTTAAACTATGACTCTGATACCATTTGTAGCAACCCAAAATCGATAAAACATAATTCATAACGTTACAACCAAAAACGGTCCCAAAATATACAAAATACATCGCTCTACTCTAAGTACGCAACGGATAAACACCTTCACAACTGAGATGCTACAGGAAGCCCAACGGTGAACTACAAGCCTCCACTAGACTACACCTCTTCTACAACGCCACATCTTTCCATCTTCTCTAGATGAAACTCCAAACAAAACTCTAACCTGAAAATAGTTTTAATTTTTGAAAAGCGAGGGTTAGACCATGAGGTCTAGTGAATTCCCTCCTGAAAATAGTTCAACAAACCACATACATCAATATGCAAACTGCCATAGAGGCCCATCAAAATCATTACAACAAATCAACATCACGCTTGGGTATTTGCACAATGTTCATAGTCACCCATCACCTCATCGTGATGTCTGCAATCGGGCCCCCCAGTAGATCTCCATGGCCCCCAAGTAGATGCCAGTCCCGTGTGCACAAGAAACGAATTCAAGGCACACACCATAACTAAACTCCCAAGGGATGTAGACAATCCCAAGGTACACTAATCCCACTGTGCGACCCGACTCCAAATCAATATACCACTTCGTAAAGAACATGTAAACAATTTGCATGCATTAATGAACATCTCCATATCATGTAATAATAAAGCTTTTCAAAGTGTTTAATCATGCCATCATGCTCAATACCATATTCAGTTATGAAAACTTTAGCAAAACATTTCATTTGCACAAAAGAGTTAAGGGAACTCACCTGAGCTTTAGCAAATCGACACACGCTCCTAAACTCACTTTAGCTCAAACCGAACACCTGAATTAGACGTCATAAGGATGGTGTTAAACCATCTAATTACATCCCAAAATCATTCCTAATAAACCCCAAAACAAACCCCCAATCGATGCCTCGATCCTAAACCCGAACGAGAAAAGAAGCAAAACCGAAGAAAATCCACAAACACACACTTGCACGGCTTGGCCCACGGCCTCAAGCCGCGGGCTAGCCCGCGCAACCTGTTGGACTGCACACTCCAGTCCTGCATGACTTGCAGCCATGTATTTTCATACATTCTCATTCCTAACTCTTCCAAAACGGTTTTTAAAGCTAGCAAATCGATGGGTTTGATATGTTAAACCCTTAGGGACATTAAACCAACACCAAAACAACATTTATACCAATCTAATCCATCTATTGATTCTTGATTTCAAACCCAAAACCCAAATATTGGCCATTCAAGAGCTTACCATTGAAATGGTGAAGTTCTCTCAAGGTAAATCATTAAACCAATAAGAAGTTCTATCAAGTCCTCTTTTTCTTATCAAGCATGAATCAAACCATCAAAATGGATTATCAATCAAAACCCCAATTATACTTCAACCCAAAACCAAGCCAACAGGTAAAGAAGACGATTGCTTACCTTGACGAAGATGGAGTTCAATCTCTGAATCATTCCTTGCACCAAGCTCCCAATGAAGAATAATCTGATTTCTCTTCATCCATCTCTAGCCTCTCAAATACGTATGAACCAAAATGAAGAGGGTTTAGGGTTTTACCCCTTTTTATCCCAAAAAAAATTAGCTTTAGGTCCCCAAAGCTCACAAATTGCAATTTAGTCCCTAACTTCCAAAAGATTCAGATTTTATGGACATGAGGTGTTACAGGTTTTTTAATAATTTTCTAAAATAAAGAACCAAAAGTTAAAATTTCAAAAAATTATTACATTTATCTCCAACAACTTTTCTATTTTAGAGACTTTAACGCAAGTTATATTAATATAATGTTCTCTAATTTGTCTTCCCATACACTTTTTAAAAGAAAATATAAAATGATAAAAGTTCAATCTCATTGGTGGGATTGAATAAAATAATCATTTCTCTTTCCTACAATCAACTTTTAGAGAATTCTCTAAACTTGAGAAAAATTCAATTTTTTTCTATTATAGAGAATAAGATAGCAAAACTTGGAGAAGTATAGAGAATAAAAACCCAAAATTTTCTATTTTGACAAAACTGTTGGAGATGCTCTTAGATTGTTCGCCAAACGTAACCAGAAACTCATATTATCGTTTCTATGAGTGTATCATGTTCTTGAAAACCCACCTATTTATCTGAATTACTTTTGAAAAAAAAGTTATGTTATGTATATGTATTATATTTTAAATAGTCAATTTATTGTCTATATATTTTTTTATTATAGTTGTATCTACGGATTTTCTCCCTAAATTATTTGATAACCTTTTGTTTATAAAGTGTGTTTTAAAATTAATATAATATTATATTTTAAAATATTATCAAAAATAACATATGAGTACACATAAATGTTATCTAGTAATCGTACTCCGAATTTTATTTCACTTGATTGAATTGTATTTTTAGGTTTTTTATACTTTTTTTTTGTTTCTTTTGAAAGGCAATTATATACCAACCAAAACCAAAGTATACAACCACAAACCACCAAAACATAACAACAACAAGCTAAAGAAAGAAAAAAAATAAGGGGGAAACAGACCCCAATTCACGAACTCCAATTCACGAATCAAAGCTTACTGGAACAGACCAAAACCAATCAAGCAGAAAACAAAAGAAGACCTGCAGCACAAAGGACCCAGGTTTACGAGAGGCAAACCTCGAAACTTCGTATCGCCGGACCCTTACGCCACTGCCATACCTCGGCCTACCGTCCCGACCCACTTACCGCAGTCTCCTGTTTGCGGGATTTGCGATCCAACCTGTCCAATCGCACGAGATTTTATTACAACGTTTACTTATCCACTCGAAAATCTTTCGTTGGAACTCGTACACGAGATATGTGATTCTCCTTTTGTCCCCTTTATAAATAACTTCGTTCCTGTGTGACCAAATCAAGTAGAGCACAACCCATAAAACTCCATTCCACACCGAATCTTCCTCGTTGCTCCCTCCCAAATGCGCTCCTTCTTGAAGAATGTCGTCCACCGAAGCCACCGTGTGGAGATTCTTTTGCCACCATCTCCCTATCAACTTGCATACTATTTTTACCTCCGGACAGCTTACTAATGTGTGGTCAACTGTTTCGGACAACTCCCCACACCTTGGACACAAAACGGTATCCAAGTCCAATCCCATTTGATCCAAAACCACGCGGCACGAAATTCTATCTCTACGAACCCTCCAAATGAAGACACATACCTTTTTCGGAATAATCTTCAACCATTTAGTTGGTTCCACGATTTCGTTTGCGTTTTTTCCACCATTCTCCAACAATTCCTTTAGCTTCTTGACGTTGAAAACTTTTGACTCGTCGAGAGTTCAAATTACTTTATCATCTCGTCCTCTTTCAGGATTAACGACCTCAAGTCTTTGGATTAAGTGTTCCAATTCTCCATCTCTCTTCCTCTCGGCGGTTTTCTCCAATTCCAACTCCAAGTCCATCTTTTATTCAACCACTTTCCTCTATCCACGATCATGGCATCTTGGTTCGTCTCTAGCCGGAATAGTCTTGCGAATTCATTTTTTGTAGGATCGGTTCCCAACCACGCTTCTTTCCAAAAGCTTGTCTTCGTGCCTTCTCCTATCTCTTTCCGAAACGAACGTGAAAACTCGACTCCCTTGCTATCCAATTCGGCGCCGATTTGCACAATATTTTTCCACGTGTTACCTGCACCAACACAACGAATTTCATTATCCAGCAACCCCCCTCCCCATATAGGATTTTAATAATTTTTACCCAAAACGCGTTTTTCTCCACGAGAAAACGCCACCACCATTTTCCTAAAAGTGCCCAATTAATCAACTTTAAGCTACCAATGTTTAAACCTCCATTACTAAGGCTCCTCACCGCGATTTCCCACTTTACCCAATGTATACCTTTTTTCACGTTCTCACCCACCCACCCCCACCCCAAAAGAAATTACACCTCACTCTTTCTAACTCTTCAACACTCCGCTCGGGGCTCGATATAAGGAGAAGTAGTACAACGAAAGACTTCCCAACTCCGATTTGACCAAGGTCAACCGACCTCCAAAAGAGATTACTCTTGATTTCCACGACGCTAGTCTTTTTTTACCTTTTCTATCGCCGATCTCCAATGTTCAATCCTTTTCATCGAGGCTCTAACCGGGAGGCCTAGGTAGATAAACGGGGTAGATCCCGAACCACATCCCACACTTCTAGCCCATCCAAGGACCTCTTCCTCCGGAATACCCAAACCATAAATTTTACTTTTACCCACATTTATCTTCAATCCCGTCATCAAATAGAAGCATTCTAAGATTTTTAGAAGATTTTTTAGATTATTAACACCTTCCAAAGAAAATCACATCGTCCGCGTATTGGAGATGTGAGATTGGAACCTCGTTCGAACCCACTATTAAACTTTCAAACAACCCCACTTTAACCGCCTCTTCCGTTAAGATATGTAATCCTTCGGCCACAAGGAGGAAAAAGAACGATGTCAACGGGTCACCTTGCCTTAAACCTTTACCCATCGAGAATTCCTCCGTCGGACTCCCATTTATAAGAATTGACATGGAGGTGGAGGTAAGGCACACCTTAATCCACTTGACCCATTTACTTCCGAACCCCATCTTAACCAAACTATCGATCAAAAATTCCCACTCCACGCTATCGTAGGCATTTTCAAAGTCTACTTTGAAAATCAACCTGGTCTTTTTTTTCCGAATGTACTCTATCACCTCATTTGTTGTAAGGACCCCGTCAAGAATGTACCGACCCTTAATAAACGCGCTTTGGGTGTCGCTAATTAATTTACCCAATACCGACTTGATTCTTTCCGCCAACAACTTCGCTATAGTTTTATAAAAAACTCCAATTAGGCTAATTGGCCTAAATTCCCCAAGATTCGACGGATTCGAGATTTTTGGGATTAGCGTTAAAAAGGAGGAATTACACCCTCGGCTAATCGCTCCATTTTACTCGAACCATTTAACCGCCTTCACTAGATCATCCTTTACTATGCTCCAAAATCTTTTTAGAAAACCAAAAGTGAAATCGTCCGGGCCTGGTGATTTCCTACTCCCACAACTTTTGATAGCACCCCAAATTTCTTCTTCTTCAAAAGGTCGTTCCAACCAATCGGCTTCCTCCTTTGACAATTTTTTGAACAAGTCTTCTCGAAGTGATGGTCCGCCCTCTCTTTTTTGCGCAAATTTAATTTTAAAATAGTGAACAGCAAAATTCTTTATTTCATTCAGATTGTCCGTCCACCCCGAGTTAGTATTCAACCCACGTATCAAAAAAATTCTCTCTCTATATTTGATAGCCGCGTGAAAAAGCTTTGAGTTTTCGTCTCCATCCATGATCCACTTGACTTTGGGTTTTTGTCTTGCCATTTCGATCTTTTTTTCCTCCAACTCTAACCAACACCTCCTTCCTTGAACCCAACTCTCTCTACTATCATCGTCCGATCCTTTAATCTCCGCTTTCGCTTCTTTTTTGGATACCTCTTCCTTCAAAACTCCCAAGTCCTTTTCAATATTCCCGAAATTCTCTTTGGCCCATTTCCTAAGCACTTGCTTAACGTTCTTCAACTTGTCTCGAAAAATACAATCCGGTCGAGTAGACAATATACTTTTCCTCCAAGATTCTTCCACCACGGCCTCAATCCCTTCTTCTTTTAACCAAGAATCGACGAATTTAAACAGTTTGGGACCAAAGTCGTTCCTAATTTCGAATAGCACCAAAGGGAGGTGATCCGACCATTTCCTCTCCATACCTTTTACCCCCAAATTATTCCACGCCAACCCGAATTCGTTTGTCACCGAGAAGCGGTCTAACTTACTAAATTTCAAGCCATCATCACTAATTCTAGTGAACTTTCGCCCCCCCATCGGTACTTCCACCAATTTGCTTTTTCCAATGAAATTGTTAAACTCACTTGCGCCCCGCGAATTAGTATTGGAATTCAACCTCTCATGTGTCCCTCTAACCTCGTTGTAGTCACCGAACACGCACCAGATTACATCATCTTTTCCCACGAGAGTTTCTAGCCTTCCCCATAATTCCATTCTCTCTTTATGTTCTCTTGGCCCATAAACATTGACCAAACCGACTAGCCCGTAAACACCGAACCATTTACCTACTAGTGCCAAAAAACATGGATCTTCTACCACATAGTCACAACCAAAAAATTTGTTGTCCCACACACTCACGAGACCCCCCGAATTACCGTCAATTTGGGCAAAATCCACACCGTCTCCTCCCCATATAGCCCCGATTTGAGTTTGATTCCATTTTTTTAATTTTTGTTTCTTTAATTCCCAACATACATGGTTTTTCACTTCTGCAGATTTTGATAAATCCCAGATCTCTAGCAATAAGATATGAATGTAGTGAGAGAGAATCTAGAGAGCAAATATGTCATCCATGTATTGAGCTCAAAGGATTACAAAAGGTTACTAAAAGATTACAAAAGCTTTCTAAAGTGTTACTAAGTGTTACTAACAAATGGTCTAGACAAGCCTATTTATACCCATAACATACAAGGTATAAAGGCATTCACAACTAATACAGTACATTGACTTTACAGTAAATCTTGAATACAACAATGCTCTAACAATCTCCCCCTTTGGATTCAAGATTTAAAAAAAATAACAGCAGTCTTCAGCTCTTTGTAAAGTCAATCTTCTCAAACAGACACTCTATCAAACCATCTTCAAATAGCTTTATCTCCACTAGTTCACGGTGAACTATATGCTTTGACACTCTTTAAGAACTCAGCTTTGAAGAATCTTCAGACAAACATGAAAAGTCATTGTCTTTTTCTTTGAAAAGTCAATCTTCTTCAATAAAATCTTCAATAGATTGTCTTCAAGTCTTGAACATGGATTTCATATCTTTATATAGAACCATCAATTCGGAACAAGATAAATCAGAAACGATTAGAGTTTGGATCAGAAAGATGTGAAACCATCCACATTGTTGAACTTTTAGGTGTAAGCGCATTCCGATAACCACTCAGAACTAAGATAACCAAATTCAGCAACATTTGGACTTCACATGATCCTTCTCCCCAATCTTCAGTCTTTGTTCACGAATCTTTGACTTGAAATATCTTTGATTTGAAAATTCTTTGACATGAAATTGAAATTAAACTTTTCTCCCCCTTTTTCGATGATGGTGAGCATCGAAAACCATTTTCAATTTCAGTCGTGTCTTTGAGTATTGCTAACAATCTCCCCCTTTCAGAATAACCTTGCTCCCCCTCAAAATAAGAATTCTGGAGCAATTTATTTTCTCCCCCTGAAAGTATGCATATATTTCAATAACGTACAGTATTTGAAATTGTAGCACAAATTTTAAAACAAATTTACACAAGGAAAATAACATTCATTGAATTTTATTTTATAACTACAAACATTTGATCATTTGAAAACTTTACAAAAGAAATTCAACTTAATGAAATTTAACAGATTTTTCAATCAAATGAAATCAAATGCATGTGTTTGGATTCAAGAACAAGTCATCATTGTATATCAAGTTAAAAAATGTTCAGTTTCAACCCCTTTATTAAATCTATTTGGTGTGCTAGCATGGGAAATATGATTAGCTTCAAGCATATGCAATTCTAAAACATATAAGAATATTTTGCTCTACTCACACTATTTGTCCAAAATCAGAATTTTCACAAATTTACGGGTTTATCGCGACTTTGTATTTTCCCAAGTTTCAAGAGATGTGTGCTCATTGGCATCTTTTCTTTTGTGCTCATTGGCACCTTTTGATTTGTGCACATTGGCATCTTTTGATTTTGTGCTCATTGGCATCTTTTGATCAAAAAGTTTAGTAAGAATAAGATACACCGTTAAACATGACTTTCTATCTGGTTCTATAGCAGGATTTGGGTCAGCAGATCCCAGACCAGTTGGCCTTAGGTGCTAGGTGTCAAGCACCCCTTAGAACTTAATTTCCCAAACTAGAAAGGCCACATCGATATATCTTAAACCCATTTGTACCAGTAGAACATGGCTTTCTATCTGGTTCTATTGCAGGATTTGGGTCAGCCGATCCCAGACCAGTTGATCTTAGGGACTAGGTGTCAAGCACCCCTTAGGACTTACTCTGCCAAACCAGAAAGGCCACAGGCACAAACTTTCAAACTAAATGATATTCTATATAAGTTCGAATTTCCATCACAAAATATGAATGATATCTCAATCACTTGGTTCTTAATCATAGTGCTTCCCCCATATTTTCGTTTCCATTCATCATTCTGATAAATAGGCTTTTTGATCATTATATTCTATATAAGTCCAGATTCACATAACTTTGAGCATTCAGCATAATTTCATTCATGTTTTGCTGACCTTTCGATTATTTCAGAGGTGAAAGTTGAAACAAATCTAACTCAAATAATACAAAAATACTTGTAAAATCATCTTTTAGCACACATTTAATTCATTGAATGAAAATTGAAAATTTTATCTCATTGAATTAAATTTGTAAAGATTCAAATTTTCAAAGTGGTAGACACAAAATATAATCCAATGTTACCTTTTACCACTTGTTCCTTGAAACAAAAATATATAGCAGTTAAGGATATTACCTGAGAAGTGTGAGTTCTAAACTGATTTGTTTAGAAGTCTTAGTCTTTAAAGTACGGGTCCTGAACTGAGTTGTTCAGAAGCCATAGTCTTTGAAGAACGGGTTTTGAACTGATTTGTCCAAAAGCCATTGCCGTTGAAGCACGGGTTTTGAACTGATATGTTCAAAAGCCATTTACATTTAAGCACGGGTCCTGAATTGATGTATTCAGAAACCATTCATGATTTGTCTCCCCCTTAATGGTACAAATATTCTTCATAGAAATACGCCGCTTCTCTTCTGTTTTCAGTCATGTGTGTGGTATGTATCTACAAATCAGTACAACACATGATGTACCTACAAAACAGTTTAAGCAGATTTTGGTACCCAATGGCATTTGGGTCCTAGTGGGTTAGGTGTAGATTTCTTACAAGGAATACTATAAGTACCGTACCAAAAAGAAGTATAATTTTTATGCACAAAATTATTTGTTCCACAGTAAGAACAACAAATTTTCTTTTGAGCCAACCTAATCAGATGATTTACAGAATGAATAGGATTAGGTTGAACAGAAGATTTACCTTTCGGCGCATTGTTCTTCTTGGCATTTGATGTGAATACAGATGATTTTGGCACATTTTTCTTTGGAACTGTTGTGCCTTTTACTCTCCATTCCATCTTCACCCTCTTGAAGACTGGAACTTCTTCAGGTTTGGAAGTATTAACTTTAGGCACTTTTGTTTTGTTATCTGATTTATCATACAGAGGATTATAGAAAAGATTAGAAGAACGAATCTGACCTTTTGAGAAATCTGTTGATCTATTAAATTGTTTAGAAGGAATGTTTTTAAAACTTGAACTTGAAGCAGTTTTAAAAGAGCATTCAGAATCATTTGAATCAACAAATGGAGTCTGAAAGATAGAATTATGACCGGTCTGCTTTGAGACATCAAATTTAAAAATGACGTCTTCAAGTTCTTTGACTTTGTTTATTAAAACATTTTTCTCTTTAGAAATTAGATCAAATTTCTTTTGGAGATCAGATTTGATCAACTGATCCTTCATAATATCAGCTGATAAACCAGATAATCTTTTGGTAAGATTAAGAATCACATCTTCAAAATATACACGTTCCGATTCAAAATCTTTTTCCAAAAACCTTCTTTTATCAGTAATCTCTTTGAAAATTTCCATATTTTTCTTTTTAAGAGTTTTACTTTCCTTTTCAAAGAGATTTTTCTTTTCCGTGAAATCTTTTCTTTCCTTTTCCAAAAGATTTTCTAATTCAGAGATTTTCACGGAAAGTTCAGAACTTTTAATTTCAAAAGATTTGCGTTCAGTTTCAAATTTAGCTCTTTCTTTTTCGAGCTTGTCTTTTTCTAAAAATAAAACTTTCTCAAAGTCAGAAACTTGTTTTGAAAGTTTTATACAATTAAGTTCAATTATTTCCTTTTCTTTAAGAATCTTCTCTCTCCTGTCTTCAATGCTCTTCAGATCAGCATTTTCCTTTTTAAGAGTTGTTACTTTCTCTTGAAGTTTCTCGATTTGATCGTGCAGACTTGAGTTGTCTTTGTCTTTCTTTGTTTCAAGACCTGCAATATAAACTTCAAGATCAGTTATTCTTTTAGTAAGTTTAGCATTTGAAGAAGAAATGTCTAAAATTTGTCTTTTCAGATTAACATTTTCTTCTTCCAATGCTTTATTTAAAATAGGAGTTGAAGAATTTGAAGCATTATCTTTAACAGGAGTTTCTGATATAGGAGATGGTTCTGATAAAATAACTTGTTGCAAAATTCCATTATTTGCCTTAGCTTTTTCAAGTGGCTTTGGAGGTGTTTTTGTTATTATGACTTGTTGCAACACTTCATTATTTGGTTTAACAGATACATGTGAATTAACAGATGTTTCTGTTATAATGACTTGTTGCAACTTTACATTTGGTTTAACAAAAACTTTTGCAATTGGAGGATTCTCCTTTTTCAGAGTTTGCTTCAAATCTTCACCACTGCTTTTAACAATAACTTGTTGTAAAACCATTTTGAATATTGCTAGAAATTGATCGTTCAGAAGATCAAGCAGACAGTGTATGAAAATACACAAAAAAATATATAAAAATTTTTCTTGAAAAGCTCTTACAGTGTATGAAATACACTATAGAAAAAATTTCGAGATAAAAAATTTTCTCAAAAAAACTTTTTTTTTTTTTTTTTTAAATCAATGAATTCGAATGTATAAGGGTTCGAATTCAATGAATTCGGATGTATAAGGATTCGAATTCAATGAATTCGGATGAAGAAGGATTCGAATTCAATGAATTCGGATGAAGAATGATTCGAATTCACTCAATTCGAATGAAGAAGGATTCGAATTCACTCAATTCGGATGTAACTGGGTTCGAATTCACTCAATTCGAACTTAACTTGGTTCGAATTCACCCAATTCGGACTTAACTTGGTTCGAATTCACCCAATTCGGACTTAACTTGGTTCGAATTCACTCAATTCGAATGTACTTAGGTTCGAATTCAACCAATTCGAATCCATAAGGGTTCGAATTCATCCAATTCGAATCCATAAGGGTTCGAATTCATCCAATTCGAATCCACAAGGGTTCGAATTCTCTACAATTCGAATCTAATAGGATTCGAATTCTATGAATTCGAATTCTTCTTGAGTCGAATTCTACACTTATGATGCCAAGAACAATCCGAATTCTTCTTTGAATGATCCGAATTCACCAAGAATGATCCGAATTCACCAAGAATGATCCGAATTCTGCACTTCGAACACGAAAATCACTAAATCAGCCATAACTTTTTCAATTCTTGATCAATTGTTATGAAATTTGCACAGATTTGTTCGAAATTTGATTCCACACACTTTCTTAGTTAATCACAAATCCTAATTCGATCAATTTAATCGAATTTTGATCCAAAAATAGTAGAAAAGGTTTTCGAACAAAAATAATATAAAATGATCAGATCAGCAAATTCTGTGCAGATTTTGGTGTTGATCCAAGAATTAAAGACGTTCAGGAATCAAATCCGAGTGCAATGATGTCAAGAATCAATCCAAAAGATCAAAAATTAAAGAAAAGATAAAATCTGGATGAATAGTAAATGAAGAAGGGTCAGAATTCTTGATGAACAGTGATGAATAGTGATGAACACCCAATCCGAATTCTTCAGCTTTAGTGTAAAAAATCTTCAATTTGGTCTTCGATCTGCTTGAATCTTCTGTTTAGCTCTGATACCAATTGATAAATCCCAGATCTCTAGCAATAAGATATGAATGTAGTGAGAGAGAATCTAGAAAGCAAATATGTCATCCATGTATTGAGCTCAAAGGATTACAAAAGGTTTCTAGAAGATTACAAAAGCTTTCTAAAGTGTTACTAAGTGTTACTAACAAATGGTCTAGACAAGCCTATTTATACCCATAACATACAAGGTATAAAGGCATTCACAACTAATACAGTACATTGACTTTACAGTAAATCTTGAATACAACAATGCTCTAACAGATTTCCTTCACCCACCCTCTTTTGCATTCCGACCCTAGACCTGTAATATTCAAGGATATGATTTTTATTTAGAATACACAACTTTTCAAGACATACGTGACTTATTACCACCTTCCGTTATTATATTGGTCTTGTTATGTTCCATCGCCGCTTCCGGTCTCCAAACCATTTATCAGTTAAGTTATTTTGATTATTTTTTATATTAAAATAGTTTATCTTTGTAGTTTTAAAATTAATATATAATCAAATAATTATTATTATAAATAAAATACTCACAAAATACAATGTAATTATATTAAAAATAAAATATAATTAAAATGTTAGTTATAATTGATGTTAATAAATAAGTAATGATTATATAATTATTGTTAAAAAATATTGATCAAATAAAATATAAAATTAAAATTAAAAAATAAGTAACTAATGATTAGAGTTAGTGGGATGGGGTTGGATGTATTTAATAAGACTATCAGCATCCATCCCTCACTAACCCACACTTTTTCACTGCCACATCAGCGCCACATTATTTTTCCCTTCTAACTCATTCTAACCCACAAACCCCCACATCTATTCCACACCACCATCCCATCTTTTATTTATTTTTATTTTTGTTACAAGTATATTAATTTAAATAATTTAAATTTTATAAATAATTTATAATTTAATATAAGATAAAATATTTCATAAATTGAAACTACAATTTTAACCTTACATAACCAAATTAAAAACATAAAAAAATACATAATTTCAAATTAAAAAACTACAAATTTCACCAACCATATAGTTGTCGAAGCAACTCTTTGTGGGCTAAAACCGCATTTAACTCGCTACCCGTGAGATGATCATGTGGTTTGATGTAAAACTTGAGATCTTTCCGCATTTCTCTTTGTTTCAAAGCTTCCGCTTTTGTCTTTGCCGCCTCGGCTTTGTCCCTCGCGGTTTTGAACCTTTCCTCCTCCACGGTTAGTATTTTGTTATTTGCAACGTTGAACTTCTCGACATACTCCATAAGATCCTTCAACACCTCGTCCTTTTCCGCCGTCTTTGTGGAGGATGACGCGGCACGTTTACCTTTATCTCTCCCCGTCGGTCGTGTCGGTTCTTGTACGAGGACATCCTCCTCCTCATGGCTTTCTTCGTTAAGGTTGAACCGAACACGTGCGTCAGAAGACGTCGTGTTTGGGTTTGAATCCGATGTGGACTTGCTCCGTTTTGAGGGCCTCGGGTTATCGTCCATGGAATGTACGATCTTCCACTTAGGGTGGTCTTTCACAATTCTCCAAGCCGCCTTGTGGGAGAAAGGCTTTTGTTTATTATCTGTCCGATACATCGTGTGTGCCCTCTCCATGAAGTCCGCGTCACCCCATCCGGATTTATATTGGGCCCTTAGATTATTGTAGATCCCGTTAAACTTCATCATTTTTTTGTTCATGTCACCCCATTTGGAGTTTACTTGGTCTTTATTGCGATGATGTTGGCGATTTTTTTTTGGATAGGGTTCCTGGGCCTTCGGCCCAGTACATCCCTGGAAAACACACCGACCGCGAAGTAATGCAGCCCTGAGATAATCCCCAGTGGCCACAAGTGCTGCGTGTGGGACTCGAACCCGGGCAAGTGCTATGAACTCCCCAGGCCCTTACCACCACGCCACAACCCTTGTGGTTGATGTTGGCGACTTGAGTTGAAATAATCGAGTACTTTTCCCCAAAAATGTCCTACAAAAATAAATATATATATATGAATACGTATATATAATAAAGATAAACACATTAATAAATTTATATGAATACGTATATATAATAAAGATAAACACATTAATAAATTTATATGAATACGTATATATAATAAAGATAAATACATTAATAAATATATATACCCAATTTTTGTGCGTTTCCAACGATGCTATCTTCGGAGACGTAAAGCCATGCATTTGCCAACAAAACCTCTTCATCGGAAGTCCACGAAACCGCTTTCGTTCTATTTGCAAATTTCTTTTTCCCTTGTGTCGTGGTTCCCGCATGGAGTTGTGTTTCGGGAACCAAATCGGGTGGGGTTTCGGGAACCGTATCTTCGACCTCAACGTCCTCCGAATATGTTTCTTGTTGTAGTAGTTGTTGTAATTGTCCACCTTGATTATATTGTGGAAAGCCACCTTGCATAAATGGTTGAAAGGCGCCTTGATTAAATTGTTGGAATCCACCCGAATTAAATTGTTGGAACCCAACTGCGATGGTGTTGGGTGAATACATAGGGTATTGTTGTATGCTTCCATGGTAGGTTGATGGTGGTGTTGAAAGATTGAAAATATTTTCCGTCGGGGACGGTTGCGAGCTCGTGCCTCGCGATTTGGAACCTCGTCGTGGTGTTGTGAACTCTTGTGTTTCTTTATCCATTATGAATTTTTTGAAGAAAAAAATAATATTGAGAGAGTAGAATGAAGTGGGGAAGATGGGAGAGATTGAGAGTAAATTTGTTTGTGTGAAAAAAAAAGTGGGTTAAGATTAGTATTTATAGGATAGAAATAATAAAAAAATAAAAAAATTTGAATCCCTGTGGTTTGCAACGTCTATATTTCAAAAAAGAAAAAAAAATTGCCAAACCCGAGCTGGTTCCATCCAGCGCCAACCCACACGGGTGCGATGGTGTTCCATCCCATCCAGCGCCAACCAGCCCGAGCCCGAGGCCCCGATGTGCATAGTCTAAAAGAGAGCGTCAATAAGAAAACCCTTTTTTAATTGATTTGATATGGTTCAAGTTCCAAGTAGTCAACACCCCATAGGTTCTTATAAAACCTCTTTTTTGCATTTTTTTGCTGTCACATAATCTCTACCTCATTAAATTTATAATTATCTTAAAACTTTACAACGACAATTCTTAAAAACCTTTTTTTTGTGGATCTCATAGATTTTTTCAACATCAATAATTTATAAATGTAATATGATTTATGAACAATAAAGTCAATAAAATAACATAAAAAATATGCCACTTCACTAAAGAAGATGGGGTTCTTAAGATCTGTCTATAATGTTTATTTCTATAAGAGCATCTCCAATGCAAGTTTCTTATAAATAAAAAGTGCAATGCCTTGTAGAAATTATCATTATGGAAAGTTCTTATAAAAACCCAAACTCCTTTAGGTTTTTAAATAAGAACCTTGGTTCTTACCATGAAGTTTGTGAGAAGTGACATTTTCCTCATTTTTTATTTTATTTTGTTTACTTTATAATTATTAATATAACTTATTTAATTATTATTGATGTTGAAAGAATCAACGGGACCCAGAAAAAGAAGATTCTTATAAGAACTAACATTGTAGACATTTAAGAGAGTTCTTAATTTGATGGGTTGGAAATGAGTGGGCAACAAAAAGAATAAAAATGAGGTTCTTATGGGTGCGTTTGGTACACTGAACAGGACAAGACAGAACAGAATAGGGATCATTGTCCCACGTTTGGCAGAACTTTAATATGGAACAGACAGGAACAAAGTGGAACAAGCCTGTTCCACCCTCACCCCATGGAACAAGGTGGAACGGGCTTATGTTTTACCAATTCAACCTCAAAATAAAATTTAATTCTCTTCTAAAACATAAAATACACATTCTATTTTATATTTTATTCATTCTTGAAATTTTATTTATTGTATTTTATCTTATGTCCTGTTCTGTTCAGTTTTGTCTACCAAACGCTAAACAACTGTTCTGTCCTGTTCTGTTGTGTCCTATCCCATCTTGTCCTTTTGTATTCTATCTGCGTACCAAACGCACCCTATAAAAACCTCAATTGAAGATGCTCTAAGCCACTTCACTTTGTATTGGAGGTGCTGCCTCTAGAATAAGTGTTCATGATATGACATGTCTAACAAGAAAATCAATGCTACATTGCATAGTTAGAGCATCTCCAATAGATATTTTATTATTTTAGATCTAAATGTTAAAATCTAGAATTATAATAAACTTTAATGGATTCTTAATTTTTGAGATTTCAACATTTATTATATTATTAAAATATTGTATAACTCTACCATCTCAATACATTTTAATTTTTTTTGTATAAAATTAATAATAACTCAACCCTATTGATAGAAATGAATAAAAAAGTAATTTCTCTCTCTATATATCAAGTTTAAAGGATTCTCTAAATTTAGAGTTTTTTTATTTTAAAAAACAATATAGAGAACAAAAATTCTAATTTTTTTATATTTCAGAGAAGTTATTGGTTTCATAGATTGGCTTAGATATTATTCTATAAATTTAGCAACGCATTTTTTAATTTGAGTGCGACTAG
This sequence comes from Saussurea involucrata, assembly GCA_033807775.1. Classification (NCBI taxonomy): domain Eukaryota; kingdom Viridiplantae; phylum Streptophyta; class Magnoliopsida; order Asterales; family Asteraceae; genus Saussurea; species Saussurea involucrata. Next base: position 68,252,989 of record CM066321.1, on the reverse strand, counting down.
TAATATTATCTCGTCCACTATCATATTAATTATACACATTTTTCACATGTGTTTTTAGTAATTTTCTTATTTGAATTGTTTATTTAAGCTTTTCAATAGCACACATTAATATTTTTTCTTCATTTTCTCAAATCTATATATCAATTCTGTAATTTACTAAATATAAAAAGTATTTCATGTTTTATTATTTTATCAAGTATTGTTATTTCTTTTAACGCTTCTCACCACTAACTCAACTTCTCATCGGAACCCAATGAGAATTTTCAGTAAGTTTTCCGACATGTGTCGAGGTAAAAATTCTTAGAATGTATTATTCTAAGTAGTGTTATTCTTTTATGGTGGAGTATGATAGTTCTCTGATTTGAGAATTATGATTGTCGGTATACACAATGATTGCCGTTGTTGCAACGAAGATTTTGTTTTATCTAGCCAAGGTGGAGTTTGTTGAAGATTGTTTGGCTAAAGAAAATATAATTTTGAAAGGGTTGTCCCACATCGGTGGAACAATGAAAGATGAGAGAAATTCTAAGCCTATAAAAAAAGGTTCAAATCCTAGGTTTCAAATCGTCCCAATAAAATACACTTTAAGTATTTTATTCTTTTTTTCTTGTTCTTTTGTTTTAGAGAGTAAAAATATGTGAGTTAAATCTTGAGGGTGTCGGTGTTATTGGGTGAGACTTGAGAGATTAAAGTTGTGTGATTGAAACATTTTTTTTCGTATAGTGGATTTTCTCTCTGGAGACCCGTTGTTTTTCTCCGGTTTTGGAGTTTTCCACGTAAGTTATTGTCTTCTTTTTCTTTTATAATTGTTCATTGCTTGGGTTGTTGGAAAACCTTAGGCCGGATTTCCCAACATGATTTTTATTTTGGTGTTAATCCTCCTTTGGTGGGTGTCAAAACTAATCAAATTTCATATAAACCATGAATTTGGTGATGCAAATCATCTTTTTCCCCTCCCCTAGCCCCCCCCCCCCCCCCCCCTTTTTTTGAGAAGAGGTATTTTTGGCTCATTTAGTGCTCGAGACTAGGTATTGGGTTTAAACCACCATCTATCTTATATTTGGATAAAGTTATTTTCACCACTTTGATAATTGAGTTACACCCTATCTTCTATTTGATTTTTTTGTTATATTATTTTAATGCATGTGTATTAATCAAATTTTATTTATTATTATTACTATTTAATTTATTTCTGTGCATTTCATCCTAATGTGCATCTATTTTTCATCCAACATTTGATAACCACTTTTCACGTTAACCTCAACTTTTCACCGGAACTCAAATTAGTTAAAAATGCCAAATGATATATTCATAAAGACAAATTATATATTCATGAAGCCAAAATATATATATATATATATATATATATATATATATATATATATATATATATATTCATGAAGCCAAATTTACAAAATCATAAAGCTAAGTATGGTTTGTACGAGTTTGTACAAATACACTGGTTTGCAAAAGATACCCAGCCTATATATATATATATATAGAGAGAGAGAGAGAGAGACAGAGAGAGAGAGAGAGAGAGAGAGAGAGAGAGAGAGGTGGGTTCAAACGAGAACGCTAACTATTTACGAGAACACGAGAACGGTCGCCCATATACAAAATCACATGTGATTTTACACTACCTGAATATATATATATATATATATATATATATATATATATATATATATATATATATATATATGGGAGAGATATTATGAAAACCACCCTAACTTTGAAAACTTTGAAAACCTGCTTCGACCAATCATATTTTTTCTTAATTATTTATTAGAGGGCAGTTTCGTCAATATGTAATCCGATCGTTAATTATGGAAATCATGATAATTATGATTTTTGGAAATTTGTTTGATTCGATACCGCTTAATTAGGGAAACCGAATATTCTAAATTTGAATTGAATATTCAATCGATGAAACCAAAACTATTTTTGCAACGGGTCCCACATACGCTGTCGTGTATTATCCAGGAACACACAAAATCAAATCCAACATCATCAACATCATCTCCCCTTCCCCCTTCCGTCATGTACCGCCACCACCATGTTCTCCCGCTGCTACACAACCACCGCCACACTCCCTCCACATCCTCCACCTCCCACCACCCATCTCACCAACCTCCACCTCCCTCGCCGCTCCCTCCTCCTCCTCTCCACCACTCTCTCCACATCCTCCACCTCCCACCACCCATCTCACCAACCTCCACCTCCCTCGCCGCTCCCTCCTCCTCCTCTCCACCACTCTCTCCCTCCCCTCTCTCTCCACCATCGCCTCACCACTCCAAAAACAACCTGACACCACCATCACCGACCGCATCTTCATGGACTTCAGCATCTGCCCTTCCTACTTCCAAAACCGAACCCTCGGGTCGGACATCGACCACCTGCAGATTCACAAGGCAGCACCAACACGGATATGAAACCGAGATGACATGGCGATGAACGACGATAAACGGAGATGAAACCGAGATGACACGGCGATGAACGGAGATGAAACCGATATGACACGGCGTTGAACGGAGATGAACGACGATGAGCGGAGATGAAACCGATATGACACGACGATGAACGGGGATGAAACTGAGATGACACGACGATGAACGACAATGACGGTGACCGGTGACCGGAACAATCTTCTGGGTTTGGTGGGAGGGTATTCATCTCCATGGATAATAGGGAGGGTATCCATCTCAATTATCAAATGGCGTGGCTGGAAAATAAGGATTTGATTCCATTTCCTTTTTTCAAATCAATTCACAAATGACCTAATTACCCTTCCGTTTCATTATTTTATTTTTTTGTTAATAAAAAAAATTAGAATGTTAACATAAATAGACTGAAATGATCTACACCATTGATTCATTACATCTAAGGTAGATAGGAGGGTTTCACAGTTTTCAAAATAACAGAGGTTTTCACATGAAACGGCCTCTCTCTCTCTCTCTCTATATATATATATATATATATATATATATATATATATATATATATATATATATATATGTTAGGGTCAAAATCAGGTTGAATAGAAGTTCAAGGGTTAAACTGTTATTCTTTATTTTGAGCCTTAATGTGTAACGGGCCATGGGCTTGAATGATGTGGGCCCATGGTATATAAAGCTTTGTTAGCCTTAGAAAATAGGCTAGTTGTCTTATTCCACTTTCAAGCATATTGTAATTCTCTCTGATTAATGAAAGTGAATTGGATGACCAATTGAAATCATACTGTTTGTTTACATGTATTGATTTCTACTGTTCGTTTGCACTAATCTGGAACTCACAATTGGTATCAGAGCATATGGACGATTCGATTCAAGGTGATAAAAGGTTTCTGGTAAGAATTATGTTCAAAGTTATCGACTGTGTTCTTGAGTTCATTATTCCATATTTTGATTTGGTTAAAATTGCTTCGTTTCGTTTATTGCATTCTGTTAGCATCATCTTACTTAGCGATTCTGCAATTTTTCTTGTTCCAATTCGATCATCTGAGTGGTTTTTAAGCAAAATCAAGTTTGTGGTTTTTGTGTTTTGTTCATATCAAAAATCTAATTTTTTCTTCAAAATCGTGCTATTTTGCTTGATTATCGATTTGGGTATTGTTATTTTGCTCTTTTTGGAAGGTTTCTAACGTTTCAGGAAGTTTCCCATCAACCCTAATCGAATTCCCATCGAATTGGAAACCACAGCCGCAGTATTCGGACACCACAACCGCAGTTTCCGGATACCAGCCCAGCTTTCCAGAACATCCTTAAATCTTTCCGAGTAAGTTCTCTTTTCATTGCTTTCCGGACAAAACTCATCCGGTAACCTAAAGTGTCCGGTAAATCCAATTTACCCGGACAACTCCAAGTTTTCGGTTATTTTTTGTTTCCGGGTAATCCATACTATCCGGTAAATCGTCCGGTAAGTCACATTATCCGGATCCTTCATCCGGAAAATATTTCATTCGGAAACCTATCCCATCCGGTAAGTTTTGTTTTTCATATTCTCATTCAGAAACATCATTCATCCGATAACTGTCACCTATCCGGTAACCTAGGCCTTCCGGTAACTCTTTGTTATCCGGAAACCTCTGTTTATCCGGACACTTCTGATTATCCAGATACTTCTGCTGATTGAGCTCCTTCACACACAATCTGATCCGGACACTTCCAGATCAGACATTGTTCATCCGAATTCCTATTCGGTAAGTTCGAATCAATCAATTTCTTACCTGTTTTAGTATAAATCACTCTGAGAACCTGCGTTAGGACATCACTCTTAGTGCCTTGCGTTAGGATTTCACTTTGAATCAAACCCATCGTCTGACGATCACATTAGTGCAACTAAGATGACTTCGCGTGACGCTCTTGCTATTGGAACCGACTCCAAGCCGCCATGTCTCTACCAAGGTGAATACAGCCAATGGAGGGACAAATTTATGATCTTTATTGAGTCAAAGGATAACTTCGAGTTCATCTGGCGAGCTCTAACTGATGGGCCAATTCTTAAACCCGTGAAGACTATACCAGCAACTGCAGAAGGTGGTCAAGTTCGTTATGAGGACAAGTCATATGCAGAAATGACTGCGGACGAAAGAGGCATGATTGAGGGAGAAAAGCATGCCAAGAGGTACCTTGTTCAGGCTCTACCTAACACGATCTACACAGCAATAGACAGCTACAAAAAGACAGCAAAGGGCATGTGGGATCAGGTGGAGAAAATGATGTGCGGGAGCAGAGTCGGGAACCAACTAAAAATCAACAACTGCATAACCAAGTTTGATGGGTTTAAGCAGCGCACCGGCGAATCCCTCTCCCAGACCTATGAACGTTTTTGTCTCCTTCTCAACGAGCTTCACAAAAACCAAATCACTCGATCAAACACGGAAAATGCGCTCAAGTTCCTCAACAACCTCTTGAGTCTTGCCTGAATGGAAAGTATTCGCATCTCACGTCAAGCACAACCACTTGATGGAGAACGTTGGCATACACGAACTCTATGAGATGCTTCTTCAGGACGAAGATGAAGTGATGGAGATTCTGAGTGAAAAGAAGTTTGCGTCCAAGTCACCTGCTGATCCACTAGCTCTTATGTCTTCAAAACGAGGCAAATCTTCCAGCCGTCATTCCAAACGTGCCCAAGAGCCAAGTGAATCTGAGCCAGAACCTGAGGAAGAAGAGGACAGTGATTCTGATCCTGAATTAACAGCTGTGAAGAAGGCAATGACTCTGCTCTCCAGATCCTTTCAGCAAAAGAAGTTCTTTAAGAAGCCGACGTCCAATAATCAGTGCTACTCCACCCCCTCCAACAAGCGCCATGATTATCAGGACAAATATGAAGGAAAGAAGAAAGCAGATGATCACACGCAACCTGACAAGAAGGAGAAGACTGAGAAAGAGGACAACAAGCCCAAGACAAAGAAGGACGAACCTGTTACTTGCTACAACTGCGGGAAGTTGGGTTATTTTGCCAAAGACTGTAGACAGCCTGTCGTGAAGAATGCACACTATTACAAGGCACAACTCGCATTGGCAGAACAAAAGGAAGCAGGAGAAGCTCTATTTGTGGAAGATGACTACTGGTTGGGTCGTTCTGATGTCGAAAGCGATTCTGAAGATGCCGACGCTTTCATGGGCTACCACTCTCCTCCAGAAGAAAAGACAAAGCTGTGTTAGGTATGTGAACCTATCTATCAAGATCTTTTTAACCGAACGCAACCTCTTGTTGAACGGATAGATTCCTATAAGGCCACCACTAATGAACATTTGCTTGAAATTGAGTCCTTATCTGAAAATGTTGATCCAAACCCTCAGTGATTTGATAATGACCCTCTCTTATATACTTAGTGAAAATTGTAAGTAAACAATATGTATCAGAGTTTCACTATCGCTGATAAGTACTAAGATCTTACAGTACCGCTGATAGGAACTCTCGCCCTTTTAAATTAAACATTCAGCGAACACTGTTCACCATTAATGTTCTGAGTCTGTTCAGTCATTATGGTGATCGCTGATAAGTTAGTTGTTTACTTATGATCCCTGAAGACAAGTTTCACGTCAACAAAGGTTTTACGCTGAAGTCGAAGATCAAGCTCAAGAACCAGCGACAAGTCTCCTAATGAACTGATGCGGATCAGCGAAGACTCAGATTTGTCCACTCAACGTGAAGTATCAAGTACAAGACTTCAGCTATCGCTGAACTCTATCATTCGCTGATATGAAATGATAGATCGCTGAATCAACGAAAGCTGATCATGAAGTCCTCCGTACAAAGTACTTTTGTCTTAACCACCCTTGCACGACTCCGTACGAAATGTCAGAAAAGAACCTCCGAATATCTGAAATCGTACAACCACTCTGATACTACACTGTTCATCCTTACGGCTACTAAGGTTGTCATCAAAAGTCAATGACATGCAACCAACCAGCTGATGACACGTGTAAAGTATATACTGATTTGCATTTAATGCATGCAGTATATAAAGAGATGAACTCACTTCATTTGAAGTAACTTGCTAACTCTGGACAAGTTCAAATCTCTTATCTCAGATAGGTTATTATTAGTAATTTCCTTATCTCTCTTAGTGCAAGAAACCTTAGTGTTCCAACTTGTTAAGATTTAGGTTTATCCTTAATCTTGTTTCTGCAACAAGCTGTAAATTGTTAATGATTTATCAATAAACAATTTAGAAAAGTAAAATCTGTGTGTTTGTATTCAACCCCCCCCCCCCCCCCCCTTCTACAAACTTGTATAGGCCTTCGGGACCAACAAGTGGTATCAGAGCAGATTTGTTTAATCTCATAAACAAGATCTAATCTAAGATATTTCTCTTCCTTGCTATTATCTGAAAATGGCCACCAACACAAACACAAATTATATAGACAATGGTTCTCTTGCAAAACCCCCTAGATTTTCCAGAGATAACTTCAACTTATGGAAAAATAGGATGACACTCTTATTAGAAGGTGTAGACCCTACTATACCTTACTATATTGAGAATGGTCCATTCATCCCTGTAAGATTTGATGCTGCAGTTCTAGGCACTGAGAATAGACCTGCTATTCCAGAAAGGCTGGTACCTAAAGAAATCCATCAATGGACTGATGAAGATAAGAAGAAAGTGGCTATAGATACAAAAGCCAGATCCATACTATCCATGGCCCTTCCTGACGAAGTCTACCATTCCGTCATGAACCTGAAATCATCAAAAGCCATGTGGGACACAATATGTGTTCAGTATGAAGGAACGTCTGAAGTCCAGGACTCAAGAAAGATCAACCTGGTAAGACAATACGAAAGCTTCATTTCTGGTAAGAATGAAACTCTCTCTGAAGTTCACCAACATTTTAATTGTTTAATTATAGATCTGAAAACTGTTGGTAAGGAATATTCTAACTTTGAAGTGCTGACAAAGTTTATAGAATGTTTACCTGAAAGCTGGGACAATTATTCCATGTGTCTCAAGCTGTCAAAGGATCTAAGATCAATGACCCTTGCTACCTTATATGGCACGTTGCTGAATCATGAGCAATCAAGCCATCTTAAGAAGAATCTTGTAAAAGATTCCAAAAGCACCCCTGTTGCTTTAATCTCAGAGGAACCTTCTACTCAGCGACCCTCGGTCACTATCACTGAGTTAGAGAGTAACTCTGAAAGTTCATCAGATTCTGATTTCTCAGATGATGAATCCTTGGCTCTCCTAACCAAAAAGTTCAGGAGATTTGCCAAGAAGAAAATGTTTAGAAAGAACAAACCTCTTTCCATAGCTGACAAGCCTAAATCATCAGTTTTTGTTGATAAGGCTACTGCTACTTGTTTTAACTGCGAAAAGATAGGACATTTTGCTAACGAGTGCAGGTCTAAGAAAGTTTCTAGACCCTCAGCTTTTACAAAGAAATCCTTTGTTCCAAGGAATAAAGATGACAAATACTCAAAGCTGAAAGACAAATATGCGAAGCTGAAAAGCTTTAAGAAGAAAGGAAAAGGCCTGATGGCTGACTATGATTGGGATGCTTCTGATGAAGAAGCATCATCATCTGATTCTGAAGATGATGAAACAAATCAATGTCTCATGGCCAAGATTGAAGAAGAGGAAGAAAGTTCAGACATTCCCTCCACTTCAACCTCTGCTATTCAGGTATCACCTTCTTTCTTTACCAATATTGCAAATATTGATGAAGCTGATAGTCTCCGTAAGATCGATATCTTGACTAGAAGTTTATACGAAGCCATGAACGGCAAAACTGTGGTCGAAAACCAAAATCTTGATCTCGCTGAAAAGCTTAAAAACTGCCACCTTCAAATAGAAAAGCTTTCTAAAATTGAAGAAGATTTTAAAGATCAAGTATATTTAAATCAGCTAGTCAAAATCGAACGAGCAGAAGTTATCGCTGCATTAGAGGCTGAAAAAGCTACTGTTGAAGGATGGTGTAATTCTTCAACAAAGATCACTGAGATAATTAAGGCTCAAATTCCTCCGAGTGATAAACGTGGTCTGGGTTACAAATATGATACTCCAAAACCTACCACTGAGCGTTCAATGCTTAAATTTGGAACGTTCGTATCCTCAGTCGCTGATACTTCATCATCTTAGTGCTCCTCGTCCATTACACCAATCCCTGAGGAAACTCCTACCTCCTCAAAAGGCAAGGAGAAAATGGTTTATTCAAAACCTACCTCTGTCTCTAAAGACAAAGGTAAAGGAATTGTTATTTATCAAAATCCCCAGAAGGGTACCTTAGTACCAAAGCTGAATGCTTCTAAAGCCTCAGTGACCTACCCCTCTGGATCTAGAAAGCTGATCTCTGGATCTATTCAGCGATCTACTCCTAGACTCAGAGTGGATATCCTTGGTAAGAAATCTGAAGAACTGAATGTTCGTCCCATTTCTAAAGCCAATAGTTTACTTGGTGCTGGCACTTCTAATTCGAAATTAAAAGCTCAGCATACAAGTGGTCCTAGAACTACTTTTAGTTATAGGAAATGTTATCACTGTGGACTCACTGATTATATTGCTAGTAAGTGCCCCACAGCCACCAAAGCTGAAAAGATAGCTAAGGTGAAGATTCCCCCCAAGGCAAAGAAGACCAACCCTGGTGCAAATCAGGTCAAGGTGAATTCTACCACTGAGGTTAAGAAATTAACCAAAGTGAAGAAAGACAAAGCTGAATCTTCAAATGCTGCGAAGACTGCTGAACCTTCCATTCCAACTACTTCCACTGACAAACGTGTATACATGGTTAAGTGGGTACCTAAGAAAAACTAATATTCCTTTGTATTGCAGGTTAAGAAGGGTATCTGGTATCTCGATAGCGGATGCTCTAGACACATGACTGGTAAGAAAAGCCTGCTCGCTGATTACAAGGAAGAGAAAGGTCCCTCTGTGACTTTCGGTGGAAATGGAAAAGGACATACCCGAGGGTATGGTGTACTTTCAAATGGTACAACCTCCTTCAGAAGATTCTCATATGTTGAAGGCCTGAAGCATAATCTTCTAAGCATCAGTCAGCTTTGCGACATGGATAACAAAGTAATTTTTACTAAGGAATCCTGCTTTGTCTCTGACAAAAAGGAGAAGATAGCTCTCAGCGGTTATCGTTTGGAAAATGTTTATGTAATAAACATGGACTCAACAACCACTGAGAACTCCTGCTTCTTCTCAAAGGCCTCATCTGATGTCAACTGGCTATGGCACAAGAGACTCTCGCATCTAAATTTCAAGACACTGAATACTCTTTCGTCAAAAGAGTTAGTCACTGGTCTACCTCAGCATTCATACTGTTGGGAACTGAAGATTTGCCAAGTATGGTTAATACTGCCAGAACAACAATACTACTGCCAGAGCAAAGTTAGTACTACAAGTAAAAGTTAATGCTGCTGGAACAATGTTAGTACTGCTTGTGCATAACGATGTTAATGCTGCTTGTGATCATAATTATGGAATGCGATAATGTTGGAGATAAAGATGGAATGATTGAAGATAAGCATGAAAGAATATTCTGAAGATCAATTTTGTTTTGATAGTTATCTTGTAATTATTTAGTATAAATAGATTTTGATAGATAGCTATTCGGTGAGATTCTTTAGAATTCGTTTTTGTTTTAGAGAGAATTAACCTCAAGGTTTAGAACCCTATTTCTAGAGAAGTAGAAGTCGTCTTGTGGAGCCTGTTCAACAAGATTGAGGTTTGGTTGTAAACTTGTGAGTTGAAGTATTGAATACAAACAGATTGTGTTTTCTGATTAGTTGTTCATTGAGTGTGTTTGAATTAAAGTTCTATTCCGCAAGATTCTTTAATTCTGATTTCTAAGTATAATTATTCTTATTTGGAATCGATCCTGACAAGTGGTATCAGAGCGTGGTTTCTTAGAAATCTACAATCATTATGGACAACACAGTTGAATCAAACAGTACTCTTGTTTCAAAGGTTCCCATGCTCAGGCCTAATGAGTTTGACATGTGGAAGATTAGAATCAAGCAGTATATTTTGCTTACTGATTATTCCATCTGGGATATTATAGAGAATGGTCCATGTGCTGAAGGAAGGGTTGGACCAGATGGAAAAAGACCCCCTCCAAAGACTGATGCAGAAAGAAAGGTTAGACAAACAGAGATGAAAGCCTTAAGCACTCTGCTTTTGGCTATTCCCAATGAGTATCAGCACCAATTTCATCACTGCACTGATGCTCAGATTTTATGGAATGCATTGGAAAAGAGATTCACTGGTACCAAGAGCACCAAGAGGAACCAGAAGGCAATTCTTAAGCAACAATATGAAAATTTTACTTCTACAAAGAATGAGTCTATGACTCAAACTTTTGATAGATTTAATAAGTTGATTGGAGAATTGGCTACAGTTGGAGTTCGTATGGAGGCTGATGATGTAAACAGGAAGTTTCTAAGATCATTAGGTGAGGAATGGACAATGTTTACTGTGTCTTTCAGACAGAATGACCAGTTAGAAGATAAAGATCTTGATGATCTTTACAATGATCTTAGGGTATTTGAAGCAGAGGTTGAAGCCAAGAAGAAGCCCTCAGGATATGTGTATAATACTGCACTCCTATCAGCATCAACTGATTCTACTGCTAACCCTGAATCAGTTAGTACTGCTGGTGGAGTCAATCAGGAGAAGGCCAATGATTCTGTACTAGAAGCTTTCTTTTCTAGTCATGTTAACTCCTCATTAATTAATGATGACTTAGAACAGATTAATGCTGATGATCTTGAGGAGATGGATATCAAGTGGCAGATGGCTATGCTTTCTATGAGGGTGAAGAAGTTTATAAAGAGGACTGGGAGAAACAACTTTTCCCAAAGAAGAGAAGATGGTGCTGGGTTTGACAAGTCTAAGGTGGAATCCTACAAGTGTCATAAGATGGGACACTTTGCCAGAGAATGCAGAGGTGGAGTATCTCAAAACAACCATCAACAAGCTCAGACTGGAAGCTTCAACCAGAACAGAAACTCTGTTCAAGCCCTTGTTTCTCAACAAGGAATGGGATTTGATTGGAGTGATCAAGCAGAAGAGGCAATTCAGAATCATGCACTCATGGCAGAAGTCTCAGATCTTCCTACTGAGGTAAATTCTAATCTCTGTTCTCAAGCTTGTATAGACACTGTGAAAAAGTATAGAGATCACAACCAGGGAATGTGTGATGACCTTAAGAGATTAGAAAAAGATAGAAGAGATTATGTAGTGATTGTTGAGAGGTTTGAAGAACAAATTAAGGCTTTTCAAGCCAATGAACTTCAACACTCATATGATACAAACTACTGGAAGTGGGAAAAGAATGGTCTGGAGTTCCAACTGAAAGAGTCTAGGGAGGAATGTGAGAAATTAAAAGGAGAACTTGAGAAAGTAAAACTTGATGTTGAAAAGTTTTCATGTGCTTTAAAGTCATGGACACCATAATAAATGCTCAAATCCACAGTAAGATGAAACCAGGCCTAGGGTACAATGCCACACCCCCACCCTACAACAACACATACGACCTCAGACCTGTTAGAAACCAAGGATAGGAAGGACTTACCTGAAGGAGCTACTAAAGTAGATCCATTATATGAAGTTGTTGTTGAGGATAAAACTGAAAAAGAAGAGTCTAAGAAAAGGAACAAGAATGTCAGTGGTGAGATCCCCTTAGAGAATTACATCAAGACTAATGAGGAAGGTGGAAGTCCCTGGGATAAGAACAATGAGATGAAAAGATCTGAAAAAGGAAAGGGAGTTCATTATACACAGACCACTGTTGTGAATTCCAATACTTGTGAACATTGTTCTTGCAAGAATTCTCAAAAGAATGAACCCCAAAAACATGATAAAAAGAGGGGAAATCAAAGAAACTGGAATAATCAGTGGGCTCAAAAACAAGGAGTTGATCTGCAAAGGATTAACAGACCAAAACCTTGTTTTATCTGTGGCAAATTGAATCACCTTGCCAAACACTGTTATTTCAATCCTATTAACCAAAGGATAAATTTTCAAAGAACTTTTCAAAAATCAAATGGTTATAGGAAGCCTGTAAGAAACCATGTGGCTAAGAAACAAGCTAAATCCAAAAGCCACATGAGGAAAAAGACTGAAAAAGAATGTGTCACAATGTGGGTTCCTAAAAGCACCAGTGTTAGTACTGCTAACACTGTTAGTACTTCTTCTAAAGATAATACTGCTTCTAGTGTTTGTGCTGCTAGACCAATCATCTTGACAAAGTACTCCAGTACTGAAGTTCCTCAGGTTGAAAAACTCATCCAAACTGAATGTAAGTACTTTGATGAGCAAGGGAGACCCAAGACCACTTTGGCTTGGGTTCCCAATAAAAACTAATTGATTTATCTTATGTGCAGGGCAACCAACAACTCAAGGGGAAGAGCATCTGGCATGTTGATAGTGGTTGCTCCAGGCACATGACAGGTAACATGGCCTGCCTCAAGAATTTCAAAAGAATTGATGGAGGACATGTTGCTTTTGGGAATAATCCTGCAGGAGGTAAGATAAGTGGTAAAGGTGATGTATCAAAAGGTAAGATGACATTTGAGGATGTTTACTATGTTGAGCAATTGAGATACAACCTGTTAAGTGTATCACAGGTCTGTGACAAGAAACATAGTATATTATTTACTGATTCTGAATGCATTATTCTTGCTCCTGGATTCAAAGTAGTTGATGAAAACATGATACTATTGAGAACTCCTAGAAAGGATAATGTGTATTGTTTAGATTTAGAAAGTGTTTCATCTGATTCATCCCTAAACTGTTTGGTATCAAAAGCTTCAATGGATGAATCATCACTTTGGCACAGAAGGATGTGTCACATGAATTTTAAAACAATGAATAAACTTGTTAAAAATAATCTTGTTAGGGGTTTACCATCAAAAGTTTATTCATGTGATGATCATTGTGTTGCTTGTCTCAAAGGCAAACAACACAAAACTTCTCATAAGTCCAAAGAGATAAACACTATCCCAATTCCTCTTCAGTTGTTGCATATGGATCTGTTTGGCCCTACAAATGTCATGAGCATTGGCAAAAAGTCATACTGTTTAGTTATTATTGATGATTACTCTAGATTTACTTGGGTATATTTTCTGAGAACTAAAGATGAGACAAGTGGACTGATCAAATCTTTTATTCTTAGAATTGAAAACCAATCAAATCAAAAAGTGAAAGTCATTAGATCAGATAATGGGACTGAATTTAAAAACCTTGATCTAAACACCTTTTGTGAGGAAAAAGGAATTGAGAGACAATACAGTGCTCCTAGGACTCCACAACAGAATGGTGTTGCTGAGAGAAGGAATAGGACACTGATTGAGGCTGCTAGATCTCTGTTAGCTGATTCAAAATTACCCACTACTTTTTGGGCAGAAGCAGTTAATACTGCTTGTTATGTCCAAAACAGAGTTTTAGTAATAAAGCCTAAAAACAAGACACCTTATGAGCTTTTTCAGAAAAAGAAACCATTTATTGGATTTTTCAAACCATTTGGGTGTCCTTGTACAATTCTCAATACCAAATCTCACTTAGGTAAGTTTGATAGCAAAGCAGATGATGGTTTTCTTGTTGGTTACTCATCTCAGAGTAAGGCTTGCAGAGTGTTTAATACCTCTTCTAGAATAATTGAAGAAAGTGACAATGTCAAATGCAATGAGAACACACCAAATCCTATTGGTTCAGGTCCTGATTGGCTATTTGACATTGATTCACTCACTAATTCTTTGGGTATCAGTAGTGATGTAAATGCAGGACAAAGGGATGCACCACCATCAGATCACAAAATTCAGTCTGTGATATTTCCACTCCCTACCATTGATCCTGTTGACTTCTGTGAACAAGAAAAGGAAGCTGAACCCATTCAGAATGAAGAAGAGAGAAGAATAGAGGAAAATCAGCCTTCAAGTCCAAATTCCAGAGAGTCTGAAGTGACTGAAGAAGGTGAAGAAAATCCAGACTTAAATGAGTCAAATCTGGATGTGAACTTACAAGAGGAATCTGGTCATCCATCAAGAACTCAGAAAAATCATCCTCCTGAGTTGGTAATTGGAGACATTGCTTCTCCCATGATGACTAGGAATCAAAGCAGACTTCAAGAGCTACAAGATCAGCAAAATACAGTTAATACTGTACTCACTTGCTTTCTATCCCAAATTGAGCCCAAAAAGGCTTATGTTGCTATGAAAGATCCAAGTTGGATAGAAGCAATGCAAGAGGAGCTGCTACAGTTCAAGCTACAGAATGTTTGGAACTTGGTGGATCTTCCAAAAGGTCATAGGGCAATTGGCACCAAGTGGATTTTCAGAAATAAGAAGGATGAGAGAGGAATTGTGATAAAAAACAAAGCCAGGCTGGTTGCACAAGGGTATACTCAGGAAGAGGGTATAGACTATGAGGAAGTCTTTGCTCCAGTTGCAAGGATTGAGGCAATTAGGTTGTTTCTAGCCTATGCCTCATATATGAAGTTCAAGGTCTACCAGATGGATGTAAAAAGTGCTTTTCTATATGGGACTATAGATGAAGAAGTGTATGTCTGTCAACCCCCTGGATTTGAGAATCCATTGTATCCTGACAGAGTGTACAAGTTAAAGAAGGCACTTTATGGTCTACATCAAGCCCCAAGAGCATGGTATGACACCCTGTCTACCTATCTCTTGGAAAATGGATTTGAAAGAGGAATCATTGATAAGACCTTATTCATTAAAAGGAAAAAGAAGGACACCCTACTTGTTCAGATCTATGTGGATGACATTATCTTTGGATCCACAAATGATCACATGTGTAAAGACTTTGAGGAGTTAATGCACAAGAGCTTCAAGATGAGTTCCATGGGTGAACTTACTTTCTTCCTTGGGCTTCAGGTGAAACAGAAGAAGGATGGGATTTTCATATGCCAATCCAAATATGTGAAAGACATCCTGGATAAGTTTGGATTATCAGACTCAAAGCCAACAAGCACACCGATGGAGACACACAAACAGATCATTGCTGATCTTGAGGGGGAGGATGTGGATGTCCATCATTACAGATCAATGATTGGATCACTCATGTATCTCACAGCCTCTAGACCAGATATTATGTTTCCAGTATGTGTATGTGCCAGATTTCAAGTTACACCAAAGCAATCACACCTTCATGTAGTCAAGAGGATATTTAGATACCTAAGAGGGCAACCTAGATTAGGTCTCTGGTATCCTTATGAATCATCCTTTGATCTACTTGCATACTCAGATAGTGACTTGGGTGGAGCTAACATGGATAGGAAGTCTACTTCAGGTGGATGTCAGTTTTTGGGTGCAAGACTAGTATCTTGGCAGTGTAAGAAACAAACCACAATGTCCTTATCTACAACAGAAGCTGAGTATATAGCTGCTGCAAGCTGCTGCTCTCAGGTTCTATGGATACAGAATCAGATGTTGGACTATGGGGTAACATTTCTTCACACTCCAATCTTCATTGACAACAACAGTGCTATTAGCATTGTTAACAATCCAGTCAAACACTAAAAAACAAAGCACATAGAGATCAGAATCTCTGTTTTCTGTCAAGAATCCTCAGGTACAATGGAGTTTATCGACGAACACAACGAGATTGCCATGCTCCAGAAGCCAAAACAGTCCGCAGGTTTTCACGACATTGTGGATTTCCTCAAGTACACGCATATATCCTATGCCCTAACGGTGACCCCGACAATCTACACCGAGCATCAGAAGCAGTTCTGGGAAAATGCCACCGTGGTGTCTGAAGATGGGCAGAAAATCATCAAAACAAGGGTGTGTGACAAACCCTTGAATGTTACAGAGGAGCTTATTCGCATCACTCTTCGATTGGATGATGCATCAGGTATGACGTCTATTCCTAATGACGATATATACTCAACTTTAACGAGAATGGGGTATGAAGGTCCCATTGGAATCTTTAAGTTTTTCAAGTCTAAATTTTCTACACAATGGCGATTCTTTGTTCATACCTTAATGCATTGCATTTCAAAGAAAACTACTGGATGGAGTGAGTTTAGCAGTACCATTGCTTATGCCCTGGTCTGCTTGGCCACTGCCAGGAAGTTTAATTTTTCACAAATGATTTTCAATGATCTTGTGTCAAACCTGGAATCCAAAAAGAGTTTTTATATGTACCCACGGTTTGTCCAAGCAGTGATTACTCAGGAATTGACGGATTTGCCTCAATTTACTGAGGTATATGTACCTAAACCCCCTAAAGGAAAGGTCTTCTCAAATATGAGAAGAACTTCCAGGGACTCGGAAGGAGTTGACACTCCATTGTTCTCTACAATGATGGGTGTGTCCCACACACAAGAAGGTATGGCATCAGGGTCAAGGCCCTCATTAGACCAACCCACTGATAGCCAAACCCCACCTTCAATCACCAAAGAAATTCCTCAGTCCATTCTTCAAAGACCCTCTCCTCTCATAACCAAAAAGTTTACAAGAAGAATGGTACACAAGGCTCCTTCCCTTGATGTACCTCCTACAAGCCCAAAGCCTTTAAGCCCTCTATTGGAGCATTCTCCAATAGAGAATATCGAAAGGGAAACCACAGGGGTGTCTCCCAACCCCAAGAAGGTGCTCACTAAGGAGAAGGTTGAGCATGTGAGTAGCAAGGCTGCCACTACTTCTGCTAGCACAGAGAAGGACAGTGGTAACATACCTAAGACCTTCCTCACGGCAACTCAGAATGAGAAATCATTCAGAGGTCCCAGGTGCCAAGAAACCACGGGGGTAGGCAGTGCTTTTGCTAGGCAAAAGACACCTACTAAAATTTCCAGTGATCCTTTAAAGGAAGTAAAAACTCCTAAACAAGGTGAGGATAGATATACATATGAGGAATTGATGGAAACCATTGCCAATATCAACACAGATGTTGTAAGTCAGCAAAAGGAGATAGATGGACTCAAGAAAGTGGTCCTATATCAACAAACACAGCTTGAGAAGCATAAGAAGCTGATTACAAAGTTGATGCACAGGAAGAAGAAAGCTCAGTATGTTCTTAAAAGAAGAAGTCCCAACAATGATGCTCCCAAAAAGGGGGAGTCAGAAGCTGAATTCAACATGGAGAGTGCACAGGAAAAGGGGGAGAATGAGTGTGTTGAAGAAATTGCAAACGAAGCAGAAACTGATCATGCAGCAGAAAAGGTTAATGCTGCTGAAATTCAGAAAGAAGCAGAAACTGAACCAACAGCAGAAACGGTTAATGCTGATGAAAGTCAAAAAGCAGAAGCGGCAGAAACCATTCCAGAGGCAGCAGAAACAAAAGATGCAGCAGAAACCATGCAAGAAGCAGTATCTACAAAGGAAGAAGCAGCAGAAACAAAGGAAGCAACAGAAACTAAAATGCCTACTTTGGAAGAAGTTGAAGTTGCAGAGGCTTTGATTAAAGCCAAACATGACACTCCTAAAAAGCAAGAAGAAACCCTGGGTGAAAAGCTGGTGTCACTGAAAAGAGCAAGAACCAAGTCTATAGCTACCAAGAGGAAAGTTGTCAAGAAACCTAGGGTAGAACCAGTGGTAGAAGAAGAAAAAGAAGAGGATGTTCCAGAAAAGAAAGATGATACAAAGGTTGCTGAAGAAGAAGTAGCAACTCCATCAGGTCAACCAAGTAATGCTCAATGTTATATGTATATCACTATGGTTGATACTGATCCAATCAAAGTTGACCCATTATCTTCCATGCCTCCTGAGATCATCTTCTGGGATACCTTGGTAGATCAGAGAAAGGAGTACATTAGAGTCAAAAGAGCAGATGGGAAGTATGAGGTCTGTTCTACATGGGGAAGACTTATCAGAATGTGCTCTAGATCTGACGTAGAGGAGATGTACAAGGTTGGAATGAAGCTGTATGGAAATATGCTGAATGAGAAAGGGATGTCTATCACCAAATTGGTTCTTGAATACATGTGCCTAATGTTCAAACCAGAAGCAGTTCAGTATATGATAGAAAGAAATTTTCAAGCCATTACCAACTGGATGCTCATTGAAAAATGTGGAGTGTATGTCATCACACTGGACTATACATATCATGAGTATTATTTGGTGGATGTTGCATACAAGCACAGCAAGAAAAGGTTGAATGGAATGCTACATGCTAAGTTGGCTTGCAACAAGGATTCTGAAATGGGAAGATACTTGGTGAGAAGGATTATCAATCAAAGTCTGGGTTTGAATCCTGATTTATGTGTTCATGATTAGGTTTTGGAAGCATCATCTGAAGAACTTGACATCTCAACCTAAAAAGTCAAGTTAGGGGGAGATTGTTGGGAACTGAAGATTTGCCAAGTATGGTTAGTACTGCCAAAACAACAATACTATTGCCAGAGCAAAGTTAGTACTACAAGTAAAAGTTAATGCTGCTGGAACAATGTTAGTACTGCTTGTGCATAACGATGTTAATGCTGCTTGTGATCATAATTATGGAATGCGAGAATGTTGGAGATAAAGATGGAATGATTGAAGATAAGCATGAAAGAATATTCTGAAGATCAATTTTGTTTTGATAGTTATCTTGTAATTATTTAGTATAAATAGATTTTGATAGATAGCTATTCGGTGAGATTCTTTAGAATTCGTTTTTGTTTTAGAGAGAATTAACCTCAAGGTTTAGAACCCTATTTCTAGAGAAGTAGAAGTCGTCTTGTGGAGCCTGTTCAACAAGATTGAGGTTTGGTTGTAAACTTGTGAGTTGAAGTATTGAATACAAACAGATTGTGTTTTCTGATTAGTTGTTCATTGAGTGTGTTTGAATTAAAGTTCTATTCCGCAAGATTCTTTAATTCTGATTTCTAAGTATAATTATTCTTATTTGGAATCGATCCTGACAAGTAGGCAAAAGACACCTACTAAAATTTCCAGTGATCCTTTAAAAGAAGTAAAAACTCCTAAACAAGGTGAGGATAGATATACATATGAGGAATTGATGGAAACCATTGCCAATATCAACACAAATGTTGTAAGTCAGCAAAAGGAGATAGATGGACTCAAGAAAGTGGTCCTATATCAACAAACATAGCTTGAGAAGCATAAGAAGCTGATTACAAAGTTGATGCACAGGAAGAAGAAAGCTCAGTATGTTCTTAAAAGAAGAAGCCCCAACAATGATGCTCCCAAAAAGGGGGAGTCAGAAGCTGAATTCAACATGGAGAGTGCACAGGAAAGGGGGGAGAATGAGTGTGTTGAAGAAATTGCAAAAGAAGCAGAAACTGATCATGCAGCAGAAAAGGTTAATGCTGCTGAAATTCAGAAAGAAGCAGAAACTGAACCAACAGCAGAAACGGTTAATGCTGATGAAAGTCAAAAAGCAGAAGCGGCAGAAACCATTCCAGAGGCAACAGAAACAAAAGAAGCAGTAGAAACCATGCAAGAAGCAGTATCTACAAAGGAAGAAGCAGCAGAAACAAAGGAAGCAACAGAAACTAAAATGCCTACTTTGGAAGAAGTTGAAGTTGCAGAGGCTTTGATTAAAGCCAAACATGACACTCCTAAAAAGCAAGAAGAAACCCTGGGTGAAAAGCTGGTGTCACTGAAAAGAGCAAGAACCAAGTCTATAGCTACCAAGAGGAAAGTTGTCAAGAAACCTAGGGTAGAACCAGTGGTAGAAGAAGAAAAAGAAGAGGATGTTCCAGAAAAGAAAGATGATACAAAGGTTGCTGAAGAAGAAGTAGCAACTCCATCAGGTCAACCAAGTAATGCTCAATGTTATATGTATATCACTATGGTTGATACTGATCCAATCAAAGTTGACCCATTATCTTCCATGCCTCCTGAGATCATCTTCTGGGATACCTTGGTAGATCAGAGAAAGGAGTACATTAGAGTCAAAAGAGCAGATGGGAAGTATGAGGTCTGTTCTACATGGGGAAGACTTATCAGAATGTGCTCTAGATCTGACGTAGAGGAGATGTACAAGGTTGGAATGAAGCTGTATGGAAATATGCTGAATGAGAAAGGGATGTCTATCACCAAATTGGTTCTTGAATACCTGTGCCTAATGTTCAAACCAGAAGCAGTTCAGTATATGATAGAAAGAAATTTTCAAGCCATTACCAACTGGATGCTCATTGAAAAATGTGGAGTGTATGTCATCACACTGGACTATACATATCATGAGTATTATTTGGTGGATGTTGCATACAAGCACAGCAAGAAAAGGTTGAATGGAATGCTACATGCTAAGTTGGCTTGCAACAAGGATTCTGAAATGGGAAGATACTTGGTGAGAAGGATTATCAATCAAAGCCTGGGTTTGAATCCTGATTTATGTGTTCATGATTAGGTTTTGGAAGCATCATCTGAAGAACTTGACATCTCAACCTAAAAAGTCAAGTTAGGGGGAGATTGTTGGGAACTGAAGATTTGCCAAGTATGGTTAGTACTGCCAGAACAACAATACTACTGCCAGAGCAAAGTTAGTACTACAAGTAAAAGTTAATGCTGCTGGAACAATGTTAGTACTGCTTGTGCATAACGATGTTAATGCTGCTTGTGATCATAATTATGGAATGCGAGAATGTTGGAGATAAAGATGGAATGATTGAAGATAATCATGAAAGACTATTCTGAAGATCAATTTTGTTTTGATAGTTATCTTGTAATTATTTAGTATAAATAGATTTTGATAGATAGCTATTCGGTGAGATTCTTTAGAATTCGTTTTTGTTTTAGAGAGAATTAACCTCAAGGTTTAGAACCCTATTTCTAGAGAAGTAGAAGTCGTCTTGTGGAGCCTGTTCAACAAGATTGAGGTTTGGTTGTAAACCTGTGAGTTGAAGTATTGAATACAAACAGATTGTGTTTTCTGATTAGTTGTTCATTGAGTGTGTTTGAATTAAAGTTCTATTCCGCAAGATTCTTTAATTCTGATTTCTAAGTATAATTATTCTTATTTGGAATCGATCCTGACAAGTAGGCAAAAGACACCTACTAAAATTTCCAGTGATCCTTTAAAAGAAGTAAAAACTCCTAAACAAGGTGAGGATAGATATACATATGAGGAATTGATGGAAACCATTGCCAATATCAACACAAATGTTGTAAGTCAGCAAAAGGAGATAGATGGACTCAAGAAAGTGGTCCTATATCAACAAACACAGCTTGAGAAGCATAAGAAGCTGATTACAAAGTTGATGCACAGGAAGAAGAAAGCTCAGTATGTTCTTAAAAGAAGAAGCCCCAACAATGATGCTCCCAAAAAGGGGGAGTCAGAAGCTGAATTCAACATGGAGAGTGCACAGGAAAGGGGGGAGAATGAGTGTGTTGAAGAAATTGCAAAAGAAGCAGAAACTGATCATGCAGCAGAAAAGGTTAATGCTGCTGAAATTCAGAAAGAAGCAGAAACTGAACCAACAGCAGAAACGGTTAATGCTGATGAAAGTCAAAAAGCAGAAGCGGCAGAAACCATTCCAGAGGCAACAGAAACAAAAGAAGCAGTAGAAACCATGCAAGAAGCAGTATCTACAAAGGAAGAAGCAGCAGAAACAAAGGAAGCAACAGAAACTAAAATGCCTACTTTGGAAGAAGTTGAAGTTGCAGAGGCTTTGATTAAAGCCAAACATGACACTCCTAAAAAGCAAGAAGAAACCCTGGGTGAAAAGCTGGTGTCACTGAAAAGAGCAAGAACCAAGTCTATAGCTACCAAGAGGAAAGTTGTCAAGAAACCTAGGGTAGAACCAGTGGTAGAAGAAGAAAAAGAAGAGGATGTTCCAGAAAAGAAAGATGATACAAAGGTTGCTGAAGAAGAAGTAGCAACTCCATCAGGTCAACCAAGTAATGCTCAATGTTATATGTATATCACTATGGTTGATACTGATCCAATCAAAGTTGACCCATTATCTTCCATGCCTCCTGAGATCATCTTCTGGGATACCTTGGTAGATCAGAGAAAGGAGTACATTAGAGTCAAAAGAGCAGATGGGAAGTATGAGGTCTGTTCTACATGGGGAAGACTTATCAGAATGTGCTCTAGATCTGACGTAGAGGAGATGTACAAGGTTGGAATGAAGCTGTATGGAAATATGCTGAATGAGAAAGGGATGTCTATCACCAAATTGGTTCTTGAATACCTGTGCCTAATGTTCAAACCAGAAGCAGTTCAGTATATGATAGAAAGAAATTTTCAAGCCATTACCAACTGGATGCTCATTGAAAAATGTGGAGTGTATGTCATCACACTGGACTATACATATCATGAGTATTATTTGGTGGATGTTGCATACAAGCACAGCAAGAAAAGGTTGAATGGAATGCTACATGCTAAGTTGGCTTGCAACAAGGATTCTGAAATGGGAAGATACTTGGTGAGAAGGATTATCAATCAAAGCCTGGGTTTGAATCCTGATTTATGTGTTCATGATTAGGTTTTGGAAGCATCATCTGAAGAACTTGACTTCTCAACCTAAAAAGTCAAGTTAGGGGGAGATTGTTGGGAACTGAAGATTTGCCAAGTATGGTTAGTACTGCCAGAACAACAATACTACTGCCAGAGCAAAGTTAGTACTACAAGTAAAAGTTAATGCTGCTGGAACAATGTTAGTACTGCTTGTGCATAACGATGTTAATGCTGCTTGTGATCATAATTATGGAATGCGAGAATGTTGGAGATAAAGATGGAATGATTGAAGATAATCATGAAAGAATATTCTGAAGATCAATTTTGTTTTGATAGTTATCTTGTAATTATTTAGTATAAATAGATTTTGATAGATAGTTATTCGGTGAGATTCTTTAGAATTCGTTTTTGTTTTAGAGAGAATTAACCTCAAGGTTTAGAACCCTATTTCTAGAGAAGTAGAAGTCGTCTTGTGGAGCCTGTTCAACAAGATTGAGGTTTGGTTGTAAACCTGTGAGTTGAAGTATTGAATACAAACAGATTGTGTTTTCTGATTAGTTGTTCATTGAGTGTGTTTGAATTAAAGTTCTATTCCGCAAGATTCTTTAATTCTGATTTCTAAGTATAATTATTCTTATTTGGAATCGATCCTGACAAGTAGGCAAAAGACACCTACTAAAATTTCCAGTGATCCTTTAAAGGAAGTAAAAACTCCTAAACAAGGTGAGGATAGATATACATATGAGGAATTGATGGAAACCATTGCCAATATCAACACAAATGTTGTAAGTCAGCAAAAGGAGATAGATGGACTCAAGAAAGTGGTCCTATATCAACAAACACAGCTTGAGAAGCATAAGAAGCTGATTACAAAGTTGATGCACAGGAAGAAGAAAGCTCAGTATGTTCTTAAAAGAAGAAGCCCCAACAATGATGCTCCCAAAAAGGGGGAGTCAGAAGCTGAATTCAACATGGAGAGTGCACAGGAAAAGGGGGAGAATGAGTGTGTTGAAGAAATTGCAAAAGAAGCAGAAACTGATCATGCAGCAGAAAAGGTTAATGCTGCTGAAATTCAGAAAGAAGCAGAAACTGAACCAACAGCAGAAACGGTTAATGCTGATGAAAGTCAAAAAGCAGAAACCGCAGAAACCATTCCAGAGGTAACAGAAACAAAAGAAGCAGCAGAAACCATGCAAGAAGCAGTATCTACAAAGAAAGAAGCAGTAGAAACAAAGGAAGCAACAGAAACTAAAATGCCTACTTTGGAAGAAGTTGAAGTTGCAGAGGCTTTGATTAAAGCCAAACATGACACTCCTAAAAAGCAAGAAGAAACCCTGGGTGAAAAGCTGGTGTCACTGAAAAGAGCAAGAACCAAGTCTATAGCTACCAAGAGGAAAGTTGTCAAGAAACCTAGGGTAGAACCAGTGGTAGAAAAGAAAAAGAAGAGGATGTTCCAGAAAAGAAAGATGATACAAAGGTTGCTGAAGAAGAAGTAGCAACTCCATCAGGTCAACCAAGTAATGCTCAATGTGATATGTATATCACTATGGTTGATACTGATCCAATCAAAGTTGACCCATTATCTTCCATGCCTCCTGAGATCATCTTCTGGGATACCTTGGTAGATCAGAGAAAGGAGTACATTAGAGTCAAAAGAGCAGATGGGAAGTATGAGGTCTGTTCTACATGGGGAAGACTTATCAGAATGTGCTCTAGATCTGACGTAGAGGAGATGTACAAGGTTTGAATGAAGCTGTATGGAAATATGCTGAATGAGAAAGGGATGTCTATCACCAAATTGGTTCTTGAATACCTGTGCCTAATGTTCAAACCAGAAGCAGTTCAGTATATGATAGAAAGAAATTTTCAAGCCATTACCAACTGGATGCTCATTGAAAAATGTGGAGTGTATGTCATCACACTGGACTATACATATCATGAGTATTATTTGGTGGATGTTGCATACAAGCACAGCAAGAAAAGGTTGAATGGAATGCTACATGCTAAGTTGGCTTGCAACAAGGATTCTGAAATGGGAAGATACTTGGTGAGAAGGATTATCAATCAAAGCCTGAGTTTGAATCCTGATTTATGTGTTCATGATTAGGTTTTGGAAGCATCATCTGAAGAACTTGACTTCTCAACCTAAAAAGTCAAGTTAGGGGGAGATTGTTGGGAACTGAAGATTTGCCAAGTATGGTTAGTACTGCCAGAACAACAATACTACTGCCAGAGCAAAGTTAGTACTACAAGTAAAAGTTAATGCTGCTGGAACAATGTTAGTACTGCTTGTGCATAACGATGTTAATGCTGCTTGTGATCATAATTATGGAATGCGAGAATGTTGGAGATAAAGATGGAATGATTGAAGATAAGCATGAAAGAATATTCTGAAGATCAATTTTGTTTTGATAGTTATCTTGTAATTATTTAGTATAAATAGATTTTGATAGATAGCTATTCGGTGAGATTCTTTAGAATTCGTTTTTGTTTTAGAGAGAATTAACCTCAAGGTTTAGAACCCTATTTCTAGAGAAGTAGAAGTCGTCTTGTGGAGCCTGTTCAACAAGATTGAGGTTTGGTTGTAAACTTGTGAGTTGAAGTATTGAATACAAACAGATTGTGTTTTCTGATTAGTTGTTCATTGAGTGTGTTTGAATTAAAGTTCTATTCCGCAAGATTCTTTAATTCTGATTTCTAAGTATAATTATTCTTATTTGGAATCGATCCTGACACATACGCCAAAGAGTCATTATGTTCAGCGTGTGAAAAAGGAAAGCAGACCAAGGCAAGCTTCAAGTCAAAGCAAGTTTCCTCAGTGTCATCTCCTCTACAACTACTCCATATGGATTTGTTTGGCCCTGTTAACAAACAATCCATCGCTGGAAAGAAATATACGCTGGTCATAGTTGATGAATTCTCACGCTTCACTTGGGTAATGTTTCTCCGTTCTAAGAGTGACACCCCTGAAGAACTCATCACCTTTGTTCGGAAGATGGAAACTCTGAACAATCTGACTGTTCGCTCAATAAGGAGTGATCATGGAACTGAATTCAAAAACAGTTCTCTTGATTCCTTCCTTGAGAGTAAGGGTATTTCTCACAACTTTTCGTCAGTGAGAACACCGCAACAAAATGGAGTCGCTGAAAGAAGAAATAGAACAATTATTGAAGCTGCACGTTCAATGCTCAGCGATTCTCACCTGCCTACTCAGTTTTGGGCAGAAGCTGTCAACACTGCTTGTTTTACGCAAAACAGGTCGCTGATAGTTAAAAGATTCAAAAAGACAGCCTATGAACTCTTTCATGGGAGAAAGCCCTCGATCAGCTTTCTTCACATCTTTGGTTGTCAGTGTTTTATACTGAATAATAGAGATGCTCTTGGAAAGTTTGATCCTAAGGCTGATGATGGAATCTTTCTTGGATACTCCTCAGTCTCCAAAGCCTTCAGAGTCTTCAATCGAAGAAGACAAACTGTAGAAGAAACTATTCACGTCACGTTTGACGAATCCCGTTCAGCGAACTCTAAACCGAACGCTGATACAGAAGAACTGAATCAATGGATGTTTTCTCATCTTGGTGATTCAGAAGATATTCCCACTCCTCATGCTCATCCAGTAGAAGATGATAGTCCCACTATCATTCCAAACATGCAGAATAGTGAAGCTGAAACATCATGGGTCTCAGCTATTCCTATAAACACTATACCTGCAGTTTATCCAAATGTCTCAGAAATTCCATCTATTTCTCAGCAATCAGTGAATGAAGTGACAAATGCAAACATTCCTCTCTTAGCTGATAATCCAGAAGTAGCTGAAGCCTCATCTTCAGTTTCTCCAGTTCAGACTGAGTCAGCGACGTATGCTCCGGCTCAGCGATGGACTGTAAATCACCCAATCGATCAAATTCTTGGTGATCCAAACGCTGGTATTCAGACTCGTAGAAGTGCAGGTAATATTTGTTTATTTGTTAACTTTATTTCTCTAACTGAACCAAAGAAAATAGATGATGCCCTCAGAGATCCAAATTGGGTCAGCGCTATGCAAGAAGAGCTGACTGAATTTGAAAGAAACAAAGTTTGGAAACTTGTTCGAAGACCAACTGACAAAACTGTGATAGGCACTAAATGGGTCTATCGTAACAAGTTGGACGAACATGGTACTGTAACTCGCAATAAAGCTCGTCTTGTTGCTCAGGGATACAGACAAGAGGAAGGCATAGATTATGACAAAACATTTGCTCCAGTAGCAAGACTTGAATCTATTCGTCTTTTCTTAGCATATGCTGTACACAAAAACTTCACTGTACATCAGATGGATGTTAAGTCAGCGTTTCTGAATGTTAAGCTGAATGAAGAAGTTTATGTGGAACAACCTCCAGGATTCTCAGATCCTAAGCGTCCAGGTTATGTTTATAAACTGGACAAGACACTTTATGGCTTAAAGCAAGTTCCTCGTGCATGGTATGATACTCTCTCTACTTATCTCCATATTGAAAAATTTGAGAGAGGTAAGATTGATAAAACTCTATTTTTTAGAAAAGTGAAAGGTCATATCATTCTAGTTCAAATATATGTTGATGACATTATATTTGGTTCTACTAACCCAGAGCTTTGTACTCGTTTCGCTGATAGAATGAAAGATGAGTATAAAATGAGCATGATGGGTGAACTAACATATTTCCTTGGTCTTCAGATTAAGCAAACTGAAAAAGGAACCTTTATAAATCAGGGAAAATATGTTAAAGATATGCTGAAGAAATTCGACTTAACTGAAAGTTCAGCTATGAAAACCCCTATGGCACCACCGCTGACACTTGATAAGGACACAAAGGGTGTTCCTGTCAATGTTACGTTGTACCGTGGGATGATCGGCTCACTATTGTACCTTACAGCTAGCCGACCCGATATTATGTTTGCAACATGCTTGTGCGCACGATATCAAGCTGAACCTAAGATATCCCATATGAAAGCTGTAAAGCGAATCTTTCAATATCTTAAGGGTACAGTGAATCTAGGTCTTTGGTATCCCAAAGACTCAGGATTCGATCTAACCGCCTATTCAGACAGTGATTTTGCAGGTTGCAAAATGGATAGGAAAAGCACCACAGGAGGATGTCAGCTCCTGGGTGGAAAGCTGGTAAGTTGGACAAGTAAGAAGCAAAACTCAGTGTCCACTTCCACAGCTGAAGCTGAGTATGTAGCCGCTGGAAGCTGTTGTTCTCAAGTCTTGTGGATGAGAAATCAGCTACTAGACTATGATCTTCAGCTCTCAAAAATTCCAATCTATTGCGACAGCACTAGTGCCATCGCTATAGCCAATAACCCAGTGCTACACTCAAAGACAAAACACATCGAAATCAGATATCATTTTATCAGAGATCATGTGATGAATGGTGATATAGAACTTCATTTTATTCCAACTGATTATCAGTTAGCTGATCTATTTACCAAACCTCTTGATGAGACAAGATTCAACTTTCTCATCAGCGAGCTTGGAATGCTGAACTTTGAAGGATAAAACCTTCAGCGGTTCACATTGATCAGCGATAGGATAAAATCAACTTGTATAACCCATTCTATCATTCTCTCTCTGAATAAACTTGATTCACTGATATCAAGGTATGTTTACTCTCTCTGACATATCGCATGTAAATGCAAGATTTCAAAATAAATTGCATCGCTGAATATCTTTTCCTTAACAGCGACTTTTTGAAATTTCTTAAAACCTTCACTGATATTTCTATTCAGTGCTTCATGTTTTCAAAGAGTCCCTGAGTTTTTTCAAAACCTCAGAGACAACCAAGAATATGAAATGACAGTTGTGATGTCATTGCAACGGATGAACCCCGGCACGATTTCTTTCTGACACACGTTTGCACGTTTCGTTCAAACTTCCAATCAAATGCAAACACGTGTCCGTGTCATGATGAAAACCTTTCCCCGCTCAAGGTTTTCTCTCTCTAAAATCTCTATATAAACAACTCTTGGTTTATATTTTATCTTTTATGCGATCAAATCTTCCTCCGCAAGAAAAGAATTACTGTTGCATTTGTGCTCTCAAATCTTCAAAGATCTGTTCATCATCTTCTTCATCAAAACATCAAGGTTAATATGTTCATTTTTTTAAAATGCAGATAACTTGTTTCCGATCTTATCATTGTTTTAAACAAGATCAAACAAAAGAACTTCTTAAAAATAAAATCATTTCTTTCATGGTTTTATGAACACAACCATTTCATGGTTGTTCTTCAAGTTTTAAATCTTAATCTTAAACTTGTTCTTCATTCGTATCCAGATTTTTTTTAGAAACTGGAATACAAGACTTTATGGGTTTTACATTTCGTTTCAAAAATCATGAAAAACCCTAATCTTCATTAAGACATTTTTGTCTGAATGAAATGGATAAAATTCGAAACATCTTAATGGAAATTTCTTTCCACATTAAGATAATTCTTATTTGTTAACATCTTTGGTTGAACTGATAATACAGAGGAATGGCAACTTCAAAGATCAATGTTACCGCTGAGAACATCTCCGCTGACTCTGAGGAAATGGAAATCATCAAAGCCCCTCAGGTTAAGTTCAAGCTGAATCAACTTGACTGGACCAAGGTCAACAACCTCTCTGCGCTTTTCGAGTTTCCTCCTCGAAAGCAAGTTACACATCTGGATGATGCTGTAAATTTCCTTAAGAATAGCTGCATTTCAACAGCCCTGACCATCACACCTCCTGCAAGTCAGCTACTACTATCCCAGTTCTGGTACTCTGCCAGACACACTCAGCTACCCTCCGCCAAAGATGCATCCAAAACCATCGATTGCATACTCAGCAATACTGAGTATGGCACAATTAAGATAACCCCCGCAATCATTCGAAGAGCCCTGAACTTTCCCAATGCTACCAAAGAAAAACCGTTTGTTCCATTCCTTGACCATAAGAAGCATGCTGACAGAGAATAAATCATTGCTTTCCTCGACGCAATGGGTTACATCTGGGAAACTGGAAGGGACAAGAAGCCCGAGAAGAAGCTGACGCTGATAAAGAAGTCCAAAATGCCCAGCGAGATGAATTTCATCTTCGCACACCTGATCAGCTGCATGACAGCGAAGACCGGCTCCTCTGGTCAAGCCGCTCAACCTCAGCAAGCTATGGGATACGCACTGCTGAAAGGTCTACATATTGACTGGGCATCTATCATTTATGATGACCTAGTACAAAGAGTAGATTCTGCTGCTGACAGACCTGCATGGGTTCCCTACCCTCGTTTCATCAGCGCCATCTTCCAATATGGCCTGAAGGACAGCTATCCTCAAGAGGGTGACCTGAAACTCTCTCAGGTTGGCCCTAAGGTGCTCGATTTCAAATCTGTCGACAATGAGGTACGTCTCTCTACCCTTCTCTCTCTTCTTAACCCTAATTCTTCGACTTCTGTGGCTCCTTCAGCGACAATACCCATCGCTGATGCCCCGGCCACACAATCCTCTCCTTCTAAGAAAAGGAAACACTCTTCAACCCAACTTGATTCGAAAAGGATCAAGAAAACCAAGGAGCAACCCCAGCAATCCCATGCTGAAGACTCCTCAGCTCATTCTGAAGAGCTGAAGGAAAGTTCCGTGGTACGCTCTGCCACACCCGTGCAAGCCATTCCTCCAATCCAGACTTCAGCGTCTCCAAACGCTGAGGTTAGAAACTTGGAACCTACCTAACCTCCCTCAGTCTCTCAAAAGACTGATGAAGTGATTCTCAGCGATTCCAATGCTGAACTCAGAACCCGAACCCCATTCTTATCCTTCGCTTCTCCCTCCACTCACTTGGACACTCCTCCAAAGAACACTGGAGATGCCATCATTCCAGAACCCACAGCTGAAGCTTCTCAAAGAATGATGAAGAAAGGACCTGCAGAGATCACCATACCTCACCGTACTTTCGAAGAGGATATGGAACATTTTTCAGGAACTTGCAACTTTGACGAGTTCATCAATCCTCCTGCAGGTACAAATAAAATCCTATACACTGTAACTAAACCTGAAACTTCTGAGCTTTCCTTTGTTCACAAGTACTTATCTGTTACAGGTCCTAATTTGGGAGACATCAACGAGTCTCTGAAGTCCGTGGAAACAAAGCTGACCAGTCTCACCACCACACTCTCCAACAACTCTACAGCTGTAACAAACGCTGGAGAGAATTTGACAAAGCTGACAACGGTGGTGGAAAAGAAAGCTTCCACAGACGACATCAAGATTGTTGATAAGACTCTCAGCGATTTCGCCAAAGTGCTCGCTGACATCTACACTGACTACACCTCACTCAAAAACTCCGTTTCCTCCATGTCTGGCGAAGTCACAACGCTGAAGACATGGGTTGGAGCCTTAGAAGGTGATATGTCAGCTGTAAAGACTGACTTAGGCTCTGTAAAGACCGACGTTGGTGAGATGAAAACGATGATCCAGCAGCTACTCAACAAGGCAAATACTCCATCTCCTGAACCGACCCCTGCCCCTGCATTGGAAACTTTCACAGCGGCGGATCGTAAAGAGCTGGAAAAGATCAATCCTGCTATAACTGGCCTAGAAGTCAGATTAGCAAAGATTGAAAGCTGTGTGGGTATCTATGGCCAAGAAGACAGAGAGCCTCCCGCAGCTGAAGAGTCTACCTATTCCTCCCCCAGTCATCATGAGAAAGAGGGGGAGAAGAGCGCTGAACATACCGATGAGAAGAGCGCTGAGGATCTTGAAAAGAGCGCTGAAGACCTTTCCCATGATGAATCTATCAGGGGAGAGAAGAATGAAGATCTTATCGCTGGACCTCAGGGAGATGAAAACCTAGAGGGAACCGAGAAGCTCGCCTCTGTATCTGAGGGGGAGCAACTCGAAGACGAAGCTGAAGAATCCGAAGCAGAAGATGATGAAGACATCGACATCCCTGATAATGAACCATCCTCCTCTCCAAGGAATGATGATGATGATGAAGAAGATGACGATGACTTCTTTGTCGTCAAACCTGCCCCAAAGATCAAAGCTCGTAAGGGAATTTCAATAAGTGAACCAACAGGGGAGCGGACAAAGACAAAGCCCTCAGCCTCTGGCGCTGAGAAAGGCAAAGGCAAAGGCGTCGCTGAAGATGAAAATCTGGCGATCTTGCTTGTAAAGCCGGTTTGTCAGGTACACTAATCATATCTCACTCCATCCCTCCTCTATAAGTTCTACTACCCTAGCCTACACCTGAACATATTTCTCTTTCTCTTTCTACCCAAGTTCTTCTACCCATGTTCTTATTTGTAAGATCGCTGTGTTTCAGCTAGTCCTCTCCCCTGTTTGAGGATGTCGCTGAAGGTTCTACTACTGCGACTTCACAAATAAAGCCAGCTGCTGCTGATGAAATAATCCCAGTCTTAGATTTGTTCTCTGAGACTGATGAACCAGAAGAACAACCTCTCTCGCACAGAAACAGACCTTCCTCAGCTCCTCAAAATCTGAGTGAAGAGGATCAAAAGAGAAGAGAGGAAATAATAAAGCGATTCGAGGATCAGCGAATCATTCTAAGGCGTGATCAACTTCCTTCAGTTCCTCCAAAGTTCAAAATCTCCAAAGCTGAATACCAGGAACACCTTAGAGCTGAACGCCTTATCGCTGAAAGGAAGGAAGCTGAAGAGAAAGACAGAGAATACGCCATCAAGCTTACTCAACGATCAATCAAAGACCCCAAGCTGAAAAGAGTTCCCATTGATGTTCAACGTCAGCTCTGGGATGATGCTCAAGAAATCGTTAGAGAAAAGACAAAGGTCTTTGATACAACTTTGGAATGGGCTAAACAAATGCTGACCTATCGATCAAGACCATCCAAAATAATCAAAGCCAACATCAGAGGAAAAATGTACGCTGATGTTCCTGTTGTTGAAGTGGATGTCTACAGAGATTACAAAACCAAGCAAACCTTCTATGCTGCTTCATTAGAAAATTTTGGTCTCTCTGAATGGTTAGAAACGAAATTAGCCATTCAGGGATCACGCTCAAAATTCAAAAGCCATGTTGAGATGATCTTAAACAAACAGATCGACTTGCTTTCATCTGCTGTGGATATTCCTCCTACTCATCCTCAACCGAAGAAAGCCTCTGCTAAGAAGAAGAAAGTTTCTGATTCAGGTCCAATCATTCGAAATGAAACAGGTATTGGTTTCTCTCGTGCTGAAGTTCTTGGCCCTGATGCTGATATTTCAATGCTTGACACCTCCCTACCACCTGGAGAAACCTTCATCCCTGGCACAGTGGTAAGTGATCCATATGGTATATTCTTCTTAGACTATGATGGAAATCATCACTTTCAACGTGTCTCTGAGCTCCACATCGCTCCCATCGAACAACTCAGAGATCTCGTACACTGGTGTGAAGTCAGACGCGACATCAAAGCTAGACACCTGAAGCCCTTGATTTTTGATGCTGCTCTGAAGTTAAAGAATCAAGGAGTAAATGTCCCTGACTGGATGATCCCCACTAAAAAGACCCTTGATGAACTTCTCATTTAGGAAGAACCCTTTGAAAACTGATATAATCTCCTTTTTCTCTATTGTATCAGTTATCCTTCTGTACTTGTAAATTATTTCGCTTGTACTTGTAATCTTTCTGTTTTCTTCATTGTAACCTGATTCAATATTTTAAAGAAAGATTTCAGCGAACGTACTTTACTCCATCAGTACTGAAAAGATCCCAGAAAACAGTAAAAGGGACAAATATTTTATGAGTTCTTTTTATCCTTATGTTTTCATTAAATAGCAATTTTCTTTGTTGCTATGTCATAATCAAATAGGAGGAGATTGTTGATCCAAACCCTCAGTGATTTGATAATGACCCTCTCTTATATACTTAGTGAAAATTGTAAGTAAACAATATGTATCAGAGTTTCACTATCGCTGATAAGTACTAAGATCTTACAGTACCGCTGATAGGAACTCTCACCCTTTTAAATTAAACATTCAGCGAACACTGTTCACCATTAATGTTCTGAGTATGTTCAGTCATTATGGTGATCGCTGATAAGTTAGTTGTTTACTTATGATCCCTGAAGACAAGTTTCACGTCAACAAAGGTTCTACACTGAAGTCGAAGATCAAGCTCAAGAACCAGCGACAAGTCTCCTAATGAACTGATGCGGATCAGCGAAGACTCAGATTTGTCCACTCAACGTGAAGTATCAAGTACAAGACTTCAGCTATCGCTGAACTCTATCATTCGCTGATATGAAATGATAGATCGCTGAATCAACGAAAGCTGATCATGAAGTCCTCCGTACAAAGTACTTTTGTCTTAACCACCCTTGCACGACTCCGTACGAAATGTCAGAAAAGAACCTCCGAATATCTGAAATCGTACAACCACTCTGATACTACACTGTTCATCCTTATGGCTACTAAGGTTGTCATCAAAAGTCAATGACATGCAACCAACCAGCTGATGACACGTGTAAAGTATATACTGATTTGCATTTAATGCATGCAGTATATAAAGAGATGAACTCACTTCATTTGAAGTAACTTGCTAACTCTGGACAAGTTCAAATCTCTTATCTCAGATAGGTTATTATTAGTAATTTCCTTATCTCTCTTAGTGCAAGAAACCTTAGTGTTCCAACTTGTTAAGATTTAGGTTTATCCTTAATCTTGTTTCCGCAACAAGCTGTAAATTGTTAATGATTTATCAATAAACAATTTAGAAAAGTAAAATTTGTGTGTTTGTATTCAACCCCCCCCCCCCTTCTACAAACTTGTATAGGCCTTCGGGACCAACAGAAAAGCTCGATGTTCAAAAGTGGATAACTGAGAAACACAAGTCCGAAAATGCTAATTTAAAGGACAAATGCAAAAATCTTTCGATAGCACCTAGGGACTTAAGGGCCAAAATATCTGAACTACAGTCATAGCTAGATCAGTGTGAGAATGAGAAAGCAGAAATTGTTTATCAATGCTCTGCTCTTCAAATTCAGCACAAGGAGTTTGTCACTAAAATAACTGATCTTGAAACCAAACTCCACAAAAGAGGCCAAACTGACCAGACCATTCACATGAATAAACCCAAGGAATTCACACACTTTAACAAGGAATGGGGAATCGGATACGATAACCCACAGTACTTGAAAAAGGGTATATTCAAAACACCGACACTTTGTGACTTTGGCTGTCTTGGTATAGGCAAAAAGTATCCAGAATATGGGATAAAATGGATTGGTCCTCTTGAACCTGAGAAAGAAGAGGAAACTGAGGAATATAAGCGCAAACACACGACCAAAATGCAACTTCCTTTTTGCTACAAGCCTACAAACTATTATTATGAGAAAAATCCAAAGAAATACCTCTCGAATGACTACTTTGACAGCTATAAGGTTGTGACGCCCAAGGATTCCTCCAAAAGGGATGAGGTCCAAGCAACCGAACCCAAAACTGAGACGGATGAGTTCAAACTCTATGTTCCCCCTCTAGTCTTGGAAGCAAAAATAGTCGAGTTAGAGGAGTCACTCGAGAAGGAAAGGTCATGTTTTCTAAAGGAAAAACAAGCGCTTATCACAGAACTTGAGAATCTCAAATCCGTGAAAACCGAATCTGTGTCAAATGAAGGATAGGAAATCCTTCGGTGTGAAATCAATCGGCTCACGTCAAAATTGTCCGCCTTGGCAACATAAACGATGAAGGAGCATACGAGAAATGGTCAACTCCAAGAGAAGGTTACTCCAATCTGAAAAGATGATTTCACCCAAACTTTCCTCCAACTTATCTGATACATCTTCGTGTAAAGCTTTCATAGGCAAAATCTCTTCACAAGACGGTAAAGAGTCTCAAGATAAGTGTGTTTTAAGGAATTTAAACTCTGACTTTTTCCTAGCTTCCGCACCGAATTCCCCTAAACACACAGACACAAAGGGTTCTTCGCCTTCCTCGACCAATCCAAGTCCACCTATTCTGGATATCGAATTTTCAAAATTCATCAATTCCGAGGGTAATTCAGACGAAGAGTTTGAGTCATTCCCGTTTGACAAACCTCTTCCATGTCATACTGATTTCCTTTCGCCAGCAGTAAATCGCCTGGTCAATTTTCAAAAAGGCGAATGTTCTAAAAACCCCGTTGTGAACAAGTCTTCTAAAACTAATCCTTATTCTCAAAATCAACCACAACCGCGACAAAAGACCGGTCGATCAACTTCTAGTAATCCTGTTTCCTTAAAATCCACTAACAATGCCGTCAATGTTGTTTCAGATAAAATCGGTCGTGCTAAACAGGACATTTTGTGGCTAGCTAAGGAATCTATCGAGAAAGAGGCGTCGAAGTCATTTAATACTGTTTTCTACCCTAGAATGAACATGCATAATTGTGCTTTGAACCATAAGAATGATTTTGTTGAACAAGATGTTAATTTTCCGATAAAACTTTATTCTATTCAGCAATTAATTCAGTTATCGCATGATTGCCTGTGTTGTTCTAGTTGTGGTTGGAATGACTTCGATGACATTAGAAATTCATCTGATTGGTTTGGTTCTTACCATGTCTTTAACTCAAAACCAAATCGCAAACCCCGTAAAAACAAAAAGAAACAACATACAAAACGGGGTTCCCAATCCGAGGTTAAACCCAAGCAAGAAAGGAAACCCATTTCAAAACGGGTTCCTCCTACTGAGGTTAAACCGACACCCAAGAGGAAACCTGCCTCAAAACAGGTCCCTCCGACAGGTGTAAAACCTAACCCTCCAGGACCCATTTTAAAATGGGTACCTAAAGTCCGCTAAACTTGTTTTTGTAGGACGGTCATGTGTGGTACATAGATTCTGGATGCTCCAAGCACATGACCGGAAGGAGGGAGCTGCTCACGAACTACAAGGAAAAATATTGCGGAGACGTGAGATTCGAAAACAATGACAAGGCGCCGATTCTGGGCTACGGCGACATTGTCCAAGACAAGATCACGATAAAGAAAGTCTCATACGTCGCGGGATTGGGACACAACTTGTTCAGCATCGGCCAATTCTGCGATAAAGATCTCGAGGTCAGATTCAAAGCCAAAAGGTGTAGCGTCCGCACTGACGACGGAACCGAACTGCTGGTTGGAACGCGAAAGACCAACCTCTACACCATCGACCTCTCAGCCCTGAAGACCGATGACTATGTCTGCCTGATGTCAAAGGCAAGTTCCCAGCAAGCGTGGATTTGGCATCGACGACTCTCGCACCTGAACTTCAAGAATATCAACAAACTGGTGCTTGGCGGACACGTGAAAGGCATGATCGACCTTCAATTCGTGAAGGACCGACTCTGCGGGGCATGCGAAATGGGAAAGATGAAGCGAGCGACGCACAAACCGAAGGCCGCTCCGAGCATGTCCCGGTCCCTCAAACTTATCCATATGGATTTGTGTGGACCGATGCGTGTTCAGAGCATCAACAAAAGCAAGTACGTCCTGGTGATGGTGGATGATTTCTCGCGCTACACTTGGGTTAAGTTCCTATGCTCGAAGGACGAAACCCCGGAGCTGATTATCAACCATCTGAAGACTATCCAACTGAACCTTCGACAGCAAGTTCAGACCATCAGGATCGACAACGGGACGAAGTTTAAAAATCAAACGGTGAACGAATACCTGACTTCAGTCGGTATCTCGCAAACCTTCTCGACCGCACGCACTCCTCAACAAAACAGAGTGGTGGAAAGACGCAACCGTACCCTCGTCGAAGCCGCTCGCACGATGCTGTCACAGTCAAAGCTGCCTCTATTTCTATGGGTCGAAGCGGTGTCAACTGCATGCTACACGCAAAACCGTTCCACTATCAACAAGCGGTTCAACAAGACGCCATACGAGATCATCAAAAACCGCATCCCGAACATCAAATACTTCCACGCGTTCGGATGCACGTGCTACGTCCTCAACGACAAGGATGATCTCAGAAAATTCAGTCCGAAGGCAGACGAAGGAGTTTTCATAGGATACTCCATGCATGCTAAGGCGTATCGCGTTTACAACAAGCGGACCAAAACCATTACTGAGGGTGTAAACGTGACATTCGACGAAGCAGCATATTTGGCTTCTGAACACATCAGTTCAGAACCCGGTTTAACTGGCGTGCTAGCTTCCGAGCTTTCACGTTCGGGAACTGCACAAACAACAGTAAATCCAAATCATGCATCTACGTCGAATGCTCAACTTTCTGATTTAGATTTACTGTTTCAACATTTTTATGATGATATATTTAACCATTCTACCCCTCGTGTCTCAGCACTACTAAGAATTGAAGCTGCTCAAATCGAGGACTCGGCGAATCTCTCCGGTTCGCCGCCTTCGACCAGCACTCCAACACTCACTGTGGAGACAACTCAGCCTTCATCATCAACGTCATCTGATACGACCACCCCCCGGAGGAACCAATACAAAACCCGGAGATCGCTCCTGAAGATTCGTCCTCTACTACAATCATTAATCAGCCTCTGCCTTCCTTGGAACCAGAAGTGGCTCAACCTTCGACGAATCCTCCCAATTCTCCTCCGAGAAACCAACCCGCTACACTTGAAGCTGATCAAGACCTTCCCACTGGTGGATATGTGGATCCGGACACCTCACACTCAACTCATCAGCCACTTCCACACACCACCAAATAGACAAGAGCTCATCCCCTACACCAAATTATCGGTGATCCCTCTACTCCAGTTCAAACACGAGGCGCATCGGCCAACTTTTGTCTCTTCTCTGGATTCCTGAGTAAGATCGAGCCTACAACCGTTTCTGAAGCCTTAGAAGATCCGGACTGGGTAATGGCCATGCAAGAGGAACTCAATCATTTTGAGGCCCTCAAAGTATGGCGACTTGTTCCACGTGCACAGCACAAAACGGTGATCGGCACTAAATGGATCTTCAAGAACAAGAAGGACAAGGATGGCATCATCGTACGAAACAAGGCGCGACTCGTGGCCAAGGGATACCGTCAACAAGAAGGGATCGACTATGACGATACATACGCTCCGGTGGCGAGAATTGAAGCAATACGTATGTTCCTTGCATACGCCGCGCACAAAAACTTCACGGTCTTCCAAATGGATGTAAAGACCGCATTCCTCAACGACGAACTCAAGAAAGAGGTGTACGTATCGCAACCGGACGGGTTCGTGGACGAAAAGAAGCCTAATCATGTCTACATTCTAGACAAGGCGCTATACGGATTGAAGCAAGCTCCATGGGCCTGGTATGATATGTTATCCAAGTTTTTAATAAAATCGGGTTTTTCAAGAGGTAAAATCGATACAACTCTCTTTATTAAAAACGAAAAAGGTCATATAGTGTTAGTTCAAGTGTATGTCGATGACATAATTTTCGGTTCTACTAATCCACTGTATTGTAAGAACTTTGCCACTTTAATGGGACAATTTTTTAAAATGAGTATGTTATGTGAGATGAATTTCTTCCTCGGTCTTCAAGTTAAACAACTGTCGACCGGGATATTCATAAATTAGGCCAAGTACATCCAGGGTATTCTTAAGAAATACCATATGGAACAGTCCTCGCAGATGAAAACTCCCATGGCACCCGGTACAAAGTTACATGCCGATCCTAACGAAAAGGATGTGGACACTAAAACGTACCGGGGAATGATTGGTTCTTTAATGTACCTAATCGCTAGTAGACCGAACATCATGTTTTCAATGTGTCTTTGCGCCCGGTTTCAGTCAAAACCTAAAGAGTCTCACTTAATCGCTGTTAAACGAATCTTTCGTTATTTGAGAGGCACTGCTAATCTTGGCTTGTGGTACCCGAAAGAGATAGGTTTTGAGCTTTCAGCATACTCTGATGCGGACCACGCGGGCAGCATGATGGATCAGAAGAGCACATCGGGTCATGTGCAGTTCTTGGGCGACAGTCTGGTGAGTTGGGCATCCAACAAGAAGCAGTGTGTCTCTACGTCGACTGTCGAGGCGGAATACGTGGCCGCCGCAAGCTGCTGTTCAAAAGTGATATGGATGCGCACGCAACTCAAAGAGCGCTATTGCAATATCCAGCAATCCGGTCCAGCATACCAAA
This sequence comes from Saussurea involucrata, assembly GCA_033807775.1. NCBI lineage: Eukaryota > Viridiplantae > Streptophyta > Magnoliopsida > Asterales > Asteraceae > Saussurea > Saussurea involucrata. Next base: position 68,213,124 of record CM066321.1, on the reverse strand, counting down.
ACGAAGCACATAGACGTTCGGTACCATTTTATCAAGGATCACGTCGAAAGAGGTACATTCGAACTCTACTTTGTAAATACAGAACATCAGTTAGCAGACCTGTTTACAAAACCCCTGGACGAAAAACTCTTCAATTATCTAGTGTCCAGGTTAGGTATGCTAAATCTGAAGACTTGATCAGATTATGTGCCTGATACAAGTTCCATACATCTACGAGAAACTGTCTAATCTTCCTCTGTTGTTCACACTCCAGAAGATTGAGTATACTCTTTCTCGCATCTGTATTCTACTTGTATTGTCTACATTTTTCGGTTAAATCTCTGTATTAATTAGGTAGATTTCGTTTGTTTGCTTTCTTTTTACGTGTGTTTCTTTTTCTGTTAATTACTGTCGTCTACTTTCCATAATTATATATGTGCTTTCACAACTTGTTCATGTGTTCAGGGGGAGCACGAACAAGGTATCAGGTAAGTACATTCAACTTATGAGGGGGAGTGTCACACAACTAGTTTTTTAACTGACATAATCTTTTCTGTGTGGACGTTCCAAATGTGCTTCATTTCACTCTACGCGCACATTCCGAGGGGGAGCAAATACCTATATGTTCATCATTTGAGAGGGAGCGACACACCATTTTTTTCTTTAAATGTGTCAAAGTTTTTTTTTGTGTGTTCGTCTCTCCATTGCACACACATGCACAATCCAAGGGGGAGCAGAGAAATCCCCATGCTCAGTTCGAGGGGGAGCGATAGATTGATCTTTCAAAATCAAACAAATACTGTTTTGGGATTTTTCAACCACTCAGGGACCAAAATTGGAACTCTTCCAAAGTTTCCGGACAGGTTTCCGAATACCCTTATCCGGATAGTTTCCGGATAGGACCCCTATCCGGACCGGATGGGTATCCGGGTAAAACCCACCCGGAAACCGGTACCCCTGTAAAACAATCCGGACACTCATAATGTTCATATTTTCCGGATACCCACAAAACCCCAAAAACCTCTCGATATTCTCTCTCACTCGGACAATCTCACAAATCCATTATCTTCGCTCGATTTCGTCTACAAACACAGGTAACTCCATCTTCAGTCCTTATTGATGTTATCGCTCACTCACACGCACATTTCCACCATGATTCGACACTCGATTCATCTGATTAAGGGTTTCCAAAACCCTGTGTTCGAGTCGACCACATTCGGTAGATCTCACGTTGCTCTAGGTCGAGTTACAAGCTTTCGTGTGCATATATGTTTAAATCGACACTGCTAGAATGCTTTTAAACATGTTTGAGGTCGTGATTAGCAAGATTGAACACATCCGGATGTCGTCCGGATAGTTTCAAACTATCCGGACACATTCAACTCATCCGAAAACATCCATGTCAATAGATATTTTATCCGGACACCACCAATATCCGGTAACCCTAGTTGTCCGGAAACCTAAGTGTTTCCGGTAAGTTCAACTATCCGGATTGTCAAAGTGTCCGGTAACCAAGTCATCCGGTTACCTCTTTTGTCCGGAAACTCATGCCGTATCCGGAAACCTCATTTGTCCGGATTGATTACTTTATCCGGAAACCTTTGTCTTTTCAAGATTGATTGTCCGGACACTCTGGTTGTCCGGAAACCTAGTGTTTTCCATATGCTTTGTCCGGACACATTCAACTGTCCCGTACCTGTTTTCACTGCCAGTCCTCAATCTGTTCCAGATTGAGCCACTTATTGTAAAGGTACGCGCCGAAAATTGTTCATCCGCCTGTTTGCTAACATTGATCCTTTTCAGGTATTATACATGGCGGGTCAAGAACAACAACAACAACAACAACCCCAAGAGAAGATTCCTCCTCAAGAGGAATTCATTGACGAAGCAGTCGACAATGCTTTGGTCAAACCAGACCATGGCATAGAAATCGAAGCCAACAACCACCAACTGGACGCAGTCGAGTTCCGACCACAACACCGTGTGGTCGTGGACATCCTTCTTGGTCACCCTCTCCGTGAGGCCCTCACAGCCACGGCTGACGTCCCCGTCTTGTACGTATATCAAGTATGGCTCTCCGCCCAAGTCGTCACGGCTACGAACTCTCAAACCATCACGGCACGGATCGACAATCACCCTTTCACGCTCACACCTGAGTCGTTCCGCCATCTGCTGTCACTACCCGAAGCCACCGCCGGCGGACACCAAGCCTACGACCCCGCGGTAAATGACACGACACTGTGTGCTCAAATACGCGCACTCGGCTACAACCACGCCCTCGATCGCCCTTCAGCGTTCAACCAGAAGTACCTAGCGCCCATCTGGTACACACTGTTCACGATTCTGAACAGGTGTCTATCATCAAGGTGGAGGGGAATAGACCAGTGCACAACCGACTTCCTACGGCTATTCCATGCCGTATGTAATAACAAACACATTGACTACGCCATGGTGATATGGCGCGGACTGGTTCAGGCGATCAGACAAATCGGGGGATCCAAGCAGAGAAATTTCTCCCATATCCAAGATTCCTCTCACTGGCCGTCAGACAACACATGGACGCGAATCCAGGGATACCGCGACGTATAAACCATCCGGTATGTCCTCCTTTTCATTTGCAATATCTTGTGATTCGCAACCCATCCGACGCACGAGCCATGCCCTTACATGAAGCCCTACTGGCACATGCGGACCCCAATGCACCGAGTGTGTTAGAATATAGGAGAGAGTTAGCTGCTCCCATGGTCCAGACAGAGTCGGAGGGACCTCCCCAGGGACATAGACCTAAGAGACGTGAGGGTCCAAGGACGAGAGGAGGTAGAGTCCGGGCAGCTGGGGTTCCCGGACGGGTTGTGATGAGAAAACATGGGAGGGGAACAGGCGCGGGCGGTGCATTGGATACGCATGCCAGTACTACCCATTCCAGCCAACCGTCGACTAGACTACACGAGGTCCCAGTCGTTAGTGAAACACGCATACCTACTCTTGATCGCGATCCAGGAACGGACACCACTGAACCCTTATCCCCGTTCGTCCAAACTGATGCAATGGACTCTGCCTCCACTGACTCCGATACGGATCGCGCAATCCGCCATTCGCTAATTTCAGCCCGTATCGGAGGTCATCCACCATTAGTCGACGAATCCCCATCTGACTCACCTACACCCCCACTCATCCCTACTACCCAGCCTATTACGGGAGATACAAGGAGAGCGGAGGGAGAATCAGTTGAAAATCTTGAACATGCGAGCCGGAGAGAATGGAGATCGAAAAAGAACCAAGAGAGAACGAGCATTAGGACTAGAGAGGCTCGAGAGCGACCCCAAACCAGCGTCAGCCAGGTAGCCACATCTACTATCTTGTCTTATCTGTTGGGACAAGGTATTGAAGAAGCCGTCGTGGACCTAGCGGCGCAAATGCACGACCTCCCTAGCGACTCACATGTCTCTCAACAGACAGGTGTTTCAATTTCACACGGGGACATAGCACAACGTCTACCGATCTCTCACTCGGAGAGTATTGGTATTGAAACAAGAGACCATCCTCCCCCGGTCTCGACTTCTTTGGATGCACTATTGAGTCTAGAGCCATTTGATAGAATACATTCTTCGGCTAGGACACAGGACGAGACTCCACAAATCGGTGCTCTTAGTGACCCAATCGGAACTTCTGTGGTGTCTCCGCCTTTGAGCGGAACGCAAGGATCGGAAGGAAATCCTGCCACAGTTAATGTCACGCCAGCTGTGAACGCAGGTGGCTCTACCTCTAAGGTAGATGCCTCAACGGGTAATCTAAGTGATCCCAGAGTTAAGTCACCCGACGTAATGTTAAGGGAATATCTGGACATCGCCCTAAAGGCTGTCCGCGAGGCAATGGAGCAGCAGTTCACCACCGAGCTCGACAAACTCAAGAGCTTGATCAAAGGTAAAGAAAAGGCAGTCGAATCTGAAACCGCACCAACACCTCCACCGGCTCCCGTTCAGCCATCTTATTCGGTGGATACGCTCAAGACTATGCTTCTAGCTCAACTGCTCTAGCATACCGACACCGATGCCTCTACCAAAGCAGACCTGGTATCAGTTCTACGCTCCCAGGTATCTGCTCCTTCATCATCCATGACTACTAGATTGGACCAGCTTGACGCGACTCTCAAGGACGTTCAAAGAGCACTCACCACTTTGTCTGAAAGAGTCGGCTCACTTGAAGAAACCTGCAAGAGTCAAGTTGGCGGACTCAAGAGATGGCACGATGACCAGGATGATGCTGATCACCGTGAGGGGTAGAACAAGAGACAGAGACTGTCTGAGTCCGAACCAATCCTCACTGAAACAACTGTGGTTCAACCGGAACCATCAACTGTGGCAACTGCAACCGAAGACGAACCTGAAGCCCAGTTGAGCTTAGCTGAGATGGTTATCGACATGGATATCTCAGACGACGAAGAGCCAACGGTTGAAAAGCCCGAGGGAGAATCACAGGAATTGGTCACTTATTCTGCATCAGAAAGGCCTGCACTTGATCTGATTGATCCAGATTCCGAGATCGACCCCGAGACTGAAAATGCATGGTACGAAAAAGCCGCCAGTGCAATAAATCTCCAGGTAAATTTTATCTTTCCTACTGATGAAGACGACAACTATGATTATGACCAGTTTCTGCTACAAAATCTGTATGGTACACCTGCCCATACTACACAGGCTCCCGAGACTTCTACTATACCACCGACATCTCCTCAACAACCCACAGCTTCTGATCATCCTCCTTCTCCACAGCAACAAATCCGATGGGAGAAGATCATGATCCTCATTCCTCACCTGGAGGAATCACTGAAGAAGCTCTATGTTCATAGGTTACGCCCCATCGAGCCAACATTCTGCCTTGGAATTTCCCATTCGACAAGGAATACCAAAGCCAGTACATAAATGCCATGAAGCGGTGTCTGCCAGTTAGCCAAGTCCGAACTAAGCACAAAATCTCTGAAATGCTCAACATCCAAACAGGCCGAATCCTTAGAATCATGTTTCCAGTATTCACCGTCCAACGCGAAGGAGATTTTCCGAAGCTGACTTTAAGAACCTCAGACCGTTCGACTTCCAAGCTCTACTGAAAGACCTCCGAACTAGAACCATCCGACCACTTCATGTAACCAAAGCGCTTGAGGCTGTACGTCGATTCCTTATTCACACAATCATATGGTCCTACCTCACAGACTTTCAAATGGGAATCGAGCATAGAGCAAAGAAGATAAACCTGCTGAAACCGAACCTGAAAGCACCCGAGCTGAAGATGTATCCCGAGAACGCACTTCTTCTAGAACCAGATTTTGGGATCGTATACCTCAATGATCAGAAAGAAAAGAGGTTTCTCCGCTTCAGCCAGGTCGACAGATTCTGCGATGGCACACTCGTCAAAGTCAGAGATGCTCTTCGAAACATCATCACTTACGAATCTGAAAATCGAAAATCGTCGTTTGTCCCCAATTCAAATAAGACAACCGCACGAGAAGAATTAGAAGTGATATAAGACCGCATCGACTACCGCCGAGCCATCCGAATGTTCGAGATCCACTTTGCGCTCCGAAAGAGATACGTCGAGAACTGGCGCGAACTCGAACTTCAATTCAAAGGGGGAGATTGTTAGGGTCAAAATCAGGTTGAATAGAAGTTCAAGGGTTAAACTGTTATTCTTTATTTTGAGCCTTAATGTGTAACAGGCCATGGGCTTGAATGATGTGGGCCCATGGTATATAAAGCTTTGTTAGCCTTAGAAAATAGACTAGTTGTCTTATTCCAGTTTCAAGCATATTGTAATTCTCTCTGATTAATGAAAGTGAATTGGATGACCAATTGAAATCATATTGTTTGTTTACATTTATTGATTTCTACTATTCGTTTGCACTAATCTGGAACTCACAATATATATGATTGAGTTTCGATGAAAAGAGAAGTTATGGTAATAAGTGTAAGAAGAGATCAATCCCAATTGGAAGATCAACACTAATGAGATGCACACACACACACACACACACACACACACATATATATATATATATATATATATATATATATATATATATATATATATATAGCCTTAGGTTCAAATGAGAAGTGCAAATTTTTTAAGAAATAGAGAAGTGGTCTTGGCCATTTATTCGGTCAATATCGGTTATAATTGGTCAAAAGTTGCGGCTGTTTCAAAAATAGAAGGACAATTTCGTAACTTTTACAAAAAACACGGGCTGAGTTCATATATGAATCTGTGTGATTCACATATGAACTATACGTTCATATATGAACCTTTGTAATTCACATATGAACTCTTTATAACTAATTCATATATGAATCTTGTGATTAATATATGAACCTTTGTGTTTCATATATGAAACTAATTAACCGTAGGTTCATATATGAATCAGTTGAACCAATTAACTGATTCATATATGAATCTTTGTGTTCATATACGAACCTTTGTGATTCATATATGCTTTTTTTAACTAATTCATATATGAACCTTTGTGATTCATATATGAATTTTTTTAACTACTTCTCATATGAACAAATTAACTGATTCATATATGAATCACAATGGTTCATATATGAATTAGTTAAAAAGAGTTTATATGTGAATTACAAAGGTTCATATATGAACACAAAGGTTCATATATGAATCACACAAATTCATATATGAACTCGTCTCGCGTATTTTTTATGAAACTACCCTTTTATCTTGTGCAGTCTACGCGGGAAATTATCCGCTGCTTCTCGGTCAAAGCCGCCGATCTTGACCGAATAAATGGCCAAGATCACTTCTCAATTTATCAAAAATCTTGCACTTCTCATTTGAACCTCTCCTTATATATATATATATATATATATATATAGGGTTGAGTTTCGATGAAAAGAGAAGTTATGGTAATAAGTGTAAGAAGAGATCAATCCCAATTGGAAGATCAACACTAATGAGATGCACCATATCAATTCCCTTCTAATGCACGATTCATAAGTGGGGGTGAGATTAAAAAGTAATGAAAGGTCCAAATCCTATCTTAAGGTTCTCACCTTAACTCTTTTTCTCACTCAATCCTTCGTCAATATATTGTGCAGACACAAGGATCACACCTCATACACAGACCATCTCCGGTAACCTCACGATGCCATCTCCGTCGTCCCTGCCCCTCCATCTCCGTCTCCCACCCACCTTCCATTTTTGCCCACCCTTTTATCTGATACTTATCTGCGACCAAAAACCTCCACCCACCACTAGCATTTTCGTCCCTCTCCCTCCCCCCCCCCTCTCTCTCTCTCTATCTATCTCTCTCTTACATTTATTTCCCGTCACAACTAGAAACAGATAAAAGAAGTGATCACGTCTGTTGATTAGGTTTAACAATGAGAGAAACAAAACAAAAATTTCAATGGATTAAAACAAAAGGACGGGAACTGGATTGGAAACGAGTAATGGCAGAAAAAGATCCAAATCGTGAACTTCTTCTACATTTTCCTCTCCCCATGGATATTGAAAGCTCTTTTTAATGATCATTGGAATATTATTTGGGGTATTGAAATCTCTAATTAAGGCATTGTTTGTTTTTTTCATTTTGAGCTCTTAATCACCACTTATGTCTGATTTGGTTAGACGTTTTATATTGCAGACCTATTTTTTTTTACTATTTTCAAATCATCTTATCTCTTATGGTTTAAACAAAAAAGTGGTAACCTTATCCCTTAAATCTTCTCGTATTTCTGCCATACACCATTATTTCGATTTCAACGTCAGTTTTGGCCCACATGCACCCCAAATTTGCAAAAACGCAAAATATGAAGATTGTAGATCTGTGTGTTGACTTTCCAGAACATCTTGAATCACTTATATTTGGACTTTGGTGTGTGAGATATGATTAAAAGTCCACAGTCTCGTAAATCTGCCAGCATCCTTCGCTGTTGTTTTTCTTTTCTTTTTGTCGTTCGATCATTCATTGATGATCACTTTAATTGACGTATTTAAGTTGAACTTTTGAGGGAAAAATAAATAATTATACATATTCAGACATTTGGCAATTTACAATAACAAACCGTCTTATTGATTCAGATTTGAGGCTTCAGCAAACACCTCCTAAAAATCAAAAATGAATTCAGATTTCTAACACCTCTTAAAAAACAACAGGCAACTAAGTATACATGATTTGATACAAAGAAACTTTTGGTTTAAATTTCTCGGGAACCATGAACAAAAAAGCTGATGGAACAGTAAGAGAAAGAGATGATTGTTCGAAGGTTCTTTTTGGTTTCTCTAATGGAGGATATGATCTAAAAGAAGGGTAAATTGAGGAGGCAATAGAGATGGTGGGTATTTTTTTTTAGATTATCAATTATTTAATTTACAAAGTTGGTCTTTAAAGTTTAATGGTTTTTATAAAATTAAGAAAAAATAACAAAAAATAGGTAAAACATGGTTTAACGATTTTACCATTTACTTTAATGGAGGCTTTGGCTGCGTTAGTGGTCAGATTCCATTTTCATAAACTTGAAGAATTAAATCTTGATTTATTGAAATTCAAATTCCATTTTCAAATAATTCACTAAATCTTAGGCCATCCGTACCCACAGCGGATGGGCAGCGGGATGGCGCGGGGTCGATGCGGGATAGGCTACGGCCCGGGCGGGATGGTATCCGGGGATGGGATCCCGATCCATCCCGAAGGGTTTTTAAAAAAAAAATTTAATTAAATTTTAAAAAATGTAACCGTTGAACGGCTCTTTGTAAAAAAAATTTATTTTTCTCAATTTAATCCCACTATATATTTAACCCTCAACCTCTTATTTCTCACACCTCTCAACCTTCTATTTTTCACACCTCTCAAATTCTCTCAACCTCTTATTTCTCACACCTCTCAAACTCTCTCAAATTCTCTCAACCTCTTATTTTTCACACCTCTCTCATCATGAATTCAAACAGAACAGCTCTTCGAGTTTTTCATGGCCTCACATGATCACCTTACGGGAAAAGCTTTGAGGGTTACTTTAGCGAGAAAAGAGCAAATTCAAAAATTTCATGATTGATAGTGTTTTGTATTTTGTAATTTTTATTTTTAATGAATGGTATGAATTTTAATTTTTATTATTTATCTTATTTTTATTTATTAAAAAATATATAAATATTTTTATTTTATTAAATAATTAAATGTATAAATAAAAGAATTAAAATAAATGAGGTGGCAAAAGGGTTTGAGGGAATGGAGTACGGATGTTTAGGGATTGTTAGGGATGAAATGAGGGATGAGAGAAAAGCTGATGTGGCGCTGATGTGGAGTGGAATCATTGAAAGATTCCCTCATGGGGGTACTGATGGCCTTAGGGGCTTAAAGTGAAGTTTACTAAAAGAAATATTAAAAGTAAGCATTTTAGTCAAGTTAATTAATTTTAAATAAATAAAAAATCTCAAAACGTGGGTCACTAGCCTAACCCTTTTTCACTTTTATTAGTTATTATATTATATTATTATAGTTATTTTATTTTCATTTCTTTTTATTATAAAATTATATTTTCAAATATACTTTATATAGCATTGTGTCTTGAAAATAGCAACATGTAACCTATTAATTTGCATTTCGATAATATGATACAAGTTGATAGATTTTTCATGTAATGTTATTGTTTAGTGTCCACATAAATCCATATGTAACATATTGTTGGTATAATCAAATTATTATTATTTTTCTTTTTTCATAACACTTCCAAACTATAAAATATTTTTACCACTTTGTTTCTTTGTATCGTAGCATAGTCATTTCTTATTACGGTTGTATATTAGATGAAAAATGTTTATAAAAGATCATCAATTTATGAGATAAGCACGTTTACTACAACATTTTACACCTTTCTCTGTTTCTCCATCAACTACAACATGCTTGAAATACATTAAACCATATATCTAATAGTAAAAATCTTTTGGTTTGACATTTTCTCATCTCAAATATGTTAATTATCTAGCATAACTTGTGATTATTATTTATTACATACATTGTAACAAGATATTATACTCCTTCATAGTTGCTTTAATTTTTCTTTACAATTTGTGTCCCACGGATTACCATAAACACAAATACTTGTACAGGGGATGTTGAATACAAATCCTTCTTTTTGAAAGTTTATAAATACTCTTATCGATAAACTTTAGGATTTTTTTTTCTTGTCAGTAGATTTCTTGTCTTTAGGAATATTGATTCTTCAATGTTTAACCTTGGCAGTCTACTCTTTATACCAGTCTTTAACAAGCGTTCTCTTTAGTTTCAGTGACACCTTTAGCTTTAGCAATACTTTTATCTCCAAACTTTGGAGTTCTTAGTGGCAAGTCTTTAGTAGTTGTATTTGAACCACTTCATTAGTTTTGTCACGAGAATCTTTAGGTACTAAATGGTTTACTTTGTCAACGATTGATCCTATAGTTGATGACAACGCCATTTTTTGGCGTTATTCTTGTACCACTTTCTAGGTAGAATTGCTCGATGTCCAAACAAAAGACGCGTTGTTCTGACAATTAATTGCAAGTTCGTACATGAATTGACCTTTCAAGAGAAATAGAAGAAATTTGATATTTTGGGGTTATATACAAAATTTTATAATCTTTTTGGATGGAAGATTTGAAGAGGAGTTCAACGGTACATTCCAAAGCAAAATCATAGGTAAATGAAGAAGTTATGGCTAAACCAGTGTTCCAGGTAATTTTGGTTGCGGTTACAACCTCCATACGACTTTTCTAATCCGGGTGACATTTAGGGCGACTAAACTAGTCTAGAAAGTAATACGAGAGTCAGTTTTGCGTTTTATCAGATTTTCAGCTAGGTTTTAAAGATCCTTCATATCATACGACCAAGAACCATTCTTCGGCGATTGTAGGCTATTCTTGGGTAATTTTGGTGCCAGAAAACATGTCGATTAACTGTAACAACCCAAATTCCATAAAATAAAATTCGTAACATTACAACCAAAAATGGTCCTAAAGTATACAATTTACATCAATTCTAACTCTAAGTACGCAGCGGATAAACACCTTCACAACTGAGATGCTACAGGAAGCCCGACGGTAAACTACAAGCCTCCACTAGATAATTCCTCTTCTACAACGTCACTTCTTTCCATCTTCTCCAGATGAAACCCCAAACAAGACTCTAACCTGAAAATGGTTTTAGTTTTGGAAAGCGAGGGTTAGACCTGGTCTAGTGAATTCCCTCCCGAAAACAGTTTAACAAACCACATATATCAATATGTAAACCGCCATAAAGGCCCATCAAAAATCATTTCAACCATTCAACATCACACTTGGGTATTTGCACAGTGTTCATAGGCAATCTCTACCACCCGGTAGTATCCACGATTGGGGCCCAAGCCGACTCCCCTTTCGCCTACGGGGCCCAAGCAGACTCCTCATTCCCACATATACAGGAAACAGATTCCAGGCATACGGAGTGTATAAATCAACTCCCAAGGGATATATGATATCCCAAGGTACACTACGCCCACTGTGCAGCCCGACTCCAAAACACCATGTCAAGTCATGGATAACAACACATAAGACAAACATGTACATTTATAAAATTTTCATAACGTGCATGCGTTAATAAACATTTCCACATCATGTAATAATAAAGCTTTTCAAAGTGTTTAATCATGCCATCATGCTCAATATCATATTCAGTTATGAAAACTTTAGCAAAACATTTCATGTGCACAAAAGAGTTAAGGGAACTCACCTGAGCTTTAGCAAATCGACACACGCTCCGAAACTCACTTTAGCTCCAACCGAACACCTGAATTGGACATCATAAAAATGGTGTTAAACCATCTAATTATACTCCAAAAGATATTCTCTAAACCCCTAAGATGAACCCCAATGATGCCTCGATCCAAACCCGAACGAAAAACGAATCAAAACGAGGAACCACACCCAACAGTGGCTTGCGCCACTTACCACGTGGCTTCAAGCCGCGAGCTAGGCCGCGCAAGTCTCTGGTTGAGACTTCCAATTCTGCACTTTGAAATTAAGCCCGAAATTCCACTCCAAAAACCCCCAAATCGATCCCAAGTGCTTGTAAACTTCCAAAATTGATAGTTTTAACTAATCAAACCTTTAGGAATCAAAGCCCAAATCTAAAACACATAAATTCCAATGAAATCCATCCAATGATTCATCCTTTTCATCCAAAATCCATACTCTTGACATAACTCATTTCTACCATTGAAATGGTGAATGATTCTTAAAAAGAAGTTAGTAAGCCAATAGAAAACTCATCAAGCATTCCATTTCCATTGAAAACAAACTTTAAACTTCCTAATGGTTTACTCAAAAGATTTCAAATCCCAAGTTTCACCAAACCAAGCAAGAAGATGAAGATTGGAGATGAAACCATACCTAGAAGATGAAGTCTTCAAGGTTCTTGATGCAATCCTTCTTCCCCACTCCCCACTAAGGTTTTGCTCTCTTCTTCTCCTCTTCTCCAAGCTCTAGCCGTCCCCAATGAAGAAAGAAGAGGGTTTTAGGGGGTTTTACCCTATTTGATTTCTCAGCTTTGCTATTTAGTCCAAAACTTTCACTTTTTCACACTTTGGCCCCCAAACTTCCAATTACTTCATATTTTGAGGACACGAGGTGATACAATACCTCCCCCTCAAAAGAATTCCGTCCTCGGAACTCCATTGCCGAACAAACGTGATTATTTGGATTTAGTTCGTGATTCCAAATCCTACATTGTCTAATAACTCTCAGGGAGTTGCAATGGCATAACTACAAGACTACTTATTTGCGTCTCAACTTCTCAGCTTTTTGACTGAATGATCGTTTTCGACCCTACGACAAAATCCAACTCCTCCTCCATTCGTATTGTTTGCAAAGGTAGCACCATACCAAAATTCTAACCAACACTTTCCAAAAACAGAGACATGAAACACACCATGAATGTTCTATAACTTCACCGAGTACAACTTAATTCATACATTATCTCTCCAATTCTGCCGATAACTGCCATTGATCCAATAAGTTGTGGTCCAACTTCACTTTTCTCATGAAACGCACTACTCCATTTCTATGGGGATGTCTTCCGCATCCAGCTGTCCCCCGACTTAAGATTCAAAATACTGATGTTTCACAATTTAATCAACTTAATTCCAATAAATTACCTAGACATTCCTGATCAAAATCAACAACGTACGATATCTTCCAAAATCGCCCCACGATTATCCACGACATTCTTATGTTGGTAAATTGCAAACTATGAATACTTGGATTCTCCTCGATCAACTATAACAAACGCACCAAGTATCGACCGCTTTGTCCACGCCTGGACTCACGATTTTAAAACGCGTCTAATTGAAGGGTTTCACGCACCACTTTACTTCTCTAACAACACAAATCCCCGACAAAAGAGTAACCACTCAATTCATCAACATAACACAAAGTCACCCTTGGATCGTCATTTTAAGCTTACCATCATGAGCTCCTTTATCAGACCACACCCACTTCAAAATTTTGCATCCCTCCAATATAGCGTACGCCTAACACAAATAACACTTCACCCCCCCCCCCCTTGAAACCACATTGACCACACACGCATCAATGGTTACCACGTTAAATGGTCCAAACACACTTCAACCATCACACCATTACTCACTTGGCATACATAAATATAAGAAGGAAGCTTTCACGACCTATTACTTGAATAATTCGTCCACCATTTTGAAATAAACTCCAACTTCACTCGCCCCACAAGGAAGAGCGACCCCTCTCACACAAAGTTACTCCAAACCGAGTTAACCTACTCACCAAAAGTCCTTTACACCCCAAGAATACGTCAACCTATCCAATGAATTTTAAATCTACAACACAACATCACCAACTAATCGAATATGGCATTCTCATCGATATCCACTCGAAATTAGATGAGCTCACCGAAAATCCAACAAAACTGTGAAGAATACATGCTCTTCTTTTAGGTAGTCGCCAAATACTGCTCACTCTTTTGTTCTCAAACAACAAAAACAAAATATCGTCTACAAATCCACACTTCAATCAAGCCTACATGTCATTCTTGATTACCTCCCATAAATCTCCAAATCAGGAATCACACCTAAACTTATCCCACATTACAACACAAGTCCACCACCCAACACAACGGTAACTCATTGTCACAACAAGGACTTACACAACTCCTTTAGAATGAAATGCCACCAACTTGCCCACCCAACTATCACACTACAACAAATTCTCCATGATCCATTTTTCTCACATAATAGCTATCGTCTTCTTCATGCCCATTGTTAATGCCAAAAATCGTCCAGAAGGATAACTTAAGGTTGATTGTGGAACTTAACAACTAAAGATGGGAATCTTTCGACAAAGCAATGCGATAAAGACAGAAATATAAATGAGACAAAGATTTTGGTGACGTGGGAAAAACCTCATTGAGGAAAAAACCCGCGGATGGCAATGATGATGTCGTCGCCGCACTATGGTCGCCAAACAGGGGCGATATCCTTGTGTTTCAGGTGTCGAGAGTACAGTGATTACAATACAAATGAAAGAAAGACTTTAAATGTAAAGTAACAAGTGTATCGAATGTAAAAACAAGTGTGCCGTGTGTAACAACAATGTGTCGTACGCGGGAATCATGCGTCGAGAGCGATCTGTTGAGATAGAGAGCTCTTTGCTTCGAATACTGTAGTGAGTGTTCTTGAGCGTTCAGTTGTGACAAGATGCCAGAGATGATGATCAGATGATCCGCAAATGAGGATGGAATCCTTGTATTTATAGTCTTCGAATGCCTTTATTGACTCCATAAAAGCTTCGTGTAACAGTTGTAACGGACGCTGAGTTTAATGCTGTTAATGGCCTTCGTCGGTTATAGCCGTTGATCATCAATTATATTGACCCTGCATTAAACAGTGAAAAACGTAACAGTAATATCACATGTTAGTCGGTCGAGGTCGCAAGGTTCCATACGACGGACGTGTGAACTAGACGATGTCATGGTCGAGTGTCGTGAGGTAGATAACTTTCTATTTCAACTTTGATCAAGGGATAAAGTATTATGATTGTACCTTATTATGAAAAAGTGTAATAAATGTTCTCCCTATTTTGGTCGTGGTCGAGACTGGTGAAACTTTACCCACACAGTTTGCCCCCAAAATTTGAAAATAGAGTGGCAAATTCGAGTTTTAAATTTTGTCAGTCGGACGTCCAGGGTTTTGACACGTGTCGAAGATTACTTTAGTTGCCTTGGAGCTAGATCGGTTCAATTCTAACTAAAGAGGAAGTTGAAAAGGGGATAAGATCGTGATGTCACACTGACGCACGATCATGCTTAGCAGCTGTCATCACCAGGTGTCGACGATCCGTGTGGTCATACGAAAATACAAGGGTATGTGTCGATCATCGAGGGACTCGACCTGACACGATTATTTACATAAATAGAGACCTGCTATGGATCTTTTCCATTTTACGCTTACGGAGAGTTTAGAGAGAGATTTTCTTGCTATTCTTCAGCGATTCGTTTCCAATCCTGCAAGATCTTGATTAGAGTTAGAGTTTCGAGGATTTAGAGCGCCTATATAAGGTACGATTTCTTGATCTTTATAAGTCTGCCTAACAAAGTTTAGAAATGTCGACCGAGCCTGTAAGTTCTATCCTAGAACAAGAGGATCTCGATGCCCTTAGAAATTTGACAAAAATCCCTGCGGGGATTACTTTGATTAGAGAAGGCCAGACCCGACCAAATGAGTGTCCTGAGGGGTATATCGTGATATACGAATATCCCTTTAAGATAGGTTTCGAATGGCCTTATTCGCCTTTGGCCAAGGCTTTTATGCTCGAATTCGATTTAGCACCGGGCCAATTAATGCCCCAATTCTGGCGAGTCGTACAACTGATTGAACGACTTACCGAAAAATGGGAATCTCCCATGAATGTGCGCGACCTCCTCTTGGCTTATCAAGTCAAGAAGGACGGGTGTCATCGCTATAACCTATTTTCTAGGTATAAGGGTGATCGTACCTTGGTCTTGAAGACTGCTGTAAATGACCGTAAGTGGAAGACCATGTACGCGTTTGTGCGTAAGTCGACTCTCGATTCTGAGAGCGGCTGGATTAGGGACGACTGGAATACGTCGGGTAAGATTTTTTATCCTTATGTCGCACGTCATGTGCTAATTTTCAACTTATTTCTAACCTGCCTTCTATGCGTTGACATATATCAAGTTTGAGGGCGTGAAGCCCTACGCCAACTCTCAAGCGAAGATCGATGCATTCTTGGAATTCAGTACTGTGGAGCGATCGTTTTTCACACGACATCTGGTGGACGACAACGACGATGATTTGGTATATCTATACGAGACTCGGGGAAAGAAACGTGAAGAGGAGGAGGAAGAGGAGGAGAAAGAGGAAGAGTCGAGAGAAGGAGAAGAAGAAATAACCGGTAAGCGTTTTATTCATTGCTACTCGACCTAGATCTTTTCTCTTACGTCCATCGTGTAACGTTTTCCTCTTCGTTGTTTCTAGGGGAATCTCATGTAAAGGCGCCGACTGTCAGTGCCAAAAGGGCAGCTCAACTTGAGCTCGCTCGTAAGGGCATAGAAAAGAGGCAAAAGACCTCGACCACTGAGTCTGAGGTTCCAAAGAAGGCGAGAATGAAGATCCCGAGGGAACCGTCTTCGAGGGTTGATGACTCGTCGAGAGTCGTCACGCCTGAGAAGGCGAAGGCATCGGTCGCATCGCCTGCGAAGACGAAGATATCTTCTAGTGCGATCAATGTAACCCCTATTAGTTCGGCGCCTCCGGCGAAAACGGCGAAGTCTCCGTCTACCACGTCGAACCCTTTATCGGCCGACAAGGGCAAGGATCACACGACGGGAGAGGCTAAGGTCACGACGGTCAACTTTACGTTGCCGTCGGACTTTATGGTTGACAATGTCCTAGACGGGACGAATCTGTTCCCTCATCTGGGGAAATATCTGCTCCCTTCTTTCAAGGAGCGTTTCGAGGGATTCCCAGTTGAGGAGACGGGAGCCCATGTCGTCGGGCAGGCGTTCATGGTAAGTCTTTCTTTCAAGACTTGTTTTATTTTGTCGATGTTTACTTTGTCGCATGTTTATTAATAATGCTTGTTTATGTTTCTACAGGCGTTCCAGTCTTCCCTTGCCTTGCGCGCTGAAACAGTGAAGATAAGAGGTTTGGTGTCTTCTGCCCACGAGAGGGGGAATGCAGCGTTGGACAGGGAAAAGGTTGCTCTAGAGCGTGAGGAAGCTATGTACAAACTCCTAGATGAGGCCCTAAAGGAGTTAGAGGTCATCGGACGTGCAAAGGATGAGGCCAACCATCGCCTGACGCAGTCCCTGTCCATGATCACCGACCAAAGGGAAGAGCTGGACAGGACTAAGGAATCCTCGGCTGCGATTGAAAAAGAAGCTGAGGATTCCAAGTCCAAAGTGGTGAGCCTGGAGAAGGAGGTGAAGGAGCTCAAGGATGAGGCTAAGTCTGTCTTTGCCTTGGCTCGTCTGACTGCCAGGGCGGCGATTATGAGGCAACATCTGTTGGGGAAGAATCCTCTTGCCTCGGCGTCGGAGGAGCTTGCCGTCTACCTGAGGGATGTCGGATATGCGAGAGATCTCGATTCAGATAATGAGAAGGATGTCGAGGAGGAGGAGATCGAAGAGAGCTTAAAAGGTGAGGCCCTGGGCAAGGATATGACTGACGTTCCTCCTCAAACTTAGAAAATTCTTTGTCTTTTGTTTTTATGACTCGATCGTTAGTGGTCGAGTTATTTGAATGTGCTTGACCGTTTAACGAAATGAAATTTACATTTCCTTTGAATTTGCGCATTATTTTATTGTCAATCAATAAACAAACATCGAGCACAATGTTGATCGTAAAGGAATAAACATAAGTCGTATATATAACAAACGTAGGCACGTGCGACGAAGGCATTTATTGAAAGATAACGATTAAAACATAAATCGTGTAAGCAAACATATGTACATGCGTTCAAAGCATACATTCAGAACATAAGATTTTTCTAAGTTAAAACACTTAGATCGTGGGTAGATCGCACAATTAAATCATGCGGTGAATCTGAATCATGTGTCTATGCGACAAGATAGCCAAGTCATTTAGTCCCGATTACTTACGTCATGCGATCCTGCGAAAGTGTACTGATGTCATGTGATAGACTTAGTAACTTATGTCGTGCGATCCTGTAATAAAATATTGTCAGAGGTTGGTCGTTGGCTAACCAACGACCCTCTGATGCTTAAGTCAGTAACCGCCGTGGTGAATAAAAAATCGTATGAGAGAAAAGGGGTTTAGAAGAAATACCTTTTTAGATGTGTTGCATTCCAGCTATGTGGGATATCTTGACCGTCGAGGGTTTGGAGCTGATAGGCGCCTTTACCCACAACTTCTGAGATTAGATAAGGACCTTCCCATTTGGTGGAAAGCTTACCTGCATTGAGCTCTTGAGTGCTATGGAACACTCGTCGTAGGACATAGTTGCCTTCTTGAAAGACTTTAACTTTGACATTCTTATTGAAATGTCGCTCGACTGCTTGCTTCTGCGATGCCATTCTGATCAAGGCTGATTCTCTGAGCTATTCAAGGGCGTCGAGGTCATAACTTAAATCAACCAGGTTGTGGTCGGCGGAAGTATGCCTCGAGGTTGGGAGCTGGACCTCGACCGGCAGAACTGCTTCGCAACCATAGACTAAAGAGAAAGGGGTTTGTCCTGTAGACGTGCGGGGCATCGTGCGATTTGCCCACAGGACCGAAGGGAGCTCCTCGACCCACTTTCCCTTTGCGGATTTTAACCTCTTTTTGATTGAAGCAATGATGGTTTTATTGCTCGACTCAGCAAGTCCATTGGCCTGGGGATACCTGAGGGTCGAGTTCGTCAGCTTGATATTATGATCTTCACAGAACTGTCGAGTCCTGTTGCTTATGAACTGGGATCCATTGTCGCAGACAATTTCGGATGGGATCCTAAATCTGCATATAATGTTAGTCTGGATAAAAGAGACGACTTCCTTGTCCCGAACATGGGAAAAGGCAGCTGCTTCTACCCATTTAGAAAAGTAATCTGTAACTACGAGGAGAAATACCTTTTGCCCTGGGGCGGGTGGTAGCTTACCGACAATGTCCATCCCCCACCTCATGAAGGGCCATGGGATCAATGTCGAATGCAAAGGTTCAGAAGGTTTATGGGACATACCTGAATGTCGCTGACAGGGATCACAGTTCTGGACATACCTGGCGGCGTCTTGTCGCAGTGTTGGCCAAAAGTAGCCTTGTCGAGAGATACGATTAGCTAAACTGCGACCTCCTGAGTGATTGCCACACTCCCCATCATGCATTTCTTGAAGGATTTTTTGAACTTGATTATTACTGATGATGCATCTCAGGTTTAAGCCTGTCGATGATCGTCGATAGAGTCTATCTCCGATCACGACATACCTGGATGCTTTGAATCTGATCTTCCGAGCTTCCATTTAGTCTTCTGGGAGTTGATCGAGCACAAGGAAATTTTTGATGTCGCACGACCAATCATCTTCTTGGTCTTCGATCTGGACGACATCGACATTTTCAATGGACGATGTCGCCAGATGGATCATAGGAATACTGTCGAATATTGGTTCGACTAGAGCAGATCCAAGGTTTGCTAGAGTGTCAGCTTGAGTGTTCTGGTCCCTTGGAATCTGTTCAATAGAAAAAGATTTAAACTTTTCAGATTTTTCTTTTGCTACCTTTAGGTACGTTGTCATCTTTGAATCTTTGGCCGCGAATTCTCCATTGAACTGGTTCACCACCAGAAGAGAATCGCTTTTGACATGTAGCGCGGTTGCCCCCGAGTCGTGGGCCATATTCATCCCCACGATCAGGGCTTCATACTAAGTTTGTTGTTGGTGGTTTTGAAGTCGCACCGGATTGAATATACCATCTTGCCTCCCTGTGGCGACTTTAAGACGACGCCTAGTCCTGAACCTCTAGTGTTGGATGAACCGTCGACATACAGAGTCCAAGGCACGTCGTCGTGAGTCGCCACAGTTGACACTTCGAGCTCTGCTTCTTTCTCCAATCCAGGGCTGAAATCAGCAATGAAGTCCGCCAAGGCTTGCGATTTGATCGCAGTCCTGGGCTTAAAATCGATGTCATAATTGCTGAGATATATGCTCCATTTTGCTAAACGATCTGTCAACTCAAGTTTCCTCAAGACAGACTTAAGAGGAAAGTTAGTCACGACAGTAATAGGATGCGACTCAAAATAGTGACGTAGTTTCTTCGCAGTTGTAACAAGCGACAAAAGTAGTTTTTCCATGGAGGAATATCTGGTTTCGGCGTCCAAGAGAGATTTACTTACATAGTAGATCAGCAGTTGCTGCTTTTCATCTTCTCGCGTCAGGACGACACTTACTGCATTAGGACTAACAGCCAAATATAGCTGCAAGAGCTCATAATCGTGAGGTTTTGACAACAAAGGAGGCGACGTCATGTACTCCTTAAGTTTTTGCAATGCCTGCTCATGACCGTCGGTCCAGTCAAAGCCTCTATTTTTCTTGAGGATCGGGAGATAAACCTATTCAGAGCTGCCACCCGGCCAGTGAGCCTTTGGACCTCTTTGAAATTTCTCGGGGATTTGATCTCGATAATGGCTTTGATCTGGTCGGGGTTGGCTTCGATTTCTCGTCGAGTGACGATATAACCCAAGAATTTCCCGGCACTGACACCAAAGGAACATTTCGTCGGGTTGAGATTCATGCTATATTTTCGAAGGATGTCGAACGACTGTCTCAAATGATCAACGTGGTCGATTGTTTGCTTTGACTTGACCAGCATGTCGTCGATATACACCTCCATTGTGGCGCCGAGATGATCTTTGAACATCTTGTTCACCAGACGCTGGTAGGTAGAACCTGCATTTTTTAGACCGAACGACATAACTTTATAGCAATAAATAATTCGATCCGTCATGAATGCGGTCTTTTCTTGGTCCTCGACGTGCATCAGGATCTGATTATATCCGGAATAAGCATCCATGAACGTCAATAGTTCATGTCCTACTATCGCGTCTACCATGGCATCGATATGTGGCAACAGGAATGGATCTTTTGTACAAGCTTTGTTGAGATCTATGAAGTCAATACAGACCCTCCATTTGCCATTTTTCTTCGCCACGACCACGACATTAGCAAACCAGTCGGGGTACTTTACTTCTCGAATTTTCCATGTCTTGGGGAGGTTGTCGACCTCGTCATTTATCACCTTATTCCTTTCAGGAGCAAATTTTCGTCGCTTTTGTTTGATTGGCTTAAATGATGGGTCGATATTGAGCTTATGGGAAATGACACTGGGGTCTATGCCGACCATGTCTTCGTGCAACTAGGCAAAACAATCGACATGTTCCTGCAAGAAAGATATTAGCTTATCTTTAAGGCAGGGATCAAGGGACGACCCTACAAAGATTTTTTGGTCAGGCTTGCTCTGATCCCGGATGACTTCCTCCAGGCGATAGTCGTCGACTATCCCAGGAGTGTCTTGTGCATTCTCAAGCTCCCCATGCACCTGGGCAATGATTTGCTCTCGGTTTTCGTGGGCTGCCATTTTCCTGAAACAGAAAAGAGGAAACTCCAAGAAACCGTTAGTAAACCGCACGTTTGTCGAAGATTTTCTCTAGATGGGGCCCCACGGTGGGCGCCAAACTGTTAATGCCAAAAATCGTCCAGAAGGATAACTTAAGGTTGATTGTGGAACTTAACAACTAAAGATGGGAATCTTTCGACAAAACAATGCGATAAAGACAGAAATATAAATGAGACAAAGATTTTGGTGACGCGGAAAAAACCTTAACGAGGAAAAAACCCGCAGACGACAATGATGATGTCGTCGCTGCACTATGGTCGCCAAACAGGGGCGATATCCTTGTGTTTCAGGTGTCGAGAGTACAGTGATTACAATACAAATGAAAGAAAGACTTTAAATGTAAAGTAACAAGTGTATCGAATGTAAAAAACAAGTGCGCCGTGTGTAACAACAATGTGTCGTGCACGGGAATCATGCATCGAGAGCGATCTGTTGAGAGAGAGAGAGCTCTTTGCTTCGAATACTGTAGTGAGTGTTCTTGAGCGTTCAGTTGTGTCAAGATGCCAGATATGATGATCGGATGATCCGCAAATGAGGATGGAATCCTTGTATTTATAGTCTTTGAATACCTTTATTGACTCCATAAAAGCTTCGTGTAACAGTTGTAACGGACACTGAGTTTAATGCTGTTAATGGCCTTCGTCGGTTATAGCCGTTGATCATCAATGATATTGACCCTGCATTAAACAGTGAAAAACGTAACAGTAATATCACATGTTAGTCGGTCGAGGTCGCAAGGTTCCATACGACGGACGTGTGAACTAGACGATGTCATGGTCGAGTGTCGTGAGGTAGATAACTTTCGATTTCAACTTTGATCAGGGGATAAAGTATTATGATTTTACCTTATTATGAAAAATTGTAATAAATGTTCTCCCTATTTTGGTACCCAAACACCCATCATAACACCAATATAAAGTAAAGTTATTTCATGACTTTGTCTTTTTCGAGTCCAAATGAACTACAAAATCATGATTATCTAATTTACTCAAACAAGTTCTCTTTTCTCGTCGACTCATCACGATCTACTTCCGTTATGCTACACACTTCACGCATAAAAGAACCGCAAACCTCATTGGAAATCACCTATCCACCCTGGTGATCTTCTGTTTTCCTAATGCCCACACGAGATGGTCCAACATCATGCCAATATACGCCTTTCCCGAACGACCTCGTACATCCACACACAACATAGTTATTTCTCATGTTTCAATCTCCTGACAATGTCTGCAACTTGGGATATATTAAACAGTCGCAAACCTCTATATCAATGGATAACATGATGATGTTTCCATAATTTCCGACAACCAGGATTTCCAACGGAACCCACTCCATCCCATGCATCATAACCAACTTTATACCCCGCCGTTCTCACTTGAGGAGAACCCAAGACTTCCTTAGTGCAAAATATAATTACAAGACCCCTCGATACTCAAGCTCAAAGTCGAAAACATTTCATTGAGTACCGTAACGCTACTTATTAACATGCTACCAACAGAAGCACTTTGACCACTTCGAATCTCACCCCGAACATAACCATTCTCAAATAACCAAACAAGGGTTTAAACTACAATCATACTAACATTTCCGAATTCATTGTCTGAGACTCCTGCTATTCTCCACCCTCTTCTAACGGAAACACGAAGGTAATAACTCGACCATATTCTACTCAACTGACAATTTCAACTCCCAAGAGTTTCCTTAACCTCAATTGTAATATCCGTCCGTACCTAACGAGTTCATAATGTTAGGGCAATATTTGGTTGAATAGAAGTTCAAGGACTAAATGTTAATTTCTTATTTTGATCCTTATTAGTGAATGGGCCGTGGGCTTGTTAACCACGGGCCCGTAGTATATAAAGTTATGTTTAGCTTAGAATTAAGCTAGTTGTCTATTTTGCTTTCCTAAACTTATTGTAAACACTCTCTCAATATTGAAAGCTAATTGGATGACCAGTTGAAATCATATCGTTTGTTATTCATCTATTGATTTCTTATTGTTCGTTACACGGATCTGAGACTCACAATTGGTATCAAAGCAGACGGACGAAATTGATTCAAAGTGATTTTTGGATACTGGTAAGTTTATTTTTTCAAAAATCTTGTCGACTGTGTTCTTGGTGCTTGATATTCACCTTTTTGATTTACTCAAAATTGATTGTTTTCGTTTATCACATTCTGTTCCTATCATCTTTATAAACGAATATGCACTTTTTCACACTCTAATTCGACCATCTTAGTGGTTTTTAAGCAAAATTAAGTTCAAAAGTTTTGGTTGTGTTCTTGCTAAAAATCGAATTTTTATCATCAAAACTTGTTGTTTTTGCTTCAAAATCGATTTGGGTATTGTTATTTTTGTGTTTGGTCGAGTTTCTAATCTTTCAGGAACGATTTTGAGCAACCCTAATCGATTTCCAATCGACATGGAAATCACAGCCGCAGTTACCGAATACCACAACCGTGGCTACCGGGTTCACACAGTAGTTACCGGGTAAGTCTTCATTCCCTATTGTTACCGGATATTCAATAGTTACCGAATACTCTCCGTACTTACCGGACATAACTCCCGGTAAGTCCCAGATACCGGTAAGCCCTCTCATTCGGTAAACTTCCATCCGGTAAGTGATTTTCCATCCGGTATACACGTTTCAATCCGGTAAGTCATCTCATCCGGTAAGTCTTATATTTGTTTTATATTGTTATCGATAACCCTTCTGTTATTTGTTTCATCCGGTATCTATCTACGTCCGGTAACCTTATCTTCCGGTAACATCACTCATCCGGTAAGCTTCTCTTCCGGTAAGTTTCTACTCCAGGTAAGTTTATTTTTTTGCTTAACTCTATTTCATCCGGTAAGCTTGTCCTATCCGGTAACCTCTGTTATCCGGTAACACAAGCCCACCCGGTAACCTACTCCAAACTTACCTCCTTCTAATAATCTGATTCGGACACCTCCAGATCAGATAGCTTTCATCTGGATTCCTATCTGGTAAGCTCTGTTTGGTCATTTCTTACCTGTTCCTAGTCTAATCCACTCATAGAACCTGCGTTAGGACTTCACTCTTAGTGCCTTGCGTTAGGTTATCACTTTGAATCACACAAATCGTCTGACGATCACACACGTACAACTGAAGATGTCTTCGCGCGACGCTCTTGCTATCGGCACCGGTTCCAAACCACCTTGTCTCTACCAAGGTGAGTACAGCCAGTGGCGGGACAGATTCATAATCTTCATAGAGTCAAAAGAAAACTTCGAGTATATCTGGCGAGCTCTAGAAGACGGACCAATTCCTACACCCATGAAGTCCGTTCCACCAGCTAAATAAGGTGATCAACCTCTCAAGGAGAAAAAGACACTCACCGATATGACTCCCGACGAAAGAGGCATGCTTGAGGGAGAAAAGCATGCTAAGAGGTACCTAGTTCAAGCTCTACCCAACACGATCTCCACTGCCATCGACAGCTACAAAGGGACAACAAAGGGTATGTGGGATCAAGTGGCGAAAATGATGCGCGGGAGCGATGTCGGGAATCAACTAAAGATCAACAGCGCCATAACCAAGTTCGATGGGTTTAAGCAGTGCACCGGCGAATCTCTCACGCAGACCTATGAACGCTTTTGTCTCCTTCTTAACGAGCTTAACAAGAATCAAATCATTCGCTCCAACACGGAAAACGCGCTTAAGTTTCTCAACAACATGTTGCCTGAATGGAAGGTATTTGCATCTCATGTCAAGCACAACCACTTGATAGAGAAAGTTGGCATCCATGAACTCTATGAGACGCTTCTTCAAGACGAAGATGATGTGAATGAAATTCTGAGCGAGAAGAAGACTGCATCAAAACCACCTGCTGATCCACTTGCTCTCATGTCTTCCAAACGAGGCAAATCTTCTGGCCGTCATTCCAAACGTGCCCAAAAGCAAATCTCATCTGAGTCAGAACCTGAAGAAGAAGGAGGCAGTGATTCTGATCCCGAATTAACAACCATTAAGAATGCAATGGCACTGCTCTCCAAATCCTTCCAGCAACAGAAGTTCTACAAGAAGCTGACGTCTAATAATCAGCGTTATTCCACCTCCTCCAACAAGCACCATGATTATAAGGACAGATATGAAGGAAAGAAGAAAGCTGATGAGTCCGACCAGTCTGACAAGAAATAGAAGACAGAGAAAGATGACCGCAAGAAGAAAGACGAACTCGTGACTTGCTATAACTGCGGGAAGCTTGGTCCTTTTGCGAAAGATTGTCGAAAGCCTGTTGTGAAGAACGCACATTATTACAAGGCTAAGCTCGCTTTAGCTGAACAGAAAGAAGCAGGAGAAGCTATGTTTGTTGAAAACGAATATTGGTTGGGTCGATCTGATGATGAAAGCGAATCTGATGTTGCTGACGCTTTCATGGGATACCACTCTCCTGCTGATGAAGAAAAGACAAAGTCAAGTCAGGTACGTGAATCTACTCCTCAAGACTTCTGTGATCAAATACAATCTCTTGCTAAACGGTTAGATTCCTATAGGGCCACTGCTAATGAACAACTGCTTGAGATTAGATCACTATCTGAAAAGCTAGATGTTCAAAAGCGTATAACTGAGAAATATAAGTCCGAAAATGCTAATTTAAAAGAAAAATGCAAAAATCTTTCAATAGCACCTAAGGACTTAAGGGCCAAAATATCTGAACTACAATCATAGCTTGATCAATGTATGGATGAGAAAGCAGAAATTGTTTATCCGTGTTCTGCTCTTCAAATTCAGCACAAGGAGTTTGTCGCTAAAATTCTTGATCTTGAAACCAAACTCCATAAAGGAGGTCAAACTGATCAGACCATCCCTATGAATAAACCAAATGAGTTCACTTATTTTAACAAGGACTGGGGAATCGGATACGATAACCCACACTACTTGAAAAAGGGTATATCCAAAAGACCTACATTGTACGATTTTGGTTGTCTTGGAATAGCCAAAAAGTATCTAGAATATGAGATTGAATGGATTGGTCCTCTTGAACCTGAAAAGGAAGAGGAAACTGAGGAATATAAGCGAAAGAACACGTCTAAAATTCAACTTCCTTTTTGTTATGAGCCTTTGAATTATTACTATGAGAAAAACCAAAAGAAGTATCTCTCGAATGATTACTTTGACTGCTATAAGGCTGTAACGCCTAAGGATTCCTCCAAAAAGGATGAGGTCCAAGCAACCACAACCAAGACTGAGACGGATGAGTTCAACCTCTATGTCCCCCCTCTCATCTTGGAAGCAAAGATAGCCGAGTTAGAGGAGTCACTCGAGAAAGAAAGGTCAGTTTTTCAAAAGGAAAAGCAAGCGCTAATCACTGAACTTGAGAAACTCAAATCTGAGAAAACCGAAGTTGTGTCGAATTAAGAACAAGAAACTCTGCGGTGTGAAATCAATAAGCTCACATCAAAACTGTCTGCTATGGCAACAGAAACGATGAAAGAGCACATGAGAAATTGTCAACTCCAAGAGCAGATTGACCTACTCCAGACTGCGAAGCAGACTTCACCCGAACTTTCCTCCAATTCATTTGACACATCCTCGTGTAAAGCTTTTATAGGAAAAATCTCTTCACAAGATAGTGTTGGTCCCGAAGGCCTATACAAGTTTGTAGAATGGGGGGGGGGGGGGGTTGAATACAAATACACAGATTTTACTTTTCTAAATTGTTTATTGATAAATCATTAACAATTTACAGCTTGTTGCGGAAACAAGATTAAGGATAAACCTAAATCTAAACAAGTTGGAACACTAAGGTTTCTTGCACTAAGAGAGATAAGGAAATTACTAATAATAACCTATCTTGAGATAAGAGATTGAACTTGTCCAGAGTTAGCAAGTTACTTCAAAAGAAGTGGGTTCATCTCTTTATATACTGCATGCATTTAATGCAAGTCAGTATACACTTTACACGTGTCATCAGCTGGTTGGTTGCATGTCATTGACCTTGGTTGACAACCTTAGTAGCCGCATGGATGAACAGTGTAGTATCAGAGTGGTTGTACGATTTCAGACAGTCGGAGGTTCTTTTCTGACATTTCGTACGGAGTCGTGCAAGGGGGGTTAAGACAAAAGTACTTTGTACGGAGGACTTCATGATCAGCTTTTCGTTGATTCAGCGATTATCATTTTCTATTCAGCGAATGATAAAGTTCAGCGATAGCTGAAGTCTTGTACTTGATACTTTACGTTGAGTGGACAAATCTGAGTCTTCGCTGATCCACATCAGTTCATTAGGAGACTTGTCGCTGGTTCTTGAGCTTGATCTTCGACTTCAGCGTAGAACCTTTGTTGACGTGAAACTTGTCTTCAGGGATCATAAGTAAACAACTAACTTATCAGCGATCATCATAATGACTGAACAGACTCAGAGCATTAATGTTGAACAGTTTTCGCTGAATGTTTAACTTAAAAGAGCGAGAGTTCCTATCAGCGGTACTGTAAGATCTTAGTACTTATCAGCGATAGTGAAACTCTGATACATAATGTTTACTTACAATTTTCACTAAGTATATAAGAGAGGGTCATTATCAAATCACTGAGGGTTTGGATCAACAATGGATAAAAAGAAAATTGCTATTTAATGAAAACATAAGGATAAAAAGAACTCATAAAATATTTGTCCCTTTTACTGTTTTCTGGGATCTTTTCAGTACTGATGGAGTAAAGTACATTCGCTGAAATCTTTCTTTAAAACTTTGAATCAGGTTACAAAGAGAAATGGAAAGATTACAAGTACGAGCGAAATAAATTACAAGTACAGAAGAATAACTGATACAATACAGAAAAAGGCGATCATATCAGCTTGTAAAGGGTTCTTCCTTAATGAGAAGTTCATCAAGGGTCATTGATGTGGTGGGAATCATCCAGTCAGGAACGGTTACACCTTGTTTTCTTTTGATCAGCGCTTCTTAAAAAATCAAGGGTTTCAGATGTCGTGCCTGAGGGTCATTCCTGAAGTCACACCAGTAGATGAGATCTCTCAGTTGTTCGATGGGAGTGATGTGAAGTTCAGAGATGCGTTGAAAATGCTTTCCACCATCGTAGTCATGGAAAAATATCCCGTAGGGTTCGCTTATGACTTTGCCAGGGATTAAAGTCTCACAAGGAGGAAGAGATGTGTCAAGCATGGAAAGATCAGGATCAGGACCAAGGACTTCACCACGTGAAAAACCAATACCTGTTTCATTTCGTATGACAGGGCCATCAATTGAAGATATAGATTTCTTCTTCTTCTTCGCTGAGGCCTTTCTTTTCTGACTTTCGAGATGAGGAGGAGGAGGAATATCCACATAGGAGTAGACTAAGTCGATTTGTTTGTTGATCAGCTTTTCAACATGTTCCTTGTACTTCGACTTGGACTTCTGGATGGCTAACCTGATCTCCAACCATTCAGAGAGACCGTATTTCGTTATGGCTTCAGCATAGAATTTTTCGTACTTCTTATCTTCTCTGAATATCTCGACTTCAGCGATTGAAACAAGGGTTGTTCTTCCAGAGATGAATACCTTGTTGATTTTGGCAGGAGAGAGTCTGTAGTTGACCTTTTCTTTGCTCCAGGCTAAAGTTGACTGAGACACAGTTCTCTTTTCTTCAGTTATCTTCTTGGCGTTTTCCCAGAGCTGACGTTGAACATCAATGGGAACTCTTTTCAGCTTGGGGTCTTTTATTGATCGTTTAGAAAGCTGGATGGCGTATTCTCTTTCTTTTTCTTCAGCTTCCTTTCTTTCAGCGATTAGGCGTTCAGCTCTGAGGTGTTCCTTGTGTTCCTTTTTGGAAATCCTGAACTTTGGAGGAACTGAAGGAAGTTGATCACGCCTCAGAATGATTCGCTGATCCTCGAATCGCTTTATTATCTCCTCTCTTGTTTTCTGATCCTCTTTACTTAGCTTTTGAGGAGCTAAGGAAGGTCTGCCTCTGTGCGAGAGTAGCTGTTCTTCTGGTTCATCAATCTCAGAAATTAAATCTAAGACTGGGATTATTTCTTCAGCAGCAGCTGATATTATTGGTGAAGTTGCAGTTGTGGAGCCTTCAGCGATATCCTCAAACAGGGGAGAGGGCTAGCTGAAACACAGCGATCTTACGAGTAAGAACTTGGGTAGAATCAGATAGAGAGAATTGGTTCAAGTGTATAGGCTTGGGTAGTAGAACTGATAGTGTATGAAAGAGGAGGGATGAAGTGAGAGATGTTTAGTATACCTGACAAACCGGCTTTTCAACCAAGATCATCAGATTGTCTTCTTCAGCGACGCTTTTGCCTTTGCCTTTTTCAGCTCCAGAGGCTGAGGGCATTGTCTTTGTCCGCTCCCCTGAAGGTTCATTTATCGAGATTCCCTTAAGAGCTTTGATCCTCGGAGCAGGTTTGACGATAAAGAAGTCATCGTCATCTTCGTCATCATCATCATCATTCTTTGGAGAAGAAGATGGTTCATCACCAGGGATGTCGACGGCTTCATCATCTTCTGCTTCGGATTCAGTTTTCTCAGCTTCTTCTTCGAGTTGCTCCCCCTCAGATACAGAGGCGAGCTTCTCGGTTTCCTCAGGGTTTTCATCTCCCTGAGGTCCAGCGGTGGTTTCTTCAGTATTCGTCTTCTCTCCCCTGATAGATTCATCATGGGAAAGGTCTTCAGCGCTCTTGGAGAGGTCTTCAGCGCTCTTCTCCCCCTCTTTTTCATAATGACTGGGGGAGGAATGGGTAGACTCAGCGGCGTTGGTAGGTTCTCTGTCTTCTTGGCCAGAGAGACCTACACAAACTTCAATCTTTGCTAATCTGTCTTCAAGGCCAGAAATAGCAGGATTGATTTTCTTCAGCTCAGTGCGATCCGCCGCTGTGAAGTTGTCAGATGCAGGGACAGGGGCAGGAGCAGGATCAGGAGTATTCGCTTTGTGTAGCAGCTGCTCGATCATCGTTTTCATCGAACTAACGTCGGTCTTTACAGAGCCTAAGTCAGTCTTCACAGAAGGCATATCCCCCTCTAGATGTCCAACCGATGTTTTCAGCGATGTAACCTCGCTGGCCATGGATGAAACTGAATTTTTGAGAGAGGTGTAGTCTGTGTAGATGTCAGCGAGCACCTTGGCGAAGTCGCTGAGAGTTTTATCCACCTGCTTCATGTCATCTGTGGAAGCCTTCTTCTCCACCACCGTTGTCAGCTTGTTCAGATTCTCTCCAGCGTTTGTTACAGCTGTAGAGTTATTAGTAAGAGTGGTGGTGAGATCTGTCAGCGTTGTCTTCACAGCTTTCAAGGAGGCGTTGATGTCTCCCAAATTAGGACCTGTAACATATAAAAACTTGTGAACATAGGAAAGCTCAGAAGTTTGGGGTTTAGTCACAGTGTTTATGGGTTGGTGTGTACCTGCAAGAGGATTGGTGAATTCATCAAAATCACGGGTTCCTGAGTAAAGTTCCATGTCATCTTCAAAAGTGCCCATGGATTGTTCTGCAGGTCCTGTCTTCATCATTCCTGGAGAATCAGCTTTAGGTTCCGTAGAAATGATGGCAGCTCCAGTGAGATCTGGAGTAGAGACCAAATGAGTAGAGGGAGGAGCGAAGGATAAGAATGGGGGTTGGGTTCTAAGTTCAGCGTTGGATTCGCTGACAATCACTTCATCAGTCTTTTGAGAGACTGAAGGAGGTTGGGTAGGTTCCAAGTTTGTAACCTCAGCGTTTAGAGACGCTGAAGTTGGGATTAAAGGGATGGCTTGTTCAGGTGTGGCAGAGCGTACCACTGAACATTCCTTCAGCTCTGCAGAAAGAGCTGAGGAGTCCTCAGCATGAGATTGTTGGGGTTGCTCCTTTGTTTTCTTGATCCTTTTAGAACCAAGTGGGGTAGATGAATGTTTCCTTTTCTTAGAAGGAGAGGATTTTGTGGCCAGGGTATCAACGATGGGTATTGTCGCTGAAGGAGCTACAGAATGAGAAGAAGAAGGGTTGAGAAGAGACAATAGTGTAGAAAGACGTACCTCATTCACCATTGGTTTGAAGTCGAGTATCTTTGGGCCGACCTGAGAGAGTTTCAGGTCACCTTCAGTTGGGTAGCTCTCCTTCAGGCCATATTGGAAGATGGCGCTGATGAATCGGGGGTAGGGAACCCATGGAGGTCTGTCAGCGACGGTGTCCACCCTTAGAACTAGGTCATCATAGATAATCGATGCCCAGTCTATGTTGAGACCTTTCAGCAGTGCATACCCCATTGCTTGCTGAGGTTTGGCGGCTTGGTCAGAGGAGCCGCTCTTTGCAGTCATACAGCTGATAAGATGAGCGAAGATGAAATTCATCTCGCTGGGCATTTTCGATTTCTTGATAATCGTCAGCTTCTTCTCGGCCTTCATGTCTCTGCCGAGTTCCCATACATAGCCCATTGCATCGAAAAATGCAATGATGGCTTCCCTGTCTGAGTTTTTCTTGGGGTCAGGGAGGGGAACGAACGGTTTTTCCTTGGTAGCTATTGGAAGGCTGAGAGCTTTGCGAATAATGGCAGGGGTGATCTTCATCGTGCCATATTCGATGTCGCAGAGGATGCAATCGATTGTTTTGGAGGGGTCTTTGGCTGAAGGTAGTTGAGAGTGTCTGGCTGAGTACCAGAATTGTGAGAGCAAGAGCTGATGAGCAGGAGGTGTTATGGTCAGGGCTGTGGAGATGTAGCAATTCTTTAGGAAATTCACAACATCATCTAGATGTGTGACTTGCTTTCGAGGAGGAAACTCGAAAAGCGCATAGAGGTTATTCACCTTAGTCCAATCCAGTTTGTCAAGGGCAAACTTGACTTGAGGAGCCTTGAGGATGTCCACTTCCTCAGAATCAGCGGAGATGTTCTCAGCGGTAGCAGGAATGTCAGATGAAGCCATTTCTCTGTATTATCAGTTCAACCAAAAATGTTAACAAATAAGAATGATCTTAATGTGGAAAGAATTTCCATTAAGGTGGTTCAAATTTTATTCATTTCATTCAGACACAAATGTCTTAATGAAGATTAGGGTTTTTCTTGATTTTAAGAAATGAAATAGAAAACCCATTTATTCTTGTTATCCAGTTTTCTATGAAGAAATAGATTCTGGAAAAACGAATGTGTGAAGAACAAGTTTAAGATTTTTGCATTTAAACTTGAAGAACAACCATGAAATGGTTGTGTTCATAAAACCATGAAAGAAAATGATTTTATTTTTAAGAAGTTCTTTTGTTTGATCTTGTTAAACAAAGAGTAGATCAGAAACAAGTTATTTGCATTCGGTAAATAATAAGAACATATTAACCTTGATGTTTGATGAAGAAGATGATGAACAGTTCTTGAAGTTTTTGAAATCACAAATGCAACAGTGAATTCTTTCTTGCGGAGGAAGATTGATCGCGTAAAAGAAAAATATAAACTTCGAGTTTGTTTATATAGAGAGATTAGAGAGAGAAAATCTTGAGCGGGAAAAGATTTTCATCATGACACGGACACGTGTTTGCATTTGATTGGAAGTTTGAACGAGACGTGCAAACGTGTGTCAGGAAGAGAAAACGTGCCGGGGTTTATCCGTTGTAATGACGTCACAACTGTCCTTTCATATTCTTGGTTGTCTCTGAGGTTTTGAAAAACTCAGGGATACTTTTGAAAACATGAAGCACTGAATGAAAATATTCAGCGATGGTTTTAAGAAATTTCAAAATATCGCTGTTAAGGAAGAGATATTCAGCAATGCATTTTGTTTTGAAATCTTGCATTTTTCATGCGATTGTCAGAGAGAGAAAACATACCTTGATATCAGCTTTAACCAAGTTTTATTCAGAGAGAAGATGATTGAATAGGTTATGAGTTGATTTTATCCTGTCGCTGATTAATGTGAACCGCTGAAGATTTTATCCTTCAAAGTTCAGCATTCCAAGCTCGCTGATGAGAAAGTTGAATCTTGTCTCATCAAGAGGTTTGGTAAATAAGTCAGCTAACTGATAATCAGTTGGGATAAAATGAAGTTCTATATCACCATTCATCACATGATCTCTGATAAAATGATATCTGATTTCTATATGTTTGGTCTTTGAATGTAGTACTGGATTGTTTGCTATAGCGATGGCACTAGTGCTGTCGCAATAGATTGGAATTTTGGAGAGCTGAAGATCATAGTCTAGTAGCTGATTTTTCATCCACAAGACTTGAGAACAACAGCTTCCAGCAGCTACATATTCAGCTTCAGCTGTGGAAGTGGACACTGAATTTTGCTTTTTACTTGTCCAACTTACCAGCTTTCCACCCAGGAGCTGACATCCTTCTGTGGTGCTTTTCCTATCCATTTTGCAACCTGCAAAATCACTATCTGAATAGGCGGTTAGATCGAATCCTGAATCTTTGGGATACCAAAGACCTAGATTCGCTGTACCCTTAAGATATCGAAAAATTCGCTTTACAACTTTCATATGAGATATCTTAGGTTCAGCTTGATATCGTGCACACAAGCATGTTGCAAACATAATATCGGGTCGGCTAGCTGTAAGATACAATAGTGAGCCGATCATCCCACGGTACAGCGTGACATTGACAGGAACACCCTTAGTGTCCTTATCAAGTGTCAGCGGTGGTGCCATAGGGGTTTTCATAGCTGAACTTTCAGTTAAGTCGAATTTCTTCAGCATATCTTTAACATACTTTCCCTGATTAATAAAAGTTCCTTTTTCAGTTTGCTTAATCTGAAGACCAAGGAAATATGTTAGTTCACTGATAACTCTATTTTTAGAGTTATTATTTCCTTGTTTTTCCTATTTTATTTCGTCAATTTTAGCCATTCCGCCTCTCAAAACCCCCATTCTTGGTATAAATCTCGAAAATGAGCAAAAGGAGCAAACCTTAGTGTTTAATAAACTTTTTGGTAGAATTTGGGTGTTTTTCACATTTTATCCTGCAGTGATCACTGTTGTGCCCACTCCGGCTGCCCACTATTCGAGCTGATCAAGAAAGACAAAAGAAACTACTAGTTGGGACTTAATTTGCTGGAGGAAGAAGGTTCATTAGCAGGGAAATGGCTGGAGGAAGTACAAAATGGCATCTACATTGAAGATTGCAACAAGTACTCCTTTATGTACTTGGAGATTGACTTGGAAAAGGGTCCATTGGGTAATTGGTTTGCACAAGGTGTTGATTTCTGCCACAACACAGCAGTTTTTACCCATTGGAAGACTCATCTCTTTTGTGTAATACCCAACTCTTTCTCCTAGTATATAAAGGAGCACTTGGGTTCATTTATTACAAGCTTGGAATCTTACAATCATCTTGGGTTAAGTTTAGAATAGCTTTAATTTCTTTCATCTACCACATTAGTTTTAGTCTTTTAATTACTGCATTAATTTAGCTTTAATTTCCGTAATTTCCTTTCCTAGTTAATTGTAATTCGTAAAACACAGTGGATAGGGACGAATTCTCGTTCCCCACTGTGAGTACTAATCAATCCACTATCAGTTTTATTATGTGCAAATCTTCATCTTTTGTTTTCTTTACTTCGGAAATGTTAGGCTAAACATCCTTTGGGATGTAGGAAAGAGAAGTACCTGGATTTTATTAAAAATGCTTGAGTAATCTTTGTACTTAGAATATTTGTTGTTTTGGTCATTCATTCTCGATATTTACCCAAGGATGCGAACAAGCCGATCACTTGCAAGGATCTAAAGTCTAGTTCTTAACTTAGAAATAAGTAGAACGCAGTGACACGAGCTTGAATGATGCTAGGGGATTCGAAAGAATTCTTTTGACACTTACGAAAGTGAGGTCGACACAGTGAGCTAATCTCAACCCACTGGAGTAGTAGGCAAGCTAATTTGTGTATTAAAAACACTTAGAGTATTTGTCTCTACACATTCCATCGAGACCTGAAAAGGTCCATTTTTGAGATTACCATTGACAAAACAATGAATGCGACAAGTATGAGATTTTTATCTAACGGTGTGAGTATTTTGTAACCGGGCTTTTCTAGCGAAAATGCCTACCTCTAATACAAGGATCATTTTTAGGACCAAGTATTTAGTATAAAATCTAGGGAAAATCTAACCTACATTCCTCCTTTAAAACCTTAGTAAAATCGTTAAAGTAGCTATTTTCACCAAACAAAACCAAGTATTATTTTCCTCTCTAGTTGAAACCTGTAAAAGGAGCTCATGAGAACCGTATTGTCTTGATTGTCCAGTCCCTGTGGATTCGATTCTGGTATTTTACCAACTATTACTTGCTGTGACGATCATAGTGGACAGTGTACACTTGCACTTCCCGCTGTGGATAGTTTGCAACCCACTGCGATTAAAACACACATTTCGCACGTACCAAGTTTTTGGCGCCGTT
Organism: Saussurea involucrata; assembly: GCA_033807775.1. Lineage (NCBI taxonomy): Eukaryota > Viridiplantae > Streptophyta > Magnoliopsida > Asterales > Asteraceae > Saussurea > Saussurea involucrata. The sequence continues at coordinate 68,177,151 of CM066321.1, read as the reverse complement.
GCCGGGGACTGGCGTGAATTTTAAATCTCAAGACATTAGTTTTTGTTCGAGCCCGAGTAACTCGTTTTTCTAAGCTTTTCGTGTCGCATGCCAAGGCAACAACACGAACCTTTGTTACCAACCGATCTTGAAATAGAGAAAACTTTTCGAAGAAGACGCAAAAACAAAAATCGACAACCCCCTGTGATCCCCACTGTGAACATGGCTGCAATACCGCCACCTGTAGTGGAGACCACAATCACGATTGCCGATAGCAAAGATCGAAAAATACGGGACTATGCTACTTCCGGAGTTAGTGATTTAGGCTCCGGGATTCGAAGGCTCGTCCTTGAAACAACGCATTTTGAACTCAAACCGGTGATGTTTCAAATGATCCAAGCCATGGGTCAATTTGGAGGATCGCCATCTGAGGATCCGCACTCGCACTTAAAATCTTTTTTAGAAATGACCGATTCCTTTCAGTTGCAAGGTGTTAGTGATGAGGCATTAAGACTAAGGCTTTTCCCTTTTTCATTAAGGAACAAGGCGAAGTCTTGGCTGAACGCACATGCACCTCACTCGATAACCACTTGGCAAGAGCTTGCCGATAAATTTTTGCAAAAATACTTTCCTCCAACAAGGAATGTAAGGTTTCGAAATGATATAATTTTGTTTAGGCAAGAGGAAGATGAGGCTGTTTCGGATGCATGGGAACGATTTAAAGATTTACTTCGAAAATGCCCACATCATGGCATCCCACATTGCATCCAATTGGAGACCTTTTACAATGGTCTTTCCAATGCAGCCAAAATCATCTTAGATGCAACAGCCGGTGGAACATTTACGAGTATGACTTACAACGAAGGATATCAAATCTTAGAAAAAGTGTCCAACAACAATACCGAATGGTCAAATCCGAGAGCACCCATGTCAAAGAACAACACCATCGATTCCGAAGCACTTAAAACCATGAATGCGCAATTAGTGGCCTTGACCAAAATCGTTTTAAATCAAAATAGAGGCCAAGTCAATTCCGCAACACATCTCCCTGAAAACTGCTCCCTCTGTGGAGAAGAGCACGTTTTCGATTTTTGTCCGGCAAATCCCGAATTTGTTAATGTCATAGGGACCAACCCACGGAACAATCCTTTTTCGCAAACCTATAATCCAGGTTGGAGGAACCATCCGAATTTCTCTTGGTCTGGAAATCAAGGACTCCAACCCCACTGGGCGAGTCATGGCCAATCAAGACCACACAACCCCCCTGGATTTCAGCAACATCACAGTGGGCAGAACTCACATCACAGTGGGCAGCACCCACAGAACTTTCACCAAGGGCAGTCCTCACAACCATACCAACCACGATCCAACCAACCAGCTGAGGTACAACAATCGATTGAATCAATTCTCAAAGGTTTTATGAACCAAACCCAGGCAGCCATTAGGAACATAGAGACTCAAGTAGGACAACTAGCCGTTGAAGTTAAGAATAGACCACCAGGAACATTACCTAGTGACACCGAGCAAGCTAGGATGATAGGAAAAGGGCCAGAACATGTCAAGTCCATAACACTGAGGAGTGGAAAGGATCTGAAAGATATCGTTTTTGAGTCTGATGATTCGCCTCAAATACCCACTGTGGGCACCACAGTGGGCACTCCTCAAGTCACTGTGATCCCCACAGTGGGGACCGACATCCCTGACCTTCTCACTCTTGGACCTGTCCCAAAGCCTACTATTCCAAAGCCAACACCACAGCAAACTCAAATTGACCCAAGAAGTGTCCCTTTTCCTCAAAGAATGAAGCCTAAAAATTTCGATGTTCAATTTAAAAAATTCTTAGACATTTTTAAACAACTTCATATTAACATACCCTTGGTAGAAGCTCTCGAGCAAATGCCAACCTATGTTAAATTTTTAAAGGATATCTTGAACAAAAAGAGAAAATTGGGTGAATTTGAAACTGTGGCTTTGACCGAGGAATGTAGCGCCCTCCTCACTAGCAAGATTCCACCTAAGTTGAAAGACCCTGGTAGTTTCACCATTCCATGCACAATAGGAGGACAAGAAGTAGGTCAAGCACTCTGTGATTTAGGAGCTAGTGTCAAGTTGATGCCTTTGTCCATTTTTAACAAGTTAGGTATTGGAGAGGCTAGACCCACAACCGTGACATTACAACTGGCCGACCGGTCCATTGCCTACCCCAAAGGGAAAATAGAAGACGTTCTGGTCCAAGTGGATAAGTTTATCTTCCCCGCTGATTTTCTAGTTCTAGATTATGAGGCCGATAAAGAAATCCCAATCATCTTAGGGCGTCCGTTTCTTGCAACCGGACGTACCTTGATCGATGTGCACAAAGGAGAACTCACGATGAGAGTTAATGACCAAGAGGTGACATTCAATGTCTTCAAGGCTCTTAAGTATATGGAAACCGAAGACTGTTTTGCTTTGAGTTCGATTAATGGAACCCACAGTCTTGACACAGTGCCCACAGTGGGGAGTGAGAGTGATAACACTTTTGAGGATGAGTGTAACGAGATCTTGGCAGCTTTTGAGCAGCTAGATTTCAAAGATAGACATGTCAAACTACCATCCAAAAATCCCCCTGACTTGAATATGAAGCCATTGCCTTCCCACTTAAAATATGCCTACCTCAATGAGTTAGAAGAACTCTGTCATCACTCCTACATAAATGCAAAAACCAACAAGGAGAAGATCAAGTGGTGGCCTGACCAAAAAATCACTCATTGAGAGTTTGGGGAGGGACAAAAAGTGCTACTTTTTAATTCAAGGTTAAGGATGTTTCCGGAAAATTTAAAATCACGATGGAAAGAGCCTTACACTATGGTCAAGGTAAGTCCTTTTGGAACTCTGGACTTAATGGCTCCTCAATCCGGACAAATCTTTAAAGTCAATGGGGAGAGAGTGAAGCATTTTCTGAGTGAGAGTGCTCACATTGTACCCCACTCTCCACCCCACTATGGTTAAGAAACATCGGGATCACTTGTAAATATTTTATTTCAGTTATTTGCTGTCTTTTTATTATTTTTGGTCTTTTTAATTCTGCATGGTAGTTTGTTTTAATGTGTGTAGGATAAATTGCCGCTTCTTGGAGGAAAAATCAAGAAAAAGCTTCGCAGTGGGGAGATGCATGTCCCTGCGTTCCCCACTCCAAATCTGAAGAAGGATAGGACGGTTTTTGAGGGGCCCAAGGCTGACACACATCAACTTTTTCTTACAAATCAGTCAACTTTTGCTGCCATCTTACACCCATTTCTCCATTTTTTAAGAAAAGCTATCATTATCACTCTCTCTCTCCAAAAAGGACCGTTTCCCTCCATTTTATTTCCCAAAAGATAAACCCTTTCCATTCTAAATTCTAAAAACCACCTTTACTCCAAATATTCAAAAACGCACATACTCTTCTTCTCCATTTTTCTCTCTCGAACGACACCGACCCAACCCTGCAAAAAAAAATCCTTGCACTTAAGAAGAAGAAAGAAAAGGTTGAGAGAAAGAGGAAGGAAGAGGAAGGAAGAGGAAGAAATGCTGGCAAAGGAAGAGGAGGAGAGGAAACAACGAGAGGAAGCCGAACGGTTGGCAAGAGAGGAAGAGGAAAGGATTAGGGTCGAAAAGAAGATGGTTTCGAGGAGAATTCTGGCGACAGTTCACCGCAAGCAACCCCGACCCACTAATGGTTTGTTAAAACTTTGGTTTCCACTCATGATGCTCCCAAAAACAATTTTAATTTGTATTTGGTTTGATTTTAGGCCTATGGCTAGGCTTTTGACTCTTTGCTGAATTCTTATTTTGGTTCGTAATGCATGAAATCCTACCACTGGGTAGGTACTTTTGGGTACTAACGTATTTGTTGTTTGAATGCTTGTTTGATCTCGTTTCCATTTCAAGGTACAACTTTCGGCTTTCGACTTAAAAAGGTCCCTTTTGTAAGTACGAATCTCAACTTGATACCATGAAATGATATAGGTCGTTTTTCGCATCCAAACACGATCCTTTTTGTACCCCAAACCACCACCTTTGTTCGTTAATTCAATGTCACAGTGGGGACACTGTGAGATTTTAAGTTTGAGGTGGGAACTTCCAGAGTGACTTCCAGTTTGCCCACAGTGGGGACACTGTGAAGTCTAAGTTTGAGGTGGGTAAACTATACCCACCTCCAAAAAAAAAGAGATAAACACAAAAATACAAAACAGAAGAAAAACGGAGTGTCACTAACAAACTTGATGGTGTGCCTTTCTGGACCATCAAAGTGTTCACTCCCAGAAAAAGATGGTGTGCCTATTCTGGACCATCAGAATACCCACTCTCACAAAAATAGCCATACCCCAAATAAAGCCTGAAAGTGTACGTGCTTACCCTTGCAAAATACAAAACACCCACTTCTTGAAATAAAAATCTCCAAGCGAGATTTTCGGTCCATGTTTGGAAGTACTTGCCAAAAACCCTTGGGAAAATATTCAAAGCCATAAACCCGTCGAACCCAAGAAAGTCCTATTGATTAATGAAAAACAAGGGAAAGATTTCGTCAAACACAAAAGTGAAATTTTCAAGTTTGGAACCGAAGGAAGTATCGAAGGAAGGAGATCAACGCCCATTCAAGTCAAGAAGTATGTAAGTCCCTAAAAGTTCTGCTGCATTTTGTTCATTTTATTTCTTTCTTTGTATTACTTGGGGACAAGTAATGGTTTAAGTTTGAGGTTGTGATAACTCTATTTTTAGAGTTATTATTTCCTTGTTTTTCCTATTTTATTTTGTCAATTTTAGCCATTCCGCCTCTCAAAACCCCCATTCTTGGTATAAATCTTGAAAATGAGCAAAAAGAGCAAACCTTAGTGTTTAATAAACTTTTTGGTAGAATTTGGGTGTTTTTCACATTTTATCCTGCAGTGATCACTGTTGTGCCCACTCCGGCTGCCCACTATTCGAGCTGATCAAGAAAGACAAAAGAAACTACTAGTTGGGACTTAATTTGCTGGAGGAAGAAGGTTCATTAGCAGGGAAATGGCTGGAGGAAGTACAAAATGGCATCTACATTGAAGATTGCAACAAGTACTCCTTTATGTACTTGGAGATTGACTTGGAAAAGGGTCCATTGGGTAATTGGTTTGCACAAGGTGTTGATTTCTGCCACAACACAGCAGTTTTTACCCATTGGAAGACTCATCTCTTTTGTGTAATACCCAACTCTTTCTCCTAGTATATAAAGGAGCACTTGGGTTCATTTATTACAAGCTTGGAATCTTACAATCATCTTGGGTTAAGTTTAGAATAGCTTTAATTTCTCTCATCTACCACATTAGTTTTAGTCTTTTAATTACTGCATTAATTTAGCTTTAATTTCCGTAATTTCCTTTCCTAGTTAATTGTAATTCGTAAAACACAGTGGACAGGGACGAATTCTCGTTCCCTACTGTGAGTACTATTCAATCCACTATCAGTTTTATTATGTGCAAATCTTCATCTTTTGTTTTCTTTACTTCGGAAATGTTAGGCTAAACATCCTTTGGGATGTAGGAAAGAGAAGTACCTGGATTTTATTAAAAATGCTTGAGTAATCTTTGTACTTAGAATATTTGTTGTTTTGGTCATTCATTCTCGATATTTACCCAAGGATGCGAACAAGCCGATCACTTGCAAGGATCTAAAGTCTAGTTCTTAACTTAGAAATAAGTAGAACGCAGTGACACGAGCTTGAATGATGCTAGGGGATTCGAAAGAATTCTTTTAACACTTACGAAAGTGAGGTCGGCACATTGAGCTAATCTCAACCCACTGGAGTAGTAGGCAAGCTAATTTGTGTATTAAAAACACTTAGTATTTGTCTCTACACATTCCATCGAGACCTGAAAAGCTCCATTTTTGAGATTACCATTGACAAAACAATGAATGCAACAAGTATGAGATTTTTATCTAACGGTGTGAGTATTTTGTAACCGGGCTTTTCTAGCGAAAATGCCTACCTCGAATACAAGGATCATTTTTAGGACCAAGTATTTAGTATAAAATCTAGGGAAAATCTAACCTACATTCCTCCTTTAAAACCTTAGTAAAATCGTTAAAGTAGCTATTTTCACCAAACAAAACCAAGTATTATTTTCCTCTCTAGTTGAAACCTGTAAAAGGAGCTCATGAGAACCGTATTGTCTTGATTGTCCAGTCCCTGTGGATTCGATTCTGGTATTTTACCAACTATTACTTGCTGTGACGATCATAGTGGACAGTGTACACTTGCACTTCCCGCTGTGGATAGTTTGCAACCCACTGCGATTAAAACACACATTTCACACGTACCATTCACCCATCATGCTCATTTTATACTCATCTTTCATTCTATCAGCGAAACGAGTACAAAGCTCAGGGTTAGTAGAACCAAATATAATGTCATCAACATATATTTGAACTAGAATGATATGACCTTTCACTTTTCTAAAAAATAGAGTTTTGTCAATTTTACCTCGCTCAAATTTTTCAATATGGAGATAAGTGGAAAGAGTGTCATACCATGCACGTGGAGCTTGCTTTAAGCCATAAGGTGCCTTATCCAGTTTATAAACATAACCTGGACGCTTAGAATCTGAGAATCCTGGACGTTGTTCCACATACACTTCTTCATTCAGCTTTCCATTTAGAAACGCTGACTTAACATCCATCTGATGTACTTTGAAGTTTTTGTGTACAGCATATGCTAATAATAGACGAATAGATTCAAGTCTTGCTACTGGAGCAAATGTTTCGTCATAATCTATACCTTCCTCTTGTCTGTATCCCTGAGCAACAAGACGAGCTTTGTTGCGGGTTACAGTACCATGATCGCCCAACTTGTTTCGATAGACCCATTTAGTGCATATCACAGTTTTATCAGTTGGTCTCTGAACAAGTTTCCAAACTTTGTTTCTTTCGAATTCAGTCAACTCTTCTTGCATGGCGCTGACCCAGTTTGGATCTTTGAGGGCATCATCTACTTTCTTTGGTTCAGTTAGTGAAATAAAATTTACAAATAAACAAATATTACCTGCACTTCATCGAGTCTGAATCCCAGCGTTTGGATCACCAAGAATTTGATCAATTGGGTGATTTATAGTCCATCGCTGAGCCGGAGTGTGAGACGCTGACTCAACTTGAACTGGAGGAGCTGAAGATGAAGCTTCAGCGATGTCGGGAGTATCATCCAAGAGAGGAATGGATGCAGTTGTCATTATATTCACTGATTGCTGAGAAGTAGATGGAATGTCTGAGACATTTGGTTCAGCGTTAGGTATAGTGTTTATAGGGACAGCTGAGACCCAATAAGTTTCAGCTTCACTATTCTGCATATTTGGAATGATAGGAGGACTATCATCTTCTACTGGATGAGCATGAGTAGTGGGAATATCTTCTGAATCACCAAAATGAGAAAACATCCATTGATTCAGTTCTTCAGTATCAGCGGACGGTTTAGAGTTCGCTGAACGGGATTCGTCAAACGTGACGTGAATAGTTTCTTCTACAGTTTGTCTTCTACGGTTGAAGACTCTGAAGGCTTTGGAAACTAAGGAGTATCCAAGAAAGATTCCATCATTAGCCTTAGGATCAAACTTTCCAAGAGCATCTCTGTTGTTCAGTATAAAACACTGACATCCAAAGATGTGAAGAAAGCTGATTGAAGGCTTTCTCCCATGAAAGAGTTCATAGGCTGTCTTTTTGAATCTTTTAACTATCAGCGACCTGTTTTGCGTAAAACAAGCAGTGTTGACAGCTTCTGCCCAAAACTGAGTAGGCAGGTGAGAATCGCTGAGCATTGAACGTGCAGCTTCAATAATTGTTCTATTTCTTCTTTCAGCGACTCCATTTTGTTGCGGTGTTCTCACTGAAGAAAAGTTGTGAGAAATACCCTTACTCTCAAGGAAGGAATCAAGAGAACTGTTTTTGAATTCAGTCCCATGATCACTCCTTATTGAGCGAACGATCAGATTGTTCAGGGTTTCCATCTTCCGAACAAAGGTGATGAGTTCTTCAGGGGTGTCACTCTTAGAACGGAGAAACATTACCCAAGTGAAGCGAGAGAATTCATCAACTATGACCAGCGTATATTTCTTTCCAGCGATGGATTGTTTGTTAAAAAGGCCAAACAAATCCATATGGAGTAGTTGTAGAGGAGATGACACTGAATAAACTTGCTTTGATTTAAAGCTTGCTTTGGTCTGCTTCCCTTTTTCACACGCTGAACATAAAGACTCTTTGGCGTATGAATGCTAAGGTAGACCAGTGACTAACTCTTTTGAAGAAAGAGTGTTCAGTGTCTTGAAGTTTAGATGAGATAGCCTCTTATGCCATAGCCAGTTGACATCAGATGAGGCATTTGAGAAGAAACAGGAGTTCTCAGTGGTTGTTGAGTCCATGTTTATTACATAAACATTTTCTAAACGATAACCGCTGAGAGCTATCTTCTCCTTTTTGTCAGCGACAAAGCAGGATTCCTTAGTAAAGATTACTTTGTTATCCATGTCGCAAAGATGATTGATGCTTAGAAGATTATGCTTCAGCCCTTCAACATATGCGACTCTTCTGAAGGAGGTTGTACCATTTGAAAGTACACCATACCCTCGGGTATGTCCTTTTCCATTTCCACCGAAAGTTACAGAGGGACCATTCTCTTCCTTGTATTCAGCGAGCAGGCTTTTCTTTCCAGTCATGTGTCTAGAGCATCCGCTATCGAGATACCAGATACCCTTCTTAACCTGCAATACAATGGAAGATTAGTTTTTCTTGGGTACCCACTTAACCATGTACACACATTTGTCAGTGGAAGTAGTTGGAATGGAAGATTCAGTAGTCTTCGCAGCATTTGAAGATTCAGCTTTGTCTTTCTTCACTTTGGTTAATTTCTTAACTTCAGTGGTAGGATTCACCTTGACCTGATTTGCACCAGGGTTGGTCTTCTTTGCCTTGGGGGCAATCTTCACCTTAGCTATCTTTTCAGCTTTGGTGGCTGTGGGGCACTTACTAGCAATATGATCGGTAAGTCCACAGTGATAACATTTCCTATAACTAAAAGTAGTTCTAGGACCATTTGAATGCTTAGCTTTTAATTTCGAATTAGAAGTGCCAGCACCAAGTAAACTATTGGCTTTAGAAATGGGACGAACATTCAGTTCTTCAGATTTCTTACCAAGGACATCCAATCTGAGTCTAGGAGTAGATCGCTGAATAGATCCAGAGATCTGCTTCCTTGATCCAGAGGGATGAGCCACTGAAGCTTTAGAAGCATTCAGCTTTGGTACTAAGGTACCCTTCTGAGGATTCTGGTAAATAACAATTCCTTTACCTTTGTCTTTAGAGACAGAGGTAGGTTTTGAATAAACCATTTTCTCCTTGCCTTTTGAGGAGGTAGGAGTTTCCTCAAGGATTGGTGTAACGGACGAGGAGCACTAAGAAGATGAAGTATCAGCGACTGAGGATACGAACGTTCCAAATTTAAGCATTGAACGCTCAGTGGTTGGTTTTGGAGTATCATATTTATAACCCAAACCACGTTTATCACTCAGGGGAATCTGAGACTTTATTATCTCAGTGATCTTTGTTGAAGAATTACACCATCCTTCAACAGTAGCTTTTTCAGCCTTTAATGCAGCGATAGCTTCTGCTCGTTCGATTTTGACTAGCTGATTTAAATATACTTGATCTTTAAAGTCTTCTTCAATTTTAGAAAGCTTTTCTATTTGAAGGTGGCAATTTTTAAGCTTTTCAGCGAGATCAAGATTTTGGTTTTCCACCACAGTTTTGCCGTTCATGGCTTCGTATAAACTTCTAGTCAAGAGATCGATCTTACGGAGACTATCAGCTTCATCAATATTTGCAATATTGGTAAAGAAAGAAGGTGATACCTGATTAGCAGAGGTTGAAGTGGAGGGAATGTCTGAACTTTCTTCCTCTTCTTCAATCTTGGCCATCAGAAGCAGCCCAATCATAGTCGGCCATCAGGCCTTTATTCTTCTTCTTAAAGCTTTTCAGCTTAGCATATTTTTCTTTCAGCTTTGAATATTTGTCATCTTTATTCCTTGGAACAAAGGGTTTCTTTGTAAAAGCTGAGGGTCTAGAAACTTTCTTAGACCTGCACTCGTTAGCGAAATGTCCTGTCTTTTCGCAGTTAAAACAAGTAGCAGTAGCCTTATCAACAAAAGTTGATGATCTAGGCTTGTAAGTTATGGAAAGAGGTTTGTTCTTTCTAAACATTTTCTTTTTGGCAAATCTCCTGAACTTTTTAGTTAGGAGAGCCAAAGATTCATCATCATCTGAAGAATCAGAATCTGATGACCTTTCAGAGTTACTTTCTAACTCAGTGATAGTGACCGAGGGTCGCTGAGTAGAAGGTTCCTCTGAAATTAAAGCAACAGGGGTGCTTTTGGAATCTTTTACAAGATTCTTCTTAAGATGGCTCGATTGCTCATGATTCAGCAACGTGCCATATAAGGTTGAAAGGGTCATTGATTTTAGATCCTTTGATAGCTTGAGACACATAGCATAATTGTCCCAGCTTTCAGGTAAACATTCTAGAAACTTTGTCAGTACTTCAAAGTTAGAATATTCCTTACCAACAGTTTTCAGATCTATAATTAAACAATTAAAACGTTGGTAAACTTCAGAGAGAGATTCATTCTTACCAAAAATGAAGCTTTCGTATTGTCTTACCAGGTTGATCTTTCTTGAGTCCTGGACTTCAGACGTTCCTTCATACTGAACACATATTGTGTCCCACATGGCTTTTGATGTTTTCAGATTCATGACGGAATGGTAGACTTCGTCAGGAAGAGCCATGGATAGTATGGATCTGGCTTTTGTATCTATAGCCACTTTCTTCTTATCTTCGTCAGTCCATTGAAAGATTTCCTTAGGTACCAGCCTTTCTGGAATAGCAGGTCTATTCTCAGCGGCTGGAACTGCAGCATCTATTCTTACAGGGATGAATGGACCATTCTCTAGATAGTAAGGCATAGTAGGGTCTACACCTTCTAAGAAGAGTTTCATCCTATTTTTCCATAAGTTGAAGTTATCTTTGGAAAATCTAGGGGGTTTAGCAAGAGAACCATTGTCTATATAATTTGTGTTTGTGTTGGTGGCCATTTTCAGATAATAGCAAGGAAGAGAAATATCTTAGATTAGATCTTGTTTATGAGATTAAACAAACCTGGCTCTGATACCACTTGTTGGTCCCGAAGGCCTATACAAGTTTGTAGAAGGGGGGGGGGGTGAATAAAAACACACAGATTTTACTTTTCTAAATTGTTTATTGATAAATCATTAACAATTTACAGCTTGTTGCGGAAACAAGATTAAGGATAAACCTAAATCTAAACAAGTTGGAACACTAAGGTTTCTTGCACTAAGAGAGATAAGGAAATTACTAATAATAACCTATCTTGAGATAAGAGATTGAACTTGTCCAGAGTTAGCAAGTTACTTCAAAAGAAGTGGGTTCATCTCTTTATATACTGCATGCATTTAATGCAAGTCAGTATACACTTTACACATGTCATCAGCTGGTTGGTTGCATGTCATTGACATTGGTTGACAACCTTAGTAGCCGCATGGATGAACAGTGTAGTATCAGAGTGGTTGTACGATTTCAGACAGTCGGAGGTTCTTTTCTGACATTTCGTACGGAGTCGTGCAAGGGGGGTTAAGACAAAAGTACTTTGTACGGAGGACTTTATGATCAACTTTTCGTTGATTCAGCGATTATCATTTTCTATTCAGCGAATGATAAAGTTCAACAATAGCTGAAGTCTTGTACTTGATACTTCACGTTGAGTGGACAAATCTGAGTCTTCGCTGATCCGCATCAGTTCATTAGGAGACTTGTCGCTGGTTCTTGAGCTTGATCTTCGACTTCAGCGTAGAACCTTTGTTGACGTGAAACTTGTCTTCAGGGATCATAAGTAAACAACTAACTTATCAGTGATCATCATAATGACTGAACAGACTCAGAGCATTAATGGTGAACAGTTTTCGCTGAATGTTTAACTTAAAAGAGCGAGAGTTCCTATCAGCGGTACTGTAAGATCTTAGTACTTATCAGCGATAGTGAAACTCTGATACATATTGTTTACTTACAATTTTCACTAAGTATATAAGAGAGGGTCATTATCAAATCACTGAGGGTTTGGATCAACAGATAGCAATGAGTCTCAAGATGAGTGTGTCATAAGGAATTTAAACTCTGTTTTTTCAAACGCTTTCGCACCAAATTCCCCAAAGCACACTGACACACAGTGTTCCTCGCCTTCCTCGACCAATCCAAGTCCTGTAATTCTGGATGTTAATTTTTCAGAATATATGAACTCCGAAGGCCATTATGATGAAGAGTTTGAATCGTTCCCTTTCGAAAAACCTCTTCCAAGTCATTCTGACTTCCTTTCACCAGTGGTCAATCGACCAGTCAATTTTCAAAAGGGTGACTGTTCTCAATCCAAGACTCCGGCTGTGATTAAGATTTCTAAAAATGCTTCAAATTCTCAAAAACAATCACAGTCGAAGCAAAAGACCGATCGGCCGACCAATAAGATTCATGTTTCCTCAAAAGTCACTGACCGTGCTGTCCCTGTTGTTTCAGATAAAAACGACCGAGCTAAACAAGACAAACCAAAGTGACTAGCTAAGGAATCTATCGAGGATGCTGCATCAAAGTCATTTAATACTGTCTTTTATCCTAGAATGAACAAAAACGATTGTGCTTGGAATCATAGGAATGATTTTGTTAAACGAGATGTTAATTTTCCACTTAAAGTTTATTCCCTTCAGCAATTGATTCAGTTATCGCATGATTGTTTGTGTTGTCTAGTTGTGGTTGGAATGACTTTGATGATATTAATAATAATGATTGGTTTGGGTCATATCATATGTATAATTCTACACCCACTCGCAGACCCCGTAAGAACAAAAAGAAGTCTAAATCCAAACGGGGTCCCCAATCGGAGGTTAAACAAAAGCAGGAGAGGAAACCTAATTCAAAACAGGTTCCTCCTACTGAGGTTAAACCTACACCCAAGAGGCAACCTGCGTCAAAACAGGTTCCTCCGAAAGGTGTGAAACCAAACCCTCCAGGACCCATGCATATATGGGTACCTAAAGTCCGCTAATCTCGTTTTGCAGGACGGTCATGTGTGGTACTTAGATTCTGGATGCTCCAAGCACATGACCGGAAGGAGGGAGCTTCTCACGAACTACATAGAACAATATGGCGGAGACGTGAGATTTGTGAACGATCACAAGGCGCCGATTTTAGGCTACGGCGACATTGTGCAAGACAAGATCACCATCAAGAAGGTTTCACACGTCGCGGGATTGGGACACAATCTGTTCAGTATCGGCCAATTCTGCGACAAAGATCTCGAGGTCAGATTCAAAGACAAAAGGTGTAGAATCATCAACGACGACGGAAAGAAGGTACTAGTTGGAACACGAAAGGCCAACCTCTACACCATCGACCTCGCAGCCCTGAAGACCGATACTTCTGTCTTCCTGATGTCAAAGGCTAATTCCCAGCAAGCATGGATTTGGCACCGACGTCTCTCGCACCTAAACTTCAAGAGCTTTAATAAACTAGTGCTTGGCGGACACGTGAAAGGCATGCCCGACCTTCAATTCGTGAAGGAACGTTTGCCGAGGCAGAATACGTGGCTGCCGCGAGGTGCTGTTCTCAAGTGATTTGGATGCGGACCCAACTCAAGGACTACGGATTTACTTACGTAAAAGTGCCCATCTACTGCCACTCAAAGAGCGTAATTGCCATATCCAGCAATCCGGTCCAGCATACGAAGACAAAGCACATAGACATTCGGTACCATTTCATTAAGGATCACGTTGAAAGAGGTACAGTCAAGCTCTACTTTGTAAATACCGAGCATCAGTTAGCAGACCTGTTTACAAAACCCTTGGACGAAAAACGCTTTAATACTCTCGTGTCCAAGTTAGGTATGATAAATCTGAAGACGTGATCTGTGTGTGTGCCCGATACAAGTTCCATACATTTACGAGAAACTGTCTACTCATCATCAGTTGTTCACACTCCTAATGATTGAGCATACACTTTCTCGCACCTATATTCTACTTGTATCAGTTACACAGTTAGGTTGAGTCTCTGTATTTATTAGGTAGATTTCGTTTGTTTATTTTCTTTCTACGTGTGTTTCTTTTATTTCATACTGTCGTCTAGTTTAATTGGTGTTATATCTGTACTTTCACAAATGTTCATGTGTTAGGGTCAATTTATGTTGATTTAATGTTCAAGGGTCTGTATTGCAATTCTTTAATTTGAGCTTTGTTAGTGAACGGGCCTTGGGCTTGTTAACCACAGACCCGTTATATATAATGTGCATTAGCCTTGGAAACTAGGCTAGTTGTCTCTTTTGCTTTCCTACTCATTATTGTAATTCTCTCTGATTGAAAGCTAATAGGGATGACCAGTTGAAATAATAAATTCTATTGTTTTACATATATTGATTTCATTGTTCGTTGCACGGATCTGACACTCACAATTGGTATCAGAGTAGACAGAAAAAATCGATTCAAAGTGTTCATATTGAATTCTGGTAAGTTTTATCTTTTTCACGTCTGTGTTCTTGATAGAATTTCAATTCTTTGATTCTGATAAAATTGATCGATTTCGTTTATTGGGTATTGTTAGTATCATTGCTATTAGCGATTCTGCAAATTTTTGTACTCTATTTCGATCGTTTGAGTGGTTTTTAAGCAAATCAAAGTTCAAAAGTTTTGGGTGTGTTCTTGGTCAAAATCGAATTTTTAACCATCAAAACTTGTTGTTTTTGCTATAAAATCGATTTGGGTAGTGTTATTTTTGTGTTTGGTCGAGTTCCTAATCTTTCAGGAATGCTTTTGAGCAACCCTAGTCGATTCCCAATCGATTTCATCACTCCAGCCGCACTTTCCGGATAGTAGCAGCACTTTCCGGACACCAGCCGTTCTTTCCGGACGATCCCTTCAAATCTTTCCGGACACATCCCAACTTTCCGGGTAAGTACTCTAATTTCAATCTTTCCGGGTATATTTGTTCCGGAAACCCAAAGTTTTCGGTAATCCATTTTACCCGGACAACTTGAAGTTTCCGGTTAAATTGATTCTTCCCGGAAACTCTATCTTCCGGAAAGCGCATCATCCGGAAACTCATTCTACCCGATAAGTATATCATCCGGAAACCCATTTCATCCGGTAAGTTCTGTGTTTGAGTTTTTCATTCGGAAACTAATTTCTTCCGGTAACTTGCACTTAGCGGGACCCCCGTGCTAAGTCGCAGGAGGGGTACATTTAAGTATCCCTGATACTGTTCCACTTTGAATCGAACCAACGTCTGACAATCACATTAGTGCAACCATCAAAGATGTCTCGAGATGCTTATGCCATAAGCAACCACACCACGCCTTCAGCTCTTGGAGAATCTTGTCAGGTATGTCTACCAACCCATAATGCTTTAGTTGATAAAATTCAATTGCTTGGTCAAAAGGCAGAGTCCCATATGTTTTCTTCGAATGAACAACTTCTTGAAATTAACTCGTTAAAAGCAAAGTTAGATGTTCAAACTAAGATAACGGAAAAGCTTAAATCTGACAACACCTACCTAAAGAAAAAGTGTGCTAATCTTTCGATAACACCAAAAGATCTTCGAGCTAAGATATCTGATCTGACGTTAAAGCTTGATCAGTGTTTGAATGAGAAAGCAGAAGTTGTTTATCAATGTTCCGCTCTCCAAATTCAACACAAGGAATTTGTAGCTAAAATTCTTGATCTTGAAACCAAACTTCATAGGAGAGGTCAAACTGATCAGACCATTCATATGAATAAACCCAAGGAGTTCACTTATTTTAATAAGGAGTGGGGAATCGGATATGATAACCCACACTATTTGAAAAAGGGGTTTTACAACACACCTACTCTGTATGATTTTGGCTGTCTAGGACTAGACAAAAAGTATCCAGAATATGCGATTAGATGGATTGGTCCTCTTGAACCTGAAAAGGAAGAGGAAACTGAGGAATACAAGCGCACACACACGTCTAAAATGCAATTTCCATTTTGTTATGAGCCTTTAAATTATTTCTATCAGAAAAATAAAAAGTATCTCTCGAATGACTACTTCGATTGCTACAAGGTTGCAAAGCCCAAGGATTCCTCCAAAAAGGATGAGGTCCAAGCAACCGCAACCAAGACTGAGACAGACGAGTACAAGCTCTATGTTCCCCCTCTCATCTTGGAAGCAAAGATAGTCGAGTTGGAGGAGTCACTCGAGAAAGAAAGGTCAGTTTTTCAAAAGGAAAAGTAAGCGCTTGTCCAGGAACTTGAGACTCTTAAATCGGTTAAAACCGAATCTATATCGGATGAAGGACAGGAAATCCTTCGAGGTGAAATCAATAAGCTCACATCAAAACTGGCTACCTTGGCAACAGATGCGATGAAGGAGCATACGAGAAATGGTCAGCTCCAAGAGCAGATTGACCAACTCCAATCTGAAAAGCAGAATTCACCCGAACTTTCCTCAAGATCATCTGATACGTCTTCGTGCAAAGCCTTCATAGGCAAGATTTCTACTACACAAGACGGTAAAGATTCTCAAGACGAGAGCGTTTTAAAGAATTTGAACTCTGATTTTTTCTTAGCTTCCGCACCAAATTCCCCAAAGCACACAAGCACAAAGTGTTCCTCGCCTTCCTCGACCGATCCAAGTCCAGTAATTCCAGATGTCCATTTTTCAGAATATATGAACTCCGAAGGCAATTCTGATGGAGAGTTTGAGTCGTTCCCCTTCGACAAACCTCTTCCGAGTCATACTGACTTTTTATCACCAGTAGTCAATCGACTGGTCAATTTTCTAAAGGGTGCATGTTCTAATACAAAGGCCCCAGCTGTGATTAAGATTTCCAAATCTAAACCTGTTTCTCAAAACCAATCACAGCCAAGGCAAAAGACCGAGCGATTGCCTATCAAAAATCCTATTTCTTCAAAAGTCACTGACCATGCTATCAATGTGGGTCCAGATAAAACCGGCCAGCCTAAACAAGATAAACCAAAGAGGCCAGCTAGGGAATCTATTGAGAAAGAAGCGTCGAAGTCATTTAACACTGTTTTTTACCCTAGAATTAACAAAAATGATTGTGCTTGGAATCATAGGACTGATTTTGTTAAAAGGGATGTTAATTTTCCGATGAAAATTTACTCCATTCAGCAATTGATTCAATTATCGCACGATTGTTTGTGTTGTTCTAGTTGTGGTTGGAATGACTTTGATGATATTAATAATAATGATTGGTTTGGGTCATATCACATATATAATCATACACCCAAACGCAAACCCCATAAAAAAAAGAAACACTATAATCAACGGGGTTCCCAATCAGAGGTTAAACCACAGCAGGAGAGAAAACCCATTCCAAAACGGGCTTCCCCTACTGCAGTTAAACCTACACCTAAGAGGCAACCTGCTCCAAAACAAGCTCCTCCAAAAGGTGTAAATTCTACACCCAGGAGGAATATTGTGTCAAAGCAGGTTCCTCCGAAAGGTGTCAAATCTAACCCTCCCGGACTGATAACTCTATTTTTAGAGTTATTATTTCCATTTATTTTTCACTTTAATTTGTCAATTTTAGCCATTTCACTTCTAAAAACCCCCATTCTTGGTATGATTTACGAAAACAAGCAAAAGGAGTGAACCATGGTCTTTAATAAATTAGTTGGTGGATTTTGGGTAGTTTTCACGTTTTATCTGCAGTGACGTGAACAGTGCTCACTCCGGTTCCCCACTGCTGCCGCTGGAAAAGACAAAAAGAAGAAATCTGAGTTAGACAGCATGGTGGGAGCAGTTAGAAGGTTCAGCAACAAGTACAAGCATGGGGATTATTTTATTCTAGGCTTGCTCCTAAAGAAGATGGCAAAGTGAATTTAATATTCATACCTAAGAGCCTAAAAGTCAACTTTTTGGAGAACCCCATGGATAGAAGCATCAAGCCCTTGGTTAAAGAAGAAACATGGGGCACAAATGGTCCTTGTGCTCCCATAACCCAGCTGATGCAAAGTCAAAAGATCTCATTGGGTATTACCCAAGCTCTTTCCTTGGTGTATAAAAGGAAGGGCTTGGGTCATTTAATGAAATCATCTATCTTTAATTTTAGCAAGCACCTTAATCCTTAGCATTTAATTTCCTCTAAAGCTTTCATAGTTAGATTTAATTTTCTGTAGCTTTGTAGTTTAAATTTCTAGCACTTTAAATTCTTAGTTTAATTTTCAGTTGTAATTCTCGAACAGTGGGCAGCTTACGTTCCCCACTGTGAGCGGTAATTCAAAGTCACTTTTATTTTCAATCATGTTTAAATCTTCATCTTTCGTTTTAATTTCTCCAGTTATGTTAGGTTAAACATCCCTTGGGATGTAGGTAAGAGAAGTACCTAGATTTTAGAGAAAATTCTTGAGTAATCTTTATACTTGGAATATTTGTTGTTTTGGTTATTCATTCTCGATAATACCCCAAGGATGCGAACAAGCCGATCACTTGTAAGGATCTAAAAGTCTAGTTCTCAACTCAGAAATGGGTAGAACGCAGTGACACGAGCTTGGATAATGCTAGGGAGTTCGAAAGAATTCTTATGACACTTACGAGAGCGAGGTCAGCACAGTGAGCTAATCTCTCCCCACTGGAGTAGTAGACAAGCTAATTTGTGTATTTAAAACACTTAGAGTATTTGTCTCTACACATTCCATCGAGGCCCGAGAGGGTCCATTCTGAGATTACCATTGACAAAACAACAAGTACGACTAGTATGGGATTTTTGCTTAACGGTGTGAGTATTTTGTAACCGGGCTTTTCTAGCGAAAAGACCGACTTCAATTACAAGGATCATCTTTTGAGATCAAGTATTTATTATAAAATCTAGGGAAAATCTAACCTACATTCCATCTTTTAAATCTTTAGTAAAATCGTTAAAAGTAGTTATTTCACCAATCCAACTCAAAATATTGTTTCCTCTCTAATTGAAACTCGTGAAAGGAACTCACAAAAGCCGTATTGTCTTGATAGCCCAGTCTCTGTGGATACGATTCCGGTATTTTACCGATTATTACTTGCCGTGACGATCATAGTGGACAGTGTACACTTGCGCTGCCCACTGTGGACAGATTACAACCCGCTGTGGTTTATTTCGCATGTACCATTCACACGTGTCAAGTTTTTGGCGCCGTTGCCGGGGACTGGCGTGATTTTTAAATCTCAAGACATTAGTTTTTGTTTGAGCCCAAGTAACTCGTTTTTCTAGCACCGATCGTGTTGTATGCCAAGGCAACAACACGGACCTTTGGAACCAATCGATCTTGAAATAGAAAGGACTTTTCGAAAAAGACGTAAAAACAAGAAGAAAAATCAACAACTCCCTGTGAACCCCACCGCAAATATGGCAGGAGTGGGCGGTCAACCACCACCACCTCCATTAGTGGAAACCACAGTGACGATTGCTGATAGCAAAGATCGAGGGATAAGGGATTATGCAACTACTGGAGTTAGTGATTTAAGCTCCGGGATTCTAAGACCCAACCTTCAAACACCACACTTTGAACTCAAACCGGTGATGTTTCAAATGATCCAAGCCATGGGTCAGTTTGAAGGATCACCATCTGAGGATCCGCATTCGCACTTAAAATCATTTTTGGAAATGACCGACTCTTTTCAGCTACAAGGTGTGAGTGAGGAAGCTTTAAGGCTAAGACTTTTTCCTTTTACTTTAAGGGACAAGGCTAAGTCATGGCTAAATGCGCATGCACCTCATTCAATAACCATGTGGCAAGAGCTTGCGGATAAATTTTTACAAAAGTATTTTCCTCCAACCAAAAACATGAGGCTGAGAAATGATATTGTTTTGTTTAGACAAGACGAAGATGAGGCTGTTTCGGATGCATGGGAGCGGTTTAAAGATTTACTCCGAAAATGCCCACACCATGGCATCCCACATTGCATTCAGTTGGAGACCTTTTACAATGGTCTGTCCAACGCAGCCAAAATCATCTTAGATGCAACAGCAGGAGGAACTTTCACAAGCAAAACCTATAATGAAGGATATCAGATTTTAGAGAAAGTGTCCAATAACAACACCGACTGGTCCAACCCGAGAACGCCTGCACCAAAGTCCACCAACATTGATAATGAGGCGCTTAAAACAATGAATGCACAGTTAGTGGCCTTAACAAAAATAGTGTTGAACCAAAATCGAGGACAACTTAATCCCACAGTGGGTACTGCACATCTCACTGAGAACTTCTCTTACTGTGGGGACGAGCATGTTTTTGATTTTTGTCCAGCAAATCCAGAGGCTATTAATGTCATAGGAACCAACCCGCGCAACAACCCATACTCACAGACCTATAATCCAGGTTGGAGGAATCATCCAAATTTCTCGTGGTCTGGAAACCAAGGACTCCAACCCCACGGGGCGAGTCATGCTCAAAGACCACACAACCCCCCTGGATTTCAATCACATCACAGTGGGCAATCCTCACACCACAGTGGGCAGCACCCACAAAACTTTCACCAAGGTCAATCCTCCCAACAATTCCAACCACGACCATCTCATAATGCTGAGACTCAACCATCACTCGAATCAATGCTCAAAGGATTCATGAACCAAACTCAAGCGGCCATTAGGAACATAGAAACTCAAGTAGGACAACTAGCCGTCGAAGTCAAGAATAGACCACCGGGGACATTACCTAGTGATACCGAAAATGCTAGGGTAATAGGAAAGGGACCAGAACAAATCAAAGCCATAACACTTAGGAGTGGAAAGGATCTGAAAGATATTGTTTTCGATTATGAAGAATCGCCTCAAATCACCGTTGTACCTCATCCCACAATGGGCACTCCTCAAGTCACTGTGATCCCCACAGTGGGGACGGAAGTCCCTGAACTCCCCACTTTTGGGCCATTGCCTAAACCTACCATTCCAAGGTTAACTCCGCTTCAGACTCACATCGACCCAAAAAGTGTACCTTTTCCTGAAAGAATGAAGCCTAAAAATGTTGATGTTCAATTTAAAAAGTTTTTAGACATTTTCAAACAGCTTCACATTAACATACCCTTGGTAGAAGCTCTTGAGCAAATGCCAAGCTATGTTAAGTTTTTAAAAGATATTTTGAACAAAAAACGAAAGTTGGGTGAGTTTGAAACTGTGGCGTTGACCGAAGAATGTAGTGCCCTTCTCACAAGCAAGATTCCACCTAAGTTGAAAGACCCGGGTAGTTTCACAATTCCATGCACGATAGGAGGACAAGAAGTAGGTCAAGCACTTTGTGATTTAGGCGCTAGTATAAATTTGATGCCTTTGTCAATTTTTAAGAGATTAGGTATTGGAGAGGCTAGACCCACCACCGTGACCTTACAATTAGCCGATCGATCCATTGCCTATCCAAGAGGGAAGATTGAAGATGTTTTGGTCCAAGTGGATAAATTCATCTTCCCTGCCGACTTTCTGATTTTAGACTATGAGGCCGACAAAGACATCCCAATCATTCTAGGACGTCCTTTCCTTGCGACAGGACGAACTTTGATTGATGTGCACAAAGGAGAACTCACCATGAGAGTCAACGACCAGGAAGTAAAGTTTAATGTTTTCAAATCTCTTAAATACATAGACATCGAGGACTGCCTTGCTGTGAGTGCGATTCATGGATCCTACTGTTTCGACTCACTGTCCACAGTGGGCAGTGAGAGTGAACACTCTGACTCAGAAGATACTTTTGAGGATGAGTGTAACGAAATGGTGGCATCTATTGAACCTTTGGACTTTAAGGATAGGACGATCCAACCACCATCCATCGAACAACCTCCCGAGTTAGAGCTTAAACCATTGCCTCCTCATTTGAAATATGCTTATCTCGCCGAGAATAACAAACTTCCTGTTATCATCTCGTCCAAACTTAGCGAAAATCAAGAACAACTTTTAATCGAATTGTTGATGAAGCATAAGAAGGCAATTGGTTGGACCATAGCAGACATTAGAGGAATTAGCCCCTCTTTATGTCAACATAAGATCAACTTAGAGAGTGACCGCCCAGGAAAAGTCCAACCTCAAAGAAGGTTGAACCCCATCATGAAGGAAGTAGTTAAGAAAGAGATTTTGAAGTGGTTAGATGCTGGTATTATCTATCCCATTGCCAGTAGTAGTTGGGTGAGCCCCGTTCAATGTGTCCCTAAAAAGGGAGGAACAACAGTGGTCACAAATGAAAAGAACGAACTCATTCCAACTAGGACTGTTACGGGATGGAGAATATGCATGGACTATAGGCAACTGAATCTAGCAACAAAGAAAGACCATTTCCCGTTACCTTTTATTAATCAAATGCTTGATAGATTAGCGGGAAAGGAATTTTATTGTTTTCTAGATGGATACTCCGGATATAACCAAATCCACATCGCACCCGAGGACCAAGAAAAGACCACCTTTACTTGTCCATATGGTACTTTTGCATTCCGGAGAATGCCTTTTGGTTTATGTAATGCTCCCGCTACTTTTCAACGCTGTATGATGGCCATTTTTACTGATATGATAGAAGATACCATAGAAGTTTTTATGGACGATTTTTCTGTGATCGGCACATCATTTGATAACTGTTTGAGGAATCTAGAAAAAAGTTTGGTGAGATGTGAAACCCACGACCTTATTCTAAATTGGGAAAAATGTCATTTCATGGTCGAAGAGGGCATTGTTTTGGGTCATCTTGTGTCGAAAAAGGGTTTGGAAGTTGATAAAGCAAAACTAGAAGTAATCTCCCAACTTCCCGAGCCCACAACGGTAAAAGGCATTCGCAGTTTTTTAGGTCACGCAGGTTTCTATAGGAGGTTCATAAAAGATTTTTCCAAAATAACTAAACCCCTATGTAACCTGCTGCAACATGAAAGAGAGTTTGTTTTTACCAAAGAATGTAGAGACGCATTTGAAATAATCAAAAATGCCTTAGTTACTGCACCCATAGTGACCACTCCTGACTGGTCACTCCCATTTGAAGTCATGTGTGACGCCAGCGATTGGGCTATAGGTGCAGTACTAGGCCAACGAAAAGATAAGATTTTTCATCCAATATACTATGCAAGCAAGACTTTGATCGAGGCTCAAATCAACTACACTGTAACCGAAAAAGAATTACTTGCAGTAGTTTTTGCTTTTGATCGTTTCAGGTCTTACTTAATTGGAGCAAAGGTCATAGTACACACCGATCACGCAGCCATCAAATATTTGATCAACAAAGCTGACTCTAAACCGAGGTTGATCAGATGGGTGCTGTTGCTGCAGGAATTCGACCTTGAGATCATCGATAGAAAAGGAACAAGTAACCAGATCGCTGATCATCTTTCCAGACTTGAGCCCACAGTAGGCACTGTAGATCCCACTCCGGTAAAAGAAAATTTTCCTGATGAACAATTGTTAGTCGCCCAACATCATGATATTCCTTGGTATGCTGACATTGCTAACTTTTTAGCAAGTGGATTACGACCCCATGGAATGAGTGGACAGCCTTTTAAAAAATTCTTGTATGATACTCGTCAATACATTTGGGACGATCCTTTCTTATATAAGATAGGAACGGACCAAGTGTTGAGGCGATGTGTTCATGGGAGTGATCAACAACATTTACTCCAAGGCTGTCACACTTCCCACTATGGAGGTCATTTCGGAGGAACACGCACTGCTGCGAAAATTTTGCAGAGTGGGTTCTTTTGGCCCACTGTGTTCAAAGACTCTCATGAGTTTGTTCGTCACTGTGAGCAGTGTCAGCGCACTGGGAATATATCAAAACGAAATGAAATGCCCCTCAACAATATCCTTGAGGTGGAAATTTTTGATGTGTGGGGAATAGATTTCATGGGACCCTTTCCAAATTCCAACAACAATTTCTACATCTTAGTAGCGGTAGATTATGTTTCAAAATGGGTAGAAGCTGCTGCTTGTCACACTAATGACGCTAACACTGTGGTGAAGTTTTTGCAAAAAAATATTTTCACTCGCTTTGGAACACCACGAGCAATAATTAGTGATGAAGGATCCCATTTTGTTAACAAAGTCATGACCGCGGTCCTTGCTAAATATGATATTCATCATAGGGTAGCAACCGCCTACCACCCCCAAACTAATGGTTTGGCGGAGCTTTCAAACCGAGAAATCAAGGGAATTTTGGAAAAGGTGGTGAAACCCCATCGAAAGGATTGGTCCAGCAAGCTTGATGACGCTCTTTGGGCGTATCGCACGGCATATAAGACCCCTTTGGGAATGTCTCCATTTAAGTTGGTATTTGGCAAAGCTTGCCATTTACCAATCGAATTGGAACATAAAGCCTTTTGGGCTTTAAAAGAGCTCAACATGAGTGAAGATGCCGCGGGAATTAAAAGAACCTTGCAATTGCATGAACTTGAGGAAATGCGTTATCACGCATATGAAAATGCAAAGTTATACAAGGAAAAGACCAAGATGTGGCATGACCGAAGGATCAATCATCGGGAATTTTTTAAAGGACAGCAGGTATTATTGTTCAACTCTCGTCTAAAACTTTTTCCGGGTAAGCTCAAGTCAAGATGGACTGG
Organism: Saussurea involucrata; assembly: GCA_033807775.1. NCBI lineage: Eukaryota > Viridiplantae > Streptophyta > Magnoliopsida > Asterales > Asteraceae > Saussurea > Saussurea involucrata. The sequence goes on along the minus strand of CM066321.1, from coordinate 68,152,550 downwards.
ACCATACACCATTGTCAAGGTAAGTCCCTTTGGAACAGTGGAATTAAAGTCTCCACAGTCTGATCAGACCTTTAAAGTCAACGGGCAAAGGGTAAAGCATTTTCTGCATGAGAGTGCCCACATCCCTGCCCACTCTCCACCTCACTATGGTTAAGAAACATCAGGTCCAATTGTAAATATTTTATTTCTGTTGTTTGCTGTGTTTTTATTCTTTTTGTTCTTTTTAATATTGCAAGGGTAGTTTACTTGTATGTGTGTAGGCGAAAATCCCGAGCTTTAAAGCAAAAGTCAATAAAGTGGTTCGCAGTGGGCAGAAGCTGATCACTGCGTTCCTCACTCTGGAATCTGACGGTTGATGGGACAATTTGTGGGGCCCAAGGATAACAAGCTTTCACCTTTTCTGCCAACTAATCAACTTTTGCTGCCACATGTCATTAGTTCTCCATTTTCCAAGAAAACCATCATTGTACTCTCCCTCTCTCTCCTAAAACCCGACGGTCCAACCCTAAACCCATTGCAAAAATCCTAAAAACCACCATTAACTTCCCAAAAACCACCTTTAACTTCAAATATTCAAAAACCATCTTTTTCTTCCCCATTTCTCTTACACGAACCAGAAGCAAATTCCCTCCAATGGCTAGAAGCAAGAGGCCGATTTCAAACCCTCAGGCACCCAACCGGGCGGCGGTCCGCCGTCGTAACACCGAAAACCCACCAGAAACCATCACTGGTGACCTCAACGAACCGCCGCCGGTCTCCGGCGAAAATCCGGCGACTTCCAGTGCACCGATGACATCTGGTGCACCAGACGAAGGCTCCTCCAAACAACGAAGCCCGAAGGCTATTTCTTCTCCACGCGTCTCAACCACGAGCACCAGTCTTTTTGACACCGAGGCTCTGCAAACCGAAGAGGAAGAGCGACGATTGGAGGAGGAGTACATTCAACGAAAGGAAGCCATAAGAAAGAGGAAGGAGGATGCCGAGAGAAGGCGTAGAGAAGAAGAAGAAAGGGTCCGAAAAGAAGAGGAAGAAAAGAAACTAGAGGAGGCAAGAGTTAGGGCAGAAAAGGAGAGGATCTTCGAGGAAGAGAGGAAGAAGGCTGAGGCAGACTTGTTTGCTGAGAATGAGAAGTTGCAGAGAGAGGTGGAGGAAAATTATCAAAGTCAGTATGAGAAGTTCAAGTTTGATAGGGAGAAGAGTGCTGTTTCAGGAGATATCCACAGTGGGGAGAACCTTATTCCCCAAGCCGAAAAAAAAGAGAAGAGTTGTTACCAGATCCACGGTAGCCAGGGCACGAAAAACACCGACAAAGAGGCCTGCTAAGCAAGATTCACGAAAAGGTAAAAACCCTGCAACCTCTTTAAGTTCATCGTCTATGGAAACTGATGGTGGGGATGAACAAATTCAAACCCAAAACCCACATCAATCCATCGTAGGTACTGAGTATGCCCCCAGTGGGGTGCCCAGGCAGTTCACCTCTCCGGAGGTGGCTGCCCATTTTGACTGCATCGCCAAGCAAAAGTTAAAATTAGAGAGGGGTTTTGACCCCGATTTCGTTGAAGCTAATTCATTTGTCAAGGATAGAATTGTGGTGCATGATTGGTCGATTATTTCTGCTGCTAATCGACGTGCCAATGCCTCACTTGTGCGTGAATTTTACGCCGAGGCCTCTCAAAGTAAAGACCCAATTGTGGTAGTTCGAGGTAGGAAAGTTTGTTACAATCCAGGGGAAATTAACCGAGCATTGGGGAGAGGAAATGCGGGTATTTGTGAGTTTGCGCAATTCTTGAAGAAGATGACTCCAGCAAGTGAGGACCTCATTTTAAGAGAGATAGCCGCTGTAGGGAAACCATGGAATAAGGACGGTCAACGACGGTGCCTAAACGCTAGTTCTCTCACTACCGAGGCTGCCGTTTGGTTCCAGTTTCTCCGTGCTTCATTAGCCCCAACTTCGCACGACACCACTTTGTCGATGCACAAGTGTGCGCTGTTGTACTGCATCCTCACGGGAAAAAGGATCAACATAGGCACTGTCATGCATGGAGCCATCGATCAAGCATGTACCCGGAAGAAGGTAATTTTATCCCTCCCTTGCCTTATTACTTCATTGATGATAGACGCAGGTGTACCGTCGGCTGTGGAGGACCAGTGGTTAGATTCCACGAGTAATATCAATGTGGGTACCATCCGAAAGATGGGACGGCACGTCACCACTCCTCCACCCGAGCAGGCAGAAGATATCCCCACAGTGGGGACTGTTAACCCCACTGTGATCATCGCTGAGGAGCATGATGTGCGGACTGCGGATACATCGAGGCGTCAGACTGAGGCAGGTTCGTCCAGCAACCAAATGGGAGAGATTTTGGCAGCTTTGAAGAAGCTCACATACAGGATCGAGTTGCTAGAAAGTGAGCAGCGATATCAGAACCGGGCCACGCAGAAATTTTGGATGTATACAAGAGAACGGGATGAGGTGACGGGCCTGATGATGCAAGAGGCCAACCCAATGCTAGCTGCTCAGTTACCAGAATTTCCGAAGGATATCTGCCCAGTTTATGACAGTGAGGACGAATTTGATGAAGACGTTCCTGCTAGTTCACCAGAGGCCACCCCGACCCGTTGAATGGTTTGTTAAAACTTTGGTTCCACTCTTTTGCTCTCAAAAACAATTTTAATTTCTGTTTGGTTTGATTTTATGCCTTTGGCTAGGCTTTTGACACTTTGCTGAATTCTTATTTTGGTTTGTAATGCATGAAATCCTACCACTGGGTAGGTACTTTTGGGTACTAACGTATTTGTTGTTTGAATGCTTGTTTGATCTCGCTTCCATTTCAAGGTACAACTTTCGGCTTCCGACTTAAAAAGGTCCCTTTTGTAAGTATGAATCTCAACTTGATACCATGAAATGATATAGGCCGTTTTTCGCATCCAAACACGATCCTTTTTGTACCCCAAACCACCACCTTTGTTCGTTAATTCAATGTCACAGTGGGGACACTGTGAGATTTTAAGTTTGAGGTGGGAACTTCCAGTTTGCCCACAGTGAGGACACTGTGAAGTCCAAGTTTGAGGTGGGTAAGCCATACCCCCTCCCAAAAAAAAATACAAAAATACAAAAACAGAAGAAAAACGGAGTGTCACTAACAAAATTGATGGTGTGCCTTTTCTGGACCATCAAAGTGCTCACTCCCAGAAAAAGGATGGTGTGCCTATTCTGGACCATCAGAATACCCACTCTCACAAAAATAGCCATACCCAAAATAAAGCCTGAAAGTGTGCGTACATACTAATGAAAAATCCAAAACAGCCACTTCTAGAAATAAAAATCTCCAAGCGAGATTTTCGGTTCATGTTTGAAAATACTTGCCAAAAACCCTTGGGAAAATATTCAAAGCCATAAACCCATAAAACCCAAGAAAGCCCTATTGATTAATGGAATACAAGAAAAAGATTTCGTCAAACACAAAAGTGAAATTTTCAAGTTTGAACCGAAGGAAGTATTGAAGGAAGGAGATCAACGCCCATTCAAGTCAAGAAGTATGTAAGTCCCTAAAAAGTTCTAGTGCGTTTTGTCTACTTTATTTCTTTCTTTTTATTACTTGGGGACAAGTAATAGTTTAAGTTTGAGGTTGTGATAACTCTATTTTTAGAGTTATTATTTCCATTTATTTTTCACTTTAATTTGTCAATTTTAGCCATTTCACTTCTAAAAACCCCCATTCTTGGTATGATTTACGAAAACAAGCAAAAGGAGTGAACCATGGTCTTTAATAAATTAGTTGGTGGATTTTGGGTAGTTTTCACGTTTTATCTGCAGTGACGTGAACAGTGCTCACTCCGGTTCCCCACTGCTGCCGCTGGAAAAGACAAAAAGAAGAAATCTGAGTTAGACAGCATGGTGGGAGCAGTTAGAAGGTTCAGCAACAAGTACAAGCATGGGGATTATTTTATTCTAGGCTTGCTCCTAAAGAAGATGGCAAAGTGAATTTAATATTCATACCTAAGAGCCTAAAAGTCAACTTTTTGGAGAACCCCATGGATAGAAGCATCAAGCCCTTGGTTAAAGAAGAAACATGGGGCACAAATGGTCCTTGTGCTCCCATAACTCAGCTGATGCAAAGTCAAAAGATCTCATTGGGTATTACCCAAGCTCTTTCCTTGGTGTATAAAAGGAAGGGCTTGGGTCATTTAATGAAATCATCTATCTTTAATTTTAGCAAGCACCTTAATCCTTAGCATTTAATTTCCTCTAAAGCTTTCATAGTTAGATTTAATTTTCTGTAGCTTTGTAGTTTAAATTTCTAGCACTTTAAATTCTTAGTTTAATTTTCAGTTGTAATTCTCGAACAGTGGGCAGCTTACGTTCCCCACTGTGAGCGGTAATTCAAAGTCACTTTTATTTTCAATCATGTTTAAATCTTCATCTTTCGTTTTAATTTCTCCAGTTATGTTAGGTTAAACATCCCTTGGGATGTAGGTAAGAGAAGTACCTAGATTTTAGAGAAAATTCTTGAGTAATCTTTATACTTGGAATATTTGTTGTTTTGGTTATTCATTCTCGATAATACCCCAAGGATGCGAACAAGCCGATCACTTGTAAGGATCTAAAAGTCTAGTTCTCAACTCAGAAATGGGTAGAACGCAGTGACACGAGCTTGGATAATGCTAGGGAGTTCGAAAGAATTCTTATGACACTTACGAGAGCGAGGTTAGTACAGTGAGCTAATCTCTCCCCACTGGAGTAGTAGACAAGCTAATTTGTGTATTTAAAACACTTAGAGTATTTGTCTCTACACATTCCATCGAGGCCCGAGAGGGTCCATTCTGAGATTACCATTGACAAAACAACAAGTACGACTAGTATGGGATTTTTGCTTAACGGTGTGAGTATTTTGTAACCGGGCTTTTCTAGCGAAAAGACCGACTTCAATTACAAGGATCATCTTTTGAGATCAAGTATTTATTATAAAATCTAGGGAAAATCTAACCTACATTCCATCTTTTAAATCTTTAGTAAAATCGTTAAAAGTAGTTATTTCACCAATCCAACTCAAAATATTGTTTCCTCTCTAATTGAAACTCGTGAAAGGAACTCACAAAAGCCGTATTGTCTTGATAGCCCAGTCTCTGTGGATACGATTCCGGTATTTTACCGATTATTACTTGCCGTGACGATCATAGTGGACAGTGTACACTTGCGCTGCCCACTGTGGACAGATTACAACCCGCTGTGGTTTATTTCGCATGTACCATTCACACGTGTCACGGACCCAGGCAAATATGGGTACCGAAGGTCCGCTAATCTCGTTTTGCAGGATGGTCATGTGTAGTACGTAGACTCTGGATGCTCCAAGCACATGACTGGAAGGAGGGAGCTACTTACAAACTACCTGGAACCATCTGAAGGAGAGTGTTCATGTGTTCAGGGGGAGCATGAACCGGTATCAGGTAAGTTTACTCTACTGTTGAGGGGGAGTGTCACACACGTTTTTTTAACTGTCTGAAAAGTTTTTTTTTGTGTGTGTATGGGCATTCCCGAGTGCACTTAACTCCGTGCACATTTTGAGGGGGAGCACTACCTTTGGAGTTCATCATTTGAGGGGGAGCGTCCCATTTTTTTTTCTTAAAAGTCTAAAAGTTTTTTTTTGTGTCGACGTCTCCTAAGTAATCACATCCCTGTTCCGAGGGGGAGCAAGGATATGCCTATGCATCAGTCAAGGGGGAGCAAAGTATTTTTCCCATGGTCCAGCCAGCGTCGGAGGGACCTCCCTAGGGACTTCGACCCGAGCGACGTGAGGGTCCTAGGACAAGAGGAGGAAGGCGAGCGGAGGGAGACTTAGTTGAAAATCAAGAAGAGGTGAGACTGAGTGCAATCAAGTCGAAAGCAAACCAAGAAAGATTAAGCCGTAAAGATAACGAGGCTTCTGAGCGACCCCAACCGAGTGTTATCCGGGTAGCCACATTTGCTATCCCGTCTCATCCGTTGGGACGGGGGATTGAAGAAGCCTCCGTGGACCCAGCGGAGCAATTGCACAACCCCCTTATCCACTCATCCGTCTCTCAAAAGATGGATGTTTCAGACTCTCATGGGGATCAAGCACAACTTCCACCGGTCTCTCAATCAGAGAGTACTGGTGTTGAAATAAGAGACCAGCAACCCCCGGTCTCGCCTTCATTTCGTGCACAATCGAGTCTAGAGCCATTTGAAATTGAACATTTTTCGGCTAGGACACATGATAAGGAACACCAAATCGAGATTCTCCGTAACTCGATCGGAACGTCTGTAGTGTCTCCGTCAGGCGGAACACGAGGATCGAACGGAAATCCTACCACAGCTACCAAATTGCCAACTGTAAACGTAGGTGGCTCTGCCTCTAAGGTAGATGCCTCAACGGGTGTTCTAAGTGACCCCGGTGTTATATTACCCTACTTTGTGTCACAAGGGTCCCTGGACAGCACCCTCAAGGCTGTCCGCGAGGCACTGGAGCAGCACCTAACCGCCGAGCTCGACAAAATAAAGAGCTTAATCAAAGGTAAAGACAAGATCGTCCAAGCTGAAACTGCACCTTCACCTCCACCGACTCCTGTTCATCCTATCTATTCAGTGGACACCCTAAAGACGATGCTTCTAGCCCAACTGCTCCAACAATCTGAAACTGACGCCTCTACCGAAGCAGACCTGCTATCCGTTCCGAAATCCCCGGTCACTGCTCCTTCATCATCCATTACCACTCGATTGGATACCCTTGACTCGACTCTTAAGGACTTCCAACAAGCGCTCACAACGCTGTCCGAGAGAGTCCGTTCACTTGAAGATACCTGCAAGAGTCAAGCAGGCGGTCTAAAGCGCAAGCACGATGACCAGGATGATCCTGATCACCGTGAGGGGGAGAAAAGACAAAGATCAACCGAGACCGCCCTAATCCTCAATGAAGCTACAACCGTGGTTCAACAGGAACCCTCAACTGCGGCAACAACAACTGAAGCACCTGAAGCCGAGTTGTCTTTAGCCGAGATGGTAATAGATATGGAAATTTCAGATGATGAAGACCCGACGGTTGAAAATCCTGAGGTTTCAACACAGGAACTGGTTACAGATATGCCGTTACTGGATATGATTGATCCAGACTGCGAGACCAACCCGGAAACCGAAGATGCATGGTATGAAAAAGCCGCCAGTGCCGCAAACTTCCAAGTTAATTTGGTCTTCCCTACTGATGAAGATGACAATATTGATTATGATCAGTTCCTGCTCCAGAATGTTTATGGAACCCCCGTTCACTCTGCTCAACCCGCTGAAACTTCAACAAGACTCGAGACCACAACTGCCGATATTCCGACATCTCCTCAGCAACCGACAGCTTCAGATCTCCCCCTCCTCAATAGAAACAAATCCGTTGGGAGAAGATCCCGATATTTATTCCTCATCTGGAGGAATCCCTGAAGAAGTTGTTTGTTCACAAGCTACGCCCGATCGAGCCGACCTTCTGCCTTGGTATTTATAACTTCAACCCCGAATACCAACGTCGGTACATCAGTACAATGAAGCGGTGTCTTTCAGTCAGCCAAGTCAGAACCAAGCATAAGATCACCGAGGTACTCAATATCCATTCAAGCCGTATTATGAAAATCGTTTATCCTGTATTCACTGTCCGATGTGAAGATGGGAATGAATGGAAATTTTCTGAAGCCGACTTCCAGCACCACCGATCGTTCGACTTCCTGGCAATTCTGAAAGACCTTCGTACAAGAACCATCCGACCGCTACCTGTCACAAAGGCGCTCGAAGCTGTTCGTCGATTCCTGGTCCGTACTATTATGATGTCATATCTCACGGATTTCCAAATGGCAATCGAGAACAGGGCAAAGAAGGTAAATCTGATAAAGCCGAATCTGAAAGCTCCTGAGTTGAAGATGTATTCCGAGAACGCTCTGCTTCTACAACCGGAATTTGGGATTGTCTTCATCAACGATCAGAATGAGAAGAAATTTCTGCGCTTCAGTCAGGTAGACAGATTCTGCGATGGCACGCTCTTCAAAGTACAAAATTCTCTTCGCAAAATCATTTCCTATGAATCAGAAAATCAGAAGGTTTCGTATGTTCCTAACTCGAATGAGATAACTGCACGAAACACTTTAGAAGTGATTGAAGAACGCATCGACTATCGCCGTGCTATCAGAATGTTCGAGGTACACTTTGCGCTCCGTAAAAGATACATCTACAACTGGCGAGAACTAGAGCGCGAACTCGAACTTCAAATCAAAGGGGGAGATTGTTAGGGTCAATTTATGTTGATTTAAAGTTCAAGGGTCTGTATTGCAATTCTTTAATTTGAGCTTTGTTAGTGAACGGGTCGTGGGCTTGTTAAACACGGGCCCATTATATATAATGTGCATTAGCCTTAGAAAATAGGCTAGTTGTCTCTTTTGCTTTCCTACTCATTATTGTAATTCTCTCTGATTGAAAGCTAATAGGGATGACCAGTTGAAATCATAAATTCTATTGTTTTACATATATTGATTTCATTGTTCGTTGCACGGATCTGAGACTCACATCATGTATTCAGGGGGAGTACGACCAGCTATCAGGTAAGTTCTTCTACTGTTGAGGGGGAGTGTCACACACGTTTTTCTTTAACTGCCAGAAAAGTTTTTGTGTGTGTGGGCGTTCCCGAGTGCACTTCACATCACACATCGTGCACATTTTGAGGGGGAGCACTACCATTAGTGTTCATCATTGAGGGGGAGCGTCACATATTTTTCTTAAAAGGTATAAAAGTTTTTTTGTGTTGACGCCTTCCAAAGAACTCACATTCCTGTTCCGAGGGGAGCAACGATATACCTGTTAATGCCAAAAATCGCACAAAAGTACAACTTGAGGTCGATGTGGACATTTAACAACTAAAGAAACGTATCTCAAGCCAAATAACACAATTGCAAGGAAAAAATAAATAAGACGAGAGATTTGGTGATGCGGAAAACCCCAAAACGAGGGAAAAAACCGCGATCGACTCTGTAAGAGTCGACAGTGCACTATGGTTCGCCAAACAGGGGCGAAAGTCCTTTTGTGACAGATGATATGTGTACAATAGGTTACAAATGAAGTAAAAATACACTTAGTCGTGTGTAAAAGGTGTGCGTCGTGTGTTAAACGTGTGAAACAAGCTGTTTTCGTGCGGCTTGAATAGTTGTCGTGCGGTTTGAACTGTTGTCGTGCGGTACTTGCGTTAGCGACGTGTGCTCGAATGCGAGAGAGAAAATATAGAAGTAGATGAGAATGCAGTTGTATAGCTAGATGAATTCGTCCATTTGCTCGAGGTTGGAGTATGTCTTTATATAGGTTTCACCGGTCATTAATGTGTCTTGATGGCTTGATTTTATAACCGATGTCGGGCCTTTAATGCGCTTTGATGATTGGTTTTGTAACCGTCGTCGACTCTTTAATGTCATTAAGGGCTCGTCCGTTACTAACCGTTTGTGCCATGAATGCTCGTAGACCTGCATTAATGAACAGAGGAAACGGTTGTCGACCATTAAGGGTTAGCGAAATCGTAAGACCGTCTTAAGTTCTGGACGTTGGTCTTACAGAGCATACGAATGTTTGGGCAAAAAATCACGTCGCTCGACCGCGACCAGAACAGGTAAGACGTATGATTAAGGACTATATCTTGTATTAAGATAAGGTCTTGACGAAGACCCAGAGCACCATCGTCGTCCCTCATAAAAGGTAACACGACGCTCGACCATAGCGTCGACTGATCCGCACAACTATTATATAAGGACGTGCGACCTCGACCAAAGCTAACGTTAACCATGACCATTTATTAAGTGTTTAATGCAGGAGTAAAAGTCATTAAGGAGCAACGACTATAACCGACGCAATCATTAAACAGCCGGCGACCGTAACGGACGAAGATCATTACTCCGGCGACCGTTTCCAACCGTTAAGGCCATTAAAGGAGCATTCATGGATGAAGCTAAGGACTCGAAGACTATAAATATCAAGCTCAATCAACATTTCAAGACATCAAATATCCTGCGATTAACAACCGAAGCAATATTCAAGAACACCTGAAGTGAAGAACCATTATTCTAAGTATCGCTCTCGACGCACGACAACAGCCCTCGACCAGCAGTTCACACTTTGTTTCGTACACAACAAACACTTGTTTTACATTCCAAACACTTGTACTTTACATTTCGAAGCATTTTCTTCATTTGTATTGTAATCAATGTACGATCGACACCAGTATCCAAGGACATCGCCCCTGATTGGCGACCATAGTGCAACGACGACACCCCCTGTCGTCCGCAGGTTTTTTCCTCGATTGAGGTTTTTCCTGCGTCATCAAATCCCTTGTTTCTTTATTTTATTTATCGTCGCATGGCTCGTCGAAAGATTCTTTCTTTAGTTGTTTAAGATCACATCGACCTTAAGTTGTCCCTTTGGTGCGATTTTTGGCATTAACAACGACCGTTTCCGAAATATAAGACCATGTATATGACTGTAAATATCTTGTAAGACCTTATCTTAGTATAGGAATGGTCTTATGAAAATGTCGTAAGATTAGGTCGTAAAACCACTAAGTCGTTTAGACCAGGATGACGATGTTGCAGGATTAGGTAGTAAGACCTGAGCGATATAAGACCGATGACAGAAGATTGTTGACGTAAGACCGACGAGTCGTAACTGGCGACACGTAATTGGCGACGTATGACTAGTGTCGTAAGACTAATAACTTAAGACTAGTAGCATAAGACTAGTGACGTAAGGCTAGTGACATAAGACTAGCGATATACGACGTGCGACACATGATGTGCGATATGTGACGTGCGATCATTTAGATGTAAAATGACTATTGACCCAATATGTCTTTTAATAACCAATTATCGTGTGTCGGGGATATGGCAATAATGGGTGTTACCTTTGTCGGTCGGGGGAATTTCTCAAGTCGGTCGAGGGTGTGATTTTTTACCCAAACAGTTAGCCCCCCGAGATCTGAATTTCAAAGCCATTTGAGTTTCAGATCTCGCACCAAAGTAAAATGATGAGACGTGTCACTTCTGCTAATTGGATCATTAGAAGAAAACTGACTTGGTCAGCAAAAATCACGAGACCAATCGATAGTATTAAGTAAGTTGCGGCGACCGAAAGATGATCTATAATGCGCAAGATACTTGTGGAGTTCATCCGACGGTAGTAAGACGACCTTAAAACGTAAGGAACCGACGGTGATCGTAAGACGATCAAAATGAGACGTCTGGGACGGGAAACAATCGTAAGACGATTGGGCCGAAATATAGTTTGGTGATGATCAAAGAATGATCGAACCAATCTAGGATTCTTGCGATGCAGTCGCTAGAAATTTATGTCCTAGCGTTCTGAGCCGATACGGTCGTTAGAGACATGTGATCTAGCGTTCTGAGCTAATACGGTCATTAGAGACCTATGATCTGGCCTTTACAGCCGATACGGTCGTTAGAGACCCAAGTTCTGGCATTTACAGCCGATACGGTCGTTAGAGACCTATGATCTGGCGTTTACAGCCGATACGGTCGTTAGAGACCTATGTTACGTTGTGTAAGTTTTGCTTTAGCGATAATCGGTAGAAATTTTACCTTTCTATTGAACTTGAGTATTATTTCGACTCATACATGTCATGGACAGATGTAATATCGACTGTAAAAATTCATTGAGTACAAAAATGAACAAGAAGTCGTGCAACTTGGGCATCCATTGTAATACAACGCTTATAATGTAAGTCATAAGACTTTCATATTTTTGAATCGTATAAGCAAACATAAGCGCATGCGATTAAAGCGTTCATTCAGAACATGAAATTTTTCTAAGTTAAAGAACTTAGATTGTGGGGTCGCAAGACCTTACGATCGCATGATTTGATCATACGATGAACTTGAATCATGTGTTCCTGTAGTTATACAATCGAGTCGTCTAATAAAACTGATTGTTTATATCGTGCGATTTTACCGAAGTCGTATGATAGACTTAATAACTTATGTCGTGCGATCCTGCGATAAAGCAATGTCAGAGGTTGGTCGTTGGCTAGCCAACGACCCTCCGATGCTTAAGTCAGTAATCGTCGTGATGAATAAAAAATTGTATGAAAGAAGGAAAAAGACTTAGAAGAAATACCTTCTCAGATGCGTTGCATTCCAGCTGCGTGGGATATCTCGACCGTCGAGGGTTTGGAGCCGATAGGCACCTTTACCCACAACTTCTGAGATACGATAAGGACCTTCCCACTTGGTGAAAGGTTTACCTGCATTAAGCTCTTGAGTGCTTTGGAACACTCGACGGAGGATGTAGTCGCCTTCTTGAAAGACTTTGCTTGTGATTGTACGGTTAATCTTGTGACCTGCTTTTATTGGCAATCCTGAGATTAAAATGCGTGAGTCGCATTTATCGGCGACTTTTGCGTTTTGATATGCGCCTTATCATGACTGGTGATTGCGAGATTCAATGTACAAGTCATGCATAGGTCATGACTAGCGATCGTGAGATTTCAACATGCGAGTCGCTTTTATTGGCGACCAATAATTTTAACCTGTGTTTGCCATGACTGGCGACCATAAGGTTTAAAATATGAGTCGTTTCTTATCGACGACTATAAATCGTTACCTGTAATAACCGGGTAGATTAAGGGTTTATTTAATTTTATTAGTTTGGTTTTAAAGGTAAGTTTAGGATTAATTTTATGGAGCTATAAGTAAGGGGTAAGTTTTAATTTTTATATGGGAGTTAAAGGGTATTTTTGACATTTATTAGAAGTTTGGGGTTTGATTGGTAAAAGTGATTAATAAAATCACCACAAATTGCTACCTTTTCATTTGAAAAATTAGGTGTCTCATTTTTTTAGGAGACAATCTCTTATGTATATGTGTGTGTTCATGTGTTGTATGGTAAAGAGAAAGAGAGAGTGAGGTGTCATCCCATAAAAACATTTGTAATATTTAAGTGTGTGTGTGTGGGTTTTATTCACGAAAGAGAGAAGAGAGAAAAGGAGTTAGATATTTTATTTTAGTGTACGTGTGTATGTGTAAGAAAAGGAAAAGTGAGAGAAAGTCCTTTCATGGAATACATTGTAATAACTTTGTTTTATTTATTAGAAGTCTAGGGGTTGTTTTTGTTATTTGCCTATAAATGGAGGTTTGTTTTGAAACTGTGGATATAAATATCCACCATCACCGTCTCATCTTGTGGTTAAGAAAAAAAAAGAGTTTCTTTTAGTTAAAAAAAATGATATTGAATTATAAAGGTTTCTTCACCTTTGTTTGATTACGCCAACTTTTCTTGCACTCTTTCCTTTCATATTTATTTTTATGTTTGTATGGTGGCGAGAGTTCTTTGGGGGATAAATGCTTTAGTATATGTCGATGGAGTTTTTGGCGGTAACACTCCGAAGATCTTGTTATTCGATTGTGAAGTCTAATATTTGGGGTGATCATGCGAATAGAAGTTGACGGTATATATTATATTCTGGTGAGTTTTTCTTTTAACCATTTTCGAACTGAAATGCATTTATTATAAATGGTTAATTTATGATGTGAATGATATCGGTATGTGAGTTTTACTTTAAAATGTTTTCAACTGGGATACATATATATGTGATATATATATGAGTTGGATATGTATGGATTGAGAATATGATACGTGGTGTGATTATATGTTTACGTTAAGGGATATATATATTTATATATATATATATATATATATATATATATATATATATATATATATATGGTTGGAATGTGATGAAAGGTTTATAAATGAAAATATCATATATTGAGATATGATTTGGAATGCGATAAATAATGTAATTGTGTGTTTATGTTGAAATATAATATGATGAGATATTATATTTATGTAAGTATTACACTACACGAGAGCACGCCGAACTATGCCGGTGGAAGTGTTGGTCGTAATTGTTGTACGGCGTTGTTGGTCGTAATTGTCGTACGGCGTTGTTGGTTGTAATTGTCGTACAACGTTGAATTATTAGTTGGCTTGCTACCAACTAATATGGCCATGGGAATGAGGAATGAGGATGAGTTGAGTACGGTGCACGAGTCTTGTTTGATATTTAAATACGTGTAGTATGTTTATATTCTACGAAAGGATTACTAAAGGTTTATATAAACTATTTTGATACAAAGGATTTACATAAAAAGGTTTTATAACGATTTTGGAAAGGACCGGGATTAACTCACTAGACCCGTTTGGTCTAACCCTCATTTTGTTTTCAAAAATATGTTTTCCAGGTTGAGGATCGGCGAAGGAAAGGGATAAGAATAGGAAGCTTTTGATGGACGTTGATTAAGAAACTTTTATGAATTTTGTAGTTTCGAGACCGAAGGGACCGTTTGTGATTTATTATGTATTTTCTTTTATGAATGTAACAATGTTATGCAATATATGTTATTTGAAGCATGTTTGGGAAACCGGGTCGTTACAGATGGTATCAGAGCCCTAGTTTAAGGGATTTAGGTATTTGGATTTATACCTAGACTTAAACTGCATGTGAAGTAGGATGTCCCTATTATTTTAGAACCTTGGGATGTTAAATATAAAAAGGTAGAAGGAACATCATGTAAGGTAATTTCAAATTACACCTGGCCAGTGTAATTGTGAACTTACAAGTACATGTTTGAACTGGAATACCTTATTATATTGGGTATGTGCTTATGTGTATATTAACCTTGTTGAAATCACCAGAGTGGCAAGTCAGTCGGGACGTATGGATAGAGATGAAGACAGGTATGTTCTTATAAACTCTATACGTGCTAAAGTGTTAATTGACTCCGATGCAATTGATTAAGTGTGACTCTTTAATTGCCATTTATCTGCATTAGAAAAGTATTTGATAGTTGTGTGATAGATATATGAGTTTAGTTGGTTGACTATGATTAGATAAAGTCTTGAAGTATTTCATGGTGAAATCATTTATTAATTTTGTTCTTGTATTGGGATTCATAAACTAGAAGTTTGGTATCAAAAATGGAAAAAGGAATGAAACCATTGAAATGGGTTTGTGCTCCATGAAGTAATGCCCACAAGGTATTTGTTGAAATGCCAAGAGATTTCAACTCTGTTGAGTTTTTAGTTTCTGTTCGGATATTGGAAAATTCGTATAAAATCAACTGTAATTCTAAATAAGCTCAAATTTTTCAGTTAGAAGGATCTTTCAGTCCTGGACAATTTTGTAGTTTTCACCGAGATCAAATTATGACTTTAAGCAGCTCCAAACAGTGAATTACAGAAACTGGTCCTGTGAAAAACGGGAATTGCCCACTGTTTGCATAAAATTCATATATAATTGGTCGTTGCTCCAATCGAGGTGAACCCAAAGCGATATGAAGCTTAAGAGATGTAAGTACGTTTTTGTTATAGACATGGTCACCTAGTTTGGCTTCTAAGTATGGTAATTAAGTCAAAATCAAAGGTGTAACTGTGTTGTGCTGTCCTGTGCAGCCCAGTTTTGGTGGTTTTGTTTATTTAACTTTAATGTTAACTTTTAACTTTGTATTTTGTTGACTCTTGGATAGAGTATGAATGAGGACGGAAATACTGTGGACTCAATTTAAGTTCGGGTTTGGGAGAAACATTTGAGGATGCGAGTTAGATAGAATTATCTGGAGTTCCTAGCCTGCTAATAAGTCTTATGAGTTCTTTTGGTAAAGAGATAGAACCTTAAGAGTGAACTAGGTTGCTAATAACCTAGACTTAAGCTGAGAGAGAATATTTATATTATGTCACTCATGTTGTAAGAAATTGATGCTTGAGAGTTTTTCGGGGTATAGAAAAGTAGTTCAAAGGAGTTGGGTGTTTACCTAATACTTCTCTTGGATTGGAGGATTTAAGTTGTAAAATGGATTTATATTATTAGTGTTATGATTAGCAGGAAGAAAGCGATGTTTAATAAATATTTGATGGTCGTGTGATGAACTTTGTGGTGTAGTTTGTAGTAGATTTATTATGAGATTAGTTGGCGATTTTTACGGTTAAGTAAGGTGAGGTTAATGTGGATGAACTTTCTTTATGGCGTTGTTTAAGTTAAAGAGTTGTTTTAGACTGTATGCTTGACTTTGCATGTTAAGTCGTTAATGATTTATATGATTGGTATTATGATTAGTGACAAGAAATTTTTAATAATTTTGACGGAATTGTAATGAATTCTTTTTGGCTTAGTTTTGTAGCGGAATTATCATGGGATTAATTGGTAATTATATTAGTTAGGTAATGTGAGAACGGTGTTGATGAATTTCATTTGCGGAGCGGTTTAAGTGAATCAAATGTTTAAGGGTTTGTGTTAGTATTTTTATGCTAAGTCAGAGATATAAGAAATTGATGTGATAACGAGTTTGTTATTTTATTAAGAAATGAATTGGTGTTGATATTATCGGATGGAAATCGGTATGAGTTATGGTGGTGAAGTTATTGAGATAGTTGAAATGTTTGAGATTGTGTTTTGTTTATATTCGAGAAATTAAGTTACTATTAGACTTTAATTTAATTTAATGATGATATATTGATTGGTGCGAAGAAGACGTAATTTGTTGAGCGCATCTGAAAGTTGTCATAAGGATTTTATGGTATCATTATTAGGGTATGATATTTTGGGTGTGGTATTTGTACAATTAAGAAATTTGCGTTGTAAGTTATGGTAGATGTGTAAGTCTTCTACTCCTCATCAAGTTTTGCAGTTATGTTAAGTGATGACAATAGATTGTTATTTCAAAACTATGTATGATAGGAGTTCTATTTGGAAGGTTCTTGATGGGAAGTCAAGATTGAAAGGTGAAATTGATTAAAGTATCGGGATTTAGAGACAATAATATGTTTATGTTTGGATGAATGATTTGGTGTCAAGTGCAATTAAGTATTGATGTGTGTTTTTCGTGGTTATGTTATGCTAGCATGAGAAATGGAAATGGTAGGATGAAGTATACGGGTTTGATAAAATTAAGAAACTTATCCGTGATATAAAATGATTTTTGTTGGGTATATTTTATTCCATGGAAGAGTATAAGAAATAGGTTGTAATTGCTAAGCAAGTTTTATATTGAAAATGTATGATTATCGTTGTTTTAAAGGGGCAGAATTTTTGTGTGGAATTAAAATTGTTGACGTTTTGGTAATATTGATAATAATGTAGTTGTTTGTAAAATGATTCTTTGATATTAACGTTATTGAGAATAACGTGAGTTTGCGTTAAGATATCAAGTTGGGTGATTATTATGGTTAGTCAGGAGTTTATTATGTTGTTATGGTGTAAATCTTATTGAAAACTCATGAATTTTATAGATCAGTGCACTTATTAATGGTATCAGGTTTAGACGGATTTTGAACTTCTAACTTGGGGTATTGGGTTAATTGGAGACGCAAAATAGAGTAATTTTGTTTTCTAGTTATTAATCGAGGTCGAAATTTTGCGCAGTGAAAGCGTGAGAGTTCATTAATATTGGTATTTTGATTTGGGAAGGTGGGTCCAAGTACAACAAAAAAAACTTCTAAAATGTTGATTTTTTTAAGTCATTTGGAGTTCTGGAAGACAATAATGTGTTGTATGAGTTTGGAAGCGATTTATGGTAATTAATTACCCTTGTTTGTTGCTTGAATGAATTCCGGGACGGAATTCTTTTAAGGGGGAGATGTTGTAATAACCGGGTATATTAAGGGTTTATTTAATTTTATTAGTTTGGTTTTAAAGGTAAGTTTAGGATTAATTTTATGGAGCTATAAGTAAGGGGTAAGTTTTAATTTTTATATGGGAGTTAAAGGGTATTTTTGACATTTATTAGAAGTTTGGGGTTTGATTGGTAAAAGTGATTAATAAAATCACCACAAATTGCCACCTTTTCATTTGAAAAATTAGGTGTCTCATTTTTTAGGAGACAATCTCTTATGTATATGTGTGTGTGTTCATGTGTTGTATGGTAAAGAGAAAGAGAGAGTGAGGTGTCATCCCATAAAAACATTTGTAATATTTAAGTGTGTGTGTGTGGGTTTTATTCACGAAAGAGAGAAGAGAGAAAAGGAGTTAGATATTTTATTTTAGTGTACGTGTGTATGTGTAAGAAAAGGAAAAGTGAGAGAAAGTCCTTTCATGGAATACATTGTAATAACTTTGTTTTATTTATTAGAAGTCTAGGGGTTGGTTTTGTTATTTGCCTATAAATGGAGGTTTGTTTTGAAACTGTGGATATAAATATCCACCATCACCGTCTCATCTTGTGGTTAAGAAAAAAAGAGAGTTTCTTTTAGTTAAAAAAAATGATATTGAATTATAAAGGTTTCTTCACCTTTGTTTGATTACGCCAACTTTTCTTGCACTCTTTCCTTTCATTTTTATTTTCATGTTTGTATGGTGGCGAGAGTTCTTTGGGGGATAAATGCTTTAGTATATGTCGATGGAGTTTTTGGCGGTTCCACTCCGAAGATCTTGTTATTCGATTGTGAAGTCTAATATTTGGGGTGATCATGCGAATAGAAGTTGACGGTATATATTATATTCTGGTGAGTTTTTCTTTTAACCATTTTCGAACTGAAATGCATTTATTATAAATGGTTAATTTATGATGTGAATGATATCGGTATGTGAGTTTTACTTTAAAATGTTTTCAACTGGGATACATATATATGTGATATATATATGAGTTAGATATGTATGGATTGAGAATATGATACGTGGTGTGATTATATGTTTACGTTAAGAGATATATATATATATATATATATATTTATATATATATATATATATATATATATATATATATATGGTTGGAATGTGATGAAAGGTTTATAAATGAAAATATCATATATTGAGATATGATTTGGAATGCGATAAATAGTGTAATTGTGTGTTTATGTTGAAATATAATATGATGAGATATTATATTTATGTAAGTATTACACTACACGAGAGCACGCCGAACTATGCCGGTGGAAGTGTTGGTCGTAATTGTTGTACGGCGTTGTTGGTCGTAATTGTCGTACGGCGTTGTTGGTTGTAATTGTCGTACAACGTTGAATTATTAGTTGGCTTGCTACCAACTAATATGGCCATGGGAATGAGGAATGAGGATGAGTTGAGCACGGTGCACGAGTCTTGTTTGATATTTAAATACGTGTAGTATGTTTATATTCTACGAAAGGATTACTAAAGGTTTATATAAACTATTTTGATACAAAGGATTTACATAAAAAGGTTTTATAACGATTTTGGAAAGGACCGGGATTAACTCACTAGACCCGTTTGGTCTAACCCTCATTTTGTTTTCAAAAATATGTTTTCCAGGTTGAGGATCGGCGAAGGAAAGGGATAAGAATAGGAAGCTTTTGATGGACGTTGATTAAGAAACTTTTATGAATTTTGTAGTTTCGAGACCGAAGGGACCGTTTGTGATTTATTATGTATTTTCTTTTATGAATGTAACAATGTTATGCAATATATGTTATTTGAAGCATGTTTGGGAAACCGGGTCGTTACATTACCTGCGTTTGCCATGACTGGAGATCGTAAGAAAAATGTAAGTCGTCTTTTACTAACGACTATAAATAGCAACCTGCGTTTTAAGTCGTAGAGACTTTGGTTTCTCACGATGTAAATCGTAAGACCTGTATTCATATGATCTTGCGAGCCTGTAATGTAAAATCGGGGGTGGTCGTTGCTTTTGACCAATGATCTTTTGATGCTTGAATCAACGATCATATATTAGATCAAAATAATTAAACGAGGAGAATATTCTTAGAGTATATATATAGAGTTGTTCTAAGTGGGACGTCACAGTTACCCGTTACACGGAGTCGATAGGCGCCTTTTTCCGAGGACTTTTGAAATCACATGCGGTATTTTTCAGTTTGTGAAGGGTGCTCCGAGCCCTCGAGTCCCTTGGATGATGCGATACATGCGATACTTTGACGGAACATTTTTTTTATCAGGGCTTGAATCTGGCTTCAAGTCGCACTCAATTCCGATTGAAGTTGAATCAGGGGATCTTGACAATCTGCCATATACCTGAAAAAAACTTTATGAGATCGTTAGAGCGATATGTGCGTTGGCTTGAGATTTTCTCTAGATGGGGTCCCACGGATGGCGCCAAACTGTTAATGCCAAAAATCGCACAAAAGTACAACTTGAGGTCGATGTGGACATTTAACAACTAAAGAAACGTATCTCAAGCCAACTAACACAATTGTGAGGAAAACGTAAATAAGACGAGAGATTTGGTGACGCGGAAAACCCCAAAACGAGGGAAAAAAACCACGATCGACTCTGTAAGAGTCGACAGTGCACTATGGTTCGCCAAACAGGGGCAAAATTCCTTTTGTGACAGATGATATGTGTACAATAGGTTACAAATGAAGTAAAAATACACTTAGTCGTGTGTAAAAGGTGTGCGTCGTGTGTTAAACGTGTGAAACAAGTTGTTGTCGTGCGGCTTGAACTGTTGTCGTGCGGTTTGAACTGTTGTTGTGCGGTACTTGCGTTAGCGACGTGTGCTCGAATGTGAGAGAGAAATGTAGAAGTAGATGAGAATGCAGTTGTATATCTAGATGAATTCGTCCCTTTGCTCGAGGTTGGAGTATGTCTTTATATAGGTTTCACCGGTCATTAATGTGTCTTGATGGCTTGATTTTATAACCGCTGTCGGGCCTTTAATGCGCTTTGATGTTTGGTTTTGTAACCGTCGTCGACTCTTTAATGTCATTAAGGGCTCGTCCGTTACTAACCGTTTGTGCCATGAATGCTCATAGACCTGCATTAATGAACAGAGGAAATGGTTGTCGACCATTAAGGGTTAGCGAAATCGTAAGACCGTCTTAAGTTCTGGACGTTGTTTGGGCAAAAAATCACGTCGCTCGACCGCGACCAGAACAGGTAAGACGTATGATTAAGGACTATATCTTGTATTAAGATAAGGTCTCGACAAAGACCTAGAACACCATCGTCGTCCCTCATAAAAGGTAAGTCGAGAGTTCCTTACGACGCTCGACCATAGCGTCGCCCGATCCGCACGACTATTATATAAGGACGTGCGACTTCGACCAAAGCTAACGTTAACCATGACCGTTTATTAAGTGTTTAATGCAGGAGTAAAAGTCATTAAGGAGCAACGACTATAACCGACGCAATCATTAAACAGCCGGCGACCGTAACGGACGAAGATCATTACTCCGGCGACCGTTTCCAACCGTTAAGGCCATTAAAGGAACATTCATGGATGAAGCTAAAGACGCGAAGAATATAAATATCAATCTCAATCAACATTTCAACACATCGAATATCCGGCGATTAACAACCGAAGCAATATTCAAGAACACCTGAAGTGAAGAACCATTATTCTAACTATCGCTCTCGACGCATGACAACAACCCTCGACCAACAGTTCACACTTTGTTTCGTACACGACAAACACCTATTTTTACATTCAAACACTTGTACTTTACATTTCGAAGCATTTCCTTCATTTGTATTGTAATCTCTGTATGATCGACACCAGTATCCAAGGACATCGCCCCTGATTGGCGACCATAGTATAGCGACGACATCCACTGTCGTCCGCAGGTTTTTTCCTCGATTGAGGTTTTTCCGGCGTCATCAAATCCCTTGTTTCTTTATTTTATTTATCGTAGCACGTCTCGTCGAAAGATTCTTTCTTTATTTGTTTAAGTCCACATCGACCTTAAGTTGCCCCTTTGGTGCGATTTTTGGCATTAACAGTTTGGCGCCATCCGTGGGACTACATCTAGAGAAAATCCTCGACGAACGTGCATTCTACTAATAGTTTCTTGGAGTTTCTTCTGTTTTCTGTCGCAGGAAAATGGCGGATAACGGGAATCCAGAACAAGCCGTTATACCAGTACACGCAAGTTTAGAAAATGCACAAAACTCCCCAGCAGCTGTCGATGAGTATCATTTGGAGGAAATCGTTCTAGATCAAAGCAAACCCGATCAAAAGATTCTTGTGGGTTCATCCCTTGATCCCCACATTAAAGAAAAACTCATATCCTTTTTGCAGGAACATGCTGATTGCTTCGCCTGGTCACATGAAGATATGGTCGGTATTGACCCCAATGTCATTGCTCATAAGCTTAACGTCGATCCATCGTTCAAACCTATCAAGCAAAAACGTCGCAAGTTCACTCCTGAAAGAAATAAAGTAATAAATGATGAGTTCGACAACCTCCTCAAGACAGGAAAGATTCGGGAGGTAAAATATCCTGATTGGCTCGCTAACGTCGTGGTCGTAGCCAAGAAGAATGGAAAATGGAGGGTCTGTATCGACTTCACCGATCTCAATAAAGCCTGTCCAAAGGATCCATTCCCGTTACCTCATATTGACGCCATGGTCGATGCAACCGCGGGGCATGAGTTATTAACGTTCATGGACGCCTATTCTGGATACAACCAAATTTTAATGCACGTTGACGACCAAGAGAAAACCGCTTTCATGACGGATCGAGGTATTTATTGTTACAAAGTTATGCCTTTCGGACTAAAAAATGTAGGTTCTACCTACCAACGGCTGGTAAACAAGATGTTCAAAGACCATCTTGGAGACACGATGGAGGTATATATCAACGACATGTTAATGAAGTCGAAGCAAGCGATTGATCACATTGATCACCTCAGGCAATCGTTCGACATCCTCTAGAAGTATAACATGAAGCTCAATCCGACGAAATGTTCTTTTGGCGTTAGTGCCGGGAAGTTCCCGGGTTATATGGTCACTCGTCGAGGCATTGAGGCTAACCCCGACCAAATCAAGGCCATCATTGAGATCAAATCTCCTCGAAATTTCAAAGAAGTCCAGAAACTCACCGGTCGAGTAGCAGCTCTAAACAGGTTTATCTCCCGATCTTCAGATAAATGTCATCTATTTTATAATGTCCTCAGGAAAAATAGGGGCTTCGACTGGACCAATGATCATGAACAAGCCTTGCAAAAACTCAAGGAATACATGGCGTCGCCTCCTCTGTTGTCAAAACCTCACGATCATGAGATCCTACAGTTGTATTTGGCTGTCAGCCCAAATGCAGTAAGTGCTGTCCTGACACGAGAAGATGAAAAACAGCAATTGTCGATCTATTATGTAAGTAAATCACTTTTAGACGCAGAAACCAGGTATTCCTATATGGAAAAATTACTCTTATCACTAGTCACTGCTGCTAAAAAACTACGTCATTACTTTGAATCACATCCTATTACTGTAGTGACTAACTTCCCTCTTAAATCTGTCTTAAGAAAACCCGAGTTGACAGGTCGCTTAGCAAAATGGAGTATATATCTAAGCAGTTATGACATCGATTTTAAACCCAGGACCGCGATCAAATCGCAAGCCTTGGCAGATTTTATCGCCGATTTCAGCCCTGAGTTAGAAAAAGAAGCAGAACTCAAAGTGTCCGTTGTGGCGACTCGCGACGACGTACCTTGGATTCTACATGTCGATGGATCATCCAACATTAGAGGCTCTGGATTAGGCGTCGTCTTAAAGTCGCCACAGGGGGGGAAGATGGTATACTCGGTCCGGTGCGACTTCAAAACCACCAATAACGAGGCTGAGTATGAAGCCCTGATCATGGGAATGAATATGGCCCACGACTCGGGGGCAACCGCACTGCATGTCAAGAGCGATTCCCTGCTGGTAGTAAATCAGATCAATGGAGAATTCGCAGCCAAGGATTCAAAAATGACAGCATATCTAAGCGTCGCAAAAGAAATTTCCAAAAAATTTAAATCTTTTTCTATTGAACAGATTCCGCGAGACCAGAACACTCAGGCCGACGCATTGGCAAACCTTGGGTCCGCTTTAGTTGAACCAATATTTGATGTTATTCCTATGATTCACCTGGCAATGTCGTCCATTGGAAATACAGACGTCATCCAGATCGAAGACGAAGAAGATGATTAGTCACGCGACATTTGAAATTTCCTCGTGCACGACCAACTCCCCGAAGACAAAATGGAGGCTCGAAAACTCAGATTTAAAGCATCTAAGTACGTCATGATCAAAAATAAGCTTTATCGGCGATCATCGACGGGCTTAAATTTAAGGTGCGTCATCAGCAAAAATCAAGCCCAGAAAATCCTCCAAGAGATGCACGACGGCGAATGTGGTAATCATTCAGGAGGTCGTAGTTTAGCTAATCGTATATCCCGACAAGGATATTTTTGGCCAACACTGCGACAAGACGCCATCAAGTATGTCCAGAGTTGCGACCCCTGTCAACGACACTCAGGTATGTCTCATAAACCCTCGGAACCTTTGCACTCGACGCTTATCCCATGGCCCTTCATGAGGTGGGGAATGGATATCGTCGGCAAGCTGCCACCTGCTCCAGGACAAAAGGTATTCCTCCTCGTACTTACTGATTATTTTTCCAAGTGGGTCGAAGCGGCTGCTGTTAATTCCAAAAATCGCACCAAAGATGCCAAAAATTGCATTAAACTGTCTTATGCCGAAAATCATATAAAAATACGATTTAAGGTACGGTTTCGGACCTTATCAACTAAAGATTGAACCATTGAAATAAGCAAGAAAAAATACGAAGGAAATGTAGACGAGACAAGAGATTTTGATGACGCAGGAAAAACCCCGAACGAGGGAAAAAACCTGCGGACGACAGTGGATGTCGTCGATGTACTTTGGTCGCCAATCAGGGACGATGTCCTTGCGTCGATCGTACAGATGATTACAATACAAGTGAAGGAAATGCTTCGAAATGTAAAGTACAAGTGTTTGTAATGTAAAATAGGTGTATGTCGTGTGAGAAAACAATGTGTCGTGAGTGGTTGTCGTACGCCGAGAGCGAATGTCGTGCGTCGAGAGTGATTCTTTGAGAGAGAAACTCTTTTCTTCGTGTGTTCTTGAGTTCACCGTGTGGTTCTGGAATTTGGGTGTGATTTTTTACCCAAACAGTTAGCCCCCCGAGATCTGAATTTCAAAGCCATTGGAATTTCAGATCTCGCACTAATGCGTTGCTACGGAGACGTGTTACTTTGCTAAGATCATCAGAAGAAAAACTGACTTGGTCAGCCAAAGAAGGCGACGCAAGTTGCGCTTGCCTTTCGAGGCCGGGAAAGAATGCCCCGACAGCTGGGTCGGGAATCTTGAAGAAGACAAGGACGGTAGTCTTGAAGGAACCGTCTTCGAGGGCTGACGTTTCGTCGAGAGTTGTCATGCCTAAGTAGGCGAGGGCGTCATCCAGCCATTCTGGGGCGATGGACGCGACACCAACAAGTTCGGCGCTTCCGGCGACAGTGACGAAGCTAGTGTCCAAGGTGTTGTCCCCAGCGTCTGCCGACAAGGGGGACGGGTTATCGGCCGATGGTGTCCTAGACGGGACGACGTTGTTGGTGTCCTAGACGGGACGGCGTTGTTTCCTCATCTGAGGAAATATTTGCTCCCGTCTTTCAGGGAGCGTTTTCCTATCGAGGAGACAGGGGTCCATGTCGTCAGGTTGGTGTTCCTAGTCGACGTGGTCAAGTGATCTGGCGTTCACAGCCGATACGGTCGTTAGAGACATATGTTCTGGCGTTCCCAGCCGATATGGTCGTTATAGACCTTTGAGTACAAAGAGTCGTGCGACTTGGGCATCCATTGTAATACAACGATTAGAACGTAAGTCATAAGATTTTCATATTTCTGAATCGTATAAGCAAACATAAGCGCATGCGATCAAAGCATTCATTCAGAACACGAATTTTTTCTAAGTTAAAGAACTTAGATTGGGGGGTCGCTAAACCTTACGATCGTGTGATTTGATCATACGATGAACTTGGATCTTGTGTTCCTGTAGTTATACAATCGAGTCGTCTAATAGAACTGATTGTTTATATCGTGCGATTTTACTGAAGTCGTATGATAGACTTAGTAACTTATGTCTTGCGATCCTGCGATAAAACAATGTCAGAGGTTGGTCGTTGGCTAGCCAACGACCCTCCGATGCTTAAGTCTGTAATCGTCGTGATAAAAAAAATCGTATGAAAAAAAGGAAAAGGACTTAGAGGAAATACCTTTTTAGATGCGTTTCATTCCAGCTGCTTGGGATATCTCGACCGTCGAGGGTTTGGAGCCGATAGGCACCTTTACCCACAACTTCTAAGATATGATAAGGACCTTTCCACTTAGAGAAAAGTTTACTTGCATTAAGCTTTTGAGTGCTTTGAAACACTCGTCGGAGGACGTAGTCGCCTTTTTAAAGACTTTTGCTTGTGATTATACGGTTAATCTGGCGACTTGCCTTTATTGGCAATCATGAGATTAAAATGTGCGAGTCACACTTGTTGGCGACTTTTACGCTTTGACATGCGTCTTACCATAACTGGTGATTGTGAAATTCAATGTATAAATCGTCTTTATTGACGACATATGTCATGACTAGTGATCGTGCGATTTCAACATGTGAGTCGCTGTAATACCCCGGGTAAATCCGTTAGTTAAAAATTCAATTCCGTTATGTTTATTTAACCTTAAAGTTACTATTTAGGGTAAGTTTGGATAAGTTTATAAGATAAAGGTGTTTTAGTCTTTAATGAAGAGTTTAGGGGCTAGATGGGTAAATTAAGTTAATAATATCTGATTAGGTGTCAAGTTATCCTCACATCAGCAGAAAATCAGTAGGTGTATGTGTGTGTTTTGAGAGAAAAAGGGAGAAGAAGAAAAGAAGGGTAAAGGCATCAAATTGATTCATTTGGAAGTGTTTGAGGTATGTTTTCTTTACATATTATGTGTATAATTGATAGCTGAATGTTTCTATCGGAGTAGAATAGTTAGAATTACTTCTGTTAATGATTCAGTCGATTTCTGGGTGAAAATGGGATAAACAGTCAGAGGTGTCCGGATAATATGAAGGTATCCGGGTAGTTTTTTGGGTGGTGTCCGGGTAGTTTATTGATAGTGTCCGGATGATTTGTTTGAGAGTTTCCGGGTGATTTAGAGTCCGGATGGCGTCCGGATTCCTTGTGTTGTCCGGATAAGTCGTGTTGTCCGGATTAGTCTTGCTGTCCGGATTACTGAGGTTGTCCGGAAAAGTCATGTTGTCCGGGTTGTTTGGGTTGTCCCGATAACTTGGCTGTTTGGGTAATTTTGAGGATAAAAGTTATGTAGATGTATCTAGAGTCCATAACCTGCTAGTAAGTCTTATACATGAGTTGGTAAGGAGATATTTGTATGTAAATGGTTTCAGATTCTGAGGTATTTGGATAAAGGAACGGATAGCTCGGAGAAAGGCTTGGAAGCGTATTTTAAGCATTCAAGGTGAGTTTTGCTTTAAAACGTTTTTGAACTGGAATACATATATATGTGTATATATATGAGATGATTATGTGGTAAGAATATGATTATGTGTATATAAATGACAATATGATGTAATGAGATATATATTGTATTTATATAAGCTTTGCACTACACGAGTGCACTTGTTACCGGGTTCCGGTGTGCGGACCGGTGTGTAGCCGGGTTCCGGTGTGCGGACCGGTGAGTAGTCGGGTTCCGGTGTGCGGACCGACAGGTAGCCGGGTTCCGGTGAGCGGACCGGTTGTTGATTTATTAGTTGGCTTGCTACCAACTAATATGGCCATTTGTGGAGGAATAAGGTGAATGAGATGTACACGATGCACGAGTCTGGATTGGTATTTAAATACGTGTGGTATGTTTATATTTTACGAAAGGATTATCAAAGGTTTATCTAAACTATTTTGATATAAAGGATTTACATAAAAGGTTTTATAATGATTTTGGAAAGGACCGGGATTAACTCACTAGACCCGTTTGGTCTAACCCTCATTTTGTTTTCAAAAATATGTTTTCCAGGTTAAGGATCGGCAGGAGAGGATGAAGTGTAGGAAGCTTTTGATGGATGTTGATTAAGAAGCTTTTATATATTTTGTAATGTCGAGACTAATGAGACCGTACTTGGTTTGTTATGTAACTTTTGTTGAAAGTCAATGATATGTATGAATGTTATGTATTATGATGTATGTTATGGGATTTGGGTCGTTACAAATGGTATCAGAGCCCTAGTTTAAGGGATTTAGGTATTTGTACCCGTACCTAGACTTAAACTGCATGTGAAGTAGGATGTCCTTGATATATTAGAACCTTGGGATGCTAAGTATAAAAGGTAGAAGGAACATCATGTAAGGTAATTTCAGATTACACCTGGCCAGTGTAATTGTGATCTTACAGGTGCATGTTTGGACTGGGATACCTTATTATATGGGGTATGTGCTTATGTGTATATTAATCTTGTCTGAATCTACAGAATGGCAAGCGGTACTAGAAATACGACTAGAGAGGGAGGAAGAAATCCTAATAGAACGAATCCAACAGTCGGGACAAGGGGAAGAGGAAGAGAAAGAGGTAGGGGCAGAACCGGAGGTAGAGTTCAGGGGCAAGGTACGGAGTTTATTACAAGAAACGATCTGATGGCGGAGATGGGAAGACTTCAAGCAAATACCCAGACTATGTTCGACCATGCTCGTCATACTGAAACACCAGATCCTGGTTTGGAAGACGAAATGCCCATTACACCTACGGTTATACCAGTGTCAAGAAGGTGTGATTACAAGATGTTCTTAAACTGTAGACCTCCAACTTACTCAGGAGATAGAGACCCAGTGAAGGCGATGAGATGGTTAAAAGAAATAGAAGCCATCTTCAAGACCAGTAAGTGTGCGGATGAGGACAGAGTATTATACGGAACAGCGATGTTGAAAGCAGAAGCTCTGTACTGGTGGGAAGCTCACATTGATTCCACAAGGTCGGATGTATACTCTACTTTTACTTGGGACGAATTCACAACAGCATTCAAAGGACAGTTTTGTTCTCAAGCAGCAGTTAGACAATTGGAAGAGGAGTTCATGAACCTACACCAGCGAAGTTTATCGGTTAGGGATTACACCGCTCTCTTTCTGGAGAAGTCTCGCTTTGCAGAGTACTATGTTGCCACGGAGGCTCTAAAGATGGAAAGGTTTATTTTTGGATTAAATGCAGAAATTAGAAAGCTAGTGACTGCAAGAGGACCCGATACCTTCTCAGCCGCAGTGGATGCCGCGGAAAATGTGGAACAGGATAACCAGAGAGACGTTGGTGATAAGAGTGCTGGGAAAAGAAAACTGGAAGAAACGATGTACGATTCGGAAGAATATGAATCCCCGAGGTCTGATAGTTATTCACCTTTCAGACCAGTTAAAAGACCATGTACAAAATGCAACCGTGTGCATCAAGGAAACTGTTATGTGGATTCCCGAAGTTGTTACAAATGTGGAAAGACTGGTCACATAGTTAGAGACTGTTGGGTAACTCGATTATCTTTCGTTTGCAATTCCCCGGATCATATTCAGGCAGATTGTCCGCAATGGAAAGCACAGCAGGGTAGTATGACGGTAAGACCAACGAGTGTTAGACCGGGAGAGGAACAAGGGCCTGAGGTACCGAAAGCAAAGGGTCGAGTTTTTCAGATGACGGAACAAGAGGTGGAAGAAAGTCCTGATGAGGTTACAGGTATATTTCTATAAACTCTATACGTGATAAGGTGTTATCTGACTTCGGTGCAAACCGATTCTTTTGTGTTTTCAATTTTATTATTTGTGTTAGAAAAATATTTGATAATTGTGTTAGAGATATAGAAGGGTGTGTTTAATTATTGTTGTTCTAATCTGTTAGTGTGGAGTGTGATGGCTTGAGTGTAAAGAATAATAGCGGTATGTAGAACGTGATGAATTGTGTGTGGAAGGTAACGATAGTGCGTAAAGTCTTGACCTAGTCATGAAGGCGACAGTTTAGTATGTTGTGTAGATTATACTTAATGTGATCGTTGACGCTATCAAGAAAGGTATTGTTTAAATGTGTGGGGTAATGTGGATAAGATGGTGGCAGTTTATAATTAGTGAATGTGCGAGGTGTAGTAGTGATGAATTTCGTGAGATTAAGTGGTGGATTTGTGAGGATATGGAGTGAGTATAAGTGGAAACCTCTGCTCGGAATTTTGTTTGTAAGTTGTGTGAAGGTGTCAAAAGTATGTGGGGAGAGGTATGGATGTCTAGGCGGTGTGTAGTAGTGTTATTCAAGAATAAGAGAATGGAGTGGCAGTAGATAGTTAGCTAAAGAATAGGGTATTACCGTTTGAGAAATGGAAAATGTGAAGTTATTTTGAGCATTGAGTATGATTTCGGATTGACTCGATTAAGCTTCTGATATGAGGTATGGTGAAGTTGTTAGTAAAGTATAGTAGTTGTTGAAATTAGGTGCGTGCAATTGGTTTGGAGGCGAAAGAAAGATAGCTTATAGGATCTGTTAAGAGTGAGTACTTTCTAGTGTGCTATCCTTAGAGAAAACATGTTTTATGTTGAGAAGAGAATGGGAGGAAGTAGTCGAATGTAATGATCAGAGTGAAGGACCATTGGATAGGACATGATAGTAGTTACCCTCGTTTATTGCTTAACCGAATTCCGGGACGGAATTCTTTTAAGGGGGAGATAATGTAATACCCCGGGTAAATCCGTTAGTTAAAAATTCAATTCCGTTAAGTTTATTTAACCTTAAAGTTACTATTTAGGGTAAGTTTGGATAAGTTTATAAGATAAAGGTGTTTTAGTCTTTAATGAAGAGTTTAGGGGCTAGATGGGTAAATTAAGTTAATAATATCTTATTAGGTGTCAAGTTATCCTCACATCAGCAGAAAATCAGTAGGTGTATGTGTGTGTTTTGAGAGAAAAGGGGAGAAGAAGAAAAGAAGGGTAAAGGCATCAAATTGATTCATTTGGAAGTGTTTGAGGTATGTTTTCTTTACATATTATGTGTATAATTGATAGCTGAATGTTTCTATCGGAGTAGAATAGTTAGAATTACTTCTGTTAATGATTCAGTCGATTTCTGGGTGAAAATGGGATAAACAGTCAGAGGTGTCCGGATAATATGAAGGTATCCGGGTAGTTTCTTGGGTGGTGTCCGGGTAGTTTATTGATAGTGTCCGGATGATTTGTTTGAGAGTTTCCGGGTGATTTAGAGTCCGGATGGCGTCCGGATTCCTTGTGTTGTCCGGATAAGTCGTGTTGTCCGGATTAGTCTTGCTGTCCGGATTACTGAGGTTGTCCGGAAAAGTCATGTTGTCCGGGTTGTTTGGGTTGTCCGGATAACTTGGCTGTTTGGGTAATTTTGAGGATAAAAGTTATGTAGATGTATCTAGAGTCCATAACCTGCTAGTAAGTCTTATACATGAGTTGGTAAGGAGATATTTGTATGTAAATGGTTTCAGATTCTGAGGTATTTGGATAAAGGAACGGATAGCTCGGAGAAAGGCTTGGAAGCGTATTTTAAGCATTCAAGGTGAGTTTTGCTTTAAAACGTTTTTGAACTGGAATACATATATATGTGTATATATATATGAGATGATTATGTGGTAGGAATATGATTATGTGTATTTAAATGACAATATGATGTAATGAGATATATATTGTATTTATATAAGCTTTGCACTACACGAGTGCACTTGTTACCGGGTTCCGGTGTGCGGACCGGTGTGTAGCCGGGTTCCGGTGTGCGGACCGGTGAGTAGTCGGGTTCCGGTGTGCGGACCGACAGGTAGCCGGGTTCCGGTGAGCGGACCGGTTGTTGATTTATTAGTTGGCTTGCTACCAACTAATATGGCCATTTGTGGAGGAATAAGGTGAATGAGATGTACACGATGCACGAGTCTGGATTGGTATTTAAATACGTGTGGTATGTTTATATTTTACGAAAGGATTATCAAAGGTTTATCTAAACTATTTTGATACAAAGGATTTACATAAAAGGTTTTATAATGATTTTGGAAAGGACCGGGATTAACTCACTAGACCCGTTTGGTCTAACCCTCATTTTGTTTTCAAAAATATGTTTTCCAGGTTAAGGATCGGCAGGAGAGGATGAAGTGTAGGAAGCTTTTGATGGATGTTGATTAAGAAGCTTTTATATATTTTGTAATGTCGAGACTAATGAGACCGTACTTGGTTTGTTATGTAACTTTTGTTGAAAGTCAATGATATGTATGAATGTTATGTATTATGATGTATGTTATGGGATTTGGGTCGTTACAGTCGCCTTTATTGGCGACCGAAAATTTTAACCTGGCAACCGAGAATTTTAATCTGTGTTTGCCATGACTGGCGATCATAAAATTAAAAAGGTGAGTCGTCTGTATTGACGACTACAAATTGCAACCAGCGCTTGCCATAACTGGCGATAATAAGATTTAACACGCGGATCGTCTCTTATTGACGATTATAAATCGCAACCTGCGTTGGCCATAACTGGCGATCATAAGATTAAAAAAGATGTGAGTCTCTTATTGATGACTATAAATCGTAAGAGCTGCGATGTAAGTCTTAGAGACTTTCATTTTTTCACGATATAAATCGTAAAACGAGCCTGCAATGTAAAATCGGGGGTGGTTGTTGGATTGACCAATGGTTCTTTGATGCTTAAATCAACATTTAGATCATAATAATTGAACGAGGAGAATATACTTAGAGTATATATATAGAGTTGTTTTACCATATTCAGTTACCGTAACTTGGAGTCGATAAGTGCAATTTTCCAAAGACTTTTGAAATCAAAGATATGGTATTTCCCATTTTCGATGGGCGTTCCGAGCCCCCGAGTCCTCGGATGATGCGATACATGCGATACATTGAACATTTTTTGATTAGTATCTTCCAACTCCGCTTGGATCTTCGTCGCGTGGTCGAGACTTGAAGTCGATAAATAGAAAACGAATATCTGCATAAGATGAAAAGCTAGTACTACGATGTCCATTTCAAAAGAAATCCTTAGTTGGGCCCCACGGTGGGCGCCAAACTATTAATGCCAAAAATCGCACCAAAGATGCCAAAAATTGCATTAAACTGTCTTATGCCGAAAATCATATAAAAATACGATTTAAGGTACGGTTTCGGACCTTATCAACTAAAGATTGAACCATTGAAATAAGCAAGAAAAAATACGAAGGAAATGTAGACGAGACAAGAGATTTTGATGACGCAGGAAAAACCCCGAACGAGGGAAAAAACCTGCGGACGACAGTGGATGTCGTCGATGTACTATGGTCGCCAATCAGGGGCGATGTCCTTGCGTCGATCGTACAGATGATTACAATACAAGTGAAGGAAATGCTTCGAAATGTAAAGTACAAGTGTTTGTAATGTAAAACAGGTGTATGTCGTGTGTGAAAACAATGTGTCGTGAGTGGTTGTCGTGCGCCGAGAGCGAATGTCGTGCGTCGAGAGCGATTCTTCGAGAGAGAAACTCTTTGCTTCGTGTGTTCTTGAGTTCACCGTGTGGTTCTTGAATTGTGTGATGTCCCCCTTCTTTTGATGTCCGAAGGCCTTTATATAGCTTCGACTGGTAATAAATGAGCTTTATGGCTGGTCTCGTAACCGCTGTCGGACATTAAATGCGAATTGATGACTTGGCTTTGTAACCGCTGTCGAGTCTTTATTGTCATTGATGAGCTTGGCCGTTATTGACCGTCGTGCCATAATGCTTGTGGACCTGCGTTAATGAACAACAGAAATAGATGTTTGACTGTTAACGGTTAGTATACGACCGTCGACAGAAGACTGTCGACGTTAGACCAACGAGTCGTAACTGGCGACATACGACTAACAACGTAGGACTAATAGCGTAAGATTAACGATGTGAGAGGTGCGATACGTGACGTGCGATCATTAGATGTAAGATGACTATTGACGCAAGATGCCAATTATCGTGGTTATTTAAAGTATGTCGGGGGTATGATAATAATGGGTATTATCATTGTCGGTCGGGGGTAACCAATGTCCATGGGTCATGTCGAGGGGATTTCCCAAGTCGGTGGAGGGTGTGATTTTTTACCCAAACAGCTGCTTTCTCCCAAATCAGGGATAAATAAGTCATCTCTTTTATCCAAACTAATATCATATGCAGGTTTAGAATTCCGTCCGAGATTGTGTGCGACAATGGATCCCAATTCATAAGCGACAGGACCCAACAGTTCTGCGATGACAGGAATATCAAGCTAACAACCTCAACTCCCAGATATCCTCAAGCCAATGGACTTGCGGAATCGAGTAACAAAACTATTACAGCTTCGATCAGGAAATGGTTGAAAGCTGCAAAGGGAAGATGGGTCGAAGAACTCCCTTCGATCATGTGGGCAAATCGCACGACGCCACGCACGTCCACAGGACAAACCTCTTTCTCTCTCAGCTACGGCTGCGAAGCAGTCCTACCGGTCGAGGTCCAACTCCCAACCTCAAGGCACACTTAATCAGAATGGCGTCGCAGAAGCAAGCGGTCGAACGGTATTTCAACAAACATGTCAAGATCAAAGTCTTTCAAGAAGGCGATTATGTTCTTCGCCGAGTGTTCCAAAACACTCAAGAACCCAACGCGGGAAAACTTTCAATCAAGTGGGAAGGCCCGTACCGTATCTCTGAAGTCGTTGGTAAGGGAGCCTATCGACTCCAGACCCTCGACAATCAAGAGATCCCGCGTAGTTGGAATGCGACGCATCTCAAAAGATATTTCTTTTGAGATTACTTCTTTCTCATACAAATTGTTACTTGAAAATAAACATCATAGGATCGAAAGATAATTACGGGAACGCACAACATAGATGCCCAAGTTCACGAATCGATCGTCTTATCACGGGGGCATCTAAATTTCGCCGTACGATTGGTAGGTTTTAATGACCTCTCAATAAAAGTTTCTAAACTTTGAAAATTTTTCATATTCATCGATGATATATATTCATGATTGTCAATACAATTCAAAATGTCTGAGTTATACTCATCATATTGCAAAGAATGCCTAAGTCGCACGATTCTTCGCTCATTTTACAGACGATAACATGTTCACAGAACGAACAGTTATACAAAGACAGACTAAAACTCATTACACACTAATAAGCTGGAGCGTAAACTACATAAAACAAAAAATGTGGAGAAGAGTGTCAGTCGTATGTTCTGCCCGGAGTCTTGACCTTCGAGATCGTGGCAGCGTCAAAACATGTTAATGCAAGGATCAAACGAGTATGTTAGGAATTGTTTTCCAGCTCCTTACGCCATAATATTCTAAGAATGTGGATCTAAAGATTAATGTTAAGGCTGGAACATCTGTTTTCTGACGAGTGACCTCCACTCCAATATTGTTCCCGTCTTGACACACTTAATGAAAAGAAACAGAAGCATCTGTCAAATACGAAGGGAACACGTTAGCAAAACATAAAAACGAAAGAACATCGATAATACAAGTTTTGAAAGAAAAACTTACAAGGAATGCCAGTTCGGCTAAACACAGCCCTATCTCTTCAATAGAGATCCTTTGAAAACACTCCTCGGAAACTAAGGGCTGATGTTTCCCCAGATGCGGAAGTGACTTCATCCTGACGAGGACGTAGTCAAACGAGAGGGACGGCGACAGCGCAAAGCTGATCACCATAAGTTCCTCCTCGTTCTCTCCCGTCTTTACACCCCCGCCCCTGTCGGCTGACGAAAGGGTTGACGTGGCAGAAGACATCGTTGCCAGGTGCGCAGAATACACAGACATCGTGTTCATCGTAACCAACATCGTCAACGATTCGGGTATCGCAACCCTTGATAGATCTCCAACCACCCAAAATTTGAACAAAGTCGAGATTCTAGAGAAGGGCCTCATCAGAAATAGAAAACTTTTAAAGAAAATCTTTAAAGAAAACAACCCACTGTGATCTCTATTTATGCAGGAAATCACAACAAGTCGAGTCCGCTGATGATCAACATGCGTCCATACCTATCCGAATCTTCGACACCTGTCCTCGACAGCTGGTAAGCATCATCGCGCGTCAGTATGACATCACAACTTTTCAACTTCTCGTTCAGTTAAAGGCGAACCGGTCTAGTTCCACGACAACCAGGTAAGTCCCTAAACCCAGGTCATAAGTCTAAGCGTTCGACAAGCAAAATTAAAAACTTAAATTTGACATTCAATTTTCAAATTTTGGGGGCAAACTGTTTGGGCAAAAAATCACGTCGCTCGACCGCGACCAGAACAGGTAAGACGTATGATTAAGGACTATATCTTGTATTAAGATAAGGTCTCGACAAAGACCTAGAACACCATCGTCGTCCCTCATAAAAGGTAAGTCGAGAGTTCCTTACGACGCTCGACCATAGCGTCGCCCGATCCGCACGACTATTATATAAGGATGTGCGACTTCGACCAAAGCTAACGTTAACCATGACCGTTTATAAAGTGTTTAATGCAGGAGTAAAAGTCATTAAGGAGCAACGACTATAACCGACGCAATCATTAAACAGCCGGCGACCGTAACGGACGAAGATCATTACTCCGGCGACCGTTTCCAACCGTTAAGGCCATTAAAGGAACATTCATGGATGAAGCTAAGGACGCGAAGACTATAAATATCAAGCTCAATCAACATTTCAACACATCGAATATCCGGCGATTAACAACCGAAGCAATATTCAAGAACACCTGAAGTGAAGAACCATTATTCTAAGTATCGCTCTCGACGCACGACAACAGCCCTCGACCAGCAGTTCACACTTTGTTTCGTACACGACAAACACCTATTTTTACATTCAAACACTTGTACTTTACATTTCGAAGCATTTCCTTCATTTGTATTGTAATCTCTGTATGATCGACACCAGTATCCAAGGACCTCACCCCTGATTGGCGACCATAGTATAGCGACGACATCCACTGTCGTCCGCAAGTTTTTTCCTCGATTGAGGTTTTTCCTGCGTCATCAAATCCCTTGTTTCTTTATTCTATTTATCGCCGCACGTCTCGTCGAAAGATTCTTTCTTTAGTTGTTTAAGTCCACATCGACCTTAAGTTGTCCCTTTGTTGCGATTTTTGGCATTAACAGACGTTAGTCTTACAGAGCATACGACCGTTGCCGAAATATAAGACCATGTATATGACTGTAAATATCTTGTAAGACCTTATCTTAGTATAGGAATGGTCTTATGAAAATGTCGTAAGATTAGGTCGTAAAACCACTAAGTCGCTTAGACCAGGATGACGATGTCGCATGATTAGGTCGTAAGACCAGAGCGATATAAGACCGATGACAGGAGATTGTCGACGTAAGACCGACGAGTCGTAACTGGCGACACGTAACTGGCGACGTAAGACTAGTGTCGTAAGACTAATAACGTAAGACTAGTAGCATAAGACTAGTGACGTAAGGCTAGTGACGTAAGACTAGCGATATGCGACGTGCGACACATGATGTGCGACACGTGACGTGCGATCATTTAGATGTAAAATGACTATTGACCCAATATGTCTTTTAATAACCAATTATCGTGTGACGGGGATATGGCAATAATGGGTGTTACCTTTGTCGGTCGGGGGAATTTCTCAAGTCGGTCGAGGGTGTGATTTTTTACCCAAACAATACATACGCAAAGATCGAGGGGGAGCGGGAAATTTCCTGTAAAAGGGTTCATTTTCACATTTTTCTAAGTTTTCGGTAGCTTACCCGATAAGTTACCAGGTAACTGTGGTTACCGGGTCAGCTTACCGGATCTGATAAGTTACCGGATCGCTAACCCGGGAAGTGCCCCATATATAAATGAGTATCCGGGAACCAATATCATCACTTCACCCGGAAACCATCTCAAAAACCCCAAACTCTCTCTAAAACCCTTCGACTCGGTCACCCGTGATTTTCGATCAATTCCCCGTTTTCAGAATCCATACTCTCAGGTAATCACTCTCTATAGCTCATGTATGCTTTACGATCACTTTCATGCTCAAACATACCCGAATCGATGTCCATTTGATCGGTCCAGTGACCGTCTTGGGTTTCAAATACCCCGTTACGCATCGATTCGTATTCTGGTCGAGTTGTAAACTATATCTTATGGTTTGTGGCTTATATCTCATGAAGAACAATCTGAACCGCGTAGATCTAGTTTTAATTTTGTTGGTGGTTCGATTTTGTTACCATTGTATCGCATCCGGAAACCCTAGTTACCCGGTAACATTCATGTTACCCGGTAACTAGCAAGTTATCCGGTAACATCCAAGACCCCGGTAAGTTCCTATTTTTATATGATCCGGACACCTTGATCCCCGGTAACACATGTCGTCCGGATACTCTCGTATCTGGTAAGTTCGACATCTGGTAACTTCAAGATCCGGTAACCTCGTTGACTCCAGTAAGCTTATCTCATTCGGTAACCTATGTTTCATCCGGTAAGAAACCCTCACCCGGTAAGTTCCACTTTATCCGATAACCACATAATACCCGGTAACCACTATGCTTACCCGGTAACCCCTGTCTAGCAGGTCAGTTTTTTCTTGTCTGGATACCCTGTTTATCCGGACACTGCTCGAGTCCATTATCTTTGCATGTTTCAACCATTGGCAATCCCAATGTTCTGCTATTGCAGCCTGTCCTCAATCAACCGATGATTGAGCCGTTAAAATGCTAAGGTACGCACTTACGTTGATGTTATCCCATCCATCATCTAACACTGTACTTTACAGGTATTCTGAATGGCGGAACAACAAGAGCAGCAACAGCAGAACATTCCTCCACCTGAGGAAATTATAGACGATGCGGCGGACGAAGCCTTGGTTCCCGTTGACCATGACATAGAGATCAATCCGAACAACCACCATCTTGATGTTGTCGTATTCCGACCCGATCACCGAGTGGTCGTTGACATAATGCTCGGACACCCACTTCGCTGAGCACTGACCGCGACAACAGACGTGCCTCTCAAATATGTACATCAAGTATGGCACACGGCGAGAGTGGCAACTGTCAACAACGTTCAGACCATCACTGCCAACATCGATCACTACCCATTCACACTCACACTAGTGTCCTTCCGACGACTCTTATCACTCCCGGAACCGAATGCCGGAGGCCATGCCGCATACGCACCCACCATCGATGGCGTTACACTC
Source organism: Saussurea involucrata (assembly GCA_033807775.1). Classification (NCBI taxonomy): domain Eukaryota; kingdom Viridiplantae; phylum Streptophyta; class Magnoliopsida; order Asterales; family Asteraceae; genus Saussurea; species Saussurea involucrata. The sequence goes on along the minus strand of CM066321.1, from coordinate 68,113,574 downwards.
TATGCTGAGGTGCGTGCACTTGGATATAGACACGCCCTCGACCGCCCGTCAGCATTCACCCGGAAACACATCGCCCCGGTCTGGTACACACTTTTTTCCATCCTAAACCGGTGTCTATCCTCCCTATGGAATGGGATAGACCAATGCACTGTTGACTTCCTACGTCTATTTCGCGTGGTGTGCTATAATCGGCACATAGACTACGTAGCAGTGATCTGGCGTGAACTAGTGCAAGCAATCCGGCGGCTCCAAGAAGAAGTTCCTTCCATTTCCGCGGTTCCTCGCTCTAGCCGTTCGACAACATATGGATGCGAACCCTCTGATCCCACAATGAGTCAACCATCCGGTATGTCCTCATCACAACCAACAATACTTGGTGATTCGTAACCCACCTAATACCCCATCCATGCCTATTCCTGAACATTTACAGGCACACGCGGACCCCAATGCACCGAGTGTGATAGAATATAGACGAGAGTTAGGGAATCCCACGGTCCAGCCAGAGCCGGAGGGACCTTCCCCGGGACATAGAACTGAGGGACGTGAGGGTCCTAGGACAAGAGGAGGTAGAGTCCGGACAGCTGGGTCTCCCGGACGGGGTGTGTTGAGAACACGTGGGAGGGGAACAGGCGCGGGTGGTGCATTGGATACGCAAGCCAGTACTTCCCAAGCCGGACCAAGCCAACAACCCATTCCTATTACCCGACCGGCGGGCGAAGCCGGTACATCATCTAGACCCATGCTTCACCATGATCCGGAACCCTACATATATGATCCTCCCTCACCGACCAGACAGGTTGAGGATGTGGAATCTGACTCCACCGAATCGGATACGGATCGTGCCATTCGCGCACCCTTGATACCTGCCAGTATCGGACCAAACCTATATTTTACCGAAGGAATCCATTCTGACTCACCTACACCTCCACCTCTAAACCAGTCTGATATGGGAGATACAAGGCGACGTGAGGGAGAATTAGTTAAAAATTTGGAGCATGTGAGACGGAGGTAATTACGTTCGAAAGCGAACCAAGAAAGATTAAGCCGTAAAGATAAAGAGGCTTCTGAGAGACCCCAAACCAGCGTCATCCAGGTAGCCACATCTGCTATTCCGTCTCATCCGTTGGGACGGGGTATTGAAGAAGCCACCGTGGACCTAGCAGCGCAAGTGCACAACCCCCCAAGGCACTCATCCGTCTCTCAAAAGACGGATGTTTCAACTTCGCACGGGGACTTAGCACAACTTCTACTGGTCTCTCACTCGGAGAGTACTGGTATTGAAACAAGAGACCAGCCTCCCCCGGTCTCGCCTTCTTTCAACGCACCATTGTGTCTAGAGCCACTTGTTATAGAACATTCTTGGGCTAGGACACAAGAGGAGGAAACGAAAATCGATGCTCTTCGTGACTCGATCGGAACTTCCGTAGTGCCTCCGCCTTTAAGCGGACCACGAGGATCGGAAGGAAATCCTACCACAGACACATCATCGCCAACCGTGAACGTAGGTGGATCTACCTCTAAGGTAGATGCCTCAACGGGTAATCTAAGTGATCTCGGAGTTACTTTGCCCGACTTTGTGTCACAAGGGTCCCTGGACAGCACCCTCAAGGCTGTCCACGAGGCAATGGAGCAGCGCCCACCGCCGAGCTGGATAAACTGAAAAGACTGATCAAAGGTAAAGAGAAGTTAGTCGAAGCTGAAACCGCACCAACACCTCCACCGGCTCCCGCTCAGCCTACTTACTCGGTGGACACCCTGAAGACTATGCTTCTAGCTCAGCTGCTCCAGCAATCCGAAATCGATGCCTCTACCGAAGCAGACCTGATCTATGTTCTATGGTCCCAGGTATCTGCTCATTCGTCATCCATCACTACCTGAATGGATCAGCTTGACACGACTCTCAAGGACGTTCAACAAGCGCTCACAACACTGTCCGAGAGGGTCAGATCACTCGAAGACACCTGCAAAAGTCAAGTCGGCGGTCTAAAGCGAAGACACGATGATCAGGATTGTCCTGATCACCGTGAGGGGGAGAATAAACGACTACGATTATCCGAGACCGCCCCGATTCTCACTGAAACTACTGTGGTTCAACCAGAACCGTCAACTGCGGCACCTTCAACTGAAGAACAACCTGAAGCCGACTTGAGTTTAGTCGAGATGGTTATCGATATGGACATCTCTGACGACGAAGACCCGACGGTTGAAAATCATGAGGGAACTACACAGGAATTGGTCACATATGACACATCAGATAGGCCCGAACTACAACTGATAGATCCAGACATCGAGATCGACCCGGAGACCGAAAAAGCATGGTACGAAAAAGCCGCCAGTGCGATAAATCTCCAGGTAAACCTGATCTTCCCTACTGATGAAGACGATAACGTAGACTACGACCAGTTTCTGCTGCAAAACCTGTATGGTACACCCGTTCACACAACTCAAGCCGCCGAGACTTCTACAAGACCCGAAACTGCAACTGCTGAAAATCCGACATCTCCTCAACTACCGACAGCTTCAGATCATCCTCTTCCTCAACAGCAACAAATCCGATGGGAGAAAATCATGATCTTCATTCCTCACTTGGAGGAATCTCTGAAGAAGCTGTATGTTCACAGGTTACGCCGTATCGAGCCGACTTTCTGTCTTGGGATTTCCCACTTTGATGCGGAATACCAAGACCAGTACGTAAAAGCCATGAAGTGGTGTCTGCCAGTTAGTCAAGTCCGAACCAAGCACAAGATCACTGAAGTGCTCAACATCCAAACCGGTCGAATCCTTAGAGTCATGTTTCCAGTTTTCACTGTCCGCCGCGAAGACGGTAATGAATGGAAAATTTCTGAAGCTAACTTTAAGAACCCTTTACCGTTCGACTTACTTGCTTTACTGAAAGACCTCCGAACCAGAACCATCCGACCTATTCACGTGACTAAAGCGCTCGAGGCAGTTCGTCGATTCCTGATCCATACCATCATGATGTCATACCTGACAAATTTTCAGATGGGAGTCGAGAACCGCGCAAAGAAGGTAAACCTGATAAAACCGAATCTGAAAGCTCCAGAACTGAAGATGTATCCCGAGAACGCCTGCTTCTAGAACCAGAATTTGGGATAGTATACCTCAACGAACAGAAAGAAAAGAGGTTTCTCTGCTTCAGCCAGGTAGACAGATTCTGCAATGGCACACTCTTCAAAGTACAGAATGCTCTTCGAAAGATCATCACGTTCGAATCAGAAAATCAAAAGGTATCGTATGTACCGAATCCAAATGAGACAACCGCACGAAAAGCCTTAGAAGTGATTGAAGAACGCATCGACTACTGCCGCGCCATCAGAACGTTCGAGGTACACTTTGCGCTCCGTAAAAGATACGTTGATAACTGGCGCCAACTCGAACTTCAATTCAAAGGGGGAGATTGTTAGGGCAATATTTGGTTGAATAGAAGTTCAAGGACTAAATGTTAATTTCTTATTTTGAGCCTTATTAGTGAACGGGCCGTGGGCTTGTTAACCACGGGCCCGTAGTATATAAAGTTATGTTTAGCTTAGAATTAAGCTAGTTGTCTATTTTGCTTTCCTAAACTTATTGTAAACACTCTCTCAATATTGAAAGCTAATTGGATGACCAGTTGAAATCATATCGTTTGTTATTCATCTATTGATTTCTTATTGTTCGTTGCACGGATCTGAGACTCACACATAGCCTTCATGCACGATGACACAATGATTGAAATCATTTTGCACATTTAAATATGCAATAGATACAATATCATAAAACAAGCTTGAGTATGAATGACACAACACCACTCAAGATGAATAGTAAAACACAGCGACCACAAGGGTCACTTACATGCAACCTCACGATAATTCACAACCTTGTACAACCAAATCGATGTCGACACAATAAAATGTGCCCAATGAAACCTTTCCAATATAACTAGAAAAGTCTTGAACGAAATCACTTACACAAAGTGGGTCAGTCGACTCCCACACTCATTTATATGATAATACCGTGTCAATGCTCATTTTGGGTTATAAAACTTTGCGATTAAACGTTTCCATGATTTTCGCAACGAAGGTTCTCTCAACATGAAAAAGGGTGAAATAATTCGCAGATCACTAATTAAAAGTTTTATCGTGCAACGAAAACGAGTTTGTCTTTTTATTCAAACACACGCTTGCACACATTGACTTATTTCTAAAATAAGAAATTCATCATGCGCGTATCTATTTTTAACGTGAAAGAACTCATTTAACACATTTAATGACATAATGCATGAAACTCGAAATACAATTGAAGGCTATTCACTCTAACAAGGTCAACCGTTGTATTCACACCAACTTATCACTGACACTCTATTTTAACCAACGGTCACTTCTCACCCATGCAACAACCTACTATACAAGTGCTTCACAACCCACTTGATCGACCACTCCACATGGTTTCCCAATTGACCAATTATCTCACCTTCTACTTTTATGCATACTTCAATACAACACTGATATATTTCCTTCATTATCCTTGCCACTAAACCGCTTGACCAAGGAGTCAAAGGCTAGACTCCTTCACCCGATCTTTAATTGAAGCTTTCAAGATTCCAACATAGTCCTCACTTCCTATCCCAACAAATCTACACATCAACTCTAAGAGTGGGAACTTACTAGAAACTAGGAGTTTGCCTCTAACCAACCATTCATTCATTTTGAATCCCAGAAATTATACCTCTAGCTGGCTCTTTAATAATCGAAACAACACTTCTTCTATAAGGTATAAACATGACTTCACGAGTGATCTCCCATGACATATCAACCCTTTGCTATCAATTGCAAGGTTAGAACTTTCTACATACCATTACACCCAACAATAAAGATCGAGTACACCCATGCACCTGTAAATTCATAATAACATTGGCCAGATGTGATTTTGAATTTACCTTACATGAGAGTCCTCACTACCATTGTTAAGATTATCTATGATTAAGGTCTTTCCTATATCTAAGTTGTGTCTCCCTCTACTCCACAGTTTAAGTTTAGGCCCATCCGGTCACCTAAATCCCTTAAACTATGGCTCTGATACCATTTGTAACAACCCAAATTCCAAAAAATAAAATTCGTAACATTACAACCAAAAATGGTCCCAAAGTATACAATTTACATCAATTCTAACTCTAAGTACGTAGCGGATAAACACCTTCACAACTGAGATGCTACAGGAAGCCCAACGGTAAACTACAAGCCTCCACTAGACAATACCTCTTCTACAGCATCACTTCTTTCCATCTTCTCCAGATGAAACCCCAAACAAGACTCTAACCTGAAAATGATTTTAGTTTTGGAAAGCGAGGGTTAGACCATGAGGTCTAGTGAATTCCCTCCCGAAAACAGTTTAACAAACAACATATATCAATATGAAAACCGCCATAAAGGCCCATCAAAAATCATTTCAACCATTCAACATCACACTTAGGTATTTGCACAGTGTTCATAGACAATCTCTACCACCCGGTAGTATCCACGATTGGGGCCCAAGCCGACTCCCCTTTCGCCTACGGGGCCCAAGCAGACTCCCCATTCCCACATATACAGGAAACAGATTCCAGGCATACGGAGTGTATACATCAACTCCCAAGGGATATATGATATCTCAAGGTACACTACGCCCACTGTGCAACCCGACTCCAAAACACCATGTCAAGTCATGGATAACAACACATAAGACAAACATGTACATTTATAACACACCTATCAAATGTTTGGCGCTGTTTTCGGGAACTAGGTAACATTGATAACACTACCAGCTATAAACGCTATAAGATGAGTCATCTTCTTTTCTTTTAATTTATTTTATCTTATTCTTCACATATTCCACGATCCTCTTTTTTTGTGTTTTATGTTATTTCAAGGATTATATTGTAACAACCCCCACAAATAAGCCAAAACATAGGTCCTTTAATTAAAGTCAAAAGCTGCCAATCATGGCCCACACATCACAATAACAAAATTTCCAACATTAGGGTTCGCGGAATTTACCCTAAATACAGCTGATAAATATAATAACTAACTAAATAAAGGAAAGGTCTTCTAGTCCACCTGACGTAAGCTCCAGCTCACATCTTCCCCTTTCCCTTAGCCAAACCTTCTAAATCCTGCTTACCTGAAAAGGGTTTTAGATTTGAAAACCGAGGGTTAGACCACAAGGTCTAGTGAGATCCCTCTAAATAATGTCCACAACGCTCATGCATTAAGTAAGAGTTAACAAGGAATAACAATATGAATACCCTTAACATTCAAGATAAATACACGCATGACGATATTCCACGCTTGGTCATCATCCACACCTGAGACGTGATAAAATAATGCACACACCCGCCCAAAGAATTTAAACGGAATCTATTCATTCATTCCGTGTGGGACACACTCCCCATAACCATCATGATATTATCTCTTTAGCATACATAAATTTAGTCGCATAAACACGCAAGTTCAAAGCATAAATATACAAGCAATCAAATCAAGTACCATCAACTTGAGTTAGGAAGACTCACCTGATGTCCACGCTAATGATCCTTACTTGCAACCGGTATGCTCTACCCGAACCTACACTTCACCCAAATCACACGAGAGTAAACAAGTCACTCGACTATCAAGCAACATACTGACTCTGCATGTACAACTTTCTAACAAACCCCCAACACAGAGTTCCGGGCAGAGGGGATCCGGATTCCGGTAATCCCCACATCTGGATTGATCATTTCGGATCCGGAACCGATTCCGGACTCTCTTCCAGACTCCGCAACTCCGGACCCCTTCCGAATTCCGCAACACAGACTAGTCCGGACTCCTCAATCAACATACCGACTCTCCATGTACATCTTTCTAACAAACCCCCAACACAGAGTTTCGGGCAGAGGGGATCCGGATTCCGGTAATTCCTACATATGGATTGATCATTTCGGATCTGGAACCGGTTCCGGACTCTCTTCCGGACTCCGCAACTCCAGACCCCTTCCGGATTCCGCAACACAGACTAGTCCAGACTCCTCAATTCCGGATAACCCATCCGGATTCCGGATACCTTTCGGATTATACCGGATTTCGGTATTCCTTCCGGATTCCCCAATCGTTTCTGGATTAGGCGAGTTCCGGACTTTGGGTTTTTCCTACGAACAATGCAAGTTCCGAACACCTTAATCGACTATTCCACACGACTCCAAACTTGGTGTTAAACCATTAGAATTAAGGAGATATCATTACCGGCCAATTTAGTAAGTTAATCCATCCGATTTCTATACTAAATCAATTAGAAAGAACACACAGGCTCCATTTATTTTCTTTCCAAAGATAAACTTAAGTTGTCTGATTCTACCACTCCAAACCTTCTAATCAAATTGCCAAGGAGAAAGAGATGAGTATTACCTTGAGATTGATGATTACACACACAATTTTGGATAATCCCAATTGTCTGACTCCTTGATGATCCTTGCACCCACCAATCGCACCTCAGCCGCACATAGTGTCTTTTATGAGATCAGGGTTCCTAAGGTTTTACCCCTATTTATACCCTTCACAAAGAACACTAAACTTTTTCCTCTTTCACACTTTACACCCGAAACTTATTATTTATTCACAAAAAGGACCCAGTTATTACATATATAATGGCAGAAAAAGCACCATTGAGAGTTTCAATGAGGGATTTAGCCAATCCAACTGCATCTGACGCCACACGAGTACCTTCGGTAGAAACATCCAGTTTTGGGATTAAGACTGGGTTCATTACAATAGCTCAAAAAAATCAGTTTGGAGGAGCACCTACTAAAGACCCTCATGCTCATATCCGACTATTCGAGAAAATATGCAACACCTTCAAGATGAATGGGGTCACTGAAGATGCTAAGAAGGTACGATTATTCAAAATCTCATTAACGAGTAGAGCAACCATGTGGTAAGAGAACTTATCGGCTGAGGATAAGACCACTTGGGCACGAATGAAAGCTGCATTCCTTCATAAATTCTTTCCATTGGGTCGAATTCTCAACACATGGCAGAGATCACACATGTTTCTCAGTAGGACTAGGAAACACTTTACGATGCTTGGGAGAGGTACAAATATGTTGCAGAAGTTCCTTTATCAAGAACTCTATGAGTGGATTATTATTCATTGGCTTGCACCGTCGGTACAAAAATGATATTACTTTTGTCGCATGGGGTGCACTGATTAAAAAGGCATATGATGAATCTATCAACAGATCGATAACCTTTCTGAGCACAAATATGCAACACCGAGATCTTCAGTCAGGCAGGTAGTCAGTATGCACAAATTTGAGGAGTTGAGGGATATCCAAGCCTAATTACTTGTTATCACAAATCAGTTGAAGGAAACATCGGTTCAACCACCACAATAATGATATGCATTCAATGATCAGTTGGATGCATCTACTCATATGGGACCTGCCATGCATGAGCCTACATCTATCGAGCAAGTTCACTACATGCTGAATCAGAATGTTCAACCACGACATGATCTGTTTCCCAATACCTAAAAATAAAATGAAAGGTGGAAAAACACCCTATCTTCTCTTGAATCAACAACAGGCTCCTCCAAAAGAAACAATGACTCAATAACAACAACAGTAATTTGGATGAAATTCATCATACTCTAATGTCTACTGCCCTCCCAAATTCAATCAATAGAGATTCGAAACATCTCAAGAGAAGAATATGGGAATAGGAGACATGATGATGAAATTCTAGTCTAAGATAGAGGATGTTGTTAAATCATTTCAGCAAGCCACTAAGCAAAATAGTGTTGCCATAAGAAATCTAGAGAAGCGGGTGGGACAATTGGTGGATGCTCAAGAAACACAAGAAAATGGTCAGTTGTCAAGCAACTATAACCAAAACCAAGCCAACATTGCAATGCCATTCATTTAAGGAGTGGTAAAGAATTGATCAAAGATTCTACTTATGAGCTAGTTGTCGATAAATTCGAAAAAAAACATGTAGAGACAGAAAGAGTTTTGGGTTAAGATGTTGGATTGGAAGATGATATAGATGAAAAGACAAACAAGTTTGTAAAAAATAGAAGGAGGCAACACATTTACCTAAGCTAATAGTCAAACCTTATGTGCCACCATTACCTTTATCGGATCGACTTAAGGCACATAAGGATGTGGAACAATTTAGAAAGCTTCATGACATCTTAAAGAAATTTTACATTAATATCCCATTCACGGATGCACTTGTATAGTAGCCAACATACCTCACGTGCATGAAAGATATCATGTCCAAAAAAAGGGAGATCGAAGATCATGCAACCATTGCACTTACTGAAGAGAGCAGTTGAATCATTCATAATAAGCTTCCTATGAAGCTTCAAAATCCAGGGAGTTTCTCTATACATGTGGAAATTGGAACGTTTCACTTTGATAAAGTGTTATGCGGTGTAGGAGCAAGTATTAATTTATTACCTCCATCTATTTTTAGAAAACTTGGCCTAGAGAAAAATAAGCCAACACACATGACATTCCAACTTTCAAATATATTAGTGAACTATTCGTATGGAATCATTGAAGATGTCTTTGTAAAAGTCAGAAAATTCTACTTTCTAGTCGATATCGTAGTTTTAAACGTCGAAGAAGACGCAAAAGTACCATTGATATTGGGAAGACCGTTTTTGGCAACGAGTAAAGTGTTTATTGAAATTGAAGAATTTGCAATGACATTGAGAGTTGGTGGTGAAGAAGTTACTTCCAAGGTGCTATAGAGTGTAAAGAATCAGACATAATCAAAAATTGATAATAGACATGTGGATGTGAGCAAAATCAGGAAAGACCATACATGTGGGCGGCTTAATCAGAGGAAAGATATTTTGCCAAATTGACACCACAAAGTCGAGTCACAACTTTAAATAAGGCACTAGGAGGAAAATAACCCACTAGGTTTGAATTCTTTGAATTTGAATTTTTTAGTGTGTTTTAATTAATCTTCTTTAGTTTTAATTTTAAGTTTAAGTTAGGCATGATTTTAGTTAGTAAAACAGAGAGAAAAAGAGATGAAAATGGAGTAAAGTAGTGACTTGCGCGGGTTACCGGGCTACTTTAGTCGAAAAAATAATCACCTAAGCTACTGGAGTGCCATTCAGAAAAATTGGGTCGGGAAACTTCATGGGCAACTTAGGTCGTACCAAAAGGAGCCTCGAATGCTAAACACGCGACCCTTGAGAAACCTTGATGCAGTTCACTCCCGCAACCGGATGACCTTCCAAGTCCCTTTCAGAGATATGAGCCATGAAACACAAGTTTGCTTTATTATCGTGTTTATTGTTAGATGAAGATGAGTGTTCTTCCCATACATGTTCTTCAACCATCACCCCCTTTTCTTTTATTTTATTTCATGATGTTTGGACTTGATTCTCTCATCATTTTCTTCATCCATAGTTCCTTTATAGGAGGACCGAGACCCTTGAGAAGATTTGGAGAAAGATGTTACTGGTCTTCTAAACCTGCAATCAACAACAAAATGTCCTTTCCTTCCACAGTTGAAACATTCATCATTAGTACTTCCGTGAGAGGCATGATTTGATTGACATATGATGGGTTTTTTTAGAATCTTGTCGATCCTCTTCGAAAGTTGTGTTTTCTAGAAACTTTGTAAAGTTGGAGGAAACAAGAGAAAAGGTCACTAAGATCTTTAATGGATAGCGTTTCCTTTTCATCACCCGAATCATCATTTGGATCCATGTTTATATCTCCAACTTTTCATCAAGGTTTTCAGATTCATTGGCATATATGGCTTTTCAAGATTGTCCTATTCTTTTGTAATTCGTTGAGACAAAAGCCATATTTTTGTTTTTTGATTCTTGAAAGAGATTTTTCTTTTCGGCTTTAGCTTGCTCAAAGTTGAACAAGGTTCCATAAAGAGGAGTGAGCAGCATGCTATGAAGATACTCGGAAGTTTTCAGATTGTCAATTATGTTTTCCCAAGAATTTGGAAGATAGTCCATAAACATGCAAAATACCTCAACACTATCAAAAACTTTGTTATGAACTTTGAGATCATTTAAGAGAGAGTTGAACCTGTTATATACGTCAATGAGAGATTCACCTTTGTTGCATACAAATATTCATATTTTCGGATAAGACTGATCCGTTTGCTTTGTTTTACCTCGGATGTGCCTTCATATAACACCATGAAAGTATTCCACATATATCTTGTTATGGAAAAATTCATGATGGAGTGGTATACATCATCAGAAATAGACATTACTATGATCATTCTGGCATTGGTGTCAATTGCCATTACCTTTTTGTCTTCATCCGTCCAATCATCCGGATTCTTGATAATTTGTCTTCTCAGTTCGATTACTATATCATTTGCATCTCTAACACCTGGTAAGAGAGGTGGGAATATACAGGCCATTCTTCAGAATGGATGGAATTTGATTATCAACTCCTTCGAGAAGCATCCGATTTTTCCAAAGAGAGAAGTTGTCCTTTGGAACTAAGGGGGTTTGGTTAGAGAACTACTATCATAGGCTATGGAAGTCATCTCGGATCTTGAATATCATATTAAAAACCCCGCTCTGATACCACTTGTTGGTCCTGGACCACAATGACTCACACATAAAGTGTTTGTAAAGGGGGTAGGGGTTGAATACAAACACAATAAATTTTCACTTTTTACTTTTATATATTATTCAAACATAAAATTATAGATATATTGCGGAAACTAGAAGGCAAGACCTTGATCCTAAACTATCCGAGGGTGACAAATTTACTCACACTGAAAGAGAAAAGAAGAAAGTTCTCTTTCAGGTATGAGAAACTAAGATAGCTCTCAGATGATGACGTCAAATTTACTTTGAAGCTATCATCGAGAAGTTCTTTAAAAATGAGTGATATTCAAACTAACACAATGAAGACATTTTATAGCCTTAATTGCATTAAATGATCTTCTTCAACTTTAACACATGTCTAGTTCTGATTTGTTGATCCATGCATGCTTGTACTTTTCACTTCAGCCTTTGAAGTTGATGTAAACATATGTTAACCCATCCCATACTTGTATGTAGAGGAAAATATAAAGTAAGAATGACAGTAATTAAATAATGCTCTAGAACATACTTTAGCTGTCATGCTTTTGCAAGTTCCCATAATTGAAGAAGAGTTCTAGAGAGTTGGTGAACCAAACTTGTTGGACAAGTTTGTACTTCGAAATCTGGCTTGCCACTAGTGGTATTCGTCAGACTACTAGTTGACTATATCTTGTTGATCTTCTTTTAGCTAGATGACAAATCAATCCGCTTTGGTGACAATCTTGGCCACGCTTCAACTGATCTTCGACTTTGTTGAAGGATTTTTACACTTTGGATCAACATAGATACTTACAAGACTTTTACAAGTAAAAATTCTTTTTTGTCTATTCTGAAATATAAGTTATACAACAGTTTCCGGTTATAGACATTTATGAAGTAAGTCTGTTGGATGATGAACACTCAGAATAATTCAAAGGAGTAATCGAAATACGACAGAAGATGGAATCTTTTATCGGATTACAATCTTATTCAAGGTAATCAATCTGATGGTCCTGATCCGAGAATTTTAAGATTTTTTTTGGACACGTCAGATTTGATCCTTATTGGAACTCTAATCCGATAGAAGTGGTCTTATCGAATTAGTACTCTTTTTGGGCAAAGATCAAGAATATATTTAAAAGTGTTTTATGATGTCTATTTGTATTATTCACGAATCCTATGGTTGAGACTAACATTTAATTTATATCTAAATGACCAAAAGTATAACCAAAAACGGAGTTGTAGTAATTTTATAATCAACTATTATGTTTTATTTATTACGTGTAATAATCTGGATCTTGACTATCTAGCAATGAAAGTCTTTCATTGTAGCAGAAATCTTAGCTTTATTTAGTGGGAAGTAAGAACACTCAAATATATTGGAGAGGGCCGAGAGGCAGAGGCATATAACATATAAGTGGGTATCATGTTTATCGGATCGGGTTGGGTTAAGTATAAATGCGTTTGCCACCATTCTGTCCCCACTATCTATGGTATGAAGATTTTATAACTTAAATAGCCATCTAATGGCTTTAAGTTAGGTTATTTCAAGTTGGGTTGGTCGAGTTTTATACATTCCTACTTTGAGTTCCATCGAGAATGGAAGGAGGCATATAAAATCAATGAAATTCATAAAAAAAAATACATTTAAAACATGAAACCTTAAATTACAAATACTAAATTATTGAATATTCCTTGCGTACTAACATTCAATATCGAAAAAAAAAAAAAGTCCTCATTGTATGGTACCAAGTAAATGATGGTGTCATGCCCACCTTCCACTATTGCTTGCTTTTTGTTGGTTTTGTACGAGATCCTTACAAGCCACATAAAAAAGTGACATATAGAAATATAATATCTGTGTTATTTTCACCATCAATTTTTTATATTTTTAAAAATCAACTAAAACCCCTAATAAAATAACATTTCAAACAAAATTCTAGGTAAAAATTAAAATCTTGTTAAATTTACAAGATTGAATAGAATTTAGAAAGATTTGAAATGAATTCAATTCAAATCCTATCTTTGGATTGAATGATCAATTTATGAAATCTCCAGATTTTGGTGAAATCCCACAAAGATAAGATTTTGAAATCTCACGAGCACTACAAAAATCGACCTTATCAGTGACGGAATTTTCCGTCACTGAAAGTCTGTCGTTGTTCAGGTGGTGGGTGAAAGTATCAGCGACGAATCAGGGACGGATCAGCGACGGAAATATTCAGTGACGGATCAGTGACGGAAATATTCAATGACGGAACAGCGACGGATTTATTCAGCGGCAGATCATCGACGGAAAACAATAGCGACGGATTAGTGACATACTTGATTAGCAACGGATTAGTGACGGACCTGATTAGCGACGGATTACCTTGAGCGACGGATTAGTGACGGACCTGATTAGCGACGGATTACCTTGAACGACGGATTAGTGACGGACCCACCAACTTTAGGCAACACAATTCCGTCACTATTCCATCAGTGAATTATGACATTTAAAAGGAAAAAAAAATCAAAATTTTGTATTTATAAGAATCAGTTTTATTAAATTTTAGAAATATAAAACAATGATTCTTTTATTAAACGCCATACAAGTTTTTGAGATATACATAATCAGTTTTTCATTATACAAGTAAACATAACTTTACAAATAATACATACTAAATAAACAATCATTTTTTATAATTACATTCAATTAAAAAATAATGTCCATCTTCATAGTTTGCATATCCAACTTTCTTCATGAGAGTTGATTTTCCCAACAGATATAAACTGCAACAACAATTACAAATTTAAGATTAAATACTTAAAGCATGTAAAAAGTACTCATACACCATTTATTTATTATTTATTTTTTATATGAAACTCAACAAGTGCGTCACTAATTAGTAACGGACACGCAGAGTTTATTTTTATTTACTTTTTAAATTTATTCCGTTACTAATCCGTCACTAATTAGTGTCCGTCACTAATCCATCGTTAATTAGTGACGAATTAGTTGGTTATGATTTAACTATAACCAAATAATTGCAAAAAAATGCCTAAACACCTTTAGACTATAGTAATATAAATGAATCTTTTTTAAAAAGTTCAAGTTGTTTATTAATTTATAAATTTCAGTGACAAATTAATCCGTGCCATTTTAATAACAAATGAATTATATATGTTCACGATACATCATTTTCATGGTAATCATTTTCAAAAAGTATCGATAGGCATGAAAAACACATTTTCTTATTCAAAGTGAGTGCTTGCTTTTTAACACAATTCTCTATTATGAGATGTGAAGACAATTGTATTGTATCATCAAAAGTACGAGTAATACATGTGCAAATAACGTATGAACGTCTCGGAATTAAGTAACTCTCGTAGTTAAAGATTAGTTGCGTCACAACCCAAAAAAAATTCATTTGTAAAAAAGTGTCACGTTTTGGATTAGTACGTAGTAGTACATGAAGAATAAAATAAAATTTTCCTTTTTCTTGCTTGAATTTACAAATTTTTAAAGATTTTTTTAGGGCAATTAATTAAAATGGACCAAGTTCGTGATTGTGTTACAGAAATACCTCATCTTTCTTCTGGTTTACAAAATACCCATTTCTTCCGCGATTTGATCCTCGATCGCGGATTAAAATAAAAAATTCAAAAATATATGTGATTGGTTCCCTGGATCGCCGATTATATCCAAATATGTACAAAAATGTGTTCTGATAATGTGTTCCCACGAAAGTGCAAAAATGTGTTCCCGCGAAAGTGCTTTGATTGGGGTGAGTGAGAGTGCTTTGATTAATTACCCGCGATAGTTTTTTTTTTGCTATGGAACACGTGTCACAAGATTAATTTCCCTTTAATACAAATGTAACACGTGGCACACCATTAATTTCCCTTTAATACAAATGTAACACGTGGACACCATTTTGTACAAATCGCGGACATCATTTTGGTATAAATCGCGGGTTTTTTTTGAATTTTTTATTTAAATCCGCGATCGAGGGTCAAATCGCGGGAGAAATGGGTATTTTTGTAAACCGGGAGAGAGATGTAGTATTTATGTAACACAATTACGAAATTAGTCCATTTTAATTAGGGAAATTAATTAAAATGCCAAAAGTTTGACCAACACTTACCAAAATGCCACAAAATTTCGGCGGTTTACTAAAATGCCCTAATGGCCCGCGATGGAGCCCGCGATCGCGGGATAGGGCTGACGTGGCACGAACTTTGGCCAAAAGTGTCCCGCGGAGCCCCTCAACTTTGGCCGCGGTGCACATTTGGCCCCTGCCCGCGATGGCCCGCGATGGACCAAAATTTTACAGTTTTGGTCTCTGAAAATTTACACTTTCAGCCCCTGTACTTAGACGAATCTTGCATGCTTTTACTGTTTTTTCCACAATTATTGTACTTTGAAGACCGATTTGTGGTTGAAATTCATTTGCATGTTTTCATCAATGTTAAATCAGTGTTTTTGGAATACCAGTTTGTGGATGAAATGAGAGATTGGTTGTCATCAATGTTGGTTGTTTCATTGATAAATAGATGTAAAATGCAATCCATAATCCACACACCGATTTCATACTTCTTTCTTGATTTCTTTCTGCAATATTTTGTGTTTGAGATACTACTGAAAAAATTAGTTCATCTGTTGCAAAAGCTAAGCTATATTTCTGTTTTGATGGTGAATGGGAGCAAGATAACAATAAGTGGAATTTTGCTTATAAATCTAAGCATGGTGTAAAAGTGCCAGTAAACTATACTTATCAGAAATTTCTTACATACGCCATGCAAAAATGTGGAATCAACCCTTCTGCTGTTTGCAAGTTAGTATTTAAAAATGGCGATAGGTCATTTGTGGATTTATCCAACGATGGGGATATCTCTACTTTTCTGCACTTTGCAGTCGATTCAGAAAGGCCCCCATTACTTTTTGTGTATCCCGACGAAAACGACGACGACGGTGACGACGAAGACCTCCAAATAGAGCAGTCTGATTCTCAATTTCAGGCGTCCGACGCCCCAACGGTTCATTTAGATCATTCATATGGTCTTAACGACTGTATTCCGGAGACGCAACAACAACAACCACCACAACCACACGAAGGGCGTACTGCTGGAGTTGCTGATGACGAAACCCACGTTTTCAGAACGGGTAATTCTGAAATAGACAGATCAGACACCGATGGTGATGATCACGAAGAATATATGATAACTCTCATTTTGATAGTTATTTACACGTCATTTGTGTATGTTGTCTTCCATTTTAGTTGTATTTTTATGTTTATGTGTTCGTGTTTTTCTTTTTGTTTATTTTATTTTTATTTGGAGTTGTTGAGAATGTTTTTATGGTTAAACGCATCGTTTTTGGGTTAAAAATACATCAGCTCGTAAAGTGGGCACAAAGTGGGCACTCAGCTAACTCATGTGGTAAAAGGGCTAACCATGGTTAAATGTTGGGTGAGAATACTTGGCTGATTTTTCTTGTTTGTACTTGGATGGAAGGAATTACAAGCCATGTCGCTTGGCCATGCATAATTCAAGGAAGATTGGAAGAATTTCTCATCTCCATTATAAATAGAAGACCACTTGGGAAGAGAAAAAAGTGTGCTCCAAAAAGATGTAGAAATTAATGTCTAAGCTTTGCATTTTATTTACTTAGTTGTAGTTTAATTATTTGTCTTTAATTTCTTGCATTTTAATTTCCGTCATTTACTTTCCGTACTCTTTAATTCTCGTATTTTAATTTCCGTCTAGTTTTAATGCAAGTAGTATTTATTATTTACTCTTCTTTTATTATGTATTTTATTATAAACTAAGCACCTTCATGGGTGTGGGTGTAAGCCTAACTTGAGACTAGTAGGCCGCACTTGGGTGAGGCCGTTGTTACTAGCTCTTAAGCTTGGTCACTTGAGTCGAGACTTCACTCAACGCAGATAAGTTGATCACTTTTATGTGTTAATATTATATCTTAGACCTCGAGAGGGGCGGATCCGAAATACGGCTTAAGTGATGCACAAAGATTTGAGAAAGTCTTTGCGGACCACGTCGAGAGGCGGGTTTTGCATGATTTACTAAGGTTCAATCGTCAATCGAGTATTTCAAAGAGATTTGGGAGTAAAACTTTATATTGATAGAACTTTGATTTTTTAATCATACTTAGATAAATCGGCAAGATTAAGAGTTAGTTACATTTGGCACTTTGTGGGCGCTAGTTGGCACGGTTTATAATTAGTCACTTTCGAGAGATCGGGCTTTTTATAAAAGACTTGTGTCACTACGTGACTGACCATATTGTTCCTACGAATATCTCAAGGAAAACTTACACCCATACTCATTTTTATTTAGTTGTTTAGTTTTTATTGTTAAAACCCATAACTCGCTCAAACAATGTTTTCTTCTTCTCTAATTGAAATCGGTGTATTCTCGACTTAGGACTCGGAACTTTGAATCCCAATCCCTGTGGATACGATACTCGGTATTCTTACCATTCTACTACTTGTAGCGATCCCTTTATCGGTGTATACTTGCGCCCGTATTGTGGAATTATTGTGTTTTTAATTGGACACACGATAAATAGCTACCAAGTTTTTGGCGCCGCTGCCGGGGATTGGCGTATTTCCAGAGTTTCATTGAGTTATAAGTTGAGTTTTCATTGATTTTTCTTTTACCGTAATGGATGGTTTTAGTTGGGATGCCCAGAATTTTAATTCTTTCTATTATTCATGGGAACAACATCCTAATTTTTTGGAAAACATTCAAGATTATGACATCTACACTTCATTTTCACCTTCCCGTCAAGATTGGAATGACACGTTTATAAATACATTTGACCAATCATGGGAGGGGAATTTTGATGATTTTCAAGGGAGTGATCCTCACCATGGATTTACGTCCTTTGTTTCCAACAACCCACCCGGGAATATTTTTGAACAACCCGAACCGTCTCACTCTTTTGAAACTTTTTCCCCAAGCTTAACAGAAAATTTTACAACATTTTTGGGAAATTTTACATCCTCTTTTGAAGCCTTAAATACTAAGATGGGACAACTAGTCGACGAGTTGAAAAATCAAAGTCAAGGTTCCTTACCAAGTGATAATGAAAAATTAAAATGTGTTGGTAAGGATGAGAGTGATGTAAAGAAAGAGTTGGAGATTTTTGAGGCAAATTTTGAGCACATGAGCAAGCCTTCTTTACTTCCTAATAGTGAAGAAGTGCTTCAAGATGCTAAAATTCCTAACTTAATTATTTTTGCTCATGTTGTGCAGCCTTCTTTTTGTGACCACAATGCTCCTACCGGGATCATGCCATGGACCGTTGGGAGGATTTGTGTGATCAAAAGCTCGGGAATTTTGCCTAGATCGTGTTCTTTGGGTGGCGGAATTGTTGGAAGAAACTTTGGTATGGTGGAGGTGTCTATTATCTTGAAACCACTCCACTTTTTGAAGATGCACATGTGGGGTGGTGAACCACATCCTACATAACGTTGATGCAAACTTGTTTTCTTACTCTCAACTCCAAATTTGTGTCTTTTATTTTACACTTTTGTGTGTGTGCTTTGAATCTCTTCATTTTCGACTAGTATCAAGAGTTTTTGGGATCAAAAAGAAAAAAAAACAAAAAAAAAATTCTCATGCATCTTATATCCTTTTACTTGAAGTTTCATAGTTTGAATAATCTATCCACCATATGCAGATTTCTAGAACTAAGCAACCAATTCCCCGGTATCCATATTGATTAAACTTTGAAACTTTAGAAATGACATGGGCCTTTATTTCTAAACACTTGGCCGATACACTTTTCCTTTGTTGCCTTACCCGAACCATTCAGTCATACCAGTTATTACTCCTCCACAGTAAAGATATTGAGTATTTTAAGTTTGGGGGGAGGAAACTCAAGTGTTGAAAAAAAGAGCTAAAACCTTCGAAAAATTGGAAGGATATATATAAAAAAAAAATTAAAAAATAGCTATGCTCAACACGTTGAGAGGAAAAGGTTGGGCAAAACACACCAAATACATAGTTTAAAATATTTTTCTTTGGTGTAACCCAAAAATAAAACGACAAGTTTGGGGGAAGATGAAAAATGTAAGAAAAGTGAGAAACTATAAACACTAACCCTTCAAAGTCCTGTGGATCTAAGTTTGCAAAGTCAATTATCATAAGATGGGTGAATTATAGCTTAGCCTATGGAAATCAAAGTGCAATAAAAAAAAATAGAGTGGAAAAATTATGATAAACTGTGGATGCTTTTAGTTAAAAGGATTTGAGATGCAGAATAAAAGAGAAAAAGAAAAAAAAATAGAAAAATTGAAGATCCTAGTTGTGATACTTAGTCTTTTTGCATATTTTGTGTCTTCAGTTTTTTTATATATTTGTCCTTTTCGTTACTTGGGGACAAGTAACAAGTTAAGTTTGGGGGTGTGATAACTCTCATTTTGATAGTTATTTACACGTCATTTGTGTATGTTGTCTTCCATTTTAGTTGTATTTTTATGTTTATGTGTTCGTGTTTTTCTTTTTGTTTATTTTATTTTTATTTGGAGTTGTTGAGAATGTTTTTATGGTTAAACGCATCGTTTTTGGGTTAAAAATACATCAGCTCGTAAAGTGGGCACAAAGTGGGCACTCAGCTAACTCATGTGGTAAAAGGGCTAACCATGGTTAAATGTTGGGTGAGAATACTTGGCTGATTTTTCTTGTTTGTACTTGGATGGAAGGAATTACAAGCCATGTCTCTTGGCCATGCATAATTCAAGGAAGATTGGAAGAATTTCTCATCTCCATTATAAATAGAAGACCACTTGGGAAGAGAAAAAGGTGTGCTCCAAAAAGATGTAGAAATTAATGTCTAAGCTTTGCATTTTATTTACTTAGTTGTAGTTTAATTATTTGTCTTTAATTTCTTGCATTTTAATTTCCGTCATTTACTTTCCGTACTCTTTAATTCTCGTATTTTAATTTCCGTCTAGTTTTAATGCAAGTAGTATTTATTATTTACTCTTCTTTTATTATGTATTTTATTATAAACTAAGCACCTCCATGGGTGTGGGTGTAAGCCTAACTTGAGACTAGTAGGCCGCACTTGGGTGAGGCCGTTGTTACTAGCTCTTAAGCTTGGTCACTTGAGTCGAGACTTCACTCAACGCAGATAAGTTGATCACTTTTATGTGTTAATATTAGATCTTAGACCTCGAGAGGGGCGGATCCGAAATACGGCTTAAGTGATGCACAAAGATTTGAGAAAGTCTTTGCGGACCACGTCGAGAGGCGGGTTTTGCATGATTTACTAAGGTTCAATCGTCAATCGAGTATTTCAAAGAGATTTGGGAGTAAAACTTTATATTGATAGAACTTTGATTTTTTAATCATACTTAGATAAATCGGCAAGATTAAGAGTTAGTTACATTTGGCACTTTGTGGGCGCTAGTTGGCACGGTTTATAATTAGTCACTTTCGAGAGATCGGGCTTTTTATAAAAGACTTGTGTCACTACGTGACTGACCATATTGTTCCTACGAATATCTCAAGGAAAACTTACACCCATACTCATTTTTATTTAGTTGTTTAGTTTTTATTGTTAAAACCCATAACTCGCTCAAACAATGTTTTCTTCTTCTCTAATTGAAATCGGTGTATTCTCGACTTAGGACTCGGAACTTTGAATCCCAATCCCTGTGGATACGATACTCGGTATTCTTACCATTCTACTACTTGTAGCGATCCCTTTATCGGTGTATACTTGTGCCCGTATTGTGGAATTATTGTGTTTTTAATTGGACACACGATAAATAGCTACCAATATACCCCTAGTAGAAAATCATGTAGTCAGATAAATGACTTTTTTGATATGCCCCCTATTCTTCCAGACTCCCATATCCAGACACAAACCTATGAACCTACACCTTATATTCGCAGTGAAATGTTACATGTAGGTCAGATATTCGAGTCGAAGGATCTCTTGGCAAGTCAGGTCGGACTTAAGTTCTTGGAAGAGGGTTTCGAAAGGCGCACGTCGAAATCTGACAAAACTAGATACATAGTTGAATGTGCCAGAAAAAACTGTGACTGGAGGATGTACGCGATTGACACGGGTGGCAAAGAAGGGGCGTTCATGATTAGAAAGTTGCACGACGTATACACTTGTACGAGGACGCAACTGAATCCCTAACACAAACAAGCCGGCAAAAAGACTTTGGGTGCAATACTGAAAAACAAATTTCTTGATGTTAGTAGGTCATTGCGTCCAAAGGACATCGTCCACGATGTTCACCAGCAGTTCGGCGTCACGATTGATTACCACCAATCTTGGCGTGCGCGATGCCATGCACTGTTTATGGTGAGAGGCACGTTCGAGGAGTCGTATGAACGACTCCCGACATATTTATATAATTTGCAGCTGCAGAACCCTGGTACTGTCACGCAGCTACGGACCGATTCACGTCGACAGTTTGAGAAGTGCTTTGTGGCCCTTGGACCCGCGATACGTATTTTAACACGTCATATGTTTACACATTATAAACTATAACATTTACAAAGGAAAACCACCTATGTTTTTGCAGATCCGCACATTTGTGGCAAATCTACGTCGTGTCCTGATAATATACGCAGTCCATTTAAAGGGCCGTTACTTGGGTATGATGTTCCTGGCGGTTGCCATGGACGGGGATAACTCCATCGTTCCAGTAGCTTTCGACGTAGGCAAGACCGAAACCGGGGACGAGTGGACTTGGTTTATGTCCATGTTGAGACAAGCTATCGGAGACCCGCAAGGGTTGGTGTTTATGTCTGACAGGGCTCCTTCCATAAGCGCCGCAATCTCTGCCATCTACCCAAACGCCCCTCACGCCATATGCTGTCGACATTTGGAGATGAACGCCAAATCCAAGGACAAACGTATTACGACCAACAAGGATGTCTATTGGGAGGCCTGCAGAGCATATACGGATCGGGAGTTTAACAAGTACATGAATATGCTACGATATAGTGCCGACGAAGCAACCAAAGTCTTTGACGAAGTTGGACCGGAGAGGTGGTCCGCGGCCCATTTTCCTGGACAACGGTATGACATTCTGACCTCGAATAGTGCAGAGTCTGTGAATGCACTCTCCCGTTTTGCGCGTAGATGTCCGATTGTTAATCTTATTGACTACTTTCGGGCCTTTCAACAAGAGTGGTACCAAATTCGACGCCTAAAAGGAGCTGAGATGCAAAATGCACTCACACCAACGGCGGAGAAGATCGTTCAGTACAGGGCGCGTCGTGCGGCGACATGGCCGGTAAGAGCAATCGGGTATGGGAAGTACGAGGTGCATGATGACTATCTTCACGCGATTGTGAATATGGAAGACCACCTTTGTTCGTGTTGCGAATGGCAAAAATATGGGTTACCGTGCGGCCATGCCATCGCTGCGGCAACACATATGGGTCGTAGAGATTGCAGCGACTTGGGTGTACCTTTCTTCACGTCCGAATATTACCGGAGAACATACGTGGAGGTAATAAACCCAGCTGGACCCCCTGCAGCATGGGTGTATCCACCCGACCCACTTCCGCCATGCTATCCACCTTTAATGGATAA
The DNA here is from genome assembly GCA_033807775.1 of Saussurea involucrata. NCBI lineage: Eukaryota > Viridiplantae > Streptophyta > Magnoliopsida > Asterales > Asteraceae > Saussurea > Saussurea involucrata. The sequence goes on along the minus strand of CM066321.1, from coordinate 68,090,428 downwards.
GAACAGAGCCGGGAGACCGAGAAAGAACGACCGACGTCCATCACGTGGTGAAAGTTCGATACAACGAAGATGTACTCGGTGCCAATGCGTAGGACACACTCGTGGAGAGTGTCCAAATCCCGCCCCTTCAACCGTGCCAAGGAGACATTCAGTCAGTCACACCCCGGGTCCGTCACAACTTGAACCATATGGAACAAACACATATGATATTGTTGATCTAAACGCTGATTTGTAAAAGATCTAGTTTGTAAACGAACATTGATAACACATCTAGTTTGTAAATGATATATATTCATATTATATATACACACATACATATGCTTTTAAATGAACATTGATAACACATCTAGTTTGTAAATGATATATATTCATATTATATATATACACACATACATATGCTTCTAAATGAACAATGATAACACAGCTAGTTTGTAAATGATATATATTCATATTATATATACACACATACATATGCTTTTAAATGAACATTGATAACACAGCTAGTTTGTATTCCATCCAACATGCTCTTCATCTTCAATCTTTCTGACCCTTCTTCAACGGCTTTTGTTTTTGCAACCACGTATGGCCATTGTGTACCACAACCCGGACACACTTTAGAAAATGAGTTGAGGTAACCTCTGACTTGACCTTACATGATGTAAAAAAACAACAAAAAAATACAAACAACAACACAGTAAAAAAAAATACAAAACAACACAGTAAAAAATACAAAACAACTAAAACAACCACCACCTACTTAAAAATTGATTTAGTTTCATCAATCCAAGCTTGCTTCTCGTTTACCTTCGCTTGAATAATTGCGAAGTCTTGCAGAATATGGTGAATTGTTTCTTGTTCTCGACGAATACGAGCCTCCCGAGCTTTTATATCCCCTTTCATCCTTTTGATCTCCCTGTCTTCCTCTTCGATCTTTCTCAAATGGACTGCCTTCCTGTCCATCATTTGTTTCCACTCTTCTGTTAGTTCATCTATCTCCTTTTCCTTTTTTGCTATGGCGACCTCGATTTGAGGTGGCATTTTTTCAGGAGTAGACTTAGGGTTTGATGACGATGCCATTTGTGGATGAAATGAGAGAAGAGAAATCAAGAGAGAAAGCAATTCAAAGAAAGAAAGCAAGAGAGAAATCAAGAAAGAAAGCAAGAACAAGTGTGAATTGTGAATTGCATATTACTGATATTTATGGATAAATCTCAAACATGCCAGTGAATTTGAACCACAAATCGGTCTTCAAAGTACAATAATTATGGAAAAAACAGTAAAAGCATGCAAGATTCGTCTAAGTACAGGGGCTGAAGGTGTAAATTTTCAGGGACCAAAAGTGTAAATTTTCAGGGACCAAAAGTGTAAAATTTTGGTCCATCGCGGGTTGCGATCGCGGGCAGGGGCCAAATGTGCACCGCGGCCAAAGTTGAGGGGCTCCGCGGGACACTTTTGGCCAAAGTTCGTGCCACGTCAGCCCTATCCCGCGATCGCGGGCTATTAGGGCATTTTGGTAAACCGCGAAATTTTTGTGGCATTTTGGTAAGTTGATGTTTGACTTTTGGCATTTTAATTAATTTCCCTTTTAATTATTCTCCCTTTTTTTATCTATTCAACACGTGTAGTCTATTAAAAATGTTCAAGTATTAATACGTCCATAAATCCACCTAATAAAGACAAATTAACAAGTATTTTAATAGGACATTGCTATTTGCATCCTCTTTAAAGTCATAATCAAGTCAAATCACGTATTGAAATTTAAAAAATAGATATTGACATTGACAGGTGCGAGTAGAAAATTATAGTATCAAATGAAACAAGTGTTAATAAACAGTGAAACTTGACAAACCTCCATAGTTCGTAGTTCAGCTTGCACAAGTATGTATGTATGCCATCAATTTTTTTTATCATTTTGTATCGATGGGACCATGAAACAGTTTGTGGGATTTAGAACTTGTTAATTGGAGATTAAAAGAATCAATCAATCAAGCTTGGACTCGTGCAATTTATTAATCGATGCCCTTCGTTACTTCTACAGTCATCGTTGTAATAAAGCAAGGGGAAAACTTAAAGGTTGATCGAAGCCAAGACAATAAGGGTTTCATGTTTGTTTTTTTAATACGTGATAAATCTAAAGTTTTATTTCACTTTTTACTATTAAAAAGTGGTACTGAAATCTGAAAACATAATTAATAAGACCGTTTGTTTTTGTAAAGTAATAAACATTTGAATGCTTGTATTGTCTATTTTACCCTTTAAAATATTATAACGGTGGATTTATATAAATATAATTTCTCTTTTACTAATAAATATGTAAAATAATTATCAACAAATCTTTCAAAAATATAACACTCATTTTCAAACAATAAATGTTTTTGAGCAAATACAATCTTTTGTACATCGAACTCATCCAAACACAATAAAATATATAAACAAAGCTCAATTATGTTCACCTCTATCCAAGTTTTTGAAGACAATCATATTACCATATGATACTTGAAAACTTACAATTATGCAGGACATAAATGATATTTGAGCCCAATGATGTAAGGGCATCTGTAATGTAATTCTCTATTTTACTCTCTATGACAGAGTAAAAAATAAAGGATGTGTTATGTCTCTTCAATGTATTACTCTATTTTCTACATTAAAAGAGAATATTTCAAGTATATTATCTTTTCACTCTAGAAAAAAATTAAGATTATGAATAGTGTTTCTCTATATTTAGAGAGTTACTATCATTTATCTATTATATAGAGTAAAATAGAGGAGTTCATTCAAGATTTTTTAGAGAGTAAAATAGAGTGTTCATTGGAGATGGTCTAAAAAACATGAACCCCACGTGCCACAATCACAAGAAGACCTATACCCATGTTCACCACCATCTCTCTTTGTCTTCATTCACCCCTGTCAATCTCATTTATCACCTTATCTCCTTCATTTTATCAGATTCTTCCTTTCTACCCTCCAAATCCTTCTTTTTTTCTTCTTGATCCACTATGATGGTGCCGTCATTTTTTCATCAAAATAAATGTGTATAATTCATCAATACATTTTCTTCTTTGATTGTAAACTTTGATAGCCTTTGAAACCACATAATATCCCATAAAGAGTTCTATTTCTTCTTTCTACAACACCATTTTGTTGAGGGGTTGTGACAGCTGAGAAACTTTGAGAGATTTATTTGATTAAACAGAAATCTTTGTCAGGATCGATTCTTAACAAGAATTAAACTTCTTAGAAACAGAATTTAGAGAATCTTGCGGAATAGAACTCTAAATCAATTAAAGAACAATCAATAGAATTCAACACACTGTATATATCAAACTGTATTACTCACAAGCTTTACACCAAACCTCAATCTTGATGAACAGATCTCACCAAGACGACTTCTACTTCTCTAGAAATAGGATCTACGATCTTGAGGTTAATTCTCTCTAAATGGCTAAATAACCTTTTTAAACACTGTTTTCTGTCAAAACCCTAATAGCTATCTATATATATATAACAGAATAAGTACAAGATAACTACTAAGAATAAAACGATCTTCAAAATATACTTCCATGCTTATCTTCAGCTTTCCTTCTTTATCTTCTCATACCATACATATCTACTCAGCAGTATTAACAATGATTTGACTTAGCAGCATTAACGACCTTCAGCAGTATTAACCTTCATAGTCTTCTAGCAGTAGTATCTCAGCTCAGCAGTACTAACCATGTCTTGCAGTAGTAATTTGGTCTAGCAGTACTAACCTTGTCTTACAGTAGTAATTTGGTCTAGCAGTACTAACCTTGTCTAGCAGTAGTAACCTTGCCTAGCAGTATTAACTTTCTTCTGGCAGTATTAATGTAGACTTAGCAGTAGAAATCATGGACTAGCAGCACTATCCATACTTAGCTCATTTTCAGTTCCCAACAATCTCCCCCTAACTTGACTTTTAGGAAAAGAAGTCAAGTTCTTCAAATGATGCTACCAAAACTTAGTCATCATATAAGCATAGATCAGGACTTAAACCTAGACTCTGATTTACAATCCTTCTTACCAAGAATCTTCCCATAGCAGAGTCTTTGTTGCAGACCAATTTTACATGTAACATCCCTTTCAGTCTTTTCATGCAGTGTTTGTAGATTTCATCCACCAGATAATACTCCTGATATGTGTTGTCAATTGATATAACATACACTCCACAATTTTCATAGAGCATCCAGTGGGTTACTGCTTGAAAAGGTCTTGCTGTTATGTGCTGAACTACTTCTGGTCTGAACATTAGGCATAGGTATTCTAACACCATCTTTGTGATAGACATACCTCTTTCTGTCAACATGTTACCATAGATCTGCATGCCTACTTTGAACATCTCTTCCAAGTCAGATCTTGAGCATCTTCTTATGAATTGTCCCCATGTTCTGTAGACTTCAAACTGCCCTTCAGCTCTCTTGAGTCTGATATACTCCTTTCTCTCATCTATCAAAGTATCCCAGTGACTGATTTCAGGAGGTTTTGAATCTAATGGAGTCACTTTGATTGGTTCAGTATCAACCATAGTGATGTACAAGTCACATTGTTCATTGCTAAGTGATTGTGCATTACTGGATTGACCTGTCTTACTATCTCCTTGTCCTTCATCCTTGGCAACTTCTTCCTTTTCTTTCTCTTCTACCACTGGTTTCTCAACAGGTTCTACCCTTTGCTTCTTTACACACTTCTTTTTAGTAGCCACAGACTTTGTTCTCTTTCTGCTGAAAACCATCTTTGCATCCTTAGTTTCTTCCTGTTTCTTGGCAGTTGGAGGTGTATCATGTTTGGCTTTGATTAAAGCCTCTGCAACCTCCACTTCTTCTACTGTACGCTTCTCTGTTACTGTTTCAGCTTCTGTTTCTGTTACTGCTTTCTTTGTAGATTGAGCAGCATTAACTGTTTCTGTTGCTTGCTTAGAGTCAGCAGCATTAACAGTTTCTGCTGCTACTTCAGTTTCAGGCTCTTTCTCTGTTACTGCTGCTTTCAAGATTTCTGTTACTACTTCTTGTATGATTTCTGCTGCTTCATGAACATTTGCAGCATTAACAGTTTCTGCTTCTTTTGTAACTTCAGTTACTGCTGCCTTTACAGTTTCTGCTTCTTTAACAAGCTCTTCCACCTTTTCTATCTCCCCCTTATTCTGTGCACTGGACTCCCCCTTAAACTGTGCATTATCAATTTCCATCTCAGTCTCCATCTGAACTGTCTCCCCCTCAACTTGTAGACCCTTCATATTCAGTTCTGCTTCTGATTCTGACTCTGACTCCCCCTTTTTGGGAGCATCATCAGTTGGAATTCTTCTTCTCAGCACAAATCTTGCCTTTTTCTTTCTGTGCAACAACTTGGTGACCATCTTCTTGAGCTTCTCAATTTGAGACTGTTGGTAGGTGACCACAGTCTTCAGTTGCTCAATCTCCTTCTTCTGTGCCATAACATCCAAGTTGACATTTCCAATGGTTTCCATCAATTCATCATAGTTATATCTATCCTCACCTTGTTTAGAAGTGTTTACCTTATTTAAAGGATCACTGGAAGTAGCCATCAATTCCTCTTTGTTATGTCTATCCTCACCCTTTTTAGAAGTTTTTACCTTCTTTAAGGGATCCTTGGAAGTTTTAGCAGAAGCCTTCTGCCTAGCAGAAGCACTGACTGCCCCCTTGGTTTCTTGGCACCTGGGTCCTCCTAATGATTTCTCATTTAGAGTTGCCATGGGGAAGGTCTTATTTATGTTACCACTGTCCTTCTCTGTGCTAGCAGAAGTAGTGGCAGCCTTAGCACCCATATGCTCATCCTTCTCCTTAGAGAGCACCTTCTTGGGGTTGGGAGACACCCATGTGGTTTCCCTGTTGATATTCTCAATTGGAGAATGCTCCAACTGAGGGCTTAAAGGCTTAGGGCTCTGAGTAGGTACATCAAGGGAAGGAACCTTGTGCACCTTTCTTCTTTGAAACTTGTTGGATAAAACAGGAGTGGGCTTTTGAAGTATGTGCTGAGGGATATTTATAGTGAGTGAAGGTAGGGTGTGGTCATCAGTGGGATGATCTAATGAGGGCCTTGATCCTGATGCCATACCTTCAGAGGGGTGGGACACAACCATCATTGTAGAGAACAATGGTGTGTCAACTCCTTCCGAGTCCCTAGGAATTCTTCTCATATTTGAGAAAACCTTCCCTTTAGGGGATTTTGGTACATAGACCTCATCAAACTGAGGTAAGTCCATCAATTCCTTGTTAATAACTTCTTGCACAAACCTTGGATACATGTAAAAGCTCTTTTTGGATTCCAAGTTTGACACAAGATCAGATAAAATCATTTGGGAGAAATTGAACTTTCTGGAGGTGGCCAAACATACCAGAGCATAAGCAGTGGTACTGCTGAACTCACTCCATCCAGTTGTTTTCTTTGAGATGCAGTGCATAAGGGTATGAACAAGAAATCTCCATTGGGAAAAGAATTTTGACTTGAAAAATTTGAAAATACCAATAGAGCCTTCATACCCCATTCTTTGTATGGTAGAAAAGAGTTCTTCATTAGGAATGGAAGATATACCTGAAGCATCATTCAACTGAAGATGTATGCGAATAATCTCCTCTGTTACTGTCAAGGGTTTATCACAAACCCTGGTTCGAATCTCCGTTTGCCCGTTTTCTGTCACCACAGTAGCATTATCCCAAAATTGTTTTTGATGTTTAATGAATATCTTGGGAGCCACTGTTAGTGCAAAGGAGATATGCGAAGACTTGAGAAAATCGACAATTTCATGGAATCCTGCAGATTTCTTCGGCTTCTGAAGCATTGCAATCTCATTGTGTTCATCAACAAACTCTCTTTGAGCCATTGTATCTGAAAATCCTTGAGCAAACACAGAAATTCTTGGGAGAATAGGTTAGAAAGAGAGTGAGAGAGAATCGAGTTCAAAGAGACGTTATGAGCGAAGGCGGGCTTACAGGGTATTTATACGCAGTATTAACCCTAGAATTAACAAAAGCAGTATTAACCACTCAAAGCAGTATTAACTACCGAGCAGTATTAACTGCACAAGCAGTATTAACTGCTGAGCAGTATTAACTACACAAGCAGTATTAACTGCACAAGCAGTATTAACTGCTGAGCAGTATTAACTAAAGATACAGGCAGTAGTAACCATGCACAAGCAGTAGTAACTATGCACTGTGCATCACTAGTCAAATCCTCAAATGTCATCTTACATTCTGACACATCACCTTTACCACTTCTCTTACCTTCTGCAGGATTATTTCCAAAAGTAACATGTCCTCCATCAATTCATTTGAAATTCTTGAGGCAGGCCATGTTACCTGTCATGTGCCTAGAGCAACCACTGTCAACATGCCAAATGCTTCTCCCCTTAAGCTGTTGATTGCCCTGCACATTAGATAAAGCAGTTAGTTTTTGTTAGGGACCCAAGCCATAGTGGTCTTGGGTCTCCCTTGATCATCAAAATACTTACATTCTGTTTTGATGAGCTTGTCAAAGTGAGGAACATCAGTGCTTGAGTACTTTGTTTTGATGATAGGTCTAGAAGCAGTACTAACTGATGCAGAAGTACTAACTTTGTTAGCAGCACTAACATTGTTAGCAGTATTATCTTTTAAGGAGGCATTAACAGTGTTAGCAGCACTAACACTGCTTCCAGAAGTACTAGCCTTCTCAGCAGTATTAACTAACTTAGCAGTACTAACACTAGAAGCAGTATTAATTGTTGAAGAGGTACTAACTGTGTTAGCAGTACTAACACTGCTAGCAACATTATTGCTTCCTGCAGTACTAACATTGTTAGCAGTACTAACTGAGTTGGCAGTATTATCATTAGTACCTTTAGGCATCCATACTCTAACACTTTCTGTTTCTGCCTTTTTCATGTGGCTTTTGGTTTTAACTTGTTTCTTTGCCACAACTTTCCTCACAGACTTTTTATAGCCACCATTCTTTCTGTAACCACCAGGTTTTTGAAAAGATATTTGAGCATTAAACCTTTGGTTAACAGGATTGAAATAACAGTGTTTGGCTAAATGATTTAGCTTACCACAGATGAAACAAGGTTTTGGCTTGTTAATTCTGTTCAGATCAACTCCTTGTCTCATAGCCCACTGGTTATTCCAATTTCTTTGATTACCCCTTTTGTTATCATGTTTTTGGGGCTTAAGCTCTTGAGATTTCTTACAAGAACAATGTTTACAGGTATTGGGAGCCACAACTGTGGTCTGTGTGTAATGGACTCCCTTTTCTGTTTCAGTCCTTTTTATCTCATTGTTCTTTCCCCAAGGATTTCCATCTTTCTCATTGGTCACAATTTCATTGTCTAAGGGAACCTTACTACTAACATTCTTATTCTTCTTAGATTCTTCCTTCTCTGTTTTATCCTTAACTACTACTTCTTCTTCACAAGGATCTATATTAATCTTTAATTCAGGATCCTTCCTATCCTTGGTCTCTAACAAATCAGACTTAGGAGGTATGTAGTTGTTATTGTAGGGTGGAGGTGTGGCATTGTACCCTATCCCTGCTTTCATCTTGTCATGGATTTGAGCCTTAATGATGGTATCCATGGTTTTAGAAGCACAGGTAAACTTTTCAACATCAAGTTTAACCTTCTTAAGCTCTTCTTTTAATTTCTCATTCTCCTCCCCAGACACTTTCAGCTTAATCTCATACTCATTCTTCTCCCACTTCCAATAGTTAGTATCATAGGAGTGTTGAAGTTCATTAGCTTGAAAAGCTCTAATCTGTTCCTCAAACCTTTCTACAATCCTAACATAATCTTTCACATCTTTCTCTAGCCTCTTAAGGTTATCACACATACCCTGATTGTGATCCCTATATCTTTTAACAGCATCAATGCAAGCTTGAGAACAGAGTTTAGATTGTACCTCAGTGGGAATATCAGATACTTCTGCCATAAGAGCTTGATTCTGACAGGCTTCCTCAGCTTGATCACTCCAATCAAATCCCATTCCTTGTTGAGAAACAAGGGCTTGAGAGGAGCTTCTGTTTTGGTTTCCATTTTGAGCCTGTTGATGTGATCCTCCACTTCTGCATTCTCTGGCAAAGTGTCCCATCTTGTGACACTTATAACACTCAACCTTGGACTTGTCAAAGCCTGCACCATCTTCTCTTCTCTGGGAAAAGTTGTTTCTCCCAGTCCTTTTGATGAATTTCTTCACCCTCATTGATAGCATAGCCATCTGCCACTTGATGTCCATCTCTTCCAGATCATCAGCATTAATCTGCTCTAAGTCATCATTGATTAGAGAAGAGTGAACATGACTAGAAAAGAATGCTTCTAGTACAGAATCTGTAGTCTTCTCTTGATTAGTTCCACCAGCAGCATTAACAGAACCTGCAGTATTAACAGAATCAGGGTTAGCAGCATTATCAGAGGATGAAGATAATAAAGCGGCATTATAAACAAATCCAGATGGCCTTCTCTTGGCTTCAACTTCAGCCTCAAATACTCTCAGATCATTGTAGAGGTCATCTAGCTCTTTGTCCTCCAATTGGTCATTCTGTCTGAATGAGACTGTGTACATGGTCCATTCTTCTCCCAATGATCTAAGGAACTTTCTATTGACATCATCAGCATCCATGTGTACACCCACAGTAGCTAATTCTCCAATCAACTTGTTAAATCTGTCAAAAGTTTGAGTCATAGACTCATTCTTTGCAGACATGAAGTTCTCATATTGTTGCCTGAGAATAGCCTTTTGATTTCTCTTTGTGCACTTTGTGCCAGTAAATCTTTTCTCCAGAGCATTCCACAACATCTGTGCATCTGTGCAGTGTTGAAATTGATGTTGGTACTCATTAGGAATAGCCAAAAGCAGAGTGCTTAAGGCCTTCATCTCTGTTTGTCTGACTTTCTTTTCAGCATCTGTCTTGGGAGGAGGTTTCTTTCCATCTGCTCCAATCTTTCCTTCATTACATGGGCCATTTTCTATGATGTCCCATATTGCATAATCAGTAAGAAGAATGTACTGCTTGATTCTCAGTTTCCACATGTCAAATTCATTGGGTTTGAGCATGGGAACCTTTGAAACAATTGTACTGTGAGTATCCATTGAATTGTCCATAGCTTCTAAGATACCAAGGCTCTGATACCACTTGTCAGGATCGATTCTTAAAAAGAATTAAACTTCTTAGAAACAGAATTTAGAGAATCTTGCGGAATAGAACTCTAAATCAATTAAAGAACAATCAATAGAATTCAACACACTGTATATATCAAACTGTATTACTCACAAGCTTTACACCAAACCTCAATCTTGATGAACAGATCTCACCAAGACGACTTCTACTTCTCTAGAAATAGGATCTACGATCTTGAGGTTAATTCTCTCTAAATGGCTAAATAACCTTTTTAAACACTGTTTTCTGTCAAAACCCTAATAGCTATCTATATATATAACAGAATAAGTACAAGATAACTACTAAGAATAAAACGATCTTCAAAATATACTTCCATGCTTATCTTCAGCTTTCCTTCTTTATCTTCTCATACCATACATATCTACTCAGCAGTATTAACAATGATTTGACTTAGCAGCATTAACGACCTTCAGCAGTATTAACCTTCACAGTCTTCTAGCAGTAGTATCTCAGCTCGGCAGTACTAACCATGTCTTGCAGTAGTAATTTGGTCTAGCAGTACTAACCTTGTCTTACAGTAGTAATTTGGTCTAGCAGTACTAACCTTGTCTAGCAGTAGTAACCTTGCCCAGCAGTATTAACTTTCTTCTGGCAGTATTAATGTAGACTTAGCAGTAGAAATCATGGACTAGCAGCACTATCCATACTTAGCTCATTTTCAGTTCCCAACAATCTTCAAGAATAGAATTATTGAATTATGTTCCATTATCACTTCTTAAAGATCGAACATAGGAATTGGTGAGCACTCTAATCTTTTTGATAAAGTGAATAATCTCTTTAGTTGCATCACTCTTTGATTATATTAAAAAGACCCATGTATACCTTGAGAATTCATCTACAATCATAAGAGTGTACTTCTTTCGTTCTAAGTATAGAACATTTACTGGCCCACATAGATCCATGCGCAGAAGATGAAAATGAGAAGTGATGGATGAACAACTTTTAGATTTGAAAATGAATTTTAAATGTTTTCCTTTTTCACAATATCCATGCGGATTTTCTTTCAAAGAGAACAATGAGGGAAGACCTTTACATGACCCTTTTGAGAGAGTTTGTTAATGGTTTCGAAATTCAGAAGAGAAAGACGTGTATGCCACAACTAGTTTTGTTTAGAAGAAGCTTTGGAGAAAAAACATGAATACATTTTGAGAAGAAGAAGATTTTGCGAAATACATGTCAATCACATAGACACTATTTTGCGAAATCTAGGAAAAAAATTCTATGTTTTATGAGGAAATAATGGATTATTTTTCTTCAAGAAATTTTTCTGGGAAACCTTTGTCATTAAGTTGACTAATACTTAAAAGATTATATATGAGTCCTTTCACATAAGAAACTTTCCTAAAAGTTATTGATTTATTAGACATGATTTCATAACCAACAGTAGATCCCTTAAAGTTATCACCAACGATGACAAAATGGTCCTTTAATCGATACATAGTCTAGGGAAACATAACCAGTCATATGCTTTGAACCAAATTGTCTGAGGACCATATTTGGGTATTACCTGGTCCCTTTGCACGAGAGTTTGAAATTTTGGATGTATCTGTGGGAATACGGGAGCCATACACTTAGCGTAAATTAACCGTATTCCTCTAAGAATCAATACTAAATAGGGTAGAAGTAGTGTTCCAAAATTTTACCAAAACGAGCAACAATCATTTGATGTTGAATCTGAATCTTAGCAACGAACTCTGTAACATCTGTAAATCTGGAGAGACCAACTAATTTAAAATTTTCAATAATACATCGAATAAAGGATAAAATCCATTTCTACAAATCAATACATGAAAATACCTCAAATTAAGGTCTAAATTTCACCTCAACAATTAATAACCCAAGTCTTACATGAAGACTAGATAGAGTTCGGGTATTACTTAACCTATATAATTTGCTATTCCAAAGTGCGGAAGCCTTCACCCAATAGTTAATCCCTTATCGTGCATCTAACTAGCACTCCTCTCCATAGTGTCGCTAGTATCATTTTCCCCACCAAGGATCTGATGCACATACTGAAAAATGAAAAGGTTAGGCTTAACGCGTAGTGAATTCAAGAGTTTTCATCACTATATAATCAATAAAACGGAAAGAATACTATTTAAATTGTAATTTTCATTTTAGAATAAATTGTAACACCCAGATTTTTGGGGTGAATATAACTTCAAGTTTTATAGGTAATTTAACCTTAAGATGGTCTTTTGGAAGTATTAGGAGTGTTGGTTGGGTTGGATATCGCTTGTGGAAAAAAATAAATTTTGGTCAAAAAATGAATTGCTCGCGCTCACGCAATTTGCTCGCGCCCGCAAGATTTTCCTAAAAACATGGCAGCAGCTATGCTCGCGCCCGCGAGATTTGTGCAGCACCTTTTAAATCCGATTTTCTCTCATTTTCTCATTATGTTTCACCCATCTCACTCCAAAACTCTCTCAACCTAAACCCCCTCATTTCATACAATCCCTAAAGCATCCAAGACATCTTTTTATCACGTATTTCAAGTCTTGGGCTTCATCTTCTAGATTTGGAAGCTAGGTTCATCTCCATCTTCATCTTCTTCAAGGGATACTCTCTAGGGTTTTGGATTTTATCAAAACCCGAGTTTGGTAAGTTCATTCTTCTTCTTCCTAAACCTTTTTATGAGCTATATATGCTCTATTGATGATTTCCTAGAATTTATGTTTCTCAAATTTTGTTTTGGATGATTTTGGGGAAGTTAGGTCAAAATTGGGGTTTTGGTCAAAATGGAGATTTTGGTATAAAATGATTGAGGAATGATTCTAAGTGTTTGGATATGTATAATTATGGTTGGAAACTTGTGGAACTAGGTTTTTTTTTGAAGTTTCGGCTTGAAGATTCAAGTTTATTCAAAAGAGCTCAAGTTTGGGGAAAATCCAGATTTAGCCTAAATCTAGCAAGTTGAGTTCAAGTTGATTTGTAAAAACGTTGTACATGCCAAAAATGTCCATTTTAAAGTGTTTACATATTTTACATGAATTTATCAATTGTTGAGTTATTTGGTGGGTTTTGATTACTTGAAGTGTCTAACTTTATAAACCTTGTAAAACATCCACATTTGGGATTTTTGGGCAATTTGATAAATAAATCATAAATTAAAGTGTTTTGATGATTTGTTGCATAAAAGGAGGTTGTTTGGTAAAAATGCACTCTTAGTGTTGGTTGGAAATATGCATGGTTATTATTGTGTGATATTTTGGGATCATAAGGGTATGAGTTATTTGGAAAATGATTTGACTATATTGATGATGAGATTTTGGATTAATCATATCTTTAAGGTATGTGTTTGCATAAATGTCGATTAAATGCGTTTTATTGTTTTAATGACCTTTCTAGATTTGGTCAATTGAATTGTCGAGCCTTTGGCTCGTATTTGACTTAAGTGAGTCTTGGGGACTTTGTTCCGATATAAATTACTCTATATTGAGGTTTAAGATTATTTGCATTTGAGTCATATTTATTTATTAATTACATGTGTTGAAGATGTTGGACATTCTTTTGGGAGTCAAGTAATTGTTAGACTATGACGCATTGGGTCCATATGCATATGAGTCGGTCTTGTTTATAGGGTCGAATCGGTATTGCGGGGTTATACTCTAGAACTCATGTTTTATGACCTTAAACTTTCCAAGTGGTCACTAAGAGGGTTGAGTCTGGAAGTGCTACCTTGGAGGTGAGTACTAGGACCTTCGCCGCTGAGGTAATGCCTTGGAGGTAGTCTTGCTGTGTGACGAGCCTTGTGGTGGAAGTCCTGGCGATGGACACTAATGCCAACTGTCTCTTCAGTAAAACTTGTCGAGGAATCGTAGGAACATTTGGACGTCTAGTCATGAAGTGTTATATGATTAACATTGTACGAGTGGCATGCTTATGTGTTTCCTCCACTCTCAATGGATACGGATCTCCCCCCGTGGTTGTCAATTATTATTTACGGTTGGATATTGTATTTGCTTTAATACTGTTTAAGCTTTGTGCGAGTAATTACAAGTGTTGACTTTAATATGAGAACCCTTCCACATATATTAAGGTTTGCTTGAATGATTATTCTCATGCTTTGGTATTTGGACTTTATTTCTATTTATGCCTTGCGTGAGTTATTGAGTTTCATTTCATGTTTTCGGGATGTTTTCTATTTAAACGTTTTGTCACGAGAAATGGGATTCTTAGAAAAGGCATTACTATTTATTCTAAATATTTTGCTTAATGGTAAATGTGTTTCAAGGTCATATCCTTTCCTTTTAAAATGTATATTTATATATATTGATGAAAACTCTTGAACTCACTAGGCGTTAGCCTAACCTTTTTTTGTCGGCATGTACAGCAGGTCCCCGGTTGGGGGTTTGGTTCTAGCAACACCGTAAAGAGTGAAATGCTAGTTAGACGAACGAGAATGATGTAGCCATTGAGTGATGTTTCCACATTTGGAGTTAGCGACTAATCTAGAGTTTTAGTAACACCCGATCTTGTTTTAGTCTTTGTATACACTTGAGTTATTTAATTATTGAGGTTGATCATAGAATTTGATTTGAGATATTCCAAGTATCAATTTGCAGGAAGAAGTTATATTCTTATTTGATGTAATATTGGTAATTTTAATTTAATTTCTCTATCCAAATTTGAGGGTGTTACATAAATAGCGATGTCTCTTCCAAAAATCCCATTTCTCGTGATAAAACGCATAAATAGAAATACTCTGAAAACATAGAACTAAGCGGAATACTCACACGAAATACAAAAAAAGATTAAAATCCAAATACCAAAACATGAAAATATCTCCTTTATTCAATCCCTTAATATAGGTGGAGGGGATCCAATATCAAGGTCATAAATCACAATTACTTGCACAAGAGCCAAACTACAATAAAGCATGAATATTACAATACCCGAAAATAATGTTTGACAATAACAAGTAAACATATTTTTACTTCAAAATACACATTTTAGCATGTACATAGTTTTCTCAAAGCAACTTGAACTCACTTTGCTAGATTTAGGCTAAATCTAGATTTTACGCCAATACAAGCCTCCTTGAAGAGACTTGAATCTTCAAGAAATTCTCCTAAACTTGGATTCACAAGTTTTCCAAACATAAACATGCATCTACAAGTGCTTAGAATCATTCCCCAAACTTCATATATCAAAATCTCCATTTTGACCAAAAACCTAAGTTTGACCTAACTTTCCCAAAATCATCTAAACCGAAATTTGAGAAATAAGAATACTTGGAAGTCATAAATGGATCATTTATAACTTGAATAGAGTGTTATAAAATAGAGGGATGAAATCACCACTTAGGTTTTGAGAAAAACCTAGAAAACCCCAAAAATCTCTAGTGTTGGAGATGAAAACTTGATCTTGCACCAATAGATGAAACCACTAGAATATGATGGTCAAGGAACACTCTAATCTTCAAAAATCCCCAAAATCAGTTGGGGAGAAGGGGAAACGATTTGGGAGAGAAAGGATGGGATATGAGAAGTGAGGAATGAGAAAAAGGCTGAAAATCGCAAGTTTAAGTCCTTGGTACCCGAATGCGATTGTGATATGCTATAGTGACAGTGTCACAATCGCTCATATTGTACCAAGAGTTTTTGGCCTTCAGCGATTGTGACATGCTATAGTGACAGTGTCACTATCGCTGTCACTATAGCCAAGAATGTATCAAACACTGTTTTGGCCATAACTTCTTCGTTTTAGCTCCGATTTTTCTCTGAAAAGAACCGTTGGACTCGTATTTGAGTTCCTCATCCAAAAAGACTATAAAATATAGGATTTTAGCCCAAAATCCTATTTCCTCTATTTCCCATAAGAGATCGATTTCCCCACTAACTTGAAATTGTACTTACCCAAAAATTACGGGTGTTACACGTAAATGTTCTGAATCCTCTTGACGTCCTACGCCGAGATAGGAGATGTTCTTCCTTCTGCTAGATACGATTCTCCATTTCTTTGGAGTAAAGGAGGAGGAAACCTTTTGTGATATATATATATATAGAGAGAGAGAGAGAGAGAGAAAGAGAGAGAGAAAAAGTGAAAAAAGTATCTCGAACAATTATACAATCGTTCAAAAGGCTCTCGGCAGATGCTTCTAACCATTCTTACAATGGTCTCCCTCTTTATATATAAGAGTGTAATGATACCTATCCTATAGGTACTGCAGGAAAAGAGTGGAACAATGTGTTAGACAACCTTAGGGGGGTAAAGGTTGTATTAGGATCTTTTTCTTTTTAAAACTTAGTTTTCAATCACCACAACAACAAATATATAAGACAAGATATAAGTAAGATAAGGGTAGAGAGAATGATACCAACACCGTTGTTTAGAGTGGTTCACCAACTTGGCTAATCCACTTTCCGAGACACTTCTCGAGACACAGATCCACTATGAATGTTCTTTATGGTAGAACATAAACCTTGAAACAAATATCATAATCGATCTCTTGCTTCTGCTTGAGATTTGAATGGATCACTCACTCTCAAAGTAAATACTTACAAGATGATAAATTTCTTAATGGTAATCACTCTTGTATAAGTATAACACTTGGATGATTTTGAGATTTAAATGCTTGAGTTGTTTTGCTAATTGTGATTGCCAGAAATCAGAGATTTCTTTCTTTTATTGTTCTCAAGACTTATTTTTTCTTTTTACCAATCGTTGGATTTAAATGGTGAAGTAAAAGATGATCCAGAGCACTTGCGGACGTCCACATGAACATGTGCTGGACGTCCACAATAAATAAGTGGTTGTGGAAAGAGCCGTTTGTTCTCTGAGCATTTCAGAGATAAAATTTGATGGCGGACGTCCGACTGCATCTCGCGGACGTCCGCTGGCTGCTTTTCACCAACTCACGTTAATTGCTAGTCTTTTTACTTCTTTTCAATTTAAACCAAAAGCCAACGGATTTATTTGATTAAAATCAGTATTTTCAAAAGATATATTTTGTTTGGTTTTTGAAATATCCAAGTGGTATATTATTTTGAGTATGTTTACCGTTAGGAAATATGAAGACTAATACTAGTACACAACCAGTCTTGAATTCTTCAGATAAAGTATTTGTGTCTCCCTTTCTCTGAGCTGGAATACTTGGAATACCTGAGATGATGTTTTTCCATTCTTCAAAGCTTTGATTCACATGCTTGTATAAAATTGTTAGTAACAAATAACATTTGCCTATTTATTTGTTAATCATCAAAACAATGAGATTTATAATTTTTAATCACTTACACCAACAATCTCCCCCTTTTTGATGATGACAAATAAATAGACATATAGACAAGTATATATAATTTCTCCCCCTTTTGTCGAATCAAAAAGGGTAATACATAAAAGAAGAAGCTCCCCCTCAAACAAATAGTGAGAGCTCCCCCTTAAAATAAGCTCCCCCTTGAATAAAGCATATAGGTTCATGAGAAGAGACAAGTTAGCAAAGACAATTAATAAAAAGTACATGAGTTAATACTACACAATAATCGTTTTAGAGAGAATAATAAGAGTATTAATCATCACTATCATCTAAGTTAAACCGGCGAAACTCCTCGTGTACCATCCAAACATCTTGATGTACGTCGTCAATTCGTCGATTAACCGCTTCCCACCGTTCCTCTTGAAGATGTTGAAATCCCATGACTGCAGTGAGGATGTCTCGGTTGGAAACCGGGCTCGGTGGAATGTAGAAAGGAGGTGGAGCTTCTCCTTCCTCGTCCTCAGGATTGGGGTCACGAATATGACCATGACGTCTACGAGATGGACCTGGTTGAGCACCCATGCGAACAAGACTCAAGCTGTCCAAGGGAGTGGGCTCAGGAATGGGTCTACCGACAAATGGAATTTGAAGATTTTGAAAGAGAGTTTTAATCAGATAACCGAATGGGAGAGAGCGTTGACTTTTCTCTAATCCATCCATGCGGTGAGCAATGATGTAGGCAGCATCAACAGAGATTCCGTGCTCAAGACAGTATAGAAGATAACACTGAAGGCTGCTCAATCGTTCAGTGTTACCAGCACGGCCAAAAACATTGAAGAGAATAATTTTATTCCAAAAATGTTTCTTTTCAGTCAAGTGTTGATCTTTTAAGTTAGAAAGATCAAAATCTCTTTGATAGGCTGGGGCAAGAATGGATTCTAAGATGGTGTTTTGAGAAACAGTAATTTGACTGAGTATAGGGGAAAAAGAGGTAGCATTTGTAAAGACACAGTTGGTAGACCTAGGAAGACCTAATAGGTAAGCAAATTGGTCTAAATCCCACACATAATGTTGGTTATAAAGCTGAAGAGAAATCATTTGGGTAGACTCATTGAAGTCATACCCGACATAGAACTCTAGAATGCAATCAAAAGATACTTCCCCCTTAAAGGAGAGGAAGGACTCCCATCCGATAGCCGTGAAGGCCTCAAGAGTGCCAAAACGTTTTATGTCATCTAATTTTACTGGTCTATCGGGATTACATGGACGACTTTGTAAAATTTGTCAACGTTGATCCCGTTGAGAAATCCTAGCCATATCCAGATCCTGAGGTGGAGGAGGTGCTCCAGAGGATGAAGGACGTGATCGTTTAGGACCCATCTCTGTAAAAAATATTTTCGTGTTTTAAAAGAAATGACAACACAAAAAAATCCCCCTTTTTTAAGAAATGTTTTAGTGGAAGACAAACTTTGTAGTGTTGTTGTTGAAGACAAGAGAAACTTCAATTTTTTTGTAGAAATACAAGTTTTCAAAATCAATTTATGCAAAAAGGGAAAATTTGTTTAAGAAGGATCTTAATCCACATTTGTAAAGCACATTTTGAGAGTAGCAACCCACAAAGATTTCCAAGAGGTAGTTTAGCAAAAGATTACAAACAAATGAGAAGAAATTTAGGTTTGCAGAGAAGAAGTTTACCTAAATCAGTAGAGAGATCAAGAGTGAAGACACAAGTGAGAAAATTGAAGAAGACCGGCGGTGGCGACGGTGTGGAGTGTCCGACGGTGGCAGCGGCGGCGTTTGGTGGTAGTAGGTGATGGAGGGAGAGAGAGAGATATATAGAAAACTAGGGTTTGTTGAAAGGAGTTGATTTGAGGAAAAGAGATAGATATCTCGTCAGATGTTCGGCGGACGTCCGGGAGGGAACACTCGGACGTCCGGCTTTTAAAAAGGAAAAATCGACCAAAGACTCTGTTGCTTCTGCGGAAGATACGCGGACATCCGTAGTTGGCGAACGTCCGAAAGAGGATCACACGGACGTCTGTAATATGGAAAATGAAATTTTTCAATGGATCTTTTTGTTGCTTCCGTGGGATAAATGCGAATTTCCATAATTGGCAGACGTCCGACTTGAGCATGTGCGGACGTCCGTGAGAGATAAAAATGACATTTTGACACACTTTTAAGGATTATGTTCTATTAATCCTAAACCACGTCGTAATTTGCAGAAGGCATCTTTATTTAAGGCTTTGGTGAAAAATATCAGCTAAGTTATCTTTAGTGTCAACCTTTTCAAGAATGGTGTTGCCTTTTTGAACATTATCCCTTAAGAAGTGATGTCTAAGTTCTATGTGCTTAGTGCGTGAGTGCAAGACAGGATTTTTACTTAAATTGATAGCACTTGTATTATCACATAGTATGGGCACTTTATTTAAATGTACCTCAAGATCCGTAAGAGTGTGTTTCATCCAAAGCACTTGAGCACAAGCTCTTGCAGCAGCAACATATTCTGCTTCAGTTGTTGAAAGAGCAACATATTGTTGTTTCTTTGAGAACCAAGACACAAGGGATTGACCAATGAATGCGCAAACTCCACTTGTGCTTTTTCTATCAATAAGAGATCCACCTAGATCAGAATCCGTGTAGCAGGTGACTTCTACCTCAGGTATTTTTGGATACCATAAGCCGAGGTTTGTGGTGCCTCTTATATAGCGAAAAATCCATTTGACCGCTTCATAGTGAGATTGTCGAGGACTTCCCTGAAATCTTGCACACAAGCATACACTATACATAATATCGGGCCTACTTGCGGTTAGATAGAGTAAACTACCAATCATAGCACGATATATCTATTCATTGAAGTCATTTCCTTCTTCATCACGGGATAACTTAACATTTGTGGTCATAGGAGTATCTACGGGCTTTATGTTCTCAAAATTAAATTTCTTAAGCATATCTTTGGCATATTTGGATTGAGTCACGAAAATCCCATCATCAAGTTGTCGAATTTGTAAACCGAGAAAGTAGTTTAACTCACCCATCATGCTCATTTCAAATTCATTTTTCATTTTTGTGGCAAATTCTTCACATAGGTGATTGTTGCTAGACCCAAAAATAATATCATCAACATAGATTTGTACAACTACCAAATCACTATTTGATTGTTTGACAAACAACGTGTTATCTACTTTTCCCATAATATAACCGTTATCTATTAAGAAGGGCTTTAATCTATCATACCAAGCACGAGGTGCCTGTTTAAGACCATAAAGCGCCTTCTTAAGTTTGAAAACATGATTTGGTTTTTCAAAGATTTCAAAACTGGGAGGTTGTGTGACAAACACTTCTTCATTAATAACCCCATTTAAGAAAGCACTTTTAACATCCATTTGATAAAGTTTGAAGCCTTTTGCATTGGCATAGGCTAAAAGCATTCTTATGGATTCTAATCTTGCAACCGGAGCAAAAGTTTCATCATAGTCGATGCCTCTTGTTGATTGTACCCCTTTGCTACTAAACGAGCTTTGTTTCGTGTGACTCCATCGTGTTCATCTACCTTGTTACGAAAGACCCATTTTGTTCCTATGATGGTTTGACCACTAGGTTGAGGTACTAAGTCCCAAACATCATTCCTAGTGAATTGGTTGAGTTCCTCTTGCATTGCCGATATCCAATCTTCATCTTTCAAGGCTTCTTCTATGGTTTTTGGCTCTATAGAGGACACAAAGGCATGGAAGGCACTATGGGTGTGAATTTGAGATCTTGTGGTCCTTTGATTTAGGTCACATATGATTTGTTGTACGGGATGATTTCTTGCTTCTCTTAAATTAGGGTCTTCTATTTCTTGAGGGACATAACAAGGAGGTGTATTACTAGGTTCTTCTTGATTAGAAGAGGGTTGAAGTCCTAAATCTAAAGTTCTAAGGTTCTGAGCCAAAGTTTCTTCCTCGTTCATGTTATCGTCTACTAGTGGAGGACTTAGGTTTGGTGGAGATTCATCAAAGCTTACGTTTAAGGATTCTTCAACTACCATGGTGGTCTTGTTAAGGACTCTATAGGCTTTGCTATTCCAAGAGTAACCTAAGAAAATACCTTCATAGGCCTTGGGATCAAATTTTGTTAGGTAATCTTTATTGTTTAAAATGTAACACTTGCACCCAAAAACTCTAAGGTGACCTATGGAAGGTTTTCTACCTCGATATAGCTCATATGATGTCTTCTCTAGAATGCCTCTAACTAGGACACGGTTCAAGACATAGGTCGCGGTAGCTACGGCATCACACCAAAACTTTTGGGGTATATTTTGCTCATTTAACATAGTACGACTCATTTCTTGCAAAGTTCGGTTCTTCCTCTCAACAACCCCATTTGATTGAGGAGTTCGAGGAGCCGAGAAGTTATGAGTAATTCCGTACTTGTTACAAAATGCTCCGAATTGCGTTTCATTATCGAATTCTCTTCCATGGTCCGTACGAATAGAAACAATCGTACAACCTTGTAGGTTTTGAATTCTCTTACCTAAGATTTTGAATTTTTCGAAATCTTCATTTTTATGCTTTAAAAATAAAGTCCAAGTGTAGCGCGAAAAATCATCAACAATTACAAGTGTATAGAAATTTCCTCCATAGCTTTGGATTGCCAAGGGACCGAAGAGATCCATGTGGAGTAATTCTAACACTCTCTTTGTTGATACCATATTTTTGGATTTATGAGAAACATGGACTTGTTTTCCGATGCGACATGCATCACAAAAATGATTATCAAACTTGATTGTTGGAAGGTCACTTACAAGATCTTTATTTTTCAATTTTTGAATTAAACGAAGGTTTGCATGCCCTAGCCTTCTATGCCACAAGGTAGTATTATCATGTAAAGACGATAAACACGTAAGATTGTTAACATGCGTTTTGCAAATATATAAATCTCTTTTTTAACACCTGTTATGATTACCTTGCCATTTCTAATTATCTCACAATCATTTTCTTTGAAGAGAACATGGATATTATTCTTGCATAATTGACCAACACTTAGCAAGTTAAAATTCAAGTTACTCACATGCTCGACATTTAAAAATATAACATTGTTGCAAGCGATGTTACCTCTACCGATAACCTTTCCTTTTGCATTTCCGCCGAAGACAACTTGTCCACCGTCACATTCCTCATATGATGAGAATAGGCTTTTATTTCCGGTCATGTGACGAGTGCATCCACTATCGAGGATCCAATCTAGATCTTCGATTTCATAACCATCTACAAAAAATTATGAGATACAAAAGCTTGGTACCCAATGTTTCATGGGTAGGATAAAGAATTAAAGAGTTAAGCATCCAAAACCCAATTTCTCATTGGTCCGTGTTTTATTAGAGTAAAAAACACCCTTAGCTATCCATCTAGGAGTTAACTTTATTCTTCGATTGTTTTCATTGTACACAACATAGGACGTTTTTATCCTTCTTCTAACTTCGGAGTGATTATTTATGTTACTCGTCTTATTTTGTGTGTGAGGAGATCTATAAGAAAAATTGTTTGACATCACTTTTGAATTCACAAACGATTTAATAGGATAACAATTCAAAACATGTTTATTGCAATCTCCTTCACCTTTAGAAGAATTATCTATCTTCGAGGCTTTTGTAAAGACAATGATTTTTGAAGGAATTTTGGTACTAGACTCACCGTGAGAGTCATTAAAACCGAGACCTCGTTTATCACCAAACTTTCTTTGCATTTTCAACATATTAAGCATTTTTTCATTTCCATCTTTGAAATTTGAAGCCATTTGATTTTTTCTCTCAAGATCTTCACATTTTGAATTTAGAGAGGCAATCTCAATCTTCAACTTATCACATTTAGCACATAAATCATTTTCACTTATTCTCTTTTCTAAGCTGGCAACCTTTTCATTTAACTTGACACAAGAATCACAGTTTTCTTTTTCATTCAATTTCTCTTTCAAGCAAGCAATCTCTTTGTTCATATCCTCGTGTATCTTAGTGTCAAGGGCAATTTTCTTGTTAAGATCATGAATTTCTCTTTCTTGCAATATAAGTGATCTACTCATTTCTTCGTTGGTTTCACTATATTTCTTAACAAGATTTACCATTTGATTATATGATTCTTCAAGTTCATCAAGATCTTCATCCTCATGCATATCATTATCATTATCATTATCATAGCAATTATCACTATCATCATTAGTTGGGTAGCAAGGAGTTACCTCTTTCTCATAGTCGGCCATGAGACATATCTCCTCCTTTCTTTCGTCTTCTTCACTGTCACTCCAAGCTCCTCCAACAAACGCCTTTTGAGTGTCATTTTGCTTTGCTCGTTTTGGACACACATTTACATAGTGATTCTTGTCTCCGCATACATAACAATAATCATTGTTACTTGAATTGTCATTGAAGTTCTCGCGGCTATTGAACTTGTTGAATCGTTGAAATGGTCTTCCATTTCTTCTTGGAAATCTTGGAGCTCGGTTTTGTTCTCGATCGTTTCCATCTCTTCGATTGAAGTTTGACCTATCATTTCTTGCAAAACGTTTGTTAGTTAAAAATTTATTGAAATTCTTTACCAAAAGGGCAATGTCGTTCGTAGAGTCTATCTTCTCGGGTTCTTCTTTGGGTTGACTAGTTTTTTCGTCTTTTGTCTTTTCTTTCGCAACGTTGGCTTGAAGGGCCAATGATTTCTTCTTTCCTTGATCTCTAGCTTTGTTTCTCTTTAGTGCTATTTCGTGCACTTTTAGGTTGCCTATGAGATCATCCAACTTTATTGTTGAAAGATCACGAGAATCTTCCAAGGATGTTATTTTTGGCATCCACTCCGAAGGAAGAGCTCGAAGAACCTTTCTCACATAATCTTCATTTTCATACACACGACCTAATCCTTTCAATGTAGTCATGATGAGGTTAAAACGTTTAAACATAGAATCAATTGACTCATCTTGAGTCATCTCAAATAATTCGTAGTCATGAACTAAAATGTTTATTTTACTACTTTTAACTTGTGAGTTTCCACGATGAGTATCATTCAAACTTTGCCAAATTTCATTAGCGGTTTTACAAGTAAAAACTCTCTCAATTTCATTTGAATTTAAGGCAGCATAAATCATATTTTTTGAAGTGTCGGCATTATTAGACCACTCAGCAATAGGTTTTTCAACACTTTTGCCATCTTGTATTTTTGTGGGAACAAAGTTTCCATTGGCAATAATATCCCACATCTTTCTACTTTTACCACGAACGTGGCATTCAAAGAGCTCGGCTCAAATGCCAAAATTTTCAATGTCAATAAGAGGTGGTTTAACAGACAGAGAGCCTTCATGATGAGCCATTATGAGATCAAGTTTGTTTTAAAAAGAACTTGTCAAAGAAGTCAAATCTTTGAAAGACTTGCTCTGATACCAATTGTTAGACAACCTTAGGGGGGTAAAGGTGGTATTAGGATCTTTTTCTTTTTAAAACTTAGTTTTCAATCACCACAACAACAAATATACAAGACAAGATATATGTAAGATAAGGGTAGAGAGAATGATACCAACACCGTTGTTTAGAGTGGTTCACCAACTTGGCTAATCCACTTTCCGAGACACTTCTCAAACACATATCCACTATGAATGTTCTTTATGGTAGAACATAAACCTTGATACAAATATCAGAATCGATCTCTTGCTTCTGCTTGAGATTTGAATGGATCACTCACTCTCAAAGTAAATACTTACAAGATGATAAATTTCTTAATGGTAATCACTCTTGTATAAGTATAACACTTGGATGATTTTGAGATTTAAATGCTTGAGTTGTTTTGCTAATCGTGATTGCCAGAAATCAGAGATTTCTTTCTTTTATTGTTCTCAAGACTTATTTTTTCTTTTTACCAATCGTTGGATTTAAATAGCAAAGTAAAAGATGATCCAGAGCACTTGCGGACGTCCACATGAACATGTGCCGGACGTCCACGATAAATAAGTGGTTGTGGAAAGAGCCGGTCACATGTTCATGTGCCGGACGCCCGCGGGCTGCTTTTCACCAACTCACATTAATTGCTAGTCTTTTCACTTCTTTTCAATTTAAACCAAAAGCCAACGGATTTATTTGATTAAAATCAGTATTTTCAAAAGATATATTTTGTTTGGTTTTTGAAATATCCAAGTGGTATATTATTTTGAGTATGTTTACCGTTAGGAAATATGAAGACTAATACTAGTACACAACAAGTCTTGAATTCTTCAGATAAAGTATTTGTGTCTCCCTTTCTTTGAGCTGGAATACTTGGAATACCTGAGATGATGCTTTTCCATTCTTCAAAGCTTTGATTTACATGCTTGTATAAAATTGTTAGTAACAAATAACATTTGTCTATTTATTTGTTAATCATCAAAACAATGAGATTTATAATTTTTAATCACTTGCACCAACACAATGCTTTTAGAAGATCTCTTATCTTCAAAAGAGGTTGCTTTACCTTTACACTACCATCATGTTGACAAGCCTCTACTTGTCAATCATGTCCCACCCTTTTCATAAAAGAAAGATATATAATCTGAATTTATCTTAATAAATCGGATATACATATATATAATTAAATGATTTACTTAATTATTTGATCTCCTTATTCAGATAAGCATTATATGTGTGTGACCCGTTGAGACTTTATCACGTTGGCAATAATTATAAATTTATAATTATAACTGAAGAGTGACATCTAGCAATACATCATCGTTACGCAAATGATAAAGTTGGGTGATTCGGCTAATCAACAAACTATATGATCATTATCAGTGTACATTTTTCTGTCCCTTTGTTCAGATATCTTGATCGAAACGAAACATGGATGTGCCATCCACATTTTATCCAGTTCTTAGTTTCTTGATTCCAGAAAATACTGATAAGACATATATCAGTATCATATACTTATCATTTTAGCATGCATGCACTTCCACTATACTATTCAATCGAAGGTCTAGGGATATCACTCTTGACATACATGAGGAACAAATCCTATCTTGATTCATGCTAATTCTACTAAGTGATACACGCTATACCCAACAACTATTCTGTCACCCAGTTACGGACTGATTAGATCGATTGTCAAAGTACACAATTCACACAAAAAAAACTCCATGATCTTAAGTCAAAGAACTAAACTACTAATTGTACAATGACCGCATGAGAAACATCTAGGACACTTATATGACATCCGATGAGACATTCTCATGTACAAATCTCTGTACAAATCTATACATATTCTTGTCGTATCGTATAAATTCAACATAAATCCAAATTAATACTTGACTAGGGACATTTAAAATATATTATTCTAAGGTTATTATTAAAACCCACAAAATCATAATCAGAAAAAAAGCTACAAAGCACTAACTGCCATTGAGTCAATTGTTACAATATTCAGATAGTTGACTAGGGACATTTAAAATAAAATATTCAATATCCTTATTGATAATCTGAGCATGCATGCCCTCCACAATACTATTCATTCGAGGGTGCCGGGGATATCACTCTCGACATACAAGAGGAACAAATCATATCTTGGTCCATGCTAGTACTACTAAGTAACACGCGATATACCCAACTATCGTTTTGTCACCCAATTATGGACTGATTAAGATCAATTATCAAAATACACCATTCAAACAAAGCAAACTCCATGATTTCAAGTCAAATGACTAAATAACGAATTATACAATGACCACATGAGAAACATCTATGGCACTTATATGACATCTGATGAGACATTCTCATAGAGAGTCATGTTTGGTACACAAGATTTCATCTTGTACCCATATGTGGGTTATGTATCTCCTTACGAATCTATGTATATACTAGTTGTACCGTATTAATTCAACCTAAACCCAAATTAATACTTGACTAGTGGCCTTCTAAAAGTCATTATTCCAAGGTTAATTTCAAGGTTCTAAATGGCGCGAGGCGTGGCATGGCGTGGCGGTGAGGCCAAGCCTCAAGCTTTAGAAGCCACATTGAAGCCATGGCGTTTTCAAAGCGTGACTTATGGCATGAGCCAATAGTAGTAAGCTAGTTAAATTAGGTTATATGTTAAACATATGTTTTGTAGTGTTACGTAATGTGTCAATAATAGTAAGCAAGTTAAATTAGGTTATATATTAGAGAAATTTCAAATAAGATATTGAAAACGTAAAGAAAAATCAAATATCGCATTATGAAAACTGCGCATTAGCCCATGGCGCGCCATGGCGGCTGTGCAGCGAGTTTTTTAGATCATTGGTTATTATTACGTTTAGATTAGAATTCATATGTTAATCTATGTTAGGATTCATATGTCCACTTATATATAGGGGTTAAATTATGTGAGAACCAAAAAAAGATTGAGAACCGTGAGAACTGGTCTAAGTCAAAATTTGGTTTTGATCTTATGGTTTAATTAAAATTTGCTTCTCACATGAAAAGGGCATAATCATTGTTAAGTGTATTTTATGCACCTAACCTTGCGTCTATTTATTGCGTCTTTTATGCATTTTATTTCTTACTTTATTATTTGGGAAATTAATTAAAATACCCAAAGTTTGAGTTTGACTTACCAAAATACCCACTTTTCTCGCTGATTTTACAAAAATACCCATTTTTCCGCAGTGGGTCCCGCGATCGCGGGTCAGTGCCCACGTGACACCCCTGTTTGGCCAAAATGTCCCGCGGAGCCCTCCAACTATGCCCGTGGTGACAAGATTGGCCTCTGTCCACGATGGCATTCCGCGATGGGCAAAAAATTACACTTTTGGTCACTTTTTGCACGAATCTTTGCATGTTTTTACTGTCTTTTTCCACAATTATTGTACTTTGAAGACCAATTTGTGGTTAAAATTCACTGGCTTGTTTCATCAATGTTGAATCATTGTACTTAGAAGACCAATTTGTGGTTGCAATTCATGTTGGTTGTTTCATCAATGTTGGTTGTTTCATCAATGTTGGTTGTTTCATCAATGAGATTTCATCCATAAATATCAGTAAAATGCAATCCATAATTCACACCCATTCCATCCTTCTTTCTTGCTTTCTTTCTTCAGTATTTTGTTTTTGAGATACTACTGAAAAAATGAGTTCATCTGTTGCAAAAGCTAAGCTGTTTTTCTGTTTCGATGGTGAATGGGTGCAATACAACAATGAGTGGAATTTTTTTTATAAATCTAAGCATGGTGTAAAGTTGTCAGTAAACTATACTTATCAGAAGTTTGTTGCATACGCCATGCAAAAATGTGGAATCGACCCTTCTGTTGTTTGCAAGTTAGTGTTTAAAAATGGTGTTGGGTCATTTGTGGAGTTATCCAACGACGGGGATATCTCTGGTTTTCTGCACTTTGCAGCCGGATCAGAAAGACCGCCCTTACTTTTTGTGTATGCCGATTCATCGGTGTGCGACGAAGACGATGACGAAGGTGATGGCGGCGGTGATGACGAAGACCTCCAAATGGAGGAGCCTGATTTTGTTCCGGAGACGCAACAACAACAACCACAAGAAGAAGAAGAAAAAGAAGACCAAGAAGGACGCTTTGCTAGAGTTGCTGATGACGAAACCCATGTTTTCACAATGGGTAATTCTGATATAGACAGATCAGATACCGATAGTGATGAGGACGAAGAATATACCCCTAGTAATAAATCATTTACTCAGTTAAATGACTTTTTTGATATGCCCCCTATTCTTCCAGACCGGAATACCCATACACAAACCTACGAACCTGAACCTTATAATCGCAGTTTAAGGATAGAAGTGGGTCAGATATGTGATTCGAAGGATCAGTTGGCCATACAGGTCGGAATTAAGTTCATGAAAGAGGGTTTCGAAAGTTACACGCCGAGATCCGACAAAAGCAGATACGTAGTTGAATGTGCGAGAGAAAATTGTAATTGGAGGATGTACGCGAGCCCCGTGGGAGAGAAAGGAGGGATGTTAGTTATTAGAAAGTTACACGACGTACACACTTGTTCGAGGAGGCAACTGAATCCCAACCACAAACAAGCCAACAAAAGGACTTTAGGTGCGATACTGAAAGGCAAATTTCTTGATGCTAGCAGGTCAATGCATCCAAAGGACATCGTGAACGATGTACACCAGCAGTACAGGATCACAATTGGTTACTGTTAATGCCAAAAATCGCACCAAAGGGACAACTTAAGGTCGATGTGGACTTAATCAACTAAAGAAAGGATCTTTCGACGAGACGTGCAATGAGGGAAAAAATAAACGAGACAAGGAATTTGATGACGCAGGAAAAACCTCAAACGAGGAAAAAACCTGCGGACGACATGGGATATCGTCGCTGCACTATGGTCGCCAATCAGGGGCGACGTCCTTGGTACTGGCGTCGGTTGTACGATGATTACAATACAAATGAAGGAAATACTTCGAAATGTAAAGTACAAGTGTTTAAATGTGAAAACAGGTGTTTGTCGTGTGTGAATACAAAGTGTAAACTTCTGGTTGAGGACTGTTGTAGTGCATCGAGAGCGATACTTGAGCTTTTCCTTCGAGTGTTCTTGAGTTCGCTGTAAGATTCTGGCTTTCAGTACTTAATCTCCAAAGGTTGAATGTTCTTTGTTATGAGTTTAGATGATTTTCTCTGCTGGGTAGTGATGTTCGCTGAAGTGTATTGGATGTTAACCGATGTCCCTTGAAATGAGGCTTTAGCTTGTCTTTTATAGTCTTCGCGTCATTAATTAGCTCCATTAATGATTTGATCAACGGCTACAACGGCTGGAAACGGTCGCCGAGATGAATGTTCATAATACTCTTCGTCCGTTACGGCTATCGATCGTTAATGGTTGCGTCGGTTATGTCCGTTGCTCTTTAATGACTTTGACTCCTGCATTAAACACTTAACAAACGTAAACGTCAAGGTTATCGTTAGTTCGGTCGAAGGTACAATGATCTTACGCGGTGGTCGCACTGAACGGGCGATACTATGGTCGAGCATCATGGGGGACGCACGACTTACCTTTTACGGGCGACGACGGATGTTTTATGGGTTCTTGTCGATACCTTATCTTAATACAAGATTTGGATTATGACGTGTGTCTTACCTGCTCCGGTCGTGGTCGTACGACGTGGTTTTTTGCCCAAACAGTTTGCCCCTAAAATTTGAAAGAAGGATAGCAAATCCGAGTTTTAAATTTTGTCAATCGAAAAAATATGACAAGTGATAGGAATTAACTTTGTTACCTTGGAATTAGGCTGGTCTGCTCTTAACTGAACGAGAAGTTAAAAAGGAAACGAGGTCGTGACGTCATACTGACACACGATGATGCTTACCAGCTATCGAGGACAAGTGTCGACGATCCCTGTGGTCATACAAAAGGACGGGGATGCGCAGCGGTTATCCAGGGATTCGATCCAACCCTGTCTTTCGGTCTAAATAGGGATTTTGACGGATCATTTCCTTATTTCGCCCTTGAAGAGTTTGTGCTGTGATTTCCTTGCCGTCTTTTGCCTGATATCTTCCGATCTTGTGAAAATCTCTGACTTGGTTAGGCTTCTTCGAGGGTTAACGCGCCTATAAGTAAGGTACGATTTCTCTGCCTTCTGCAAATTTTGTTTAGAAATGTCGAGGGATCCTGAGAGTGTTATTCAAGAGTCATCGGACCTCCGGGATTTTAGAAAGTTAGCAAAAATTCCTGCGTGGGTCGAATTGATCCGTCCAGGCCAGATCCGATCAAACGAGTGTCCCGAGGGGTACATCGTGATCTATGAATACCCTTTTAAGATAGGTTTCGAATGGCCTTTTTCTCCTCTGGCCAAGGCGTTTATGTTAGAGTTTGACTTGGCTCCGAGTCAATTGATGCCCCAGTTCTGGCGAGTCGTACGAGTGATCGAGCGTGCTACTAGGAAATGGAATTCTCCCATGAACGTACATGACCTCCTTTCGGCTTATCAAGCTAAGATGGACGGATGTCATCGATGTAGTTTACATTCTAGATTCAAGGGCGACCGCGTTTTGGTCTTAGGAACGGGTGTGAACGACCGTGGGTAGAAGTCTCGATATGTTTTTGTGCGTAAGTTGTCCCTTGACTCTGAGAGTGAGTGGATTAGGACGAGCCAGAATACGTCGGGTGAGCCTCGTTATTTCATCTGTCGTGCGCTATAGATGATTTATATATAATTTTTAACTTGTTTTTTGTATGTTGACGGCCATAAAGTTCGAGGTCGTGAAGCCAGACGCTAACTCTCAAGCGAAGATTAATTTGTTTTTAGAATTTAGCGTCGCCGAGAGGTCTTTCGTCGTGCGACATACGGCGAACGACGACGATTTAGAATCTTCAGGAGAGAATTAGGGGGAGAAGTGTGAAGAGAAAGGAAGAGAAGAGGAAGAAGATAAGTCGAGAGGAAGGAGAGGGATGACGGGTAAGTTTTACTTACTTTTTCTTCCTATGTTACCTCGAGTCTTTTTCCTTTGTGTGCTTTATGACATTCCTTTTTTCCAAGAGAATCTCAACCTAAAGTGTTGAAGGTTTCTGCTAAGAGAGCAGCCGAGCTGGAGTATGCTCGTCAGGGCAAGGAGAGGAGGCTAAAAGCCATGTCCGCTGGCCCTGAAATTCCGAAGAAGACGAGGACGACGACTCCGAGGGAGTCGTCGGCTGGGGTTAATGACTCGTCGAGAGTCGCTTCACCTGAGAAGGTAGGGGTCAGATCGCCTAAGAAGGTGATTGCAGCGACACCCATCAATTCTGCGCCTCCGGCGGAAACGGTGAAGTCCCCGTCTACTGCGTCGAATCCTTTGTCAGCCGACAAGGGCGAGGATCACTCGACGGGAGGGGAGAAGGTCACGACGGTCAACTTTTCGCTGCCATCAGACTTTATGACAGGTGATGTCCTAGACGGGATGAACCTGTTCCCTCACCTGGATAATTTCCTGCTTCCATCTTTCAAGGAGCGTTTTGAGGGGTTTCCTATCGAGGAGACGGGTGTCCATATAGCCGGCTTGTCGTTCATGGTAAGTCTTTCTTTCGAGACTTAGTTTGTCTAGGCCCAGACTTCGTTTATCGTTGTCGTTGTCCACTGATGATGTTTTCGCAGGCACTTCAGGCTGCTTTGGCCTCGCAAAGCGGAGCGGCGAAGGTAAAAGATCTCTTGTCTGCTGCTCGTGAAAGAGAGAAAGCGGCGATGGACAGAGCGAGTGCCTCTACAAGTCGTGCTGAGGAGTTTTCGAAGCGGCTTGGTGATGCTTTAGAACATTTGAAGATTGTTCATCTTGCCAAGGAAGATCTTAGTCATCGTCTGACGCAATCTTTGCCCATGACTGCTGAACAAAGGGAGGAGATGGAAAAAATTAACGAATCCTTGGTTGCTGTTTCGAAAGAGGCTGAGGATTATAAATCCAATGTGGAGATTTTGGAGAAGGAGGTGCAAGCCGTAAAGGACGAGGGTAAGTCGGTTTTTGCCATAGCTCATCTGACTGCTCGGGCGACGATCATGCGACGACATTTGCTGGGGAAGGACCCTCTTGCTTCGGCGAAGGAGGAGTTGGACATCTATCTGAATGGTGTTGGGACCGAGAGGGATCTTGACTCGGACGATGAAAAGGATGCTGAGGAGGAGGTGGCAGGTGAAAGTCTTCAGGACGGGACTTCGGGCATGAATGCCACGGATGCTCCTCCTTTAATTTAAGAATTTTATTTTGTTTGCTTTGCTGCTCGATCGTTGGTGGTCGAGCGTGTACCTGACGATTTCTTTTTAAATGCACTTTTTGTTTGAAATTGTGCTTTATTCAAATCACATTTGATTATAAAGTCGAATATAAGATACATATGAAATCATGCGACTAAGGCATTCATTGTAATACGATGACAAGAACGTAAAACAAATATAAAAACACGCGATTAAAGCATTTTCTAAGTTAATAGACTTAGGGGTAAAATCGTTTAGACTCTGCGATCGTACAACCGGATCGTACAGTGAGTTTGTATCGTATGCCCATGTGGAGAAATAATCAAGTTAGAGACCTGATCGTTTATGTCGTTCGACCTTGCGATATTAAAGTCATACAGTAGACTTAATGATTGCTGTCGTGCGACTCTGCGATAACCTGTCGTGCGATTCTGCGATAAAACGATGTCGGGGGTTGGTCGTTGGCTCACCAACGACCCTCTGATGCTTAAGTCAGTAAACGTTTTGTGAGAAAAAATCGTATGAGAAAGAGTTAGAGAACGTACCATTTCAGACTCTCTCTATTTGCCCCCTGTCATTTATTACCGTACTCTTTTTGGGAGGAAAAGGTAGGTTTTAAATGACAGAATGACACGGAGAAATATTGTCCTGCGGTCGACGATGTTGTCGTGCGACGAGGCACCATAGTAGACTTATCCCTGTGGAAAAGATATTGTTAATTTAGGGATAGAAAAACGAACATGTCGAGAGCTTGATCTTACGACTTCAGTTTATTTTCTCTTTTGATCTCCTGGATTCCTCATGGCGTAGGGAATTTTAATTAATAACTTTTGCATGCTCGGGAGTCGACGGTCGATGGCTATTAGCTGAAATAGCGACATCGTCGATGATATCTTTGAGATTTCCTTTTGGAAAATGGTATGCTAGTTCCTTCTTTAATGTGATACAGTCGTCTGTCGCATGACCATGATCGGCATGGAAGTCGCACCACTTTGATTTATCCTTCTTAGCATCGTCCAGGTCGGACTTCTTTGGCCATCGAATGGTAGCTTGGGAACTTTTTAGACCTTTGACTAGGTCCTTTGCAGATCCTTTGAATCCGTAAGAGGATATCTTGGGGTACTGAGTGAACTTAGCTACGGTCTTGGCCTCTGCTTTCGTCTTGAAACGAACATTTGAAATTTGGCGCGCTGACTCTATCATGGAAACAGCCTTTGTCTTGAACTCTGGCTTTCTGACGCCTAGTGACTTCTTGTCGTCAGTGTGCTTGCGACGAAAGGTTGCATCGTCTTCGACCCTCATATATCCTAAGGTCCGAGCTCGGACGTCTTCGAAATTCTCCGGGGGATATTTGGTCAGGTCGGTGTATAAACCCGAATTATCGTCCAGTCCACGCTTATAGGCTTCGATTGCGGTTTTTACGTCGCAATTGCGGATGCTGATCATTTCGGCATTGAATTTATTAAAATAACTTCGAAAAACTCATTAGATTTCTGCACGATGTAATATAGGTCGCTAGTCTGCTTCTCCATCTTACGACTGCTGGCGAATTGCTGGGAGAATTGATTAACCAACTCAGCAAACGACCCGATGGATTTGGGTTTGAGATTGATTAACCATTGGAGAGCTGGACCAGTGAGAGTTGCTCCAAAACTCTTACACATGCATAGTTCCTGGTACATAAATGGGATCGAGATCTTCCACATGAGCTGCTTATATTGCGCGACGTGCTCAGTCGGATCGGTCACACCCGAATACTTGGGAGTGAAGGCAGAAATGTTATACTTCTTTGGGACCTCGACGGTGGCGATCTCGTCGATGAAGGGCGACGCCTGATACCCCGAGCGAGGCTCGACGTCGACAGGCACGGCTGCCCCAGGTAACTTAGCGAGCAAGGATAGGACACGTTCATTTTGGTCTTCTAACATCTTCAGACGCTGAGCGACGGGATCGTTTAGATCGGGATTTGCCCCTGTTGAGGGATTGGCCCCTGGGCTAGTGCCATTACCATGCGACGAACCATTGGTGTCCCCATTGAACGGGACGAAATATGGCTGCGGCCCATAGTGGAATTGTTGCGGTCCATTTTGAAACGGCTGCGATCCTTGCTGGAAAGGATGCGATCCACCTGAGGTCCATTCTGAAATGGCTGCTGAAATGGTTGCGACCCTTGCTGGAAAGGCTGCGATCCACCTTGAGGTCCATTCTGAAATGGCTGCTGATATGGTTCCCTTGTTGGAAAGGCTGCGACCCTTGTAATGGCTGAGACCCATTATTCATGGGTGGTGGCCTTATGTGCTGAGGAGGAACTGTCCCAAACAGAGGATTTGAGTTGAACGGCCATGGCTGTTGATTCTACATGAACGGGCCTGGATGCTGATTCTGCGCGGATGAACCTGGATTCGGGACAAATGGTCTAGGGCCATTTTGGTCGAACGGTCTCGGAATTGGGTTATGCACGAACGGCCTAGGACCATTTTGAGGCCCAAGAGGATTTCTTAACCGCGCGATCTCCTCAGCTGCTCTGCGATTCTGCTCTGCCATTGCATTGAGCTGATTCCTGGCGACTTCGAGCTCCTGATACATCTGAGCAACAGCTTGCTGCGGATTTGCAGAGGCTGCCATTTTCCTGCAACAGAAGATAGAAGAAACTCCAAGAAACTAATAGTAGGGTGCACGTTCGTCGAGGATTTTCTCTAGATGAGGTCCCACGGATGGCGCCAAACTGTTAATGCCAAAAATCGCACCAAAGGGACAACTTAAGGTCGATGTGGACTTAATCAACTAAAGAAAGGATCTTTCGACGAGACGTGCAACGAGGGAAAAAATAAACAAGACAAGGAATTTGATGACGCTGGAAAAACCTCAAACGAGGAAAAAACCTACGGACGACAAGGGATGTCGTCGCTGCACTATGGTCGCCAATCAGGGGCGACGTTCTTGGTACTGGCGTCGGTTGTACGATGATTACAATACAAATGAAGGAAATACTTCGAAATGTAAAGTACAAGTGTTTAAATGTGAAAACAGGTGTTTGTCGTGTGTGAATACAAAGTGTAAACTTCTGGTCGAGGACTGTTGTAGTGCGTCGAGAGCGATACTTGAGCTTTTCCTTCGAGTGTTCTTGAGTTCGCTGTAAGATTCTGGCTTTCAGTACTTAATCTCCAGAGGTTGAATGTTCTTTGTTATGAGTTTAGATGATTTTCTCTGCTGGGTAGTGATGTTCGCTGAAGTGTATTGGATGTTAACCGATGTCCCTTGAAATGAGGCTTTAGCTTGTCTTTTATAGTCTTCGCGTCATTAATTAGCTCCATTAATGATTTGATCAACGGCTACAACAGCTGGAAACGGTCGCCGAGATGAATGTTCATAATACTCTTCGTCCGTTACGGCTATCGATCGTTAATGGTTGCGTCGGTTATGTTCGTTGCTCTTTAATGACTTTGACTCCTGCATTAAACACTTAACAAACGTAACAGTCAAGGTTATCGTTAGTTCGGTCGAAGGTACAACGATCTTATGCGGTGGTCGCACGGAACGGGCGATACTATGGTCGAGCGTCATGGGGGACGTACGACTTACCTTTTACGGGCGACGACGGATGTTTTATGGGTTCTTGTCGAGAACTTATCTTAATACAAGATTTGGATTATGACGTGTGTCTTACCTGCTCCGGTCGTGGTCGTACGACGTGGTTTTTTGCCCAAACAGTTACCAACAAGGCTGGCGTGCGCGATGCAGGGCACTGCTAATGGTCAGAGGCACGTTCGAGGAGTCGTATGAACGACTCCCTAGGTATTTATATAATTTGCAGCTGCATAATCCAGGTACGGTCACCCAGATAAGGACCGATTCAAATAGATGGTTTGAGATGTGCTTCGTTGCCCTTGGACTCGCGGTACGTATTTTAACACGTCATATGTTTACACATTATAAACTATAACATTTACACAGGGAAACCACCTACGTTTTTGCAGATCCGCACATTTGTGGCAAATCTACGTCGTGTCCTGGTAATAGACACTGGCCATTTAAAGGGCCCTTACTTGGGTATGATGTTCCTGGCGGTTGCCATGGACGGGAATAACTCCATCGTTCCCGTAGCTTTCGGAGTAGGCAAGTCCAAAACCAGGAAGGAGTGGACTTGGTTTCTGTCCATGTTGAGACAAGCTATCGGAGACCCGCAATGTGGGGAATGTCTTCTTTTTCTCGACGAATATGAGCTTCCCTATCTTTTATATCCCCTTACATCCTTTTGATCTCCTTTTCTTCCACTTCGATCATTTTCAAGTGGGTTTCCTTCCTGGCCATCATTTGTTTCCACTCTTGTGTTAGTTGGTCTATCTCCTTTTCCCTTTCTGCTATCGCGATCTGGAGTTTTACGGGCATTCTTTCAGGTGTAGACGATGGGTTAGATGACGATGCCATTTGTTTACTAAAGAAAGAAAGCAAGAAAGAAAGCAAGAAAGAAGGATGGAATTGGTGTGAATTATGGATTGCATTTTACTGATATTTATGGATGAAATCTCATTGAGGAAGATGAATTTTAACCACAAATTGGTCTTCAAAGTACAATAATTGTGGAAAAAAACAGTAAAAACATGCAAAGATTCGTGCAAAAAAGGACCAAAAGTGTAATTTTTTGCCCATCGCGGACAGGGGCCAATCTTGTCACAGCGGGCATGGTTGAGGGGCTCCGCGGGACACTTTGTCCAAACAGGGGTGCCACGTGGGCACTGAGCCGCGATCGCAGGACCTACCGAGAAAAAATGGGTATTTTTGTAAAATCAGCGAGAAAGTGGGTATTTTGGTAAGTCAAACTCAAACTTTGGGCATTTTAATTAATTTCCCTTATT
Source organism: Saussurea involucrata (assembly GCA_033807775.1). NCBI lineage: Eukaryota > Viridiplantae > Streptophyta > Magnoliopsida > Asterales > Asteraceae > Saussurea > Saussurea involucrata. The sequence continues at coordinate 68,052,542 of CM066321.1, read as the reverse complement.
ATTTTCATGTATTTTTATTGTTCTTTTCCATTTGTCTCTAATCACGGTCGAAATTATTTTTGGGATAGTTCTTATGCTTTTGGTACGCTTTTGTGCAGACTATGCGATGTATTGGAAGCGACATGATGGATGACTCGAAAGGAGTGAAAAGTGACATGGAAAAGGAAGTGAAGGAAGCAAAGATGAGTACCCTTGTTGATGAATATGTGGAGCTAAAAGTCAAAATATGGAGTTCTGAAGATTCTGCCACGCTTCGCGCCAGTTAAAGATTTCTTAACGGGCGCGAAGAAAACCCTCCAGAACTCCTGTTTTGCAATTTGTCCACTTTCACGGGCGCGAAAAGGGCCGAAAATACAATGGGCTTTTAATACTTTTGGGCTTGGCCTTTTATTTTCTCTAGGTTTCTTTCATGTTTTTAAGCCGTCTTTTCTCCTTGAGAAGTCACGCACATGAGAACTTTGTTTTTTGGTTCTTCGGAGGGTCGATTTCTACAATTCTTGGGGAAGAAGACTCATCGATCTTGAAGCATATTCCATTGGAGATCAATTGAATTTGATCTTCATATGTTATGGAGTATCTTCTTCCCTATGTCTTTAGTATAGTTGATTAATTTCCGTCTTGTTCGAATATTATTATCTTAATGAATCGTTCTTAGTTTTTCTTCTTTGAATCTCTCTTACTTTTTATTGGCTTATATCAAGTTTTAATTTTTATGCACTTTCTTACCTTTTAAATCATTACTCTCTACCCTTATGCAATCTCTACTCTTTACTCCCCATTTTAATTTTCGACACCCTTTTAATTTTTTGCATTTTGATTTTCTACATATTAATTTTCTGCACATTAGGTTAGGTTTAATTTTCAGCACATATTCTCTTAATGATTCATAGTTTGTTTTAGTGTTTTTAGTTAATGTTAATCATTAATAGGTCGTGTCTAATGTAGTTGTCTTGCTAGTTTGTTTTGTTGCATTATCTTTGGTTTTATTGGAGTCTAGATAATTTAATTGTTTCTTGGTTTTAACTTAGTAGTCGTTTTATTGAGTAATCGTCACTTAGGATCTAGGTTTTTGTATTGACCAATTGTTCTTAAAACGAATGTTGTGTTTTAATCCATTTTAACTCCAACGAAAGTCAGAGTTGATTTAGTTGGTTTTTAACAAAACATTTGGTTATTCTATTAGTTTTTTATGAAAACAAAAGTGTGGTCTTTAACTTGGATTAAATTGATCGATGACAACGATCCTAACATGTAAATAGTTAGGGACGTTGATTGGGAAAAATATTCATTCAAAATCTTGATGCTTCTTTTCAACGTATACATATTGTGAAAGCAAGTAAGTATCTTAGTTAGAAATGCTTTTCCATCTCTAGAGAGGGTTGAAGTACTTTTGAAAGAATGAATTCTCACCAATACTAAAAATCTGAGGTTGGCGTTACCCAGTTATATTTGTCTTTTACCTTACTCAGTTTTAGTTCTAATTTTTTTGTTTCTTTCCCTTAATCCCTTTTATTTAAAGTCCACTTAGATTAATAATCAAACCAATTTATCTGATTCGCATAACTAGCCATGGTCATTAAGTAATTGGTGTTTAGACCGTCACCACCCTGTGATCGATTCGTATGCTACATAACCCGTACGCTTGCGGTATACATTTAAAACACATCAATCGTCATTTTGGTAACTGAAATTCACCATATGAAACACATACTATTTCAACTCATGAAATAAAAACAAATTTTTCATAAATACGATATTTCATATATATGTTATTTCACCACATGAAACCAAACATAGTTTTCTTCTTTTTGTTATTTCACCCCATGAAACTAGAAACAAAAAACCCTAAATTATGTTCAGTGTGTTAATCTTGTTTGAACAATAATCGTGAGGTGTTGATCGAGGCTGGGAGTGAGAAGTCCTGAAGTCCACCGGATTTCGATGTTGATTCGAAACGGTATATGTGAAACCAAACACGTTTTTCTTTCGTTCGTTATTCGACCCCATGAAACCAGAAACATAAAATCAAAAATTATGTTTCGTTTTCATCCTCTTCACATTTCGTGAAATCGATCCAAGGTATAGAATCTCCGATGTTAAACACACCGTTCAATAAGAACAAATCGTCCAAAATCTTCATGAACTCATCGACTTATCTGATTAGTCCAAATACCTTGTCCCCCAAACCATCCGACTAATCACGTTCCAACTCATTGTCGACAACAGATCCTTCATCAGGATCTCCTCCTCGGGCGATGTAATAACCGGGTCCTTTATGAATAAATAATAAGTTTGGGGCGTAAAGTGTGAAAGAGTAAGAGTTTGGTGTTCTTTGGCAAAGGGTATAAAATGAGTGAAAACCCTAAATAACCCTAAATTCCATCAATACCAGTGTGTGCGGCTAGGAGGCGATTTGTGGGTGCCAAATTCATCAAGGAGCAAAGCAAGTGAGATTTCTCCAAGATTGTGCTTGCTCATCATCCCTGCAAGGTAATCTTCTTCTCCCGCAATTTAGTAAGTTAATTGGAAGATTGGGAGAGTTAGGATTTGAGCTTTTGTTTATCTTGAGAAAGAGGGGATGGAGTCTGTAAGATTTCTTCTTTTTGAGTTATGTAGAAATCGTATGTTATTGGTTGGTGATGTTACTACTTTAATTGTTGTGGGTTATCACCATTTGGGAGGTATGAAATCGTTGTTTGGGGTATTAGCAAGTGTTCCAGTTCGTGAACAAAACCCCCACTGGTCTGGGATTTGTCACATCCGGAATCCTAACGGATCCGGAATTGTTTGGGAATCCAGACAAGAAATCAGAAGTCGTACCGGAACCCATAGGGAACCGAAAGTCGTACCGGAACCCGTAGGGAACCGGAAGTGGTACCGGAACCCGTAGGGAACCGGAAGTGGTACCGAAAACCCGGTTGGATTCTGGGAGTTTATTCGAATCCGGGATTAGTAATACCGGAACCCGGTATGAACCCAGAAGTTACCGAGTCCGGATATGTTGGTTCGGGACTTTCGTTTAGCCTTAGGCTTCTAAGTGAGTAGAGGGTCTTATCGGCTCTTTCGATTTATTACGATTGTAGACGTGGGTAGAGGATAAGCAATTTCAAGCGAGAACTTCTAGCGGGACTGCAGGTGAGTCTTTCTGAACCTAAAACCTTTTAAGTGTGAATTCTTATGCATGTTTATATTTGCAAATGCATGTACTGCTTTAAATTATGCATGGAAGGTGTGATTAAATAAAGTGGATATACTGTATACGTGTAGACATGCTATGACACTGGTGTGAGATGGGGGTGTGTACCATAAGATTAAATATATGAATTTGTTTCATATATGGGCGGTGTGTGCCCTATTACGTTGTCACGGTGTGTGTGACCATAGCGTGTGGCATTAGCATGTGTCTTGGTATGCTTATTATGAAAGTGTGCTTCATTATGAATTTTTATAAAATTCCTTGCTGCATTTTTATAAATGCTGTTATTATTGGTGTGGCTTGTTTTGAGGGAACTCACTAGACCTTATGGTCTAACCCTCACTTTTCAAAACCAAAACCTTTTCAGGTAAGCAGGTAGCCGAGAGCTTGTTTAGAGGATTGGCAAGACGTGAGTCGGAGCTTGCGTATAGAAGGATTAGAAGACTTTCCCTTTTATTTTGTAGTCATGTTCTCAGCTGTACTTAGGGTTATTTCCGCAAACCCAGTTTTGTAATGTGGATAGGGTGACTTTGTTGGGCCATTTTGGCGTTTTGAATTAAAGGAGTAGTTTTGGCATGCTTGTTTGGAGTGGATTGTTACAGTTGGTATCAGAGCCCTAGTTTAAGGGATTTAGGTGACCGGATGGGCCTAAACTTAAACTATGGAGTAGGACACAACTGAGATATAGGAAGCCTTTAGGGAAGACCTTGATCACCGAGAATTCAGGACGATGGTATTGAGGGCTCTCATGTAAGATAAATTCAAATCACATCTGGCCAATGTCATTATGAATTTACAGGTACGTGGGTGTGCTTGAATACTGTTGTTTAGATGATTGATGGAGGTGGTAGTGTGTAGAGATTGGTGGTAGTGTGTAGAGAGTTCTAACCTTGCCATGATGGCAATGGTTTAGTGTGTTGTGCGAGATCGTTCATGGTGTGATTGATGACACCATCTTGAAGGAATAATGTTTGAGTTGTGGGTGGCTGATGTGAGGTAGAACCTCTTGGGTTCATAAGAGAAGAATAATTGATGGGAGGCGAGCTTCTAATTTCGAATGATTCTTCATGCTAGGAGTTTTTGATGTCGATAAATTGGGATCCTGAGAGTTTCAACTCAAGGATCGGGTAGTAGAGATGTGCTTTCTTACTCTCTAGTTAGTGGAAGAGTGGCAAATGGTGGTTGAAAAATGATAGACGTATGGATTGGTAATTTGGGGCAAGTATAAATGAAAAAGTGGCTAGTGTTGGTTAACCTATTTGGGGTCGAAGTGATGCCGCATATTTTACAAATCAGTAGTCAAGTGGTAACTGGGAAGTTGGGGCATACAAGTGTGTGGGGAAGCACCGGTACCAAGGTTGTTGCAATTGTGAGAAACCGGATGTTTTGGTCGGAAGCAGGGCACCGGTGTTGAATTGTTGTGAATGTCAATGGTTGACCTTGCTAGAGCGAATAGCCTTCAATATAAAGTGAGTCATGCATTGTGTTTTCAAACAAATTACGTGAGTCCTTTATGTCAAAATATATGTGTGTGTGTGTGTGTGTGTCTTGGAAGTTTCAGGTTTCAAAAATGAGTGGGCACGTGCAAGCGTGTGTTTGAAGGAAAAGACGAATTTATTTACGTTGTGTAGTAGATTTCGAACTTGGAGAAGTAGTGAATTATTTCACCTTTTTTTAACAAAAGAATTAACCTTGTTGTAGAAATCATAACAATATTTGATCGCATGATTTTATGAGTGAAATCGATATGAACACGTTGTTGTCATATCAGCGAGTGTGAGAGTCGACCGACTCTCCCAGTGTGGGTGATTTTGCCATTTTTTTTAAATCGCATGAAAAGAGTTTTGAGAATGAAAATTTCATTTACTGGATAGGTTGTGAGATATCATGGGTTGTGTGTGAGCGATCCCCGAGATCGGTGTGTGTGCGTGGCCATTCTTTATGGAGGTGTCGTGTCATGCATATCAAACCTTGTTTTGCGGTGTATTTCAAGTGTGTAAAATGATTTAAATCATTGTGTCGACATGCATGAAGGCTATGAACTCGCTAGGTAGTAAGAAGTATCATGTTTAAGGGTGAATGGAAGTTTCGAAAGTGGAAATGGTGGTGGAGTCGTCGATGGTCGATTCGTGACCTTGATGTTTCCTTTTAGGGAGGGCGACGAATAACTGCAGTCTCAGTCTTTGACTTTAGAGATGCTTGTATGATAGTAGTCTTTGTTCTTATTTGGTAATTTAATGTGTGGCTGACGGCGGGTGTGTCCCGGGTGATTTCGAAGCAGACAAGATACTTCGAAAGGTAGCGTTGTAGCATGTTGACGAAATGGTATCGGCATGGGAACGGAGCTGAGGTGGCCTCGTATCTAGGAAATCTGTCGGGTAAGCCATGTGGCTCAAGCATATGAGAGCGGTGGGGCACAAAGTTACTTACGATGCGTGGGAAGAATTAGATTTCGGTGGAAATTCTCACTATCAGAGGCACCGTTGAAGCATCATTTTCATGGCGGGTGTTGATGTTGAAGTCAACGACAGTTGTTGAGATCGTTGTCGAGAGATTTGAGTTGGAAGGGGTAACCCTGGAGTGATTATTTTGTCGGGTTTATGTGCGAACGTAAGAGGTCGGTAAGGGAAAGGTGTGTATCTGTCAAGATGTTGGATCGCCTTACGTGAGTGTTTTGAAAATGGAGAATTGATAGTTGGATAGGTGTTTTTCCTGTGTGATTGATGTATCGTTTAAGAATGAAGTAGTTAGCACAACTCATGTAGGACGCGTGGATTATGTTGGTCTGCAAGGTAGCGTCTTGCCGTTTGGTTTACTGGAGCATGGTTCGTGTGGATTCTTAAGAGTCGGCTGGGGACAAAGACACGAGCGAGTGAGGTAGACGATCATAAGTTGTGGTTCAACTAGGTTGGGAAAAGACCAGGTCGTGGGGTAGCTATATTTCAAATGTTTGTTGTGATCGGCACGGAGAAGCAAGGCTTATTGTGTGCACTATTGATCGTAGAGATCTTGCCCCTGGTGTTAGGCTGTGGTGTGGTGGTTTTGAGGATAAGTTAGTGGTAACTTGTGCAAGGTAGACGTGCAAGTCTTCGGTGAGATAACAAGTTGTTGTGAGGATAAGTGATGGTCTAGTGTTGTTAATATGAGATGAGCGTAAGTGGAAATCCCTGCTCAGAGATTGTTGATAAGTTGTTTAATGGTGATAAATAGATGTGTGTTAAGATGAATGGATGTTTTAGTGGGTGTTGTGGTATTGTTGATTCGAGGAGAAAAGATTAGAGTGGTAGTTGGTGGCTACCTAAGAGGGAGGAACCGTGTGCTCATAGGTTGCGATGAGTCGATGGGTAAGTTGTCTTGTGCCATTGTCATGTTTACGAAGATGTTGGATTGTTTGGTTTATGATGTTTTGCAGTAGATACGAAATCCTTGGAATGTTGAATTATTCCTTGCGTGTAAGGGATTTCTCATGAGTGGGATAACCCCGTTTGTAGGACAAGATGTGTGTGGTGGATTCGAGTATTGGGTGTTATCTATTGAAGAGGATCATAACTGTGAGTTAAGGTGATACTCGAGGTTAATCTTGTGGTAAATTGGTGAATTGAACGTTCGTTATTCTAATAAGGGGTTCATGTTGTTGTGGCGTTAACATCTGTAAATTTGTTCTTACGGAAGTGAAGTTGTGTGTGAAACTCTTAATTCGTTTCAGAACCGTGGATCTAGGTGTGTGGTCGATATTGTGAAACAGTGGGTACAGGGTGACATCGTCGAGTATATGAGCTCCTAGTGGGAGTATCAGAAAGAGGGTTGCGTGTATGTGTTGGTTTAAGGGTCGAGGAAAGCTAGTTTGTGAGGTCGGTCAAAAGTGTGCATCATATGATGAGCCGTTCCTTGGAATCATGTGTTACGTCTTGAGAAGAAAGTTAAATGTAGTGCTCGGAATGAAGGACCATTGGATTAGACTTGGTAGTGGTGTGGGAAACATTCCAAGTGAGTTTGTCGTTCGGTGTTAAGCTAATGGAATAGTTTTGTGTGAGCTTGGGCACTCCTTCCTGTTGAGTGGGTGCAACTTGAATCTATGTGGATGGACGAGTGTTGGGTGCAGTGGGAAGTTGAATGTGTGTCTTCTGGATTGGTTCGGTTTGGTTGGTGGCTGCTTCAAATGTTGGAGTGTAGAAGTTTCCTACTTTTAGTTAAGTATAGTGTGGGATGATGATGTGGTGAGAACGTGTGAATTGATTATTGATGGATAGTAGTCAATGCAATTCAGGCAAGGAAGTGTTATCTGCTTTAGACGTATATCGTGTTGGGAAAACGATTGTAGAATTGTGTGTGGAGCCCTTATTTTATCGCATTTTAAAACCATGAGTCTGGGTGTGGATGAATTTGTGTGCAATTGTTACAGTTGGTACAGTTGGCTTGAGGCATTTTTATGATAAGCGAGTTTTTCTGGGGTAAGAGTCGTAGTTAACCGAAAGTGTGATAATTCGTGGGTATGCGCCCTATTGTTGAAGGGTTATGCTTCGTGGGAGTGATAGATTCCTTATAGAAACAAAGAGGTTGGCATGTGCAGTTATCTGTGAACCTTCCAAGAATAAAGAGGTATCGTGGAAAGAGGCATTGGGTGAGACCGGAGGTCGTGCGGTTGACCACTGTTAAGTCAACCAGATTCGTGAAAAGTTAAGAGTGGCTCAAGAACGCCACAGGGCGTATGCGAGCAAAAGAAGGAGACCGATTGAATTCATGGTGGGGGATAAAGTGAGTCGTGCGATTTGAAAGGAGTCCCCATGGAAAGGAGTCGTGCGATTTGGAAAGATAAGGAAGCTAAGGTCTAGGCATGTCGGGTCGTTTGCCATTACCAAACGCGTGGGCGAGGTGGCGTACAAGTTGGACTTTGCGTGAGGAACTTCGAGGAGTTTATTCGACTTTTCATGAGTCGAGTTTGAGAAAGTGTCTAGCCGAAGGAAAACATGGCAGTACCGTTAGAAGGCATTCGTGTGGACGAGAAGTTAAACTATGTTGAAAACCCATTGGCGACTGTAGATAGCAAAGTCCGAAAGTTGAGAAATAAAGAAATTCCGTTAGTGAAAGTTCAGTGGCGTTTCCATAAGGGGCAAGAGGCAACATGGGAGGTGGAATCGAGGATGAAAACCCGTTTCCCCCGTTTGTTCGAAGATGGAATTCCGGGGACGTAATTCTTTTGAGGGGAGGATGATGTAATAACCGGGTCCTTGATAACGCCACTTTTTGGCGTTATTTTCAGTCCACAAACCAATGAGATTGGCTTGTGTTGAAGCAAAAAGGCGGAATTTTATGGTTTATCGAGTGAAATGTGCAGGTCATCTAAAAGACGGCAATCGTCGAGAAAAGAAGCAGAATAGAGTCCAAAAGAGAGCCAAAACGAAGCCCAACGGAAGCCCGAGATCCAAGCCCAAGACCAGCACCCAGATCCATGAACCAATCCTGACCCGGAAGTCTCAAGAAAACCGCGCGGTTTCGAAGCCGCAGGACATATCGCGTATGTCCATGTAATCAATTCTATAGATGGTGTTTTTTCCGGAATTAGGTCATCACTTCTCACACGGACGACGGGAGGCATCTTGGGGGCGATTTTCAGAGGTTTTTCACAGACTTTGGAGCCACGATAGAGGATCGATTGAGGAGGAGTTCACGACGAGAATCGGATTAGAGCCGAGAGAAGGGAGTTCACCATTACATTCTTCACGTTCACAATCATTATGTTTACACACACGATTTCTCTTCCTTTTCTTATGTTTTTATCCACCACCAACATGAACTAATATTTAGATGTTGGGGGTGGGAATGAATTTGGTTTAAGCTTATGAACATGTGACTTGAGACTTTTATCAGTTTTTTCCTTTTTTAATGAAGCATGTGATTTGAGTTTTAATGCTTTTGTGAGTTTGGCCAACTTTCATCTGTTTTGTTTGTCATCAGTTAAGTTCGAGAGAATTAATTGATAACTAGAACTAGAATTGCATGCCTAAGGTGAGAAATTGGATAGAGATATACCAAGTAAGCCTTAGTCTTATTAAAATCTTGAGTTTAATGTGTTTTGAATCCCATAGGTTGAGATCGAGAGATAAAACTTGTGCTTTCGAAATAAAACACGTGGTTGCTCGAGAGAGAACAACGGTGATTTTGGAGATTGGGTATTCATTAAAGGGAATAACTGGTGATTATTTAAAGTCAAGTGTTTATATCTGAAAGCTTTAGGATTTCCAACCCTCAACTGTTTTCTCTATTCGAAGTTCCTTAAGTTGTCTACTGTCTCGTCTTGATTTATTCGCAATTAATTAGTTTCATTCCAACAACTCAAAATTGTGACCGTTCAGTTAATAGATCTTATAGTCATTGTGATACTTAGTTCCTAGTTCCCTGTGTTCGATACTCGTACTTTTGTACTATTACTTGATTTCGACCCGTACACTTGCGGTAAGATTAAGGGAGGTGTAAACTCGCCTATCAAGTTTTTGTCGCCGTTGTCGGGGAACTAGTTGCAACTGATAGCACTACCAGCTATAAGTGCTATTACATGGAAAAAAATTTTAGTTTTGTTATTTTGTTTATTACTTTCAGTTTCTAGATTGCTAATTTTGTTTACTTCCGTTTCAGGTACTAATTGGTTTATGCCAAGGAAAACCCGAGGGGAAGGACTCGAACCACTCGATCCGGAAATCGAAAGGATCGCCCGCAAGTTACGAAAAGAATCTAAAGTTAAAAGACATCTGAAGATGGGTGACGAAGCTCCTCCTGAGAGACGTCCTATGCGGTCGTTTGCCGATCCGAACGTGGCAGCCGCACGCATAGGCATCCAACCACCCACTGCTGGGGATAACTCTTTTGAGCTCAAACCGAGTACCATCGTGATGGTACAACAAAATCAGTATGGAGGAGCACCGACAGAAGATCCTCATGCACATCTCCGTGCATTTGAGAGGATTTGCAACACGTTTAAAGTCAATGGGATGGAAGAGGATGCAATTAAGCTGAGGCTGTTCAGCTTTTCTCTCAAAGGCAGAGCCGAAACTTGGACAAAAAGTATCCAACCGGACTCGATCACCACCTGGGCACAACTGAAAGCGGCCTTCCTCTTGAAATTCTTCCCACCAAGCAGAACCGCCCAACTTATGGTTGAAATCACCCATTTTGCTCAATGGGATCAAGAGACATTGTATGAAGCTTGGGAGAGGTACAATGATATGATCAAGAAATGCCCTCATCATGAGGTTGCAAGGTTGGGTCATTATCCAAACGTTCTTCTGTGGACTTCACCCGCAGTTCAAAAACGACATCACAGCAGCATCGGGTGGAGCCCTAATGGATAAGTCTTATGAGGAAGCATGCGAGCTGATCGTTAATCTGGTTGAACATAGTTTTTCTACTCCAAGATCAGTCGTTAGAAGAGTTGCGAGTGTGCAAGAGAATGATGAGATGAAGGTGATGAAAGCTCAAATAGCCGTTATCACAAACCATTTGAAGGGAGTCGGTCCAGAAGTGTTCCCAACATCTCAAGAACCTGAACAGCTCCAATTTTTACAAAACCGGAACAACCAGCCGAGAAACGACCCTTTCTCGAACACCTATAATGAGGGGTGGAAGAAACACCCTAATTTTTCATGGAGTCAACCCAGTCAACAACAACAAGGTAATCATTCCAAATTTTCTAATTCTCCTAATTCTAACAATGTTTACCGTCCTCCAGGTTACAACCAACGAAGATTTGATGAAAGACCATCCGGGGAGAAGAAACCGGGGTTAGAGGATATGATGATGAAGTTCATGACCAAGATGGATAGCACAGTTGAGGAATTAGCAAGCACGGTTAACACGGTCAAGGCGGCTACTGATCAGAATACGACATCTATTAAGCTCCTTGAAAGGCAAGTGGGACAAATTTCTGAAGTCCTACAAAACCGAGCTCCCGGGACATTTCTGAGTCAAACCGAAAGGAAAACCCGGGAAGAGTGCAAAGCCATTTATCTGAGAAGTGGCAAGGAGCTGATCAAGGAGCCTACACGAGAATCGTCATCAAAGGAAACCAAGCCCAAAAGGCAAGATGTGGAGATCGTAGATATGGATGAGTTGGAAGCCAATGAAGGTAGTGTGTTTAAGGAGAATTCGAAGAGTGAAGAGAAGAAGAAAGAGCAGCCAATTATGCCAAAGCAACCACCGGTCAAGCCGACAACTCCAAAAGTGCCATATCCAAATAGGCTTAAAGCCCACAGGGATGATCTAAACTTTTCTAAATTTCTTGAAGTTTTTAAGAAATTGCATATTAACATCCCTTTTGCAGATGCGTTGGCACAAATGCCCTCATACGTGAAGTTCTTAAAAGAAATCCTCTCCAACAAGAGGAAGATTGAGGAGCATGCAACGGTGGCACTTACTGAAGAGTGTAGCGCGATCATCCAACATAAGCTTCCCCCGAAGCTTAAGGATCCAGGGAGTTTCACTATCCCTATTCATCTTGGAAATCTTTATTTTGATAAGGTATTATGTGATCTAGGAGCAAGTATAAATTTAATGCCTTTATCTATTTTCAGGAAATTTTCTTGGGGGAAGTGAAGCCAACAAATATGACCCTCCAACTCGCTGACAGATCAATCCAATATCCATATGGAGTGATAGAAGACGTGCTGATTAAAGTTGACAAGTTCTACTTTCCGGTGGACTTTGTGGTACTGGATATTGATGAAGACAAAGAGGTTCCGCTAATTTTGGGGAGACCATTCCTAGCCACGAGCAAAGCACTCATCGACATGGAAGAAGGCGAGATGACGTTAAGGGTTGGCGACGAAAAGGTAATGTTCAAGATGTTCGAGAGTGTAAGAGATAGTGGTGAAGAGGAACTCGGTAATCAAGGAAAGCCTAAGGAGTGATCAGAAGGAAGGTCGAGCCACGACCGAAACCAAGGCGCTAGGTGGGAGGCAACCCACTGAGGTTTGATCTTTTTCATTTCTCTTTTTAGTATTTATGTTTTTGAGTGTTTTTATTTACAAAAAATAGGGAACAGAGACTTACGCGGTCTAAGCCGCGGCTTCATGCCGCGCGCCAAGCCGCGGGAGTCTCCGAATGTTTTTGCGAAACAAACACTTACGCGGGATGTCACGCGGTTTCAGGCCGCGACCCAAACTGCGCGGTCCCTTGACGCGCCTAGGATGGTTCTCGTGCAGTGTTTTTCCCTTTCTTGCTTTGTGTTTTCGTTTTCCTTGCTTTCTTTCGTCTTTTGCTTTGATTTCCTTTGTTTTTGCATTCTCTCTTCATCTTCTCCGATGTCTCTCAACTGGGCGCTCAAATCTTTCATGAGAATCCCCTCCGCCTGGTCAGACAGGTATGTTCTAACTCTGTATGTTAACGAGTGGTGTATGATGCGTTGTTTCCTTATTAGTTAAACGAGATGCGACAAACCTAAGTTTCACTTAGGTTTGGGGTGCCTCACTTTTCGACATGTACACACTCACTTTTACGCCTGTGCAAACCTCAGTTTTGCCGAGGTTTGGGGTTGGCTTTATTTAACAAACCTAGGCCACGACCTAGGTTTGGGGTGGCCATATTTGAAAAACTTTGGGCTAGCTCGTTGATGTTTCATGTTAAGACTTTGTCTTTCGTGTTTGATAACTGCTATAACTGCACAATGATACGTGTCACACCTGTGTATCGCCTGCACCGATACTTACACATTGGGGACAATGTGTGGGTAAGGTTTGGGGTTGCCCAATCGGGCCCACGTTTATGCACGTAGATTTCCCGCACATCTGAATGCGTAGATCACATTAGCTAAATTTTTGTTTTGAATGATTGAGACCGACCATTGTGGGAAGAATCTTGTGACAGTAACGTGACCATTAGGGAAGGACCGGGAAAAGACATGACTAGGGACATTAGTGGAGACCACCCAACGGCGAGATTTAAGCCTAAATGGCGCCTTTCACTTCGAGGGATTTAAACACCTAATTCGTATACACTTTTTCGAATTCCTTGTCGTGATTATAGAGTGATCTCACTATAATATTGCATTGAGTAGCAAACACGACCATCGGGATATTGGGTAAGGGCATAGTAGACCATATCGTGTGGACCTTGAGAGATGATTCCAGGCATTGTGTGCAGTTTTAGCCCGTTGTTGTCTAACGTACCTTTTGACCCATTATGTGTGTACCCATAACCCCTTTTGTAGCCAAACACTCACCACTTGTTCAGTTCAAGACCCACCATTAAACCCTAGCCAAAAGCCTTAGCCAACCTTTATCCGAAAGTGTGTCAATCAGACGCGGTAATGAATAGCGGAAGATAGAGCGGAAAAGAAAAAGTACAGGTCGGTCATGAAAATAAATAATAGATAGAAAAGAGGGCCAATGCAGCCCCAATCAAATAAAGAGGGCCAATGATGCCCCACAAAAAAATAAAAAATATACAGTTAGTTAGATAGTATCTACAGTAGCTAAAATAAGAGAGTCAAAGTGACTCCAGCAATAACAAAGAGGGCCAAATGAAATAAGTTGAAGTCAAGAAGTTCAGAACTGCTGATGGTTGACACACCAAGGATTTTTGATCCTCTTACCCTTCGTTCCTTAGCCATGACCTTAACCCCGTTACAACCCTTGTAAAGACCTGGATGATCTTCTGGAAAACATAATTAGGGTATACGACCACTTTTACCAATATTCCCTGTCTTGCTACTTGATTCCTTTCTGAGATCGACTTTTTGTACATTTGTGCGTCTTTCATTAGAGTTGTCATGTATTTCTTGAGTATCATTGTACATAATATCCTTATACATGACAACATGTGCGACAGCCTAGGTTCGAGTGAAATGAGAGTATCCCGTGAGGTAGGGTCGAGGCGAAATGTTTTCCCTAGTATGTTTGGACCTAGTATGACCTTAATGTAATCGGAGCAGTCACGAGTTCAACTCACAATCGAAGGCCATAGATCAAATAGAATAAGGATGAGGAGAGGGTGAGATAGGCATTCACGGGTATGGGAAATCACCAGTGCATTACGTGGTACCAATTGGGAGTTGTGCAGTTATTATTTCTCCGATATATGCTTTTATTCTATTTTATCGCTAATTTGCTTGAGGACAAGCAACGCTCGGTTTAGGGTTGTTAATAACGCCACTTTTTGGCGTTATTTTCAGTCCATAAACCAATGAGATTGGCTTGTGTTGAAGCAAAAAGGCAAAATTTTATGGTTTATCGAGTGAAATGTGTAGGTCATCTAAAAGACGGCAATCACCGAGTAAAGAAGCAGAAAAGAGTCCAAAAGAGAGCCAAAACAAAGCCCAATGGAAGCCCGAGATCCAAGCCCAAGACCAGCACCCAGATCCATGAACCAATCCTGACCCGGAAGTCTCAAGAAACCGCGCGGTTTCTTGCGCAGTTTTGAAGCCACAGGACATACCGCGTATGTCCCTGGAATCAATTCTATAGATGGTGTTTTTCCGGAATTAGGTCATCACTTCTCACACGGACGACGGGAGGCATCTTGGGGGCGATTTTCAGAGGTTTTTCACAGACTTTGGAGCCACGATAGAGGATCGATTGAGGAGGAGTTCACGACGAGAATCGGATTAGAGCCGAGAGAAGGGAGTTCACCATTACATTCTTCACGTTCACAATCATTATGTTTACACACACGATTTCTCTTCCTTTTCTTATGTTTTTATCCACCACCAACATGAACTAATCTTTAGATGTTGGGGGTTGGAATGAATTTGGTTTAAGCTTATGAACATGTGACTTGAGACTTTTATCAGTTTTTCCTTTTTTAATGAAGCATGTGATTTAAGTTTTAATGCTTTTGTGAGTTTGGCCAACTTTCATCTTTTTTGTTTGTCATCAGTTAAGTTCGAGAGAATTAATTGATAACTAGAACTAGAATTGCATGCCTAAGGTGAGAAATTGGATAGAGATATACCAAGTAAGCCTTAGTCATATTAAAATCTTGAGTTTAATGTGTTTTGAATCCTATAGGTTGAGATCGAGAGATAAAACTTGTGCTTTCGAAATAAAAACCGTGGTTGCTCGAGAGAGAACAACGGTGATTTTGGAGATTGAGTATTCATTAAAGAGAATAACTGGTGATTATTTAAAGTCAAGTGTTTATATGTGAAAGCTTTAGGATTTCCATCCCTCAACTGTTTTCTCTATCCGAAGTTCCTTAAGTTGTCTACTGTCTCGTCTTGATTTATTCGCAATTAATTAGTTTCATTCCAACAACTCAAAATTGCGACCGTCCAGTTAATAGATCTTATAGTCATTGTGATACTTAGTTCCTAGTTCCCTGTGTTCGATACTCGTACTTTTGTACTATTACTTGATTTCGACCCGTACACTTGCGGTAATATTTAGGGGGTGTAAACTCGCCTATCAGTCCTTTATGAATAAATAATAAGTTTGGGGTGTAAAGTGTGAAAGAGTAAGAGTTTGGTGTTCTTTGGCAAAGGGTATAAAATGAGTGAAAACCCTAAATAACCCTAAATTCCATCAATACCAGTGTGTGCGGCTAGGAGGCGATTTGTGGGTGCCAAATTCATCAAGGAGCAAAGCAAGTAAGATTTCTCCAAGATTGTGCTTGATCATCATCCCTGCAAGGTAATCTTCTTATCCCGAAATTTAGTAAGTTAATTGGAAGATTGGGAGAGTTATGGTTTGAGCTTTTGTTTATCTTGATAAATAGGGGATGGAGTCTATAAGATTTCTTCTTTTTGAGTTATGTAGAAATCGTATGTTATTGGTTGGTGATGTTACTACTTTAATTGATGTGGGTTATCACCATTTGGGAGGTATGAAATCGTTGTTTTGGGTATTAGCAAGTGTTCCAGTTCGTGAACAAAAACCCCACTGGTCTGGGATTTGCCACATCCGGAATCCTAACGGATCCGAAATTGTTTGGGAATCCGGACAAGAAACCGAAAGTCGTACCGAAACCCATAGGAAACCGAAAGTGGTACCGGAACCCGTAGGGAACCGGAAGTGGTACCGGAACCCGTAGGGAACCGGAAGTCGTACGGGAAACCCGATTGGATTCTGGGAGTTTGTCTGAATCCGGGATTAGTAATACCGGAACCCGGTATGAACCCGGAAGTTACCGATTCCGGATATGTTGGTTCGGGACTTTCGTTTAGCCGTAGGCTTCTGAGTGCGTAGAGGGTCTTATCGGCTCTTTCGATTTATTACGATTGTAGGCGCGGGTAGAGGATAAGCAATTTCAAGCGAGAACTTCTAGCGGGACTGCAGGTGAGTCTTTCTGAACCTAAAATCTTTTAAGTGTGAATTCTTATGCATGTTTATATTTGCAAATGCATGTACTGCTTTAAATTATGCATGGAAGGTGTGATTAAATAAAGTGGATATACTGTATACGTGTAGACATGCTATGGCACTGGTGTGAGATGGGGGTGTGTCCCATAAGATTAAATATATGAATTTGTTTCATATATTGGCGGTGTGTGCCCTATTACGCTGTCATGGTGTGTGTGACCATAGCGTGTGCCATTAGCATGTGTCTTGGTGTGCTTATTATGAAAGTACGCTTCATTATGAATTTTTATAAAATTCCTTGCTGCATTTTTATAAATGTTGTTATTATTGGTGTGGCTTGTTTTGAGGGAACTCACTAGACCTTATGGTCCAACCCTCGCTTTTCAAAACCAAAACCTTTTCAGGTAAGCAGGTAGCCGAGAGCTTGTTTAGAGGATTGGCAAGACGTGAGTCGGAGCTTGCGTATAGAAGGATTAGAAGACTTTCCCTTTTATTTTGTAGTCATGTTCTCAGCTGTAGTTAGGGTTATTTCCGCGAACCCAGTTTTGTAATGTGGATAGGGTGACTTTGTTGGGCCATTTTGGCGTTTTGAATTAAAGGAGTAGTTTTGGCATGCTTGTTTGGAGTGGGTTGTTACAAGCGAATCAAAATCTATTTTAGCAGTGATTTCATCTCTCAAAACCATACTATGAAGTTTTGTTGGACTCCATTGATGGCGAGAATGTTGTTCCAAAAGTGTACAACATGGTCGAAAAGTTACTTTTTCAGACTCAAATCAAACGAATGGTGATGAGAAAACTCCAATTCTTTGAACGAATGCCCCGTTAGAAACCATTGTCTACCGTCGGGGGATTTTCATCTGTACCCACTTCTGCGGAAGCTCAAACCAGTTGCATCGTTAAGAGGATGCATATTCAGGGGTTTCACATCGAAATCGCCATATCTTTCAAAGCACCATCCACATTATCTAATGCATTAATAGTTGCCAAGAATAATGGTATCCCCCTCTCTTGATCCTTTTCTACCAATTACATAATCAATCAAATATTCAACATTAATTCACCAAGATCTGTTCAAATATCAACAAAATCGAACTTCTTTTTTAAAATTGTGTTCTTATATAATCTTATTTGAACACTTTTCTCTTTGACATAAGGAGATTCGCCAACTGGGACCTTGTGAGTCACATGGAAAGACTCGGCTCGGTTTGATCTAACCGAGTTGAATTCAAATTAAACGACTTAGATAGAGTTCTCAAAACCCCACCAACGATGGGTTTGGTCGATGATGACGGTGCCGATTATGTGGGTCTAAACCCTGGCGGATAATTCCACATATCTTGCATCGTCTTAATTTCTTTAAGGACTTTTTTCAAAAAAAATCTGAAGATATGTGGATTTGCTAGAAAACCAATGCCAAATGGTGGAGTAGACACAGACAGATAGATGGAGAGGGAGAGATATGGAAGAAGGACGGAGAGACGGTGGAATTTAACGAGTTTTTGATTGCTAAATTCACGCTGGAAAAGTTCCTTTTCTAGTCTCAAATCGAACAAATGGTGAGAAAAACTCCAATTCCCTGAACGAATGCCCCATTGAAAATCAGTGTTTACCCTGAACAAATGGTGATGGAAAAACTCCAATTCCCTGTACACACTTCTGCAGAAGCACAAACCGGTTGCGTCGTGAAGAGGATGCAGATTCAAGGGTTTCACATCGAAAAGTGACAAACGACGCTTGTTCTTTGCTGGCAGAATTGAGAGTTGATGACGGTTTCGATCTAGAAGTGTTGATTTAATTTCAATCAAAATCTTGAAGCAAGAAGGATGAATCCATAAAGGATGAGCCAAAGAAGCCGAACTTAATTTGGATTAAAAAAACTAATATGCCCCTTGAGGTTAAATTTCAATACATAATAAACCATCAAGTTGTAGATTATTTCAAAATTGTCATTGTGTTTAATATCCATCGATTAAAAACAACTAATGGCCTAGATCAGTTTTTACGGTTTACAATATTTTTTTGTTTCTCATTTGATTATCGTCCTATATATACATACATATATATATATATATATAGAGAGAGAGAGAGAGGGGGGGAGGTTAAGGGAAAACTGAAAAAACGGAAAACTGAAGAACACCCTAGTGGCCCTTCATCTGGATGGTATGCACTTATGCATACAGGTAAATTATGTTTTTTTTGTTTTTATGCACTGTGCATATGCACATGTGCATGTTACAAATTACATGTATGCACAAGTGCATACCGTTCAGATGAAGAGCTACCAAGGTATTCTTCAATTTTCTGTTTTTTTTAGGTTTTCCTTTGAACCTGACCCTATATATATATATATATATAGAGAGAGAGGGAGACTAATTTGAAACCCTCCAAAAGGTTGAAACTTGTGAAACCCTCATATCCACCCTTGATCTAATCTTGATCTAACCAAATTATCTCCTAAAATTAAGCTTAGTGGATCGGTAGTTATTTCTCAGGTTGATCTCAACCGTTAAATATTTAATCAATGGTGAGATCATGGGTTGCATTGGTTTCAACCTTTTGGAGGGTTTCAAATTATCCTCCCTCTCTATATATATATATATATATATATAGAGAGAGAGAGAGAGAGAGAGATTCTTTTGTAAACCATCTTAATCTTGCAGACCGTGTAAACCGTCGATTTCATTGGTTAAATTAATGAAATTGTTTATTTTGATGAAATTGTTTCATATCAATCATTTCTTGATAAAATTGTTTCATATATTTGTGTTTTTTAGGTAAAAACGAAAAACATTTTATCAAACTGAGAAAATATATGAAACAGTTTCATAAGAATGAAAAAATACATGAAACTACATGAAAAACGCAAATATATGAAACAATTTCATCAAGAAATGAATGATATGAAACAATTTCATCAAAATAAATAATTTCATGAAACAATTTCATTAATTTAACCAATGAAATCGACGGTTTACACGGTTTACAAGAATAGGATGGTTACAAAATAAGGGGTCTCTCTCTCTCTCTCTCTCTCTATATATATATATATATATCATTAGATTCATTTGAGAAGTGCTAAATATATGAGAAATAGAGAAGTGATCTTAGCCATTTATTCGGTCAAGATCGACTTTAATTGGTCAAAAGTTGCGACTTTTCCAAAAATAGGAGGGTAGTTTCATAACTTTTACAAATACACGGGACGAGTTCATATATGAACCTGTGTGATTCACATATGAACTATCTGTTCATATGTGAACCCATGTAATTCACATATGAACTCTTTTTAACTAATTCATGTATGACCCTTTGTGATTCATATATGAACCATTGTTTTTCATATATGAAACTAATTAACTGTAGGTTCATATATGAATCAGTTGAACCAATTAACTGATTCATATATGAACTTTTTTTAACTAATTCTCATATGAACTAATTAACTGATTCATATATGAATCACAAAGGTTCATATATGAATCACAAATGTTCATATATGAATTAGTTAAAAAGAGTTCATATGTGAATTACAAATGTTCATATATGAACGTATAGTTCATATGTGAATCACACAGATTCATATATGAACTCGTCTCGCGTATTTTATGAAATTACCCCTCTATCTTGTACAGACCACGCGAGGAATTATCCGTTGCTTCTCGGTCAAAACCGTCGATCTTGACCGAATAAATGGCTAATATCACTTCTCTATTTCTCATATATTTAGCACTTCTCAAATGAACCTCTCCATATATTTAAATATATATATATATATATATATATATATATATATACATAGAGAGAGAGTAAAGTTTAAATTAAAACTCAATTTTCATTGTGCACGTGATGACAAATCTCGGCCACTCCATCTCTATTGGTCCAACAACTCATACTAAATAGAGTTTTTAATTATAATTATTAATTAAGGTGATTAGGGGTAAAAAAAAAGTAAGATAATTTAAACTCACGCCTACCATGCTTGACTTTTTATTATATTTTTTAATTAAAAAATTTTATCCCCCTTAAAGTTTAAAATAAATTATCTTAAAATTTACTAATATTTTAATCAAACAAATTATATCAAAAAAACGAGAATTCCGTTCTCTTTGATATGACATCCATCTCGATATAGTTTTTTTTTGTTGTTTTAACCGTTTTTACGTGAAATGTCATATATGTGTTATATTCATTATGAATATTTATGTACGCTCAAGTGTGTACAACATCTCGACACTGTAAGTCCGTAACTCGACATCACATTCTACAACACTTTCTTCAACGTCGTAAGACATCGTGTTCTTCATTACCCTAACCCAACACCCATCGAGATGAATCGGGAACCTATCGAGTTTCGGTTGTGAACCAAGGAACAAAAGAGAGTGCGTCACATCTCTATACCTTCACGAGTCACTCATGTATTATTCATCATGAATAATGTATCACTCAATATGAATAATACATTATTCATCATGAATAATGTATCATTCAATATGAATAATACATTATTCATCATGAATAATGTATCATTCAATATGAATAATACATTATTCAGGGTGAATAATACACGATTCATGAATTCGTGTATTATTCATCCTCAATGTTGTATATTTTGTTGGTGCAAGTGTTTAAAAACTATAAATCTCATTGTTTTGATGATTAACAAATAAATAGACAAATGTTACGTGTTTCTAACAATTTGATCCAAGTGTGTAAAACAAAGTTTTTGAAGAATGGAAAAGCATCATCTCAGCTAGTTCAAGTACTCCAGCACAAAGAAATGGAAACACGAAGACTTTATCTGAAGAATTCAAGACTTGATGTGTACTAGTATTAGTCTTCATATTTCCTAACGGTAAACATACTCAAAATAATATACCACTTTGATATTTTAAAACCCAAACAAAATCTTTCTTTTGAAAATTCTGAATTTAAATAAATAAATCCGTTGGTTTTGGTTTAAATTGAAAAGAGATGAAAAGACTAGCAATTAATGTGGGTTGGTGAAAAGTAGGCCGCGGACGTCCGCGAGATGCAGCCGGACGTCCGCACTCAAGTTCTATCTCTGAAATGCTCAGAGAACAAACAACTTCTTTCCACAACCACTTTATTTAATGTGGACGTCCGGCGGTTGACCATGTGGACGTCCGCAAGTGTTCTGGCTCATCTTTTACTTCCCTATTTAAATCCAACGATCAGTGAAAAGAAAGATAAGTCTTGAGTTTATAAAAAGATAGAAATCTCTGATTTCTGGTAATTGTGATTAGCAAAATAACTCAAGCATTTAAATCTCAAAATCATCCAAGTGTTATACTTATACAAGAGTGATTACCATTAAGAAATCTATCATCTTGTAAGTATTTACTTTGAGAGTGAGTGACCCATTCCCATCTCTAGCAGAAGCAAGAGATCGATTCAAGTATTTGTATCAAGGTTTATGTTCTACCATAAAGAACATTCATAGTGGATCTGTGTCTCGAGAAGTGTCTCGGAAAGTGGATTAGCCAATTTGGTGAACCACTCTAAACAACGGTGTTGGTATCATTCTCTCTACCCTTATCTCACATATATCTTGTCTTGTATATTTGTTGTTGTGGTGATTGAAAATTAAGTTTTAAAAAGAAAAAGATCCTAATACAACCTTTACCCCCCCTAAGGTTGTCTAACAATTGGTATCAGATCAGGTCTTTCAAAGATTTCACTTCTTTGACAAGTTCTTTTTAAAACAAACTTGATCTCATAATGGCTCATCATGAAGGCTCTCTATCTGTTAAACCACCTCCTATTGATGTTGAAAATTTTGGCATTTGGGTCGAGCTCTTTGAGTGCCACGTTCGTGGTAAAAGTAGAAAGATGTGGGATATTATTGCCAATGGAAATTTTGTTCCCACAAAAATACAAGATGGCAAAAGTGTTGAAAAACCTATTGCTGAGTGGTCTAATAATGATGACACTTGGAACTGTTTAAATTTTTAAGCAAAAAATATGATTTATGCTGCCTTAAATTCAGATGAAATTGAGAGAGTTTTTACTTGTAAAACCGCTAATGAAATTTGGCAGAGTTTAAATGATACTCATCGTGGAAACTAACAAGTTAAAAGTAGTAAAATAAATATTTTAGTTCATGACTACGAATTATTTGAGATAACTCAAGATGAGTCAATTGATTCTATGTTTAAACGTTTTAACCTCATCATGACTACATTGAAAGGATTAGGTCGTGTATAAGAAAATGAAGATTATGTGAGAAAGATTCTTCGAGCTCTTCCTCCGGAGTGGATGCCAAAAATAACATCCTTGGAAGATTCTCGTGATCTTTCAACAATGAAGTTGGATGATCTCATTGGCAACCTAAAAGTTCACGAAATAGCTCTAAAGAGAAACAAAGCCCGAGATCAAGGAAAGAAGAAATCATTGGCACTTCAACCCAATCTTGCGAAAGAAAAGACTAAAGACGAAAAAGCTAGTCAACCCAAAGAAGAACCCGAGAAGATAGACTCTACGAACGACATCGCACTATTGGTAAAGAACTTTAATAAATTTTTAACTAACAAACGTTTTGCAAGGAATGATAGGTCAAACTTCAATCGAAAAGATGGAAATGATCGAGAACAAAATCGCACCTCAAGATTTCCAAGAAGAAATGGAAGACCTCAACGATTCAACAAGTTCAATAGCCGCAAAAACTTCAATGACAACTCAAGTAACAATGATTATTGTTACGTATGTGGAGACAAGAATCATTATGCAAATGTGTGTCCCAAACGAGCAAAGCAAGGTGACACTCAAAAGGCATTTGTTGGAGGAGCTTGGAGTGACAGTGAAGAAGATGAAAGAAAGAACGAAATATGTCTCATGGCCGACCATGAGAAAGAGGTAACTTCTTGCTACTCAACTAATGATGATAATGATTATAGTGATAATTGCTATGATAATGATGATGATATGCATGAGGTTGAAGATCTTGATGAACTTGAAGAATCATATAATTAAATGGTCAATCTTGCTAAGAAATATAGTGAAACCAACAAAGAAATGAGTAGATCGCTTATATTACACGAAAAAGAGATTCATGATCTTAACAAGAAAATTGCCTATGACACTAAGATACACGAGGATATGAACAAAGAGATTGCATTCTTAAAGGAGAAATTGAATGAAAAAGAAAAATGTGATTCTTGTGTCAAGCTAAATGAAAAGGTTGCGTATCTAGAAAAAGGAATTAGTGAAAATGATTTATGTGCTAATTGTGATAAGTTGAAGATTGAGATTGCCTATCTAAATTCAAAATGTGAAGATTTTGAAAGAAAAAATCAAATGGCTTCAAACTTCAAAGATGGAAATGAAAAAATGCTTAATATGTTGAAAATACAAAGAAAGTTTGGTGATAAATGAGGTCTTGGTTTTAATGACTCTCACGGTGAATCTAGTACCAAAACTCCTTCAAAAACCAATGTCTTTGTAAAAGCTTCGAAGATAGATAATCCTTCTAGAAGTGAAGAAGTTAGCAATAAACTTGTTTTGAATAGTTGTCCTATTAAATCCTTTGTGAATTCAAAAGTGATGTCAAACAATTTCTCTTATAGATCTCCTCACATACAAAATAAAAATAAGATGGGTTACATGTATAACCAAAATCACTCCAAAGTTAGAAGAAGAATAAATATACTAACGCCATATTTTGTGTATAATGAAAACAATCAAAGAATAAAGATAACTCCTAGATGGCTAGCTAAGGGTGTTTTTTACTGTAATAATCCCGGACCAATGAGATGTTGGGTTTTGGATGTTTAAGTCTTTAATTCTTTTTCTTACCCATGAATCATTAGGAACCTAGTTTTTTTCTAATGATTTTATGTAGATGGTTTTTGGAAATGAAATCGAAGATCTAGATTGGATTCTTGATAGTGGGTGCACTCGTCACATGACCGAAAATAAAAGTCTATTCTCATCATATGAGGAATGTGACGGTGGACAAGTTGTCTTTGGCGGAAATGCAAAAGGAAAGGTTATCGGTAGAGGTAACATCGCTTGCAACAATGTTAGATTTTCAAATGTCGAGCATGTGAGTAACTTGAATTTTAACTTGCTAAGTGTTGGTCAATTATGCAAGAATAATATCCATGTTCTCTTCAAAGAAAATGAATGTGAGATAATTAGAAATGGCAAGGTAATCCTAACAGGTGTTAAAAAAGGGACTTATATATTTGCAAAACGCATGTTAATAGTCTTACGTGTTTATCGTCCATACATGACAATAATACCTTATGGCATAGAAGGCTAGGTCATGCGAACCTTCGTTTGATTCAAAAATTGAAAAATAAAGATCTTGTAAGCGACCTTCCTACAATCAAGTTCGATAATCATTTTTGTGATGCATGTCGCATCGAAAAACAAGTCCATGTTTCTCATAAATCCAAAAATATGGTCTCAACAAAGAGAGTGTTAGAATTACTCCACATGGATCTCTTCGGTCCCTCGGCAATCCAAAGCTATGGAGGAAATTTCTATACACTTGTAATTGTTGATGATTTTTCTCGCTACACTTGGACTTTATTTTTAAAGCATAAAAATGAAGCTTTTGAAAAATTCAAAATCTTAGGTAAGAGAATTCAAAACCAACAAGGTTGTACAATTGTTTCTATTCGTACGGACCATGGAAGAGAATTCGATAATGAAACGCAATTTGGAGCATTTTGTAACAAGTACGGAATCACTCATAACTTCTCGGCTCCTCGAACTCCTCAATCAAATGGGGTTGTTGAGAGGAAGAACCGGACTTTGCAAGAAATGAGTCGTACTATGTTAAATGAGCAAAATATACCCCAAAAGTTTTGGTGTGATGCCGTAGCTACCGCGACCTATGTCTTGAACCGTGTTCTAATTAGAGGCATTCTAGAGAAGACACCATATGAGCTATATCGAGGTAGAAAACCTTCCATAGGCCACCTTAGAGTTTTTGGGTGCAAGTGCTACATTTTAAACAATAAAGATTACTTAACAAAATTTGATCCCAAGGCCTATGAAGGTATTTTCCTAGGTTACTCTTGGAATAGCAAAGCCTATAGAGTCCTTAACAAGACCACCATGGTAGTTGAAGAATCCTTAAACGTAAGCTTTGATGAATCTCCACCAAAGCCAAGTCCTCCTCTAGTAGACGATAACATAAATGAGGAAGAAACTTTGGCTCAGAACCTTAAATTTAGGACTTCAACCCTCTTCTAATCAAGAAGAACCTAGTAATACACCTCCTTGTTATGTCCCTCGAGGAATAGAAGATCCTAATCTAAGAGAAGCAAGAAATCACCTCGTACAACAAATCATATGTGACCTAAATCAAAGGACCACAAGATCCCAAATTCACACCCATAGTGCCTTCCATGCCTTTGTGTCCTCTATAGAACCCAAAACCATAGAAGAAGCCTTGAAAGATGAAGATTGGATATCGGCAATGCAAGAAGAACTCAACCAATTCACTAGGAATGATGTGTGGGACTTAGTACCCCAACCTAGTGGTCAAACCATCATAGGAACAAAATGGGTCTTTCGTAACAAAGTAGATGAACACGGTGGAGTCACACGAAACAAAGCTCGTTTGGTAGCAAAGGGGTACAATCAACAAGAGGGCATCGACTATGATGAAACTTTTGCTCTGGTTGCAAGATTAGAATCCATAAGAATGCTTTTAGACTATGCTAATGCAAAAGGGTTCAAACTGTATCAAACGGATGTTAAAAGTGCTTTCTTAAATGGGGTTAATATTGAAGAAGTGTTTGTCACACAACCTCCCGGTTTTGAAATCTTTGAAAAACCAACTCATGTTTTTAAACTTAAGAAGGCGCTTTATGGTCTTAAACAAGCACCTCGTGCTTGGTATGATAGATTAAAATCCTTCTTAATAGATAATGGTTATATTATGGGAAAAGTTGA
The DNA here is from genome assembly GCA_033807775.1 of Saussurea involucrata. Lineage (NCBI taxonomy): Eukaryota > Viridiplantae > Streptophyta > Magnoliopsida > Asterales > Asteraceae > Saussurea > Saussurea involucrata. The sequence goes on along the minus strand of CM066321.1, from coordinate 68,026,131 downwards.
TAACACTTTGTTTGTCAAGCAATCAAATAATGATTTGGTAGTTGTACAAATCTATGTTGATGATATCATTTTTGGGTCTAGCAACAATCTCTTATGTGAAGAATTTGCCACAAAAATGAAAAATGAATTTGAAATGAGCATGATGGGTGAACTAAATTACTTTCTCGGTTTACAAATTAAACAGCTTGATGATGGCATTTTCGTAACTCAATCCAAATATGCTTAAGAAATTTAATTCTGAGGATGTAAAGCCCGTGGACACTCCTATGACCACAAATATTAAGCTATCTCGTGATGAAGAAGGAAATGACTTCAATGAAAAAATATATCGCGCTATGATTGGTAGCTTACTTTATCTAACCGCAAGTAGGCCCGATATTATGTATAATGTATGTTTGTGTGCAAGATTTCAGGGAAGTCTTCGACAATCTCACTATGAGGCGGTCAAACGGATATTTCTCTATATAAGAGGGACCGCAAACCTTGGCCTATGGTATCCAAAAATACCTTAGGTGGAAGTTACATGCTACACGGATTCTGATGTAGGTGGATCTCTCATTGATAGAAAAAGCACAAGTGGAGTATGTGCATTCATTGGTCAATCTCTTGTATACTGGTTCTCAAAGAAGCAACAATTTGTTGCTCTTTCAACAACTGAAGCAGAATATGTAGCTGCTGCAAGAGCATGTGCTCAAGTGCTTTGGATGAAACGCATTCTTACAGATCTTGAGGTACATTTAAATAAAGTGCTCATACTATGTGATAATACAAGTGCTATCAATTTAAGTAAAAATCCTATCTTGCACTCACGCACTAAACACATAGAACTTAGACATCACTTCTTAAGGGATAATGTTCAAAAAGGAAATATCATACTTGAAAAGTTTGACTCTAAAGATAACTTAGCTGATATTTTTACCAAAGCGTTAAATAAAGAAGCTTTCTGCAAATTGAGACTTGGATTGGGATTAATAGAATACAATCCTTGAGTTTGTATCCAAAGAATCAAAAAAAATCTCTCACGGACGTCCGCACCTGCTCATTCCGGACGTCCGCGGACCTCGGATGTCCGCGTATCATCCGTGGAAGCAACAGAAACTTTTATCGAAATTTCATTTTTTCAGTACGGACGTCCGTGTGTTACCTTACAGACGTCTGCATCGCATCTAACGTCTTTTTCCCCTTTTCCTCTCTTCAAATCATATTTTATCCAAACCCTAAGTTTCTCTCTCTCTCTCTCTCGACCTCCATCACCTACCACCACCAAGCACCGCCGCTGCCACCGTCGGACACCACCGCTGCCACCGCCGCCGGTCATCTTCAACATCTCTCCTTGTGCCTTCTCTTTCTTCCCTTCCTAATCTAGGTAAAATTCCTTTTCTGCAAATTTTTTTAATACTCTGTTAAATCATTTCATTGGAAGTTTTTGAGGTTTGCTACTCTCAAATGGTGTTTACAGATTTAAATCCTTCTTAAACAAATTGGTTTCAGCAACTTGTTCTTCTACAAAATTGGTGTTGAATTTTTCTTTCAAAATTTGAAGTTTCATCTTGTGTTCAACTTTTGGTGTGCTTCCATTCTTCTTAACAAGGAACTCTCAATTGTTGTTGTTATACTTTTAAATATTTATATCTTTACAGATATGGGTCCTAAACGGTCTCGTCCTTCATCCTCTTGAGCACCTCCTCCACCTCCGGATCCGTACATGGCTTGGATTACTCAACGGGATGAACGTCGAGAGATTTTACAAAGTCGTATGTGTAATCCCGGTCGGCCAGTCAAATTAGATGAAATGGGCCATTTTGGCACTCTTGAGGCCTTCACAGCTATCGGATGGGAGTCCTTCCTCTCCTTTAAGGGGGAAGTATCTTTTGATTGCATTCTTGAGTTCTATGGCCGGGTATGACTTTAATGAGTCTACCCAATCGGTTTCTCTTCAACTTTATAACCAACATTTTGAACTTGATCTAGACCAATTTGCTAACTTGTTAGGTCTTCCTAGGTCTACTAATTGTGTCTTTACAAATGCCACCTCTTTTTCTCCTCTACTCAGTCAAATTACTGTTTCTCAAAACACTATCTTAGAATCCATTCTTGCCCTAGCTTATCAAAGAGATTTTGACCTTTCTAACTTAAAAGATCAATGCTTGACTGATAAAAAACGTTTTTGGAATAAAAATCTTCTCTTTAATGTTTTTGGTCGTGCTGGTAACACTGAACGCTTGAGTAGTCTTCAGTGTTATCTCCTGTACTGTCTTGAGCGAGGCATCTCTGTTGATGTCGTCTTCATCATTGCACATCATATGACCGGATTAGAGAAAAGTAATCGCTCTCTTCCATTCGGTTATCTAATTATAACTCTTTTTCAAAATCTTCAACTCCGTTTTGTAGGTAGACCCATTCCGGGGCCAACTCCTTTGGATAGCTTAAGTCTTGTTCGCATGGGTGGCCAACCGGGTCCATCTCGTAGACGTCATGCTCGTAACCCAATTCCTGAGGATGAGGAAGCGGAAGCTCCTCCTTCTTTCTCTATTCGACTGGGGCCGGTTTCCAACCGAGACATCCTCACATCTGTCATGGGCTTTCAACATCTTCAAGAGGAACGTTGGGAAGCGGTTAATCGACGAATTGATGACGTGCATCAAGATGTTTGGATGATCCACGAGGAGTTTTGCCAGTTTTATTTAGATGATAGTGACGATTAATATTCTTATTATTTTCTCTAAAACGATTATGTTTAGTATTAAATCATGTACCTCTTATTAATTGTTATCTGTTTTTGCTAACTTATCTCTTCTCATGAGCCTATATGCTTTATTCAAGGGGGAGCTTATTTTAAGGGGGAGCTCTCGCTATTTGTTTGAGGAGGAGCTTCTTTTCTATGTTACCCTTTTTGATCTCGACAAAAGGGGGAGAAATTATATATCCTATATATGTATATATGCCTATTTTATTTGTCATCATAAAAAGGGAGAGATTGTTGGTGCAAGTGTTTAAAAACTATAAATCTCGTTGTTTTGATGATTAACAAATAAATAGACAAATGTTACGTGTTTCTAACAATTTGATCCAAGTGTGTAAAACAAAGTTTCTGAAGAATGGAAAAGCATCATCTCAGCTAGTTCAAGTACTCCAGCACAAAGAAATGGAAACACGAAGACTTTATCTGAAGAATTCAAGACCGGATGTGTACTAGTATTAGTCTTCATATTTCCTAACGGTAAACATACTCAAAATAATATACCACTTGGATATTTCAAAACCCAAACAAAATCTTTCTTTTGAAAATTCTGAATTTAAACAAATAAATCCGTTGGTTTTGGTTTAAATTGAAAAGAGATGAAAAGACTAGCAATTAATGTGGCTTGATGAAAAGTAGGCCGCGGACGTCCGCGAGATGCAGCCGGACGTCCGCACTCAAGTTCCATCTCTGAAATGCTCAGAGAACAAACAGCTTCTTTCCACAACCACTTTATTTAATGTGCACGTCCGGCAGTTGACCATGTGGACGTCCACAAGTGTTCTGGCTCATCTTTTACTTACCTACTTAAATCCAACGATCAGTGAAAAGAAAGATAAGTCTTGAGTTTATAAAAAGATAGAAATCTCTGATTTCTGGCAATTGTGATTAGCAAAATAACTCTAGCATTTAAATCTCAAAATCATCCAAGTGTTATACTTATACAAGAGTGATTACCATTAAGAAATCTATCATCTTGTAAGTATTTACTTTGAGAGTGAGTGACCCATTCCCATATCTAGCAGAAGCAAGAGACCGATTCAAGTATTTGTATCAAGGTATATGTTCTACCATAAAGAACATTCATAGTGGATCTGTGTCTCGGAAAGTGGATTAGCCAATTTGGTGAACCACTCTAAACAACGGTGTTGGTATCATTCTCTCTACCCTTATCTTACATATATCTTGTCTTGTATATTTGTTGTTGTGGTGATTGAAAATTAAGTTTTAAAAAGAAAAAGATCCTAATACAACCTTTACCCCCCCTAAGGTTGTCTAACATAATTCATCCTGAATACGGTATTATTCATCATGAACAGTGAATGAACGTTCACCTTTATTATTCAAACTGAATGTGGACACCTGGAGATGTGCATACATATTCATAATGAAGAAAACCAAGTTTCGGTTGTGAATCGGAGAACAAAAGAGAGTGTGTCATGTGTCCACACCTTCACGGGTCATTCATATATTATTCATCATGAATAATGTATCATTCCTGATGAATAATACAGTATTCAAGGTGAATAATACACGATTCATGATGAATAATACATGAATCATGAATTCGTGTATTATTCGTCTTGAATGTTGTATTATTCATTTTGAATATTGTATTATTCGTCATGAATAGTGAATGAACGTTCCCCTTTGCTATTCATACTGAATATGTACACCAGGAAACGTGCATACATAATCATAATGAATATAACACATACATAGCATTTCACGTAAAAACAGTTAAAATGAAGAAAAAACTATATCGAGATGGATGTCATATCGAAGAGCACGAAATTCTCGTTTTTTGATGTAATTTGTTTGATTAAAATATTATTAATTTTTAAGATAATTTATTTTAAAATTTAAGGGGGTAAAGGTTTTTAATTAAAAAAGAAAATTAAAAGTCAAAGATGGTAGGCATTGATTCAAATTTCCAGATTTGTCCCTAATCACTTCTAAAATGATTTTATTAAGTTTTAACCATTGATTAGTTTTCTAAATTTTGATCAATGGCTAATATTGGTCCTCACGTGTGTGTGTGTGTGTGTATATATATATATATATAGGGAAGAGATCAAATGCAAACCACTTTAGTTTTGCAAACTGTGCAACCCGTCGATTTCATTGGTTAAGTTACTAAAATTGGTTCATGAAGTTGTTTAATTTGATGAAATTGTTTCATATGATTCTTTTCTTGATGAATTTTTTTCATATGTTTGTGTTTTTATGTAGTTTCATGTATTTTTCTCATTCTGATGAAACTGTTTCATATATTTTCTCAGCCTGATTAAACTTTTTCATTTTTACATTAAAAAACACAAGTATATGAAACAATTTCATCAAGAAAAGAACGATATGAAACAATTTCATCAAATTAAACAATTTCATGAAACAATTTCATGACTTTATCCAATGAAATCGATGGTTTGCACGGTTTGCAAAATTAGGGTGGTTTGAAAATGAAACTACCCCTATATATATACATATATATATAGGGGCTCCTTCTTTTGTTAACCAGTGCATATATGCACATCAGACAATTGTAATATGTGCATATATGCAATGCCCGATGTGCATATATGCACATCATGAAAAAGTTAACAAAAGAAGGAGACCCTATATATATATATATGTATATATGTATATATATATGTATGTATGTATATATATATATATATGTATGTATGTATATATATATGTATGTATAGAGAGAGAGAGAGTGAATTGTGGATTTGGTCCTATGGTTTTGTGTTTTCTTTGACTATGGTCCTCATTCTATGTTTATTATTGATATGGTCCCTATGGTATGCAATATATTGTGGCTAGAGTCCCTTAACACTGACACCGTTAAGTTTGAAAGGTTAAAAGCATCATGTGCCTTGCACATGATGGGTATAATTGTCAATTCACTATATTTATTATTAATTAAAGAGTGAATTGTGGATTTGGTCCCTATGTTTTGATATTTTTTAAGATGGTCCTAGAGATGGCCAAATGGGCCCAGGCCCAAAAAAGCCCGTCGAAAGCCCGAAGCCCAGCCCACCCAAAGCCCGGGCCAGGCCCGGCCCGGCCCGCCCAAAGCCCGGTCTAAGCCCCCCGGGCCCTAACAGGCCATGATTTCGCCAAATTTCTCGGCCCGGCCCGTCCCGGGCTCGGTCCCAAGCCTGGTTTAAGCCCGACCCGATTTAATTCAAAAAAACTAGCCGTTTTAGAGCCGTTGTTTTTGTATTTTTTGCCTCCAAATCACTATAAATAGGTAGTGGATGTTAGAGGTTTGATATCAAGTTACAAAAACCCAAAAACGCAATTCTCGCTTACAATTCTCGATTTCTCGCTTTCTCGTGTTCGTTTGATACAACTTCTCGTTCTTTCAATTTTTCCATTCTTTACTCAAAATGGCCGGCGGTAGTTCATCAAACAATCAAATTAGAGAAGTTCTTCTCGAACACGGACGAAAATCCGAAGTTTGGAATGATTTCAATATGGTGGTTCTCACCGACGGGAATAAAAAGGCACAATGCAAAAGGTGTGGAGCTCTCCTTGCGCTCTCGGGAAACTCGACCTTAAAGAGGCACACCGAAACCGCATGCAAGGCACTCAAGTCCGGAGGTGATTCAAGTCAACCCATACTTGACAACCAAGGTCAAATATGGTCGTACGATAACATGTTGGCCCGGGAATTAACAACAAAATGTGTTATTCAAATGGGGTTGCCGTTCGGACATTTCCACAATCCGCATATGACGAAAATGATCCAAAAATGTCTACAACCTCGCTACACTCCGGTAAGCCGTCAAACTCTTAGACGTGATGCATTAAAAATGTGAAATAATGCTAAAAATGAAATGAAAAACATGTTTGAACAAATGCCTAACAACATTTCTTTAACTTGTGATGTGTGGAGCGCACCACACGGATTGCCACATTCTTATATATGTATAACGGCACATTGGATGGAGTCGTGGCAAATGGTCAAACGTGTAATATCGTTTGAAACGTTTGGTTCGCCACATTCGGGTGAACGTCAATTTTCAATTATAAAAAAAGCACTTGTTTTTTATAATATTTCAAATAAAATCGTTAGCATTTCATTTGATAACGCTAGTAATAATACTGCATGTGTGGATAAATTAAAATGTGCTTTAACCCCTATGTTGGACGGTGAAATATTTCATACACGTTGTGTTGCCCACATTATTAAATTAGTCGTTCAAGACGGTTTAGGACAATGCAGTGACACACTAAACAAATTTAGACTTATGTTACGGAGAATTTTTAATAAAGGTAAATCAATGCAAGCGTCTTTTAGAAAATATTGCATGGATTGTGGATTTAGAGCTTTGGGACCGGCTCATGATTTGGCCGTTCGATGGAATTCGACATATCAAATGATCGAAAATTTGCGTGCACAAAGAATTTATATACATGCATTTTATAATATTCATTACCCACGGAATACTATTGTAGAGTGGGATTGGGTCGTGATTGAGGGATTATACGATCTTTTGGGTGATTTTAAAAACGCAACAACTTACTTATCCGGTGTTTATTATCCAACAAGCCCTTTAGTTTTAAATCAAATATATATTTTAGCAAACAAAATTAGAGAGTACGAGGAGAGAGACGACCATTGGTCGAATATGATTGTTACAATGAAAGCAAAATTGTTAAAATATTTTAGAAAATCCCTTTTTCTTTTCTTTGTGCCGCGGCGTTAAACCCGTGGCTAAAGGTTACTGTTGTTGAGGTTTTAATTACTGGAATAAGTCAATCTTTTGGTTTAGATACGTCCACAACTTCTACTTTTTCAACGAAAAGAAAAACATTATTTAATAACATGTTTTTAGAATTATTTGAAATTTATAAAGTCCGACATGGGGGCGCACACCAACAACCCTCCCAACAACCACTATTTGCGTCGAGTTCTTCTAGTAGTGGTCATCGCCAAAGCCGGAAAGACTTAATGACCTCTTTAATGAATGAGGTGCAAAATGAATCAAGTAAAAAATTCCGATATGACAGTAATCTCAATGAATTACAAATTTACATGAATACTAATTTCTCTTGGAATCAAGTTGATAATTTTGAAGAACTAAACATATTAGCATTTTGGCAAGAAAGAGAACAAGCATTTCCGGTGTTGTCATTAATGGTCCGTGATATACTAACAGTCCAAGCTAGTACCGTAGCTTCGGAGTCCGCTTTTTCTCTTAGTGGCAGGATCATTTCGGCCCGTCGGACAAGATTAACCCCGGAGTCAGTAGAAGCTTGCGTTTGTTTGAAGGACTACCTGGATAGTCTTGAAAGAATTCAAGACCGAACGACCCTAGAGGCGGAGCTTGATGGAGTGGTGTAACAACCGGATTTTTCTTGCATAGTATGAAAGTTTGGTGGCCAAATTCGAAGATAGTAAAGTTGGAGTTGAGGGACTTGTTGGCAAATTAAGAGAAGTATAAATCGCTACATTTCCCTAGGGTATGATTTTAGTTTACTCAGTATCATTCTTGTTGTGGAGGTCTTGGTGGCTAGAAGAAGAAAGGGGAAGAAAAGAAGAAAACCAAGTGGAGAATTCGGATTTGTGGTGTACTCTTTGAAGGTAACCTCATCCAAGCTCTTCTCCTTTTACTCCATGTTTTCTGTTCTGTGATTTTGATGTAAAACCCTTGTCCCGTTGTGTTCTTCACCATATTGTTCAAAAAGGGGATTTTGGGGTTTTTGATTAGTAAGCATCGATTTAGAGGTAAGGAAATGCATTAAGTGGGTGTTTATGTGTGGTGGATGAACCCTTATGTTTTTCTAATCGAGCCTTTAGCAGAAAACAGGTTTTTAATCACTTTTGGAAATGGGTTTTTCGACCAGTCCGTAGTTTCCGGACGTCGCCCCGTCCGGACAGTAGTGTCCGGACAGTGGAGGTTTCCGGGTATTATTCTTGGTGTATGGATGATAGAGTTACTGGGTATGCCCTAGTTTCCGGATGAGACGTCCGGAGAGTGTGGTATCTGTGGGAAGAGTCCGGACAATCTTCTGGATACTTGTGTCCGGAAAGGTTGTGGTGTCCGAAAAGTAGAGTGTCCGGTAGTTTGTGCGTCCGGAAAGTTTGGACGTCCGGAGTGTAGTTTCGTCCGGAAAGCCTATTGGTGTCCGGTAAGATAGTATCCGGTAAGTTGGTGTCCGGGAAGATAGAATCCGGTAAGTTGGTAAGTTATGTCCGGAAAGTTAGTTAAGGAACTGAGCAGTTGATATTTCATCCATATCTCAGGTGACCCGATTATAAGTCTGAAGCAAAGTAAAGCAAGATGTTAAACGTACCAGGTTAGTTTTTCTAACTAAAATACGTGATTTTACGTGTTTTTCCAAAGAAAGTGATTATGTGGATATGCCATGTTATTTACAAGATTTTTACGTGAATGAAAGTTTAATATTTTACCGATCATGGTGTGTTTACGAGCATGATTTATTTACAAGCTTTTACGTATGTTATCCCATGAAAAGTATGTTTTAAGGAAAAGATTATTCAGCAAGGTGAAATGAATTATAAAGTGTTAAACGGATTTCATGTTTATGACGAGCTATGTGTATGTTATGTGGAGTCGGTCTGCACAGTAGGATCTGAGTACCTCGGGATCCGATGATCCCTTGGGCTGTTATGAGTAAGCTTGTAGGAGGGAATTCATTTCCTTCCTACTCCGATATATGAGTAAGCTTGTAGGAGGGAATTCATTTCTTTCCTACTCGGATAGGTGAGTAGCTTGTAGGAGGGAATTCGTTTCCTTCCTACTCAGATATGTGACTGCCTATGTGATCCTTAAACACTGTGCAGTACCATGATTGAATGATTATGTGAAGAATGTTAATGTGTTTTATAAAATGATTTTTATAATGTTGATGTACGCGGTTTACGGAGGGAACTCACTACACCTCATGGTCTAACCCTCGCCTTTCAAAACTAAAACCTTTTCAGGTAAGCATATAGTAGGAGGCTCAGGTAAGTGAGCAAGCGCAGGATAGAGTACTGATGCAGTTAGAGGCAGTGCCGGTGCCACTAGTAGTAGTAGTTGTTCTCAGTTGTGTATAGGTTGTTTCCGCCAACCTCAGTTTTAGAGTAATGTAATGAAATTTTGGGACCCAGATTTGTAAATGTTATGTATGTCTTGTTATGTTTTTGGGAGGTTACAAATGGTATCAGAGCCATAGTTTAAGGGATTTAGGTGACCGGATGGGCCTAAACTTAAACTTTGGAGTAGAAATCACAACTGAGAATCAGGAAATGCGTTAGGAGGGCACTATTGTAGATATGGGAAATACGTTAGGGGGACACTATAGTAGATCTAGGACTAATAGGGTATCGAGGACAGTCATGTAAGGTAAGTTTGGGATTTCACCTGGCCGGTGTAATTGCGAACTTACAGGTACATGTATGTGCTTGACCTACCTCATAATTCCGAAGTTGTAGTCTTAAGCTAGTTTATATGTCGTGTTCCAGTAATCTAAAAGGTCAGCAAGATCCCTGAGGGATATACCGAGCTCTCTTGCTTGGGAAGTATCATGAGAAATCATATATGATGTGATGTATGTATACATCGAAGAGAAGAAATGTTGTATAGAATGTTATGAGTCGTCTAGAGGTAGCTCTTCGTGGATTCGAAGAGGATGAATGTTGAGTTTGAGTAAGACTCCTGTTTTAGGAGAGTCCCAGTTCTAGGAATCTTGGGATAGATCAGTCGGGAGGGTAAGGAAGGACAGTGTCAAAACCTTGAAAGCATCAATGGAGCCCTGACTTCTTAGTCGATCTTTTCAATGGTAGGATAAATGAAATAAGATACCTATAGTGAAATGAAAGCATGTAGAAGTAGAAAGTGAGATAGTTGATCATAACGAAAGTAGTATGAAATGGTTGAGTAAGTGAGATGTAGAACGCATGTACAGCAAGTTGTTGCATGATCGAGAGGGCGACCATTGGTCGTAGGTAAGTGTCAGGGATAAGTTGCGTGAGTAAAGCGGTTGACCTTGTTAGAGTGAGTAGCCTTCAATTGCAAGTAGAGTCTCATGCATAGCGTTCTTTTATGTAACATGATATTTTCACGATTTAAGTTAAATGTGTAAATATAAATTTTGATCGAAAATGAGTCAGAATGTGCACGCGTATGTTTAAGGAAAAAGGTGATTTCATTCACATTGCACATTGAAATTGTGCTTAACGATTTGCAAAGTATTTCACACTTTTAATGATAAGTTAAATTGTTACAAAAAGGTCAAGAAAACGTTTGCCAGCAAAACTCTTACAATCAAATGAGTATTGACCTGTTGATATCATACAAAAGAATGTGAGAACCGACTGGTTTACTTGGTGTCATTAATTTCTTTCAGAAATGTGTCGTATGAAAGGATTTTCATTCAATGTATTATTGTCGTAATAACTACGTTCGGATTGAGTAAGATTAAGGTTCACGGGAAGATGCATGCAAGCGATTCTCGAATCGTTGTGCAGGGCATTGAAGTTATAATAGTAATGGGGTCGTGTGTACCCAAGTTGTTTCCAAATGTTGTTTATTTTAAAATGATAAAATGTGTGTGATGATTTATTTACTGCGTTGTCATGCATGAAAGCTATGAACTCACTAGGTCATAGAGTATTATATTTTAAGTTAAGGAAGGACTCCGAGAGTGGAGAGTGGTTGGTCAAATTAGGGGAGGACGTTTGTAGTTTTGATATATGTGTTCAAGAAGAGATTTGGACAGTGGAAGAGTCCGAAATGGGATTATGGTATCGGTTGTATGAGGGTTTGCACCCTTGTTCGATAACTGGAAGTACGGTTGTCAAGGGACGGTTGTGTCCGGAGGAAGGACTAGGAGTCATCAAGGTGTTAGTCTTAGCAACTCGTTAAGAGTAGTGTGGTGAGGAAGAATGAAATGTCCATGGCGTGGGGATATGAGTTTCGAGGTAAGCTTGTAATGTTGATGTTACATGAGTAGGTTTCGAAAAGGGGGAGACAGATCATGAAGTTGATTATGCTATGTTGGAAGGATTAGGTTCCGTAAGGAACCCATGTTAAAGAATAAGTTAAGAAAGTAGTTACAGGTTGTCTGTTGTTGTATAAGTCGACAGTCGTGTAAGGTGGCCGAGGCCGAAGAGTTGAACCAGAAGGTTGAAAGTTGATAGAGCACCTTGTAGGGTTGTTAAGAGGATGAGAGGCTATTGTTTTGAATAAGCGTTCTATCCACAAGGCATGGAGGGTTCGTAGAAGGATAAGGTATGTAGCGCGAACGAAGCAAGTGTTTAAGATTTTATCGTTCAGTAAGGGACAGTGCCCTGCTTATGTAAGGGCTCGAATTGTAAAGGGTTAGCAAGAACGTTGGTGCTTGAGCTAATTGGGAACTCGTGAGATGTAATTCAACTAGAGTTGAGAAAGGACTAAGTGGCGAGATAGACTCGATTAGGTATACGGGAGGATATGAAGGCAAGTTCGAATTGTGTGAATGATCATGAGAGATCTGGTCTGCATTGTGATGTTATGGGCAAAGAGTGTACGGATGTGTAGTGACAGTAATTGTCAAGCTAAATGTGTCAGCTAGTGTCGTAGTGATGTGATGTTAGAGAGAGAGGAAGCATCAGATAGAAGCCTTTTTGGGGATTTCGAAGGAGGTGTACGATGTGTTAACCAGGTTGTGGGAGCACGTAGGGTGTAAGTTGACGTTGTGATATGATTATGTTCGGGATAGAATGACGGAGTGGTGGTGGATAGTTACCCAAATAAGAAACCAATTGTTTTTGAGGTATGAGTCGCTAAGTAAGTGTATTTTTGAAATCAGTGGAAGTTTAATGAAGATGATAGATGAGTTAGGCGAAAATGTGTGATAGTAGATGCTAAGTCTTTGCAGAACGTGAAATGTTTCTTAGGTATGCAGGAATGATCCTAAAAGGAGGTAGTGGAGATGTGGCTATGGTAAGGAGAAAGTATCTTCAGCATGTAGAATGTCAGAAGAGAGGGACAAGTAAGGTTTGGTGAGCGGTGCTCCACGCTAACGTGGACAGGTGAAGATTGTACGTCGGAATAAGTGAGTAGGATGGAAGTAATAAGCTTGACAGTAACACCGAGAGGTGGAGTAGTGTGTGTACTTCACCATCGATAAGTGTGCGAACTTTTGGAAAGAGTATTGAGGAAGGGAATTGTGTATGATTTTGTGTAGGAAAGAAGTGGATAAGGCAACTGAATGAGTTAACCTAGTGACTTTGTGAGAATGTTTAAACAAATTGGTCGTGCGGTGATTAAGCCAGGGAGAATAGTATGGTGTGACCATGGTTACTCCTCCCAGTTGAGTGAGGATAACCGAAGTTATGTTTCAGGATAAGTTTAAATTCGAGTTGGTGGACACTTCAACAATGGGTTTGGAGGTTCCTACTCTTAGTTACGTATGAGTATGGAGTAGTGAAGTGGTGAGGATATGAGAGATGGTTGACGAACTGTGGTCGAGGTGGTCCAAGAAAGGGAAATGTTATCTGCATAGACGATTGTTGGTTGGGAGAAGTAATCTAGAATTGCTTGTTTTACGATGAAGGAACTCTGGGTTGTGAGTTGTCGGGACGTACAGGGTCGGCCTTGTGCCAAGCTGTCAAGTGAGTGTTTGTTTCTTGGTAAAGGAATCTCGTGTTGTGGCGGGGGATTCAGCCAAGTTCCTCCTTAAAGGAAGTATAGATACATGAGAAGCCTTAGTTAATCTACGGTTGTCAAGATCGACCGAGTAGGAACAGTAGCCTACGAGTTAGAGTACCGTAAGAACTGAAGGGAATGCAACCAATGTTTCCATGGTTCTAATTTAATGAGGTGGTTGACTGAGTCAGAAGTGGCATTACCTTGGGGAAGCGTCAGTTTTGGTGTGGGCAAGATACCCGCATCTTTTCCAATGAGGAATTCCGGGGACGGAATTCTTTTGAGGGGGGAGTGTTGTAACAACCGGGTTTTTCTTGCATAGTATGAAAGTTTGGTGGCCAAATTCGAAGATAGTAAAGTTGGAGTTGAAGGACTTGTTGGCAAATTAAGAGAAGTATAAATAGCTACATTTCCCTAGGGTATGATTTTAGTTTACTCAGTATCATTCTTGTTGTGGAGGTCTTGGCAGGTAGAAGAAGAAAGGGGAAGAAAAGAAGAAAACCAAGTGGAGAATTCGGATTTGTGGTGTAATCTTTGAAGGTAACCTCATCCAAGCTCTTCTCCTTTTACTCCATGTTTTCTCTTCTGTGATTTTGATGTAAAACCCTTGTCCCATTGTGTTCTTCACCATATTGTTCAAAAAGGGGATTTTGGGGTTTTTGATTAGTAAGCATCGATTTAGAGGTAAGGAAATGGATTAAGTGGGTGTTTATGTTTGGTGGATGAACCCTTATGTTTGTCTAATTGAGCCTTTAGCAGAAAACAGGTTTTTAATCACTTTTGAAAATGGGTTTTTCGACCAGTATATAATCAAGAAATATATTATGTTTTTATGCAATTAAGAAAAATTACTACTTTTGTGAAAAAAAAAATGTATGTATTAAATAGTAAATAATAATAATAATGTTAAAAGACCTACGATAATTCATAGATGATCACCGACAGATCTTTTAGCATTGATTAAAAAAATTAATTATCTATCTTTTGATTATATTTTTGGCAATTCATCGGTGATTTGAAAGATTGGTGGGCTATTACCAAGATAAAGTTTTGTGAGTGTTAACGATGTTGCGGATGATATAATGTAGATGGATAACAATTCTTGCAAATCAATGAAAGATATGAGTTTTTTAATTAATAACAAAGAATCTACTATATTGCAATTTAAAAATAAATTTTATGGTGATGAAAAAGAATAAGTGATAGATGAATGATAAAGAATATATATATATATATATATATATATATATGTTTTTCTAAGCAAGTAGTTTTAGACTACGATAGTAAATAAAAAAAACTTGGGGAAATTGACTCAAATAGCCAAAGGACACAAGTAAATTGGTCTTCAAGTCATTTATCTCACATTGTTACCAGAATGTCAATACATCCACAATATATATTACGGACTGTAAGAGCCCACATTGGTTGGAGAGGGGAACAAAGGTTGCCTTATAAGGGACTTGATATCTTCTTTATCAGACGCGTTTTACCATCAGAGCGGGAAACCGGACTGGTGTGCCAGCGAGGACGTTGGGCTCCCAAGGGGGGTGGATTGTAAGATCCCACATTAGTTGGGGAGGGGAACAAATGTTGCCTTATAAGGGACTTGATACCTTCTCTATCAGACGCGTTTTAAAACCGTGAGTCCACATGTGTGGACAAAGCGGACAATATCTGGTACGGTTGGCCTGTGATGTTACACGGACTGACGGACCTAGCTCAAAAACACAAAAATAATACGAATATGATCGGTTTTTCTTAAAAGAAATTATTGCAGATCTAGGTCTATTTTATTACAAGGAAAATCGATCAAATTCATATTTTTTGTGTTTTTGAGTTAGGCCCGCAATTACAGACTTATATATTGTGAAAATAGTTATATTTGTGCAAAACTAGGAGGGAAATGGATATGAGACCAATTTTGTTGTGTAGAATTGTTATTTGAGTCAATTATCCACAAAACATAGAAAAACAACAAGCAATATTATAAAATGAACAACCAATTAACTTTTTACGCAATTTTTTCTCCAATTTAATTAATCAATACATGTTTGGGCCCATAATATAAAACAAAATTTTGTGGGTCCTACTAGATACTAAGAATATTTGTCTCTCTTTTATTTACTAATTTATTTGAACTACTACTATATGCTAAAAAAAATTGGGCTCCTCTTTTTTATGGGTCCTTGACGTGTACCTAACCCGCCCTCACCTTGGGATAACCCTAACCTGATAATGAAGCTAGTGACGAGGAAGAAGACTTTGAAGACACAAATGATGATTCAGAAAACGAAAATGAACTTGTTTTATTTTATTATTCCTCTAATGAGTGTGTCTTCTATACGTTTATTTATATCTTTGTGTTTGTACATATGTTGAGATTCTCATTTTTAGTGGATAAAATAGTTTTTCACCTTTTCTAGGCGATGACACAGGGGTAAAGAAGATAGCCATGGTGGGCATGGTGACCCATAGGTCGATGAGAACGATAAGTATCTAACTGTCATCAAGACAATGGGACTCGAGGATATCCACAAGGTGGATGAGACAGATACTTTAGCCAACCAACTGGTTCATGGTCGAGTAGAGGCCCCAATGTTACATCGCAAATACCTCGTCATCTGAGTCATTGGTCGTGACTCCGGCTAGCTAACAGGTAGCGGATAGGTAGATGTCAAGTATAGGTTTATATTATGTAATAAAATGATGGTAATGTATTTTGTGTTGTATATTTTTGAATTGTGCACGTTTCTAGATGATAACTCTCATTCTGAGTGTTATTTACACATCATTTATGTGAGTTTTCTTTCGTTTTAGTTGTGTTTTCCCATTATATATTCGAGTTTCTTTGATTAGTTTATTTTTATTTGGAGCTATTGAGGATGTTTTATGGTTATATGCATTATCTTTGAGTTAAATGTTGGACTGTGAATTGTGCCCACTGTGCGGAATGGCGTTACTTTGAAGACAACTGAAAATATCATTTGTGCATGTGATCTTATGCTGATTTCTCAGCTACATTATGGCAATATTGAAAGGAAAGCTCTAGATTCAACAAAAGATGAAGATAAGATTTAGACATGGGTTGAGGATATGGGAATGCTTTTTTTGAAGATGGTAATGATCACTTGGAGCATGCAAAATCTGAATGGTAATATGAAGATTTCTCAAAGATTTGGAGATTTTTCAAGATTTGTTGAATAGTGTCTCTTTTGTCCGAAAGAATAAAGAAGCCTCATTCCATTGGGTAAAGTTCTACTTTTTCCCCTATAAATAAGAGGCCTTTGTGAAACACTTGAATAAGAGCTCTAACAATTTTCTTGCATTTATTCTTGTAGTGGTGGCACAATTTGTATTTTGTATTTTAATGTAAGTAACGTTTTAGTATTTATCTTCTTTCACTATGCTCTTTACTTTACTTATTAGCTAAGCATCTCTTTGGGTGTTGGTGTGAGTCGACCTTAAGACTTGTAGGCAACACCCAATATTGCTAACTCTTAAGTTTGGTCACTTGAGTTGGGACTTTAACTCAATGTGGATAAGCAAATCACCTTGAAGTGTTAATGTTAGATCTTTGACCCAGAGATGGGAAGATTCGAAATACGACTTAAGTGATGCACAAAGATTTGAGAAATTTTGTGATAATCATGTAGACATACGGGTTTTGTATGATTTGCTAAGGTTTAAGCATTGATCGATATTTACACCACAAAGATATTTGGATATAGATCTTCATACTAACATAACTTGATATTTTTAGTCAACTTAGCTAAATCAGCAAGATTAAGAATTGACTATAGTGGTAACTTTGTGGGCATGGTATATAAAGATTCACTTACGAGAGATCGGGATCTTTATAGACGTTTTTGTGACATAAAGTTTCTGACCATTTTTATACTACAATTTTCTTAAGTGAATTACTCTCATACGCATTTTAGTTAGTCATTTAGATTTCGTTGTTAAAAGCACCAAACTCATTCAAAATGTTTTCTTCTTCTCTCATTGAACTCGGTGTATTCTCGGCTTAGTACTCGAGAGTTAAAGTCCAATCCTTGTGGATACGATCTCTGTATTCTTATCACTTTATTACACTATTAGAAAAACTCAAATTTCCGACGAAAATTACTGACGGATACAAACCGTCGGTAATTACCGACGGATTTCATTTAAAAAAATTAAAAAAATAAATAAATAAATATCCGTCGGTAATCCGTCGGTAATTACCGACGGATTACCGACGGATTATTTAATTAAAAAAATAAAAATAAAAATTAAATAATCCGACGGTAATCCGTCGGTAATCCGTCGGTAATTACCGACGGATTATTTAATTAAAAAAATAAAAATTAAATAATCCGTCGGTAATCCGTCGGTAATTATCGACGGATTACCGACGGATTATTTAATTAAATAAATAAAAATTAGAAATTAAATAATCCGTCGGTAATCCGTCGGTAATTACCGACGAATTACGACGGATTATTTAATTAAAAAAATAAAAATTAAAAATTAAATAATCCGTCGGTAATTACCGACGGATTACCGACGGATTATTTAATTAAAAAAATAAAAATAAAAATTAAATAATGATTATTTAATTAAATAAATAGAAATTAGAAATTAAATAATACGTCGGTAATTACCGACGGATTATTTAATTAAAAAAATAAAAATTAAAAATTAAATAATCTGTCGGTAATCCGAAGGATTATTTAATTTTTATTTTATTTTTAAAAAATTAAAGTATTTTTTAAATATCTTAAAATATATATTTTTTCACGACTTAAACACAAGCATATGTTAAAATATGATTCGTCAAGGCCCGATCAAGTTCATTAAATGTCACTGAAGTCCATAAAGGTCTATACACTGCATTAACAACCACTAAGTCAAATATGATTCGTCAAGGACCATTATAGTTCATAAAGAGTACTTGGAATCCATCAAGACCCGATCAAGTTCATTAAGAGTCACTCAAACCCATAAAGGGCCATACAGTATGAATGTTTGTATGTATATACATGTATGTGTGTATGTATATATGTATGATAGTATATGTACTAGGGATGAGCAAAACGGACCGATTTCCCGAACCGAACCGGTACCGAACCGGTACCGAACCGGTACCGTACCGGTACCGAACCGAACCGGTGTATTCGGTACGGTATTCGGTTTCCTAAAATCTGAAAATTCGGGATTCGGTATTCGGTATTCGGTACCGTGAAAATCCCGAAAATACCGAAAACCGAACCGGGTATATGAAACATTGGGTGTCTTTTAAACTTCTTTGATCATCTTTATCTTCTCCTAATAAAGATTATGTTTTCCAAATCAAAGTAAATCATCTCCTAATCTATCAAAACTTTCTCCATAAATAAAAATATCTCTTCTCCATAAGTACCATTTCTCTTCTCCATTTTTGCCTAAACAAGCCAAACTTTCGTGATTCGGTATTCGACTTTCGGGATTCGGCATTCGGGATTCGGGATTCGGCACCTCCATGGATCAAACTCAAGTAAGCTTTTTATTTGATTTTCCTCATAATTCTCTCAATGTCAATAAGCACTGTTAAGCAAGCATTCTTGCTCCCCATGCTGTAACAAAAAAGCATATAAAAATTTTAGATTAGATTCCTACTTAAAAGTTAAAACTATGTAATGATGACGATGAGGTTTTTCGACTTTTCCCTGATAAATTTTATAGTGAATTTGTACAGTTGATTTAGGCTTGTTCGTGTTTACTTTTAAAAGTCTTTGGGAGTGGTTTAGTGTTATTGACTTTTAAAAGTCCACAACATTTGGTTGGCCATTTACTTGTTCAATAAAAGAATTGATCAAGTTGGGCATTTGTTAAATACACCCTATTTAAATTAAATTATGGATTAACTTTTTTAATTTTGGTTTCTTCAACTCAATGTGACTTCTGTGGAATAGCTTTTAGATATTTGAATTTGTATATTATTCACATATTAATGGTTGGTTACATAATAATAGAAGTCTTTGTTATAATTAAATTTTTGGATTAGAATCTATTAATTGATTAATTAATAGAGGATTTCTTATTTGTATTTGGGTTTGTAACTTCTTTTTGTTTAGGGAGATGATACATTTGTTGAGGAAACCCCTTATGTGGCACTCAACAACGATTCGGATGAGACGCGTGAAAAACAAGAGAATGTCGAATCAAATAGCAAAAGAAAACGAGCAAACAATGGTGCTAAAGGAGGGAAGGAGAGGGTCGAGTGTTGGAAATACTTCGACGTTTTGTTTATTGAGGAGGATGGAGTAAAACGAAAACACGGAAAGTGCAAGTTTTGTGGCACGGTACTTAAAGCCGATCCGGTAAGAAACGGTACTTCTAGCCTTAAAAAACATTATCCTATTTGTGACAAGAATCCCGAGTTTTGCATGAAAAAACAAAGTCACTTATCGTTTAGAAAAGAAGCTAGCGGAGAAAGTAGTGTGCAAACTTGGAAGCACGATGAGGGTAGAATAAAAAAGGCTTTGTTAAATTTGTTTGTTGTTGGTGAATTGCCTTTTAAATTTGTTGAAAACGAGGCATTTGTTGAATACACTAATGCTTTAAATGGTAGGGTTATTTTGCCATCACGTCACAAAGTGTCTAAGGATGTTGGAAAATATTACATAGATGAAAGAAATAAGTTATTGGCTTATTTAAGTAAACCAACAAACACCGTTCACTTGACTACGGATACTTGGACATCATCGTGCCAAAAGGTGAACTACATGGTTGTTACCGCTCATTTTATAGATGAGGATTGGGTGATGCATAAACGGATTATTAACTTTAGACCAATTGATAGTCATAGGGGGGATGATGTGGGTCGTGAATTGTTAGATTGCATACATAGTTGGGGGATAAAAAATGTTATGACTATGACGGTGGATAATGCATCAACTAATGATAAGGCGCTAGAGTATTTGGTAAAAAAGTTGCCTAATATGTATGATGGTGGGAAACATTTTCAAGTTAGGTGGTTTGCGCATATTCTAAACCTAATTGTAAAAGATGGTTTAAAGGAGAACATTTATTATATTGATTGTGTGCAAAAGGCGGTTAGGTATATTAGACACTCGACACAAAGAAGAGCCAAATTTAAAAAGTGCATGGAAGCTTGTAACATTGAATCAAAAAGGTTTTTGTGTGGTGATTGTCCTACTAGGTGGAATTCCACCTTTGAGATGTTGAAGATTTCCTTGGAGTTAAGGGAGGTATTTTTCATGTTTGAACTTGAAGATGCTAGTTATTTTCGTGATCTTGATAGAGTGCCCGAGCATTCGGATTTTGGTATGTGCAAACTAGTGGTCAATTTTTTAGAGAAATTCAAGATTAAAACGGAAATTGTATCGGCCACTTCAAAGCCCTTAGCTCATCTTTTTTTAGAGAAATTCTAGATGTGGACAAACATTTACGTGTGTGGGAGGAGAACCCCGATTTTTGTTTAATGGTTCACTCAATGCGAGAAAAATACGATAAGTATTGGGGGAAGTTTGACGAACTTAATGACTTTATGTATTTTGCCGTTATGTTGGATCCTACAATGAAATCATCGTTTATTGGACATGCGTTTAGAAAGATGATTATGTATAACATATCAAAGGACAAATCCATGTCAAATGAAGTGCTAGAGATGAAGGTGGTGACTATGGTGCAAGAGATTGAGACAAGATTGGATGTTTTGTTTAAAACATATAAAGAAAGGTTTGACACGGTTGACCTTACTTCCGCATCTCAAGAAGCGTGTAATGAAGAAGATTTGATATCATGTGATGGGGGAAATGACTTTTTGGGGGAGTTTCTACATGTGGAAGAAAGTAACTCGGTTGCAATTGAAACCGAGTTAAAGAGGTACCTAAATGACCCAAAGATTTCTTATACTACCGGGTTTGACATACTTAGATGGTGGAAACAAAATGCTATGAGGTTCCCAATTGTATCTCGGATGGCCAAAGGTGAATTATTTTACTTTCATTTTTTTTTGATAATATGTTTACAATATTATTGTTTATGAACTTTCGTCATTCTATTTTTGTTAGATATTTTGGCAATACAAATTTCCACAGTGGCATCCGAGTCGGCGTTTAGTACGAGCGGTCGTGTACTAGACTCATATAGAACAAACTTGTCACCGTCCATAGTTGAGGCTTTGATTTGCACTCAAGATTGGGTGAGAAAGTCGAGGAAGTCGATTGTAGATGATGTTGATGATATATTAAAAGACGACGACATTGCCAAAGGTAATAAAAATTATGTTAATTAATACTAACCTTATTTGTCTCATGATTGGTTGAAATTTGTTAATATTAACTAACTTTGTTTTTATATATATATAGAGATTGAAGAGGCGATAAACGAACAAAATGGAAAAGGAAAAGCGTAAAAGAATATTGAAAATTGTTGAACTTTTGCTTGGCTTTGAACTTTTGATTGTTAATTTTTATTATTAGAATTGGGTGTATTTGCCAAATTTACATCATGTTAAGTTTTTTGATTGAGAAATTATTAT
The DNA here is from genome assembly GCA_033807775.1 of Saussurea involucrata. Taxonomy (NCBI): domain Eukaryota; kingdom Viridiplantae; phylum Streptophyta; class Magnoliopsida; order Asterales; family Asteraceae; genus Saussurea; species Saussurea involucrata. Next base: position 68,004,215 of record CM066321.1, on the reverse strand, counting down.
TATTATTACACTTTAAAGCAACAACATGTATAAAGGAATTACATCTTGTTTTACAAAAATTCGGTCCTAAGTGGTGCTAGTCCCGAATTTCCCGTCCCAAAACCGAAACCGAACCGGTACCGAACCGGTACATACGGTTCGGTTTTCGGTACCGGTTTTTACTCCCAAAAAATTTCGGTACCACCCGGTTCGGTACCGGTCCGGCACCGATCTCATCCCTAATATGTACACGTATGTATATACAGTACATATATGTTTTGTGTGTCATGTGTACTATCTATATATTTATGTATGTTTGTATATGTGTATATATGTATGAATGTTTGTATGTATATACATGTATGTGTGTATGTACATGTGGATGATAGTTTACGTGTGATAGTAGTATATGTGTATGATAGTATATATACACGTATGCATATACAGTACATATATGTTTGTGTGTCATGGTGTACTATCGGTATGTTTGTATATACGGTACATATATGTATATGTGTATGATAGTATATGTACACGTATGCATTTATGTCTACTTTTTAACAGGCATGGAACAAGGACGAGTTCAGGCGTTCAAGTAAGGCTAATACGTCCAATCGTAATACCAAGTATCGAGGGAAGACATCGAGTCACTGTGGCGGATCTATTACTACTGCTATGCATCGGGACCGCATGGTAATTTATTATCCACTACACTAAATGTATATAGTTGATGAATATAAACCTATATGTGTATATATACATGACTTTGTTATCTACTGACATTTGAAGTTGTCTATTGTAGAAAGAGGCTTGGGGCCGTGAGCCTACTGGTGGGGAGGTCTATGAGAGGTTGCACTGCACTAACCGGAAGCTTATACCGGGTGCGACCGGTCCGTCCACGGATCCTCCGATCTACTCATACCCAAAAGCAGCTGACGTTGCGGTAAGTTCCATTATAGTGGTAGATTGTTTTTCTATATATGTATACGTGTATATAAGTGGCATATGTATCGGCAATTGCCTATAAGAGTATGTGTATGCGTACATGTCTATATACGTCTGAATGTTTGTATGTCTGTACATGTATTGCTTATGTATATATATTTGTTTTTGTTTTACAAGATAGATAGAAGAGATAGCAAACTTTGTTATAGAGTTGTGTAATTTGATTCATTTAGTTTTGGCTGCCATTGTTGGGCGGACGATAGGATTGTTTTGATACTACACATATAATGGATATGTTCAAATTACAGTCGAAATGCTGCCGAATTTTCTATATATGTTAACACATTGTTTTTGTAAAACCATAGGATACCTACGGACATATTAGAGTGGAGGAGTACCCCGATTTACCTCCTGACGCCGTTCCACCCAATGACTCAGACTTGTGGAAGCGTAGTGTCGGGGGACGAAGTAAGGGCCGCTATTTTGGATTCGGGACTCAGGATCCCGAATATGCTATGTCCGGTAATTCAGGTGCCGCTACGAGTGGGAGCTCTCATCGCGACGAGGAGGTATGTATGCTTGTCAAATGTGTAATAGTTATACGTTTGTCAAATGTCGTCTAACATTTGTTTTATGTTTATCAAATGTTGAATTTTAGTGAGATGCACTTAGAGAGGAGGTACGAAGAGAAAAAGAAGTGAGGCTCAAAATGGAGGAGGAAGCGATAGAAGACCGAGAAGCAAGGAAAGTATTGGAGGAGAAAGCGAGAGAAGACCGAGAAGCAAGGAAAGTATTGGAGGAGAAAGTGAAAGCATCGGAGGAGAAAGTGAAAGAGTTTGATGCCTTTATGAAGAAGTTTGGAAGTTCCTCCGCTCCCCCCTCAGTTTAGTTTGTTTTTGTATTTGGGATAAAATTGTAATTTGTTTACGGATATGATATTTATTAAATAGAATAGTATTTTGTAATAGTTTTTGTCCTGGAATTAAATACAGGTTTTTTGTACAGTTTATTCTGTATTTTTAATTATTATTATTTTAATTAAAATAAACATTACCGACGGATTACCGACGGATTTGCCGTCGGTAATTTTTAATAATATAATTTAATAATTAAATTGATTTAGATTTAATTTAATTTATATAGTTTTACCGACGGCAAATCCGTCGGTAAAGGTGTCCGTCGGTAATCCGTCGGTAAATATCGCCGTCGGTAATCCTTCGATAAAGGTGGTCGTCGGTAATCCGTCGGTAAATATCGTCGTCGGTAATCCGTCGGTAAAGGTGGCCGTCGGTAATCCGTCGGTAATTCGTCTGTATATGGCGTCGTCGGTGATCCGTCGGTAATCCGTCGGTAAAGAGGGCCGTCGGTAAATTCCGTCGGTAAATCAATTACCGACCAGGTTATTTCTGACGACGATTACCGACGGATTACCGACGGATTTAGCCGTTTACCGACGGATTACCGACGGATTTGGCCGTCGGAAATTTGAATTTTTTTTGTAGTGTTACTTGTAGCGATCATAGTGTCTGTGTATACTTACGTCCTCACTGTGGCCACTCTATGGAGTATACGATTCTTCGTTACCACTAGACCCACATGTTATCGAATATCCCTTTTGATTTTCAGGTATTATGTAACACTCATATTTTTCGTTAAGTAAAAGATACTCCGTGTGTCTTTTATAGCTGTAAAATATTGGTTTATAATTAGTAATGTTCTACTTTTAGTCGTCATGCCTATCAAGAGCACTCGGGTGAAAGAAAGTCAAATTAGAGTCGAGGGTGTGTGGGGCGATAGTTCCCGTCAAGAGTGTCGAGGTCATTATCGCCAATGTCAAACTCGTCAAAGAGGAGTACTTCGTGGTACAAACCGCGCAAGAATACCCCGCGACTGTGACAAGGGCATTCTTGTCGTGTCACTCTCACACGAGAGGGGGCACCCGCGATACAAACTGGACAACTATTCATCGTGAGAATTACAAGGCATTGTCTCTGAGCCACTCTCGCTCGTAGGCAACAGGGATATAAAAAGCACAGGTGTAACACCCATAATTTTATTAAGATAAAAGGATTATTTGTATATCCCTCGAAACGTTTTAATGAGTGTTTAAAATCGGGAAAATACCATGTGCAAGAGACTCATCAGATCGAGAGAAACTCAGACGAAAATGAATTTTGGGCTTCGGCATGCATGGCGCGACTATGCCCGGTGACTGTGACATGGTCACTGTCACCGAGGGCAAAGTCGTCGAGGGCCATCATCATTCGGTACGCATGCGGCGACAGTGCACGCGATTGTGCCATAAGGCACTCTCGCAGGGCATAGTCGCGAGATAGGGGAAGGCCACGGTACAAGAGCCATGATTGTGATTGTGCAACATTGCCATGGGCATAATCGCCTAGCAAGGTCGCGGTCGGGTTGCAGTGTCTATTTAATCCGATTATTGCTACCATTCTCTCATTTCCTCTTTACCAACTTCAACATTTCTCTCTCAAAAACCCTCCCAACACTCTAAATTCATTTTGGGGCCTTTGAAACCATGAATCTTGTGATTCAAAACATATCCCTCATCTCTTAGCAAGGATATATGGATAAAGGTTGGAGTTCTTCATCTCACTTCCATTTTTTAAGATTTCTACAATCTCTAGGGTTTTACCTAACCCTCATCTAAGCCATTTCCTTCCTTTTGAAGAAATGAAGAATGAAGCTCGTATTGGTGACTCTAGAGGTGTTTCGATTCAAGTGGTTGTTGAGGTAAGCTCTTATTTTCTTCATCTAAGAAATTAGAGTTTTGGTATTCTTAGTGATTTTGATGTAATATGTTTGGGGAAACGATTCTTAGTGTTTGGAGATGAATAATTATGGTTGGAAATTTGTGGATCTAGGTTTTTAGGAAGATTTGGCTTGAAGATCCAAGTTTCTTCAAAGGAGCTCAAGTTTGGGGAAAATCTAGATTTAGCCTAAATCTACCAAGGCGACTTCAAGTTGTTTTGTGAAAACGTTGTACATGCCAAAATGTCCATTTTCAAGTATTTATGTGTTTTCCATGAAAATTACCTATTATTGAGTTATTTGGTGGATTTTGACTATTTGAAATGTTTGACCTTAAAAATCTTATAAAACACTCACATTGGGATTTTTGGGTAAATTGTTAACTATATCTCAAAGAAAAGTGTTTTGAAGGTTGTTGTGTAAATGGGTGTCTTTGGTAAAAGTGCACCTTAGTGTTGTTGGAAAAATGCATGATTATTGTTATGGGGCAATTGGAAATATATATGATTATGAATTGTGTGGAAAATGATTTGACGACTAAATGATGAGATTTTGGATTTAACGTATCTTAGAGGTATGCATTGGTATATGTGGCACTTAATTGCATTTTATGGTATTGGTAATCTTTATTGTTCGGTCAATTGTATAGTTGAGCCTTTGGCTCGTATTTGACATAAGTGAGTCTTAGGGGAATTTGGTCCAATGTAAATTACTCTATGTTGAGTTTGAGATTATATGGGTTTGAGTCATATTTATTATTTGATTACATGTGTTAAAGATGTTGGACATTCTTTTGAGAGTCATGTAATTGTTAGACTGTCATGCATTTGATGCATAGGCATATAAGTCGGTCTTATTTATAGGTTCGAATGGGTATTGCGGGGTTGGACTCCGGGATCCATGTCTTATGACCTTAAACAGGTGGTCACTAGAAGGGTCAAGTCTGGAGTGTTGCCTTGGAGGTGAGTACTAGGACCTTCGTCGCTGGGGTAATGCCTTAGAGGTAGTCCTGCAGTGTGCCGAGCCTTGTGGTGGATGAAGTCATGGGGACGGACACTAAGGTCGATCGTCTCTTGAGGTGATGCTTGTCGAGAAATCGTAGGAACACTTAGACATATAGTCAAGAAGTGCTATATGATTAACATTGTACGGGTGGCATACTTACGAGTTCCCTCAACCCTTAATGGATACGGGTCTCCCCCGTTGTTGTCAATATTATATTGAATGTTTTGATGTGCATATTTTAACGTTGAGCCTTGTGCGAGTAATTACAAGTATTGAATTTAATATTGGAACCCCTCCACGTATATTAAGGTTTGCTTGAATGATTACTCCCATGCTCGGGTATGTGGACTTTATTTATACTTACGCTTTGTGTGGGTTGTTGAGTCGGTCACATGCTTTCGGGAATGGAGTCTTATATGTATATGGATTGTTTTCCATGATTTTATGTGTGGTGTATTATTCCTCCTCCTCGTTGGTGCGTTTCGAATAATGGAGTCTTATTCAAGTCTACCTTATTTGGAAGTTTAATATTTATTCATGCTTAAGTGAGTTTTGGAGTTTAGTCCATTATTGAGAAATGTTTCATTTTGGAGCTTTTGGCACGGGTTTTGTGTGTGAAAGTGCAGGATCTATTCTTACAATCAATATAGAAAGAAGTAATTGAGAAATTGTATGATCAAGCCCAATTGTATTCAATGATGCACAGAATTACAGATCTAAGAGAGAGATAACCTCAAAGATTACAAGGAATGAATACAAGTAATATGGGAAAATCAATCAGTTAGCAACATAGAGCTAACTACTATTTATACTGCAACAAACATCTTAAAGCTACAGTACAAATAAGAAAGACTAATAAGAACATAACACGTGTCCTAATTAGTTTATAAAATACTAAGTAAAGTATCTTGTCATAAGTTCTGAACAGGTAGTTCAGAACTTCTGAACATTCTTCTGATAAAGCTTCTCAGATCTTCTGACTCCTCTACTCAGATTATCTGAATCTTCTACTCAGACCATCTGACTCTTCTTATCAGACATCTGACTTCTCTTTCCACCGATCAATACTTCTGTCTTCACAGTCAGACCTCTGACTTCTCTACTCAGAACATCTGAGTCCTCTTATCAGATCTTCAACACTTGGTTTATTGACAAAACTTCAGATCTAACAATCTCCCCCTTTTTGTCAAATAAACTTAAACTTTGCATCATCCAGTTCTTTCAGAGCAGGAACAATCTTCTGAAGTAGCACATTTCTCAGATTAAGCCTTTTATCAATTTTGTCAATGATTTCTTGAATAATCTCAACTTGCTGATTAATTACTTCTTGAATCATGTTTGCTTCCTTCACTTTCAGCATCTTTTTCTCCAAATTGTGCTTTATGATTCTTAAAGTTCCAGAACAGTATTTTGCAGTTTCCTTTGCTCTGAAGAAGATCTTTCCACTTTTGTTTTTCAAAAATACTCCCAACTCTGGATATCTGTGAACACTTCCAGTCTTTAAATTCTTTTTCTGTTCATGATCTGTGTTGGGATTTGCCAGATAAACACATGACTTTTGTAGGTACAAAGCTATTTGAAAATCTGTATAGCAGTGCCACCTCAAGATGTAGAACATGGCCTCAATTACCACACTTCTGGCCTTTCTTTCATTTCTGTCTTTGCTCGACTCTTTGAAGCATAGAAAACTGTGTAATCTGTAGAAGTCAACTACTGATAGTTTCTCAAAATCTGCATCAGTAAAGTAATAAACCTTGCCATCTTCTCTCAGAACTTCAAAAGATAAGTACTCCATCTTTCTGAATTTCTTAACTTTCAACTCTCTGATTCCAGTGATTAAAAAATCTGAGTAAACAGCTTGCTTTGTCTTGCCAAGACATCTTAATTTTTCAGCCAACCAGATCTGAGTCTCCTTAGGTCTATCATAATACACATCCAAGAATTGTACCTCTTTTGGTTTGAAGAACTCAGGTAAATCAAATTCAAGAAAGTATCCATTTAGATCAATGGATATTTCATCTTCTTTTGGTTCAGACTGTTCAGTTTGATCAAAACTAGTTATCTGCACATTCTGAGATATTGTGTTCTGCATTTCTTCAGCTTCATCTGACAAAATTCCATTCACTTCATACTCAGCTGGGAACACAAAATCATTATGTAGAATCTTTTTGGGATTCACCTCAGATAGCAACCATTCACTACTGTTTCTGATTTTTCTTCTAAAATCCAACCTCCTCTTCACACAGTTTATGCATCTCTTCTTTAAACTCTCTTTTTCAGCATCCATACTTACTTCCATTCTAATCAACAACCAATTCAGAGTTGCATCACTGTACTTCACCAACTCTTTTAATCTGAACAATTCAAGTCTTTCGTGAACCATATATGTGAACCCTTCTGTCTCCATTCCTTCATTCACAAAACCCTTCACATGCAGATCAACTTCTGTTTTCTTTGTGGGAGAACTCAGATTGCACTTTTCTTTTCTTTCTTCGATAGCCAACTGGAAGTCATACAAGTATATATTTCTGACATAAATACCCAGAAGTCTTCTGCATTCAATTTCTATCAAGGCTTCTTCAGTGCTAGCAAAGAACTTGACTAGAAAGATCTGATCATCAAGAGTCAATCTGTGAAAATCAAATGTAGACATGGAAACCTTTGTATTTCTTTCTTTCAGTATTTCCATTCTAACGAACATTAAACCATTGAATTCATCTTGTTGAAACATCAGAACTTTCTCGATTCTTTTCTGAATATGCAGTTTTGAGTCAGGAACTCTGAACATGTTAGAAGCTTCTGAGTAGACCATCTGAGCTCTGTCATCCATAAAACCATCAATGTTACTTTCCAAAAGCTCATACTCTCCTTCTGTGTAGTAGAGATTATCATATATTTCCTCAGGAAAAATATCATCATGAAATTGTCTGGCTAATGGCACATCACTTAACTCTAGAATGAAGTCACACACAGGTTCTTCTAGTCTTTGCAATTTAATCTTTGGAATCTCAATTGGTTTTCTGAATACATATTCAGAAGGCATAAAGAAGTCTTTCACTTTCACATACTCTTCTTCTGTATTTAACTCATCACAAAAGTTAAACCTAAAATCATCTTTAAAATCCTGAGTGTAATCCACAGTTCTGTCTTCTTCTCCCATTAGATCAATGGGTCTTATCACTTTTATTCCTTTATGAATTTTCTGAACACTCAAAGCTCTGACTACTTCATTATGCATTCTTCTGATCAATTCTTCATTCAACCTCCTTTCTTCTGATTCAGACTCCATTGCCCTTTCACTGTTATAAACCACAATATCTGTACACCTGTTTACCACTGTACTTTCCACTATTTCTTCTATTCTCAAATCAGATTCCTCAATAGCTACAGTTTCATCTGAGTTTCCTTCCATCTCAGTATCCAAGTTCAATTCCTCTGTTTTATCTGATTCATTACTATCAATACTTCCCAACTCCATTTCTTCTGTATCTGAACTGTCAAGCTGTACTATCTGAATCATCTTCTTTAAATTTTCCTGTGTCTGATCTTCTGAACTTTTTGTATTGGCTAAGTGCATGTCTGCTATCTCAAAATCTTCTATGCCAATGTCATCATCAGAACTTAACCTTTGTCTTTTCTCCCCCTTTTGATGATCATGAGGCTCATTATCATCAAACTTTCTTTTTAAGTTCTGATTAGAAGTACCTTCAGCTTCAGCTTCTGCAATAGGAACAGGATCAAGAGGCTTTGAAGTAGAAGCCAGTGATACACTCAGTGCTTTCAGTATAGAATCCTGCATATCTTGCATTTGTTTCAACATATCTTTTTGAAAACCAGACATTATATCCATGATCTCCTTTTTGTGAGAATCCAAGGATTTCTTTACATCATCTACCTTGGTTTCAACAGAAATTAACTTTTTCTCCAACACATTTTTCAAATCTGATACCTCATCATTCAGATCCTCCATCATCTTCTCCAAATTTTCTACTTTTTCCCCCATCTCCTTGTTTTGTTTCTGAATCTTTTCAAATTCAGAAGTTTCTAACAGTGAACCTGAACCAACAGATGGTCCAGTTTTCATGTGCCCAGAGAGCTCATGGCCTGTAGATAACACACAGTCATCTTGTACAACAGATGCACGTTTGAATGAGGCTTTTGTAATGTTCACCTCACCAGGACTTCCATCCAATCCTCGACACCCAACATTAGGCATGTCTATGAATGTTGTTTCAGGAGTACGAAATTCCTGATCTGTGCAAGTGTCAAAAGGAATTTCAGGCTCAATATGAATAGGACTGTGATATTCAGACTCAATGTGTTGAAAAATAAGTTGGGATTTATCACCTCCCTCCAAATGAGTTTGGGATGGTTCCCCGGATTTGTGTGAAACAGTAGCATGTTGAAATGCTTCTGAGTGGGTATGGATGGGTTGTTCAAGATCCACCACTAGGTCCATGGTGTTTGTTTCAATATTGGACACCAAGAGATGTGAACCAATAGCATTTGTGGTTACCTGGTCAAGATTAGCTGGTTCAGAGGCATCTCTTTCTGTTTGAACCTCTGTTGACAATCTCTCATCCTCATCACTCTCATTCTGTTTTTCCTCACCAAATCTAACCAAGCTCTCAGAATTTTCCCTCTCAGGTCTCTCAGAATGTTCACCCATCTGAACATCCTCCCCCTCTCTAATTCGACTAGACTCCTCACCTCTCTTCTCAGGTTGGTCCTCTTGGGTAGGGATTTGAGGTAATTCAATTCCCATAGAGGTGCAATAAGCTTTTAAAATCTCACTCTCCCTTGGAATATAGTTCCTAAGTGATTTTGGCAATAGTTTATGATTGGGATAGTTTTCAAGTCTTGTTACTGAGGTCATCTTACCCAAATAAAATGTAGGACCATGCTCTTCATTTGTTCTTCTTGAGATTGTTCTGTTTTCCTGCATGGCATACCAAATAACAATTTGCCAGTACCTTATGTAGGGAATGTATGTCAGTGGAGCATCCTTTGTCTTCTTCTGAATTGCTTTCTGATTCTTCTCAAATGTATTCTTCATATCTTCCCAAAGTATTAAAGTATAGTCATAATGCCTATTCTTCACTAAACCTTGAAATATCTGAAGAATTTGTTTAGAACCTTGATCAGCAGAACTATTTTTCCCTGACAAACATTTATTTACCACATGAAAGAAGCAAGCCCAAATAGGTGGTAATTTGTTTCTTCTGAACAAACTGAGAGTCCTCAATCCTTCATTGTATCCCAACTTCATGAACTCTGCTATTAATTCCTCTGTTAGGGGTAAATCCTCAAAATCTGTTCTTCTTTGTACATCATCTTTCTCTGGTAGATTCAGCATTTCTCTTAGTGCAGAGATAGATAAGACAAATGTCACTCCTCCAATTTCAGACACAAACTTATTATCTTCTAACCTAAGATATTTCCACCATTGTTGTATGTACTGAACAGGCACATTTTTACTTCTTGTAAACCATTTTCTGTACGGATGATGTTTGAATAACTCCATGATAATTCTGTGTTCAGGCTTAAAACGACTTTCCTCAAACAATATGATACAGTTATTTTCAGATAATTTCAACCATTCACTCTCAGGAACAACTCTTTCCACTAGAATAGATCTATCTGACATAATAGAACCTGCAGCACTCTGATCATGTTCAATATTAACGTTTACCTCATCCGCATTTCCTTCAGATTCATCCATTTGTTCATCTTCTTCATCATTTCTTATTGCCCCTTCCTCTGCAACTCTATTTTGTACTTCATCATTTTCCGAATCGGATGAATCCATTATCGATTTTGTAGAATGTAGAGAAATTGGACCACTTCTTCGTATTTCAGACATGATTTAAGAAGAAAACAGATTCAAAGAACTCTGGATTTGATTCGTATCTCACGTTTCGCTCTGGAATTTGAAAGAAATTTGAAATAGGGATTTTAAGACCTATTTAAAATCCGCGAAGTTGAAAGGTTTAACGGAAAAGCGAAATCAATGTTATAACGGAGTCAACACATGTGAAATACCACAAAGGATTTAAATGAAATACGTGGCATTGTCAAACAAATATGAAGCTGACACGTGTTAGTGGATAGAATTTTGACTCAAGTCAAAGATCTGAATAACACGCACAGATGTTCTGATTCCATGACTCAGAAGAATTTTGCCTTGTAACCAAAATGTCTTTTAAAATCAACTTCTGACCAATATAAAACATTTTGATTATTCAGAAGAGGTTTGAACAGATAAGAAATGAAAACAAATCTTTTAAGCATCACAAAATGATTTCCAAAAGAATTTTGATGCTCCCCCTTGACTTGAGCATGCATTTGAGTATTAATGATACATAAAGATGAGATAAAAAGATAATCGAAGAAGCATAATCCATACAGTTGAAGTTATTTGTATTTCTCAAAAATAAATTTTTGAAAGTTAGATTGCTGAAGTATTGACTCAGAATTTCTGACCTTAAGATTCAGAGGTTCTGATCTCAAGACTCAGAAGTTCTGAACTCAAGACTCAGAAGTTCTGAACTCAAGATTCAGAAGTTCCGAACTCAAGACTCAGAAGTTCTGAACTCAAGACTCAGAAGTTCTGAACTCAAGACTCAGAAGTTCTGAACTCAAGACTCAGAAGTTCTGAATACACTACTCAGACAAGTTTACTTAGAAAAATTTAGCATTTTTAAGAAAAAAATATTTTCAACTAGGCAGATTAAGCATTCCTATTTTACATATGAGAAAAGAAAACCTTTTGTGATCAAGAGGCTTTGTGAACAAGTCAGCCAATTGATACTTTGTATGCACAAAGTGCATCTCTATAGTTCCTTTTTCCACATAGTCCTTTATAAAATGATACCTCACATCTATATGCTTAGTCTTCGAATGTTGAACAGGGTTCTGAGTAATAGCAATTGCACTTTCTGAGTCACAATAGATGGGAATCTTATTAAGCTGATATCCATAGTCCATGAGTTGTGTTCTCATCCACAATGTTTGAGAGCATGAAGCAGCAGCAGCAACATACTCTGCTTCAGCAGTTGAAGTGGATACACAGTTCTGTTTCTTTGATGCCCAACTCATTATTTTATCTCCCAAAAAGTGACAAGCACCAGATGTACTCTTTCTGTCCAACCTACTTCCTGCATGATCAGCATCAGTGAAAGCAGTCAATTTGAAGTCAGTTTCTTTTGGATACCATAAACCTAGATCAGGTGTTCCTTTGAGATATCTTAAAATCCTTTTGACAGCCAACATATGTGATTCTTTCGGGTTAGATTGAAATCTAGCACAGAAACAGGTAGAAAACATGATATCTGGTCTACTTGCAGTCAAATAAAGTAATGATCCAATCATGCCTCTATAAAGTTTGATATCTGCTGAAACACCTTTGAGATCAGCATCTAACTTTATGTTAGTTGCCATAGGTGTTCTCATAGAAGCACAATCAGACATTTTGAACTTTTTCAGAATATCTCTGACATATTTTCCTTGATTTATGAAAATACCTTTTGGTAGTTGTTTGACTTGAAGACCAAGGAAAAAATTCAGTTCACCCATCATGCTCATTTCAAATTCAGATGACATGATTTTTGAAAAATTATCACATAATTCTGGACTGGTAGAACCAAATATTATGTCATCAACATAAATCTGAATCAGAATCAAATCATTACCCTGTTTCTTTAAAAACAAAGTTGTGTCAATCTTACCTTTCTTGAATCCTGAACCTAACAGGTGTTTAGTAAGAGTGTCATACCAGGCTCGTGGTGCTTGTTTTAGACCATATAAAGCTTTGTCTAAAATATAAACATGATCAGGGAATTCTGGATCAACAAAACCTTCAGGTTGATGGACATACACCTCTTCATTAAGTTTGCCATTTAGAAAGGCTGATTTGACATCCATTTGATACACCTTGAAGTTTTTATGTGCAGCATAGGCTAAAAATATTCTGATTGCCTCTATTCTTGCCACTGGTGCAAATGTCTCATCATAATCAATTCCCTCTTGTTGACAGTATCCCTTAGCAACCAATCTTGCCTTGTTTCTGATGACAACACCTGATTCATCCTTTTTGTTTCTGAACACCCATTTAGTTCCAATTATAGATTTACCTTCAGGCTTTGGAATGAGTCTCCAAACTTTATTTCTTTCAAATTGAAGCAATTCCTCTTGCATTGCTGAAATCCAGTCTGGATCCTCTAGGGCTTCATTAGCTTTCTTTGGTTCAATTACACTTAAGAAACCAGCAAACATTGCTTCATTTGCTGTAGCTGATCTTGTCTTTACTCCTGCTGATGGATCACCTATTACTTGATGAATAGGGTGATTTTTAGTCCATTTATTAGCACTAGGGAGTACATCAATCTCTGAATAATTGTTGTTTGCATCATTCTCATCAATGATTGCTCGTAATTCTGAACTGTCACCTTGTTCTGACGTATGAGTAGGAGTTGCATCCAAGTTTGAGTTCTGATTAATGAAGTCAGAGTTCTGATTGACTTGTTCAGAGTTCTGAGTACAAGAATCAGAATTCTGATTACAAGGTTCAGAGTTTTCACCACTTGTATTTATTAGATTTGGGCACTCCTCTGATGGACCTTTGTCAGAAATTACAGTTGATTGAACTATTTCTGGAGTCTTATTTTTCATCTCTTTGACCATCTTTGGGTTTTCATATTCTGCATAAGAATCAGAAATTAGTTCACTAAAAGCATCCTTAAACAGTAAATTGAGTTCTGAACAAATAGGATTAGAATTTGTATCAGAAGTCATTTTTGTCTTGTTCAGCATGAGTTCTGAACTGTCTTGTTCAGAAGTCCGCATTCTGGCTTCATCAAAAGTTACATTTATGCTCTCCATCATCCTCTTGGTTCTTCTATTGTAGATTCTGAATGCTTTGGAAGTTAAAGAATAACCCACAAAGTATCCTTCATCTGCCTTTTTATCGAATTTGGCAAGATTTTCTCTGTCTCTGAGAACATAGCATCTGCAACCAAAAATATGAAAGAATTTGATTAATGGTTTTCTTTTATTTATCAGTTCATAAGCAGTCTTATTTAATCTCTTATTGATTAAAGTTCTATTTTGTGTAAAACAAGCAGTTGCAATTGCTTCAGCCCATAGGAAAGTAGGAAGATTTGCATAAGCCAGCATTGTTCTCGCAGCCTCAACTAGAGTTCTATTCTTCCTTTCAACAACACCATTTTGTTGAGGAGTTCTGACAGCAGAAAAATTGTGAGAAATCCCAGAACTTTCTAAAAAATTCTGAAGAGTCTCATTTCTGAACTCCGTTCCATTATCACTTCTGATTTTCTGAACTTGAAGTTGTAAGAGAACTTGAATCCTTTTGATAAAATTTATCAATGTAGTAGCAGCTTCTGACTTAGCTCTTAGGAACTCAACCCACGTGTATCTGGATAATTCATCAACAATCACAAGCATATATTTCTTTCCTCCCATCGATTGAACTGAAATTGGACCACAAAGATCAGTATGAATCATTTCTAATGGTGCTTTGCAAGATGAGTCCATTTTTAATTTGTGAGAACTCTTTTTCATCTTGCCCATTTCACAAGCTGAGCATAATGATTCTTTTTCAAATTTAAGCTTTGGTAAGCCTTTAACCAAATGTTTTGCAACAAGATTATTAAGATCTTTGAAATTCAGATGAGAACATCTTCTGTGCCAAAGCCAGCATTCATTTGCAGTTGATTTTGATAAAAGACAAACTGTATTTAATGTTTTCAATTTTGAAAAATTAACTACAAATAAGTCCATATGTCTTTTGGCCCAGAAGACTTTGACATCATTTTCAGTTAGAATCATGCAACCTGTTATTTGAAACTTAATTTGACAAAGACTGTCTAAAAACTGACTTATGCTGAAAAGATTGTGTTGTAATCCTTCAACATAGAAAACCTTTTGGATAGTTAGATCCCCTTTAGTTAAATCCCCATAACCTTTGACTTGACCTTTGCTATTGTTTCCAAAGTTTACTGCTCCTCCAGCCTTTTCTGTGAAGTTTGATAGAAAAGACTTCTGACCTGTCATGTGTCTTGAAGCTCCTGAATCTAAAAACCACACATGACAGCCCTGCAAAAGGATCAGTTAGGTTTAGGTACCCATTTTGGAATGGGTCCATCTTTGTTAGCTTTGTCATTGGATTTAACATTAGTACCTTTTACTCTCCACTCAAAATCTTTCTTCAAACACCACTTTCCTTGAACTTTTATGAAGTCAGAACATTTTCTGCTTACAAGTTTGTTCAAATTCTTTTTGAGAGTTGTAACTTTTGGTTTTGCTATGTTTTCAACTTTCTTTTCTTTTATCTTTTCTTTCTTCTGAGTCTGAGGAACAGAAATTTTCTTCTTTTCTGTATTTTGAGAAACAGAAACTTTCTGAATATCTTTTCTTATGTATGAAACAGAAGTTATTTTGACTTGACATTTGTGAGAATATTGGAATGAATCATTTTTACATCTAACACAAACAAGATTTTTCTTTGCAAGTGACAATAAATCTGAAACATAGATCATTTCATTTTTATTTATACTGTTCAGAGTACAATTGCCCTTATTACAAGAATTTCTAGCGTTTAGTTCAGAAGTAGATTTCATTCTAAGCTTCTCAAGTTCCCTTTTCAGATCATTCAACTTTGCAAGATCATCTTTCCTTTTGCTTTCTTCTTTTTCTGAAAAATTCAAGTTCTTTTTGTTAGAAGAATTAGATGATTCACCTTTTTCATATGTACTTGATTCATTAAAGAATTTATCATTTTCTCTTGAAGCATTAATTTTAAAAAGATCATACTCAGTCTTCAGTTTTTCAAGCTCTGTTATTTTCTGAATAAAAATATTCTTTTCTTTCAAAGCTTCTTCAAGTTTAATATCCACCTCACAGAAATCATTTTCAAGTTCATCATAAGCTTTCCTTAAATCCTCAAGTTCTTGACTCACAAGATTAAATCTCTTTTCAAGTTGCAAAAATTCATCTGATTTTGTTTCAGAAAATCCAGTTGAATCAGACTTCTGACTACCTGAGTCAGAGTTCTGATTTACAGACTCAGATGTCTGATCTTTAGACTCAGAATTCTGACTACAAAGTTCAGAATCCTGACTAGAAGTTTCAGACTTCTGATTGACTGTTTCAGAATTTTTACTTGTATCAAATATGCTCTCAATGTCATGATATGAAAAACTTGGTTGTTTATTTTTGTAGCTGACATTTAAGGAATCATACTTGAATTTAGTATCATTGTATCTTGGCTTTTCATCTGTTGGTTTAGAAACTTCTTTCTTAACCTTTTCTTCTGAACCAGCTGACTTTTCTGTTTTAGACTCAGAAATTGTCTCATCTGACTTTTTAGAGTTTGGTCTTTGCAAATTGTCAGAACTTGTTATAGAACTAGCAGGTCTTATGAAAACTTCAACAATTTCTGGGATTTTTGGCTTAGAAACTTGAAGTATTGGAGCTCTTTTTAAAATGACATTTTCTTCCAATCCCAATCCCTTCTTTGGATTGTAAAATCTTGTATCTTTAACATTGCTTAATAAAAGATTTAATGTTTGCTGAGTCTGACCTCTTTTCAAATTCAAATCTTCCAATTCTTTGATTTTGGTGTATAAATTCTTTCTTTCTTCAAATAACATATCAAATTTTATTTGTAAATCACCTTTTTCATCCTTTATTTTTGAAAACTTAACTTTTAGTTCAGAAAGCCTTTTCATCAATTCAGAATTTTCATCTTTAACTTTCTGTTTCTCAGCCTCAGATTCTTCATATTGTTCGTTTATTACTTCTTTTTCAATTCTGAATTTGTTAACCAAAGTTCTTTCTCCTTTTATCTGTTTTCTTAGATTAGCAAATTCAGTTTTCATTTCACCAATCTGTGTCATTAACTCTAATTCAAGTGAAGAATGTACCTCAGCAGATGACTCAGAATCAGCATCTTCAAAATCAGAATCATCCTCATTCCTCATTTTTGCCATATAGCTTCGCATCTGTGGAAAGTTGATATGATCATCTTCATCAGAAGTGTAGTACAGCCAATTCTCCTGTTCAGCCAATAGCGCACTCTCGTCATCTCTCTTCTTTGCAAGCTGAGCCTTCTTCGTGTAGTATTCATAATCTTTCACAACTTTAACTCTGCAATCCTTGGCATAATGGCCAGATTTTCCACACTTGAAACACAGATTCTTTTCTTTTCTCTCTTCCTTCTCTTCCTTGTTTTCTTCACTTCTCTCTATTCTCTTTTCAATCTTATTTTCTTCTCTGTCATCTTTCTTCTTATAATCTGAACTTCCAGCTCTCTTATAATTTCCTTGAAATCTGCCCTTCCCATACCTTTTGTTGAAAGTATTTGTCAGCAAAGCTAGCTTTTCAGCCATTATCTTGATATCTTCATCATCTTCTGATCCTTCTTCTTTGTCAGATTCCTCCAGACTCGGTATTTCTGATAGATATGCAGTCTTTTTGGGTGCTTTGATTGCTTTGGACTTTGATAAGAACGCTAACTGATCAGCAACATTTTTCTTTTCTTCCACAACTAACTTGACTGAGTCTTCATGTTGATTATGAACACAGAACAAATCATTTAAGTCTTCTTCACACATATCCTTGTTCATTTGCAGACTTATGGCAAATGATGACCATTCTGAATTTAGACTGTTCAGAAATTTGTAATTTATTTCTGATTTTGTTTTCTTCAGTCCATTTCTTCTCAAGTCATTTAGAATAGTGCAAAATTTACTGTATGTCTGTGTCAAACTTTCTGACTCTTTTGCTTTGAACCTTTCATAAGCATTTATGCTTTGATTTAACTTTGCCTGAATAGATCTCACAGTTCCTAACATTTGCCTTTCCAATTCGTCCCACATTTCTTTAGCTGATGATCCACTGTCAATCCTGTTAAGAACCTCATTCGGGACAGCCAAAGTCATCAAAGTAATTGCTCTTTTGTCAATAGCATGCCTATTTTTCTGTTCAGCAGTGTATTGGGAATAATTCTTCTTTACTCTGGTCGCTGGAATTTCTGGAGTTGTCTCTGTAGCAGGGGTTGCGGCGACATCGATATATACTTCGATTGGACCTTCTTGAATAGAAATCATAAGATTTTCATCGATGTTGTCAAGGAATTGGATCATACGAGTTTTCCATTGCTGATACTCTTCTGGTATAAGAACAGGCGGTTTGGTTTCGGATCCCATGGCTAGATATTCTTTAGAAGACATGATTGTAAGAAAATTCAACAGAAAGACAAATTCGATTTTCTTGATCGAAAAGTAGCAGGTAATTCAAGAATTGCTAAGAATTTAAGAACTAGCCCTAGCAGCGGAATCGAATTTTGAATGAATCAAGAAATCTTCAAGAAATTGATCAATCGATCTTCGCAATCACAATCTTGAACGAATTTGTTTGTTGATTGGCTCTGATACCAATTGAAAGTGCAGGATCTATTCTTACAATCAATATAGAAAGAAGTAATTGAGAAATTGTATGATCAAGCCCAATTGTATTCAATGATGCACAGAATTACAGATCTAAGAGAGAGATAACCTCAAAGATTACAAGGAATGAATACAAGTAATATGGGAAAATCAATCAGTTAGCAACATAGAGCTAACTACTATTTATACTGCAACAAACATCTTAAAGCTACAGTACAAATAAGAAAGACTAATAAGAACATAACACGTGTCCTAATTAGTTTATAAAATACTAAGTAAAGTATCTTGTCATAAGTTCTGAACAGGTAGTTCAGAACTTCTGAACATTCTTCTGATAAAGCTTCTCAGATCTTCTGACTCCTCTACTCAGATTATCTGAATCTTCTACTCAGACCATCTGACTCTTCTTATCAGACATCTGACTTCTCTTTCCACCGATCAATACTTCTGTCTTCACAGTCAGACCTCTGACTTCTCTACTCAGAACATCTGAGTCCTCTTATCAGATCTTCAACACTTGGTTTATTGACAAAACTTCAGATCTAACAGTGTGCGTTGGAAAATGAGTTGTTTTCATATTTAAATATAACCCCTCTTTGGAAAATCTTGATTTTTAACGAACTATTTTAATCATGATGAAAACTCTTGAACACACTAGGCGTCAGCCTAACCTTTTTATTTGTCGGCATGTGCAACAGGTTCCGGTTGGGGAATAGTTTTAGTGACACTATGAATAGTGGAGAGCTAGTTGTATATTCAAGAAGTAAGTGGTTTGGTGAAGTTTTCCGCATTTTGGGAATACCAACTTTGTAATAGGTTGAGTAACACCCGACCTTTTGTAATCTTGGTGTAGGACGTAAGATATTGAATTATTGAAGTTATTATGTTTTCATGATTAAGGTATTTCCAAGGATGGTTTGTAGAAGAAATTTTATCCTAGTTTGATTATTTAGTCGAAGTTTTTGTTCAATTGCTCTTTCAATTTTGAGGGTGTTACAACAGGTCCGATTCTTTAGGTCATATATGTTGGGTTTCGACGGGATCGCAGCGGGAAAAACATACAAACATGCATACATATATAAACAAGAAAAATAACCCTGAAATCCCATAAGCACGGATCCATAACGAACAAAAATAGAGACAATAACAAACCATAGGGTGTTAGAAAACTACCTCAAGTGGTTAAACCGGAATAACCTCAAAGCACGAAAAACCAACGTAGGCTTCCTCTAAAAGTATCCACACGTGACTAGCTTTGAATCCCGAACGGTTGCTAGCCCTATGAACCAAAACGACATAAAGGAAAAATCAATTTTTTTTGTCTGTGTGTGTGTCGATTCCAAAGAGAGAGAGAGAGAGGAGACGGAGGAGAGTTTTCTTGTGGTTTAAGTTGAATTAACCTAAACCTAGAAAGGTTTAGGTTTAAATACCTTCTTACCATAATTATGGACCGGACCCTAATTGTTTAATAAAGCTAATGGGCTTAAGACCAATTATTTTTAACATAATAATTAATTTATTTAGTTATTAACATATAAATAAACTTGGGCCTCAAGTAAACATTAGTTTCAAACATTGGGCCTTTGGCCTAATTAATTACTAACTTAATAATTAATTATCCAAATTAAATCCAGATATGTAATTATCATAATTATATTTTATACACACACATTATAAATATTATTTTACTAGAACAATAACTATATTTCCATTACAATCATGTAATTATTTGGTTCACGACCATCATGGTCAATCCAAGATGCGACCCTCATAGGTTCATTTGACGTCAGCAGTGTATTCACGTGACGTGGGCATAGAGAAACCTACAAGATCTTCATCAACATCTTTGCTTAGGTACGATTTTTTCTTAGATTTTAGGTAAGTTTCCTTTCCTACCATCTCTCTTCATTTACTCCATCTTAGAGATCCTCAAGGTCATGTAATGCTCTTATTTAGGGTTTCCTTTAGTGAGAAGAATCTCAAGAGTTATTCAAGCTACAAGAACTCTCATCCACTTTCTAGGGTTTTCTTTGATTTTAGGTTGAGACCAAAACCAAACAAGGTGAGTTCATCCTACATCTTTTAAACTTTATACATGACAAAATCTTGTATTTTAACCTCTCAAAGTTCTTCTAACTTCGCTTTCTCATTTGATGAGTTTTGACCTAACTTGAGTATTTTGGTAAGTTTTAGGGTTTTTACCCGTTTATGCAAAAATGATGAATTGTATTATAAGTGTTATGAAATGATTTTTTAGGTATATATTTATGGTTGAATACTTGGATAATCTATTTTAAACACATTTATGATTTTCCTTATGTGGGAAGTTTATTTGGTAAAAGTGTTATTGGAAGGAAATAAATGGATCATTCCTTGTATAAACTATGATTATTGTAAGTCTTATAATCTCTTGAGAACCTATTTTGGGAACACTTTATGTTGGAAATGAAAATGGTTATTTGCTAGACTTTTATATGGATATAGTTTCATATGGTGTTATTTATGCAAGAAAAAACATCTCATGTAAATGTTTTGTATTGAGAACTATATGTGTGATTATAGTTTTGTAACAAATGTGAATGTGACAAACATTAGACTATTACTAATGGATCCACAGGTATAGAAGTCGACTTATTGTTTTGGGATAATTCCCGTTTGTAACTAGTTGAGACATTGGGTTATCGGGGGCAACTTGGTACGGTTATGTGGAGTCGGATAATAACCATTGACTATAAGTTTAATCTTAGTGAATCAGTATGACTAGGATCATTGGGGCCCATATCCACATTTATATTGCGAATCGGAGAACTCATGGCCATTGATCCTAGTATGAGCTCTATAACTTGGAATGTAGCTTACTTTTGTGTTTCACTACAATCCTTGGAAATCGGGTCTTCCCCGTCATCGCAAGATGAATATTGAACCATATGGTTCCTATGTGAATTATGTCTAAACAAACTTTGCATCATAACTCGGAAAACTCTTATCGTTTTGCTGATGCTTTCTTCGTTTATAAATGTTTGTTCTCATTAGGCGTAAAACCTAACACTTTTTCTTAAATGACATGTATATCAAATACTCTAAGTAGCGGGACTTCTAAGACTTGAGGGAATAGTTATATGCCACTAAGTGGCAAACTTTGGAGATAATCATTTTTAGGACTTTTCGGCATACAACTTTGGATAGGATTCTTTTGGGATACTATGATGACAACCGTTTGTAATCTAGTCTTAATTTAGCTTAGATTAGTAGGTTGTCATTTATGATTTCCAATCGGTGAATTGTACATGCTATTACTATTTCCATTCTTTTCAGTGATTACATTTATATAGATATCATTTTTTCGTCATTATTCATGTTTAAATTTACCACTATTTTTAGGGTTGTTTCATATTCGTTTCATTGTTTGTGGGCTCAATGGAAGGATGTCTGTTAAGTGCATTTTATGCACCTAACTTTGTGCATTTTAGTTGAATATTCTGTGCATTTTAGTCCTTTCATGCATTTTTATTGTTCTTTTCCATTTCTTTCTCTAATCACGGTCGGAGTGATTTTTGGGATAGTTTTATGTTTTGGTATGGTTTTGTGCAGATTATACGAGGCGTTGGAGGCGACACGATGGATAGCTTGGAGGGAGTGAAGAGTGACGTGGAGAAGGAAGTGAAGAAAGCAAAGTTGAGTACCCGTGTTGATGAAGATGTGGAGCAAAAAGTGAAATTTGGAGTTTTGAAGATTCTGCCACGCTCCGTGGGCGCGAAGGATTTCTTTGCGGTCGCGAAGAAAACCCCCCAGAACTCTTAATTGCATTATGTTTACTTTTGCGCCAGTGAAGGATTTCTTTGCGGGCGCAAAATGTCTGAAGTTTTGTTGGGCTTTTTAAAACTTTTGGGCTTAGCCTTTTATTTTTCCTCTAGTTTACTTTTAAGCATTGGGTCGTTTTCTTATGGCAACACACAACATACGACTTTCGTATTTAGATTTTTGGGATGATAGATTTCAATAACTGTTGGGGAAGAAGACTCCGATTCTTGAAGCATATGCCATTGGAGATCGATTACTTTCGTTTTCATACGTATTGAGTATCTTCTTCCCTACTTCTTTAGTTTAACTTGTTGATTTTCGTCTTGTGTGAATATTATTATCTTAATGAATCGTTCTTAGTTTATCTTCTTTGAATCTCTCTTACTTATTGTTGGTTTGTATCAAGCTTTGATTTTATGCACTTTCTTTCCCTTTAGTTCATACTCTCTACCCTTATGCATCTCTACTCCTTACTCCCTATTTTAATTTACTGCACCCTTTTAATTTTCTGCATTTTAATGTTCTGCACATTAGGTTAGGTTTAATTTTCTGCACTTAGTTAATTTTTATTGCACATACTCTCTTAATGATTCATTGTTTGTCTTGGTGGTTTTTGTTAATGTTAATCGTTAATAGAACGAGTCTAATGTAGTTATCTTGCTAGTTAGTTCATTCCATCATCTTTAATTTTGTTAGGATTTAGATAAGCAGTTTATTGCTTGGTTTCAACCTAGTAATTGTTTTATTGAGTAATCTTTGTGTTAGGACTATATGTCCTATAAATAGAAAGTGATATAAAGAAATTAATAGGCTTATTAGTTTGTTTGTAAAAGCCTTATAATGTTAAATGGGCTTTAGTGTGTTAATGGGTCATGGGTTTGAAGCTTAATCCCTTGGTATATAAAGCTTTCTTTAAACCTAGTTTAGGTTTAATCGTTCATTATTCATATTGTAAAACTCTCTGAACGTATCATTAACCTTGGAATGTCAATTAGATGGATGACAACATTGATTCATACTTTATGATTGCTTATTGATTGATTATTGTTGATATTGCACTAATATAGCATGAATACTAGAATCTTTCTAATCTGTTTTACAGGAATGCCATGTGCTTATAGTTCAGAAGATTTTTTTCACATGACATCAATAAAAGGTTACGCCATTTTTGAGGGGGAATACCAGATTTTGCTCAATAAATGATTTTTTAAGTGAATTCAAAGAATGTGGTAATTCATTCTGAATAACTTACTTGTGTTTGTTATTCTCTGATTTTAACTTCCATAATTGCCACGTCCAATATTTTCTTGATTTAGTTATTTCCATGTCTCTTATGTTTGTTGATTTTTCGATGGAAATACACTCGCTTGAATTCCTATTTGTTTTCAAAGTTCGTCATTTCTTGTTAGTTATGCAATTCTTATCTGACATATTAATTGTGACTTGTTCTTCACAATTAAAGTTTCTATTCATTGTTTGATCTTTGACCGTAATGTGCTTAATGAGTCATTCTGTTTATCGCTTGATCTTGTTTATTGGGATTCTTTATTTTAAATAAACTTTTATGACTTCTGATCATCTCAGATCAGGACTCGTTCTTAAATACTTTGACTTCTGAACAAATCAGTTCATGACTCGTGCTTCAATGTTTTATTTGGTTCATTAAAGGAGTGTTAGGGCTTATATCGTTTCTATAGCCTATCCAGAACCGGAAGGACCTACCCAAGAAACACATCCAATTATAGACAACAGTGAGGGGTCTAGCTTGATAGATGAGTTTGGAGTGAAAAGAATATGGTGAGGATGTGACATGACTTAAGAGAATTATTGGTCCTTACCAAACCGAGTCAGTTATCCGGGTAACCACACAATCTATTCATTCTCGTTCTTTGGAGATGAATATTGAAACAGACATGGACCCAGTGTCGATAACTCGTGTCACCCCACCTAGCCACTCAAGCATCTCACAAAAGATGCTTGTTTCATATATTCACGGAGATTTAGCACATAATCTATATATTCCTCACTCGAAGGTCTTAGATATTGAAAAAGGAAGACATCAGCTCCGGTCTCTGAACTTCATATTCTAATCACTGTGTCAATTGATTTTTAACTTGCGTTGCAGATTAAATCAATTTTTGAGCCAAATCAATATGAATTATTTCTTTCACACATGCACGAGTCTTTGTGATTCCATTTGCATATCTTTGTGATATTACCGGAACAGTTTGAGAAGTAATTTTTAAAATTTTACTCCAGTGATAACTGGAAGTCCTATCAGAGATACCCCATTGTCAAATCTGAACTTAGGCCACACAATTATTTTAATTGATGTGATAACAGTTACTATTGTGTTTCTGTGTTAGGTATTTACCCCTTGGTTACTAAAACGTTTTATCTGATATTTTGTTACTCATCAGTTTCGTCTTTGAAATTACATGATGCTTCGGATGCTCCTACTCATCATGAGGGTGAGAATTGGTACAGATTCAAAGACACGAGTTGTCATGTTGAGGGGGAGTTAGCAAAAGTTGAGGGGGAGTAACTGTTTTAATTGTGCAAGAAAAGTTTACAAGTGCACAAAAGTTTTCTTAATTGAGTTCTTCTATCCCATTTTTCTTAATTGAGTTCTTCTATCCCTTATTCAAGTGGTGTCTGCTACAAATTATTTTCTCCTTCAAGCATATTGGTTCTACAAGCTCTCAAACTGAAAGCCAATTCAACTCGCGGTTCAAAGACAGATTCATGATTCTAAACTGAAGTTGCACCGTAGAATGTCACATAACTCGCACATTACCTTTCTTGTGTGTTTATCCGATGTGTTGAGTTTCTACAGATGAAAGCTGCTTTTAGTGCACTCGGTCGAGATTATTGTTCATTGAATCTGGTGATAAAAGTTGAAGATATGAAGACAAAGAGCTTTATTCAAGAGGGAGTCTGAAAAGACATGAAGACAAGCAACACCAAAGTGGTTCAAAGATTCAAGGGGAAGAGAAGAACAAGACCTGAAGATTCCAAGATCATATTTTTCTTTATATAACTTTAGGGGGAGTTTGTTAGGACTAAATGTCCTATAAAATAGAAAGTGATATAAAAAATTTATGGCTTATTAGTTTGTTTGTAAAAGCCTTATAATGTTAAATGGGTTTTAGTGTGTTAATGGGTCATGGGCTTGAAGCTTAAGCCCTTGGTATATAAAGCTTTCTTTAAAACTAGTTTAGGTTTAATCGTTCATTATTCATATTGTAAAACTCTTTAAACGTATCATTAACCTTTGAATGTCAATTCATATGGATGAAAACATTGATTCATACTTTACGATTGCTTATTGATTGATTATTGTTGATATTGCACTAATCTGGGATCCACACTTCGCTTTGGATCGAGGGTGTGGTATTGATAAATCGTTTTTAAAACGGGTGTTGGGTTATAATCCATTTTGATTTTTGACGAAAGTTGAAATTGATTTAATTGGGTTTTTACAAATCATCTAGTCAATTCGATTGGTTTTTGACGAAAATGAAAGGTTGGTCCTTTACTTGGGTTGAATTGATCGATGACAATGGTCCTAACATGTAAATAGTTAGGAACGTTGATTGTAAAATATATTTACTTTAAATATTAAAATTTATTCCCAACATATACATATTGCGAAAGTAAATATGTATATTGGTTAGAAAAGCTTTTCCACCTCGAGAGAGGGTTGAAGTAGTTTTGAAAAATGAATTCCCACCATTACCAAAATCCGCAAGTTGACGTTACCTAGTGTTCTTAGAATAGTTGTCATTTATCTTATGTAGTTTAGTTTTAATTTCTTCTTACTGTGTTTCCTTCCTTTAATCTCGTTTATTTTAAGTCCAGCTAGCTAAATAACCAAACAAATTATCTGATTCACATAAGTAGGACATGATTATTAAGTAGTTAGTGTTTAGACTGTCACTTCCCTTAGATCGACCAGTATGCTACATAACCCAAACGCTTGCAGTATAAACTTAAAACCACATCAATGTCCCTTAGGAGGATCATTATTGCATGTTTAAGTGTTTTTAGTGTGTAAAATAAATGACTGCCAATTAAAATTTAAAAATATTGTTTTTAACTTGATGCAAATCATGCATACGAAGGATAAGTATTAGTGGGACCCGGTGCTCGACGCGGAGGTTTATGAACCATAGGCTCGTACCATGCATAATAGGTATGATCGGATACGGGAGACTCATTTGTGGGACATGAGACATACCTTTGAGGTGGAAAGGGTGATGTTTGACGGTCAGGACTTCACGCCTCTTAAAAGACACAACCCTTCCTGGATCCTAGAGCAGCATTGTTTGTCGATGACTGATCACGTACGTGGTTCATTTTAATATTTATATTATATTGTAAATTTGTTTTATACCAGTTTATGTGTTATGTTTTTAACGAGTGTGGGATACCGATAGTTAGGGCTCCTAGGGCTAGGGTCGATAAAGCCAATCGAGGGACCCCATTTTGGAGGTGGCGTCCAAGCACACTGGCGGAACGATTAGTGTTGCAAATGACATTGAATGGTAAGTCGACAATTTTTGAATATATAAGTTTTTTATCAATCAACAACTTAAATTGTCTGAGAGGTTGCGACCCCACTTCTTCAGAGTTGTCTGAGAGGATTCAGTACTCGAATAGGAAGTCCGTTGAGGGTACATTGTGCCCACCATTGATCATTTGATCTGTATTTATCCTAATGCAGCTAAAACAACGGTAAGTTTTCTGAAATAAGTACTTTGTTTTATAAGATTGGTTAATTTAGAATACACATTAATAAATGCAGTGATACTATTAGTTTGGTTTGTTACTCTTGGGTAGAGGTTAAACTAATTAGATAAGTTGCTTGGCATTATAACTGCGATTGGTATTAGAAAGCTATAATTGTTAGAAACAAGTAAGGGATATGTTCGATTTACAATTGTAATTCTGCCAAAAAAACAAAACAAAAAAAACTAGCTTGCCCATGATGTTAGGTAAACCATAAGAGAGGTATGCCCAGCTTACGGATAAGACCCTTGATGTTGGTCCCGAAGGGGTTCTACAAGGGTGAAAGTTTGTAGAAGGGGGTTGAATACAAACACAAAATTTACTTTTCTAAATTGTTTATTGATAAATCAAAACACAGTTTACAGGTTGTTGCGAAATTAGATTAAGTAAAACCTAATATAAACAAACTTGAGAAACACTAAGGTTCTTGCACTTAGAAAATAGAAATAATGAGTAAGTAGAAAAATAGAGGTTTTTCTACGTGCACTAAGAAGTCAGGAGATATTTCAAAATGAAGGATGTTGCTTCCATTTACACCTCATGCATTTAATGCATGGCAGGAGCACTTTACATATGTCAGATCTACATTGGGCGCATGCTTCTGACTTTTATCAAAGACATGCTTTTGGTCGCATGGTGAACAGTGTAAGTGGCAGAGTGGTTGTACGATTATGGACAAAAGAAAACTTTCTTCTGTACCTTCGTACTTCTGTGCAAGAGGATAAGACAAACAATTCTTGAAGCACAAGCTTCATGATCAGCGATCGCTGATGGGTACTTTCATCAGTGAGGCCAGATGTAAGTTAGCTATTGTTGAAGACTTATTCTTGAATTGTCGCGCGTGTGTAGACTTGTCTTGGTTTCACTGATGGCCGCTTCAGATCATGAGTAGACATATCCTTGTTCATCAGCTTTGTCTTCAATGTCAGCGATGAACTCTTTGGTCGCGAGGCTTTTTTCCAGAGATTACATCTACCGCTATTACATTAGAAGCTATTAGCGATACTGAACAAACTCAGCATGTTTATCGCTGATGGCGAAACACAAATACATACAGATGTTAAATGCAATTTTCACTAAGTATTCTAAGGGTCGTCGTCAAATCACTGAGAGAGTTTGGATCAACACTCGCCAACGCACATCCCAGCACCATACCTCTTGATGACCCACGGTTGTGGGAGCAACGTGTCGAAGGCCATAAGAAAGGCCATTTTTTGGATTCCAAAACACTCAGGATCCCTATTATGCTATGATTGGTGATCCCAGTGCTGATAGTTGCACCGGAAGATCGTACGTTGTTGGTTTTCCATGGAGGTTTGTTTATATGTATCATGTCGTTACATTTAATCGCCAACAAATTACTATTTTTTCATGCCAAATGTTGAATATTTGTAAATACTTCAATAAATGAATAACTCATATCTTCTGTTGTAAACTCATATATAAAACCTTAAACTGAAATGAAAGAAGATGAGACTTTGTTGTTATCAGCAACGACGACATAAAAAGGATGATATTGTTGATAATGGACTATGTGATGGAGGGTGCAAGGCGAACAACAGGGAGGCGAGACAACAATAGGCGGCGAAAATTAGGAAGTCTGTGTAGAGTCGTTGTTGTGAGGGAGGGGGGAGGGGGAATGTCATGGCTGAATGGATAAAAAAATCTTTCTTGGTTGACCAATTAACTCATGGACTCAATGAATAAGTCACAAACAAACAAACATTTATATATAGCTTTAAGTCATACATATCATTAAACCATTAAGCTACCTTCAAGTAACCTTTAAGTGAGTGTTTTAGTGTACATTTATAATGATTAAGGTTGCAGTCATCAATTTAAGAGTGTTTGTGATTGTTTTTAAGGTCATTCAAAAAATAATTATTTAAATGGATATAAATGTGTTTATAAACCATAAGGACGGTGGCGTGTTGGCAAAAAAGGCCTAAAGAGATGTGATGAAATATCGTATTTATTCTAGGTTTGAGTCTAGACGCTAGCATCCTGTGATCAGAGGCTTTTTTTCAAACAATCGTAACTTGTCAATGATATAATCTAGGCAAAGTCTAAATAAACCTTTCCAAAAGAATGCGTTTATATATATATTCTGAATTTTCAGAAAACGGGTGCCATAAGTCTTTTTCAAAGTGTACCCGACAACAAGTATTTACAATTGCCAATTTGCCACTCACCATCAACAAATACTGTTGATCCCATTTTTGAGCAACAATAGAAGAAATATAAAGTCCATATTTAAATATAGAGATAAGATATACATGAAGAACAATCATAAAGAAACTTATCTCATATTCATTGATGATTAAATATGGAGAGGAGAAATGTTGAAGAACACCACACTAAACATGAAATCGACTCTCATAAGAAACTAGTCTATGTGTGTTTTTGTGTGCTTTCCATATTTCTCACTTCTTAAAAAGACATATGGACACCTCTTATATAGGGCCATATTTACATTAGATATTTAAAATATCTAAAATCTAGACAAAAATATCTAAGAAAATATCTATTACAAAATATCTAAAACATTAAAATATCTTTATAAAACATTCATCTAATTAGGAGCTAATTAAAGCTAACAATCTCCCCCTAATGTTTTATAAAGAAAGCATCATCTTATAGTCTCCCCTTTGCTTTCTTTAGAACCTTTGATGTTCCGTTCTTCAAGTCTTCAAAGCATCATGTGCTCCCCCTCAAATGTAGGCTCATCCACCGAGCTTTAAACGTGAATAACAGAGGATGGAGTGACATTTAAAATGTGACAAATGTAGCTTGACACCATGAAGAACCGTTGAGAGAACACCATTCTTGAAAGCGGAAAGAGCATGAGTGAAATGCGATGCTTTCGGTGCAGCAAGAGTCCATTGACTTTGACACAGATTCTGACCATTAAGAACACTGATTCAGACCAAAGTCAAAACATGAAAAAGTTTCACCTGTGTCTTGGGAATTCAACGCAACTGGATTCATGCGAATCGGAGCACCGAGTAGGAAGTTATGCGCGTTTTTCTGAAACAGTGCAAAGCTGACAGCACTTTTCAGCGACAGCTGATAGCTTTCAATGGCTGACCTTCAGCGATGGCTTACTTCAGCGACAGCTGACCTTCAGCGATGGCTTACTTCAGCGACAGCTGACCTTCAGCGATGGCTGATCTCAGTGATGGCCTTCAGCGACAGCTCAGCGATGGTTCAGCGATGGCTTCAGCGATGGCTTTTTTTTCAGCGATGGTTTTCAGCTCTCAGCTCCAGCTTTCAGCGACAGCACTTAGGTTTCAGCCTTCAGCTTTCAGCGACAGCTTTTTTCAGCTTTCAGCGAAGGCTTTCTTCAGCTTTCAGCGACAGCTATCATCTTTCAGCGATGGCTTTCTTCAGCTTTCAGCGACAGCCATCAGCTCTCAGCTTTCCATCAGCACACTGTTGTCTACTTCAACGATGCATATGACCCTTATAAATTTCGAATCTCTGAATTCTCAAAACACGAGATCTGTTCATCTGTGTCTTAGGAATCCAGGGCCTTTTGAATCGCATCAATCGGTGTTTTTATGAGTGAGATATGATCAGTTTAATACAGCAGCGCAAATCTGTCATTAAATCTGATTTGATGTAAAAGATAAGACGATCTTCATATAATTTTTTTTTTAAAACCGTGAGTGCAAATAATTTGATCTCTAATTGATCAAGTCAGAAAACTAATTAGAAGAACTTAAAGTTTTTAAAAAAATGTTTCAGATCAGACTTTGAACATGTAACAAAACATCAAATCTTTCTCAAACAACTTTCTCATGACCCAAATGATTTTGTTATCCATATATAAATGTTTATGAGCAGCGGAAGACAAACAAAATCTTGATCAAAGATAGTCCAATCTTGAAAATAAAGGTCAGATCAAACAAAGATCAACAACCTTACTACCAAGATGCAAAAAGAATTGCTATGGACTTAAGCACACACAAGGATGAGATCAAAAATCAACCATCTACTTAGTTCTTATCAAATAAAACCAATGAATGAGAAAGAATCAAAACACACACATGAAGTATATCAGAAACTAAACCATCTAAAACTTCCATTGTTGCATAGATGATCGATTTTGAAGAAAGGTTTCTTCAATCGGCTCTGATACCAATTGTTGATCCCATTTTTGAGCAACAATAGAATAAATATAAAGTCCATATTTAAATATAGAGATAAGATATACATGAAGAACAATCATAAAGAAACTTATCTCATATTCATTGATGATTAAATATGGAGAGGAGAAATGTTGAAGAACACCACACTAAACATGAAATCGACTCTCATAAGAAACTAGTCTATGTGTGTTTTTGTGTGCTTTCCATATTTCTCACTTCTTAAAAAGACATATGGACACCTCTTATATAGGGCCATATTTACATTAGATATTTAAAATATCTAAAATCTAGACAAAAATATCTAAGAAAATATCTATTACAAAATATCTAAAACATTAAAATATCTTTATAAAACATTCATTTAATTAGGAGCTAATTAAAGCTAACAAATACACAATAAGCCACTTGAAAGATGAACTTTAATAAGATGTTAATGGGTGGGTGGTATTGTCTATTAAATCTATTTGGTCTGTGATGTTAAAAAAACGGGTTTGGATAATTATTATCAGAAAAATGACAGGCTTAGATTGGACAGCTAAAGTTAATAGGCAGGCACGCATGTCCAACCCTAATTAAAGTTTATTATTCATAATACATATAATAATATCAAATTCACATGTAAATATAAAGTCATTTATATTTTACCCAAGACGGACATTACATACGAGTATCAGTTGTAAATTGTAGCTTAAATACGCATTTACATGTGAACTTCAAGTGCAACCTATGCACAGGGCCGTGCATTATGGTGTTCCAATCAGTTCTACCGCACAGGGCCTCCGATCTCCGGGGACCTTCGAATAATTTTTTTAATTTGTTATATATAATTAAATTAGTATATAAGTTATTTTAGACACATTTAAAGCAAAATGTGTTCCAGCGCAATGGCAAAGTGTGTATGTTAGTTGTGACTCCACTCTCCCCCACCCCCAGGTTCGAATCCTCCCCTTGTAATTTCAATTTTTCTGCTTCTAATTATTTTTGTTTTGGTTTAAAAAAAATTATAGCCCCGTTATTATAGGTTTTTTTAGAATTAATTAAATAGATAAACCTTTTAACAATATCTTTATTTTTAAAGTTTTATTATCGGATGATTTAATTGTATAATGCTTTTTTATTATGCTTTTTACTGTGATAACTAAATTAGTTATATGATTATTAAAGAACTTTATATTTTATATTTTTGTATAATGCCTTTTTTAAGTGTTTTAAGATGAAAATTTTATAAAATATCTTGATAATATAAATAATATTAAACTTGTTAGAGTAAAATAGTTAGCGAAGTTGAATGTAATATCTTAGATTTTTTAAGATTAGATGGTTGTTTAGTGTCTGTTTTGGTTGTTTAGTGTCTGTTTTATGATTTATCTTATACTTTCGTTATGATTTTTCTACATGTTTTTGGCACATTTTTAAGTTTTCATATATCTATTTTTAATAATGATACATTAATAAAAGGTTCTTGTTGATATGAGTTTTATAATTACCGGTAATGGTTGATCAGTTTTATATAAAGATGATCGTTATTCATAAAAGATAATGTAGTAGAAAATAGTTTTTTC
This sequence comes from Saussurea involucrata, assembly GCA_033807775.1. Classification (NCBI taxonomy): domain Eukaryota; kingdom Viridiplantae; phylum Streptophyta; class Magnoliopsida; order Asterales; family Asteraceae; genus Saussurea; species Saussurea involucrata. The sequence goes on along the minus strand of CM066321.1, from coordinate 67,971,743 downwards.
TATAAAGAAAAGATGAACAATTTGTTTAAATTCAAAAATAAGTTATAGGACGATTTATTATAAGACAAATGTAGTAAAAGATAATGTAATAAATAATATAAAAAAATTAAGAGTACGCTTAGTTTTTTCGCACGGGGCCACCAAAATATCAGGAACGGCCCTGCCTATGCATGTATAATAGACAAATTAGAAGTCTACTCGCACAATGCAGCGCAATATATCTCGATTTTAATGTTATAATTTATTTTAATGTGTGGTTTTGAAAAAACGGTCATGTTTTTGTATAAATTTGTTTAAAGAATGACGTTTTTAAGGAATACATGATTTGAGGATTTGAAAGTGATTAGAGATAAGGATTAATTAATAAAAGTCCACGATTTAAGGATTTGAAGGTTGTTAGAAATAAGTATTAATCAAGTAATTAGCATTAAAAGCGGTACATAAAACTTCATTAGTTGTTTTTAAGAGATTTTAAGTAATTAACATTAAATAACGGTACATGAAGCTTTAGAGGTTGTTTTTTAAGAGTTTTTCATAAATGCTTTATAATATAGTATAGATACTCTAATTAAGTTATAACATATTACACGTGAATATCCAGTAATTTAACTGCAACTAAAAACTAATTCGAAACAATAAATAAATACATTCATAATATATATATAGAAGTACTATATTCACATTTAGATGATAACTAACAGAGTAAATTACACCGTAAGTCCCATTGGTTAGGTCAAAATCTGGATATGATTCGTATTTTGAAATAATTACACCAGGAATTACTGTAGTTGACATTTCATTTCACGCCGGGTTCCCTACGCCTAACTCAGTCTATTTCCTCTCCGTTAGCACGCTCTCGTGAGAGGTAAAAACGTCATTTTATCTTTTTATTCTATTTTACCATTTTTTTCAAACCATAAGGACCAAATATGTATATGACTCAAAATTATGTAATATATTTCTCATCTAGAAACCCAGATCTTTAAACCTATAAGGAATCGAGGCTTCCTCCATCTTGAAACCCAGATCTCCGACGCCTACCTCTACACCACCACCTCCGTCTCTGGTGCCTACCTCTGCGGCACCACCTCCATCTCCGTCGTCAGCCACCTACCTCTGGTGCTCCATTTCTCCGTCCATGTCCCTCCTCTTCATGTTCCCTGTAGCAACCCAGATTTAAGAAGCAAAACCCAAACGCCTTCGTCCCTGTGGTTTATCTATACTAACACACATATAGAAGAAGAATCGACCTTTTCGTCCATGTGGTTTGTCACACTTTGCTACACATCTAGAAGAACTCTCTCGACCCAACTCTCTCTCTAAATGTCCAGTCGTTGCAGATTGGTGCAAGTTCCATGATAATGGGAACTCGTAGCAAATATGTAAATATGAGTTGATTGTACAAGAGTTTTGTGTTTGAAACATGAGTTGGTTTTCCTTTTGTATGTGTTCGAAACAGATTAGATACGATTCATGTATGTGTTTGATTGTATAAGAGTTAGGGTTTTCGAAACAGATTTTAGACTAGTATATTTAAGTTAGGGTTTTTTCAGATCAGTAGATTTAATTTCGAATCAGCTTTCAGTGTTTGAGTTAGGGTTTTCTGTTGTTCCTTTGATTTTAAAAACATGAGTTGTAAGCGATGATTTTGATGATAATGAATCTAGTTTGTTCTTTAATTTGTTTGTATAATGTGATTAATGTCTGTTGATCCAAACCCTCAGTGATTTGATAATGACCCTCTCTTATACTTAGTGAAAATTGTAAGTAACAATATGTATCAGAGTTTCACTATCGCTGATAAGTACTAAGATCTTCCAGTACCGCTGATAGGAACTCTCGCTTTTTAGATTAAACATTCAGCGAACACTGTTCACCATAAATGCTCTGAGTCTGTTCAGTCATTATGATGATCGCTGATAAGTTAGTTGTTTACTTATGATCCCTGAAGACAAGTTTCACGTCAACAAAGGTTCTACGCTGAAGTCGAAGATCAAGCTCAAGAATCAGCGACAAGTCTCCTAATGAACTGATGCGGATCAGCGAAGACTCAGATTTGTCCACTCAACGTGAAGTATCAAGTACAAGACTTTAGCTATCGCTGAACTTTATCATCTGCTGAATAGTAAATGATAATCGCTGAATCAACGAAAGCTGATCATGAAGTCCTCCGTACAAAGTACTTTTGTCTTAACCACCCTTGCACGCCTCCGTACGAAATGTCAGAAAAGAACCTCCGAATATCTGAAATCGTACAACCACTCTGATACTACACTGTTCATCCTTACGGCTACTAAGGTTGTCAACCAAGGTCAATGACATGCAACCAACCAGCTGATGACACGTGTAAAGTGTATACTGACTTGCATTAAATGCATGCAGTATATAAAGAGATGAACTCACTTCTTTTGAAGTAACTTGCTAACTCTGGACAAGTTCAAATCTCTCTCAAGATAGGATTTTATTAGTAATCTCCTTATCTTTCTTAGTGCAAGAAACCTTAGTGTTCCAACTTGTTTAGATTTAGGTTTATCATTAATCTTGTTTCCGCAACAAGCTGTAAATTGTTAATGATTTATCAATAAACAATTTAGAAAAGTAAAATCTGTGTGTTTGTATTCAACCCCCCCCCCCCCCCCCTTCTACAAACTTGTATAGGCCTTCGGGACCAACAAGTGGTATCAGAGCGGATTTGTTTAATCTCATAAACAAGATCTAATCTAAGATATTTCTCTTCCTTGTTATTATCTGAAAATGGCCTCCCACACAAACACAAATTATATAGACAATGGTTCTCTTGCAAAACCCCCTAGATTTTCCAGAGACAACTTCAACTTGTGGAAAAATAGGATGACACTATTCTTAGAAGGTGTAGACCCTACTATACCTTACTATCTTGAGAACGGCCCACACATCCCTGTAACAATTGATCCTTTAGTTCCAGCCACTGCAACTAGAGCTGCTATTCCAGAAAGGTTGATTCCTAAAGAAATCCATCAGTGGACCGACGAAGATAAGAAGAAAGTGGCTATAGATACAAAAGCCAGATCCATACTATCCATGGCCCTTCCTGACGAAGTCTACCATTCCGTCATGAACCTGAAATCATCAAAAGCCATGTGGGACACAATATGTGTTCAGTATGAAGGAACGTCTGAAGTCCAGGACTCAAGAAAGATCAACCTGGTAAGACAATACGAAAGCTTCATTTCTGGTAAAAATGAAACTCTCTCTGAAGTTCACCAACGTTTTAATTGTCTAATTATAGATCTGAAAACTGTTGGTAAGGAATATTCTAACTTTGAAGTACTGACAAAGTTTCTAGAATGTTTACCTGAAAGCTGGGACAATTATTCCATGTGTCTCAAGCTGTCAAAGGATCTAAGATCAATGACCCTTGCTACCTTATATGGCACATTGCTGAATCATGAGCAATCTAGCCATCTTAAGAAGAATCTTGTAAAAGATTCCAACAGCACCCCTGTTGCTTTAATCTCAGAGGAACCTTCTACTCAGCGACCCTCGGTCACTATCACTGAGTTAGAGAGTAACTCTGAAAGGTCATCAGATTCTGATTCTTCAGATGATGATGAATCCTTGGCTCTCCTAACTAAAAAGTTCAGGAGATTCGCCAAGAAGAAAATGTTTAGAAAGAACAAAACTCTTTCCATAGCTGACAAGCCTAAATCATCAGCTTTTGTTGATAAGGCTACTGCTACTTGTTTCAACTGCGAAAAGACAGGTCATTTCGCTAACGAGTGCGGGTCAAAGAAAATCATGAGACCTTCAGCTTTTACAAAGAAATCCTTTGTTCCAAGGAATAAAGATGACAAATACTCAAAGCTGAAGGAGAAGTATGCAAAGCTGAAAAGCTTTAAAAAGAAAGGAAAAGGCCTGATGGCTGACTATGATTGGGCTGCTTCTGATGAAGAAGCCTCATCATCTGATTCTGAAGATGATGAAGCAAATCAATGTCTCATGGCCAAGATTGAAGAAGAGGAAGAAAGTTCAGACATTCCCTCCACTTCAACATCTGCCATTCAGGTATCACCTTCTTTCTTTACCAATATTGCAAATATTGATGAAGCTGATAGTCTCCGTAAAATCGATCTATTGACTAGAAGTTTATACGAAGCCATGAACGGCAAAGCTGTGGTTGAAAACCAAAATCTTGATCTCGCTGAAAAGCTTAAAAACTGCCACCTTCAAATAGAAAAGCTTTCTAAAATTGAAGATGATTTTAAAGATCAAGTCTATTTAAATCAGCTAGTCAAAATCGAACGAGCAGAAGCTATCGCTGCATTAAAGGCTGAACAAGCTACTGTTGAAGGATGGTGTAATTCTTCAACAAAGATCACTGAGATAATTAAGGCTCAGATTCCTCTGAGTGATAAACGTGGTCTGGGTTATAAATATGATACTCCAAAACCAACCACTGAACGTTCAATGCTTAAATTTGGAACGTTCGTATCCTCAGTCGCTGACACTTCATCATCTCAGTGCTCCTCGTCCATTACACCAATCCCTGAGGAAACTCCTACCTCCTCAAAAGGTAAGGAGAAAATGGTTCATTCAAAACCTACCTCTGTCTCTAAAGACAAAGGTAAAGGAATTGTTATTTACCAAAATCCTCAGAAGGGTACCTTAGTACCAAAGCTGAATGCTTCTAAAGCCTCAGTGACCTACCCCTCTGGATCTAGAAAGCTGATCTCTGGATCTATTCAGCGATCTACTCCTAGACTCAGAGTGGATATCCTTGGTAAGAAATCTGAAGAACTGAATGTTCGTCCCATTTCTATAGCCAATAGTTTACTTGGTGCTGGCACTTCTAATTCAAAATTAAAAGCTCAGCATACAAGTGGTCCTAGAACTACTTTTAGTTATAGGAAATGTTATCACTGTGGACATACCGATCATATTGCTAGTAAGTGCCCCACAGCCACCAAAGCTGAAAAGATAGCTAAGGTGAAGATTGCCCCCAAGGCAAAGAAGACCAACCCTGGTAAAAATAAGGTCAAGGTGACTCCTACCACTGAGGTTAAGAAATTAACCAAAGTGAAGAAAGACAAAGCTGAATCTTCAAATGCTGCGAAGACCGCTGAACCTTCCATTCCAACTACTTCCACTGACAAACGTGTATACATGGTTAAGTGGGTACCTAAGAAAAACTAATCTTCCTTTGTATTGCAGGTTAAGAAGGGTATCTGGTATCTCGATAGCGGATGCTCTAGACACATGACTGGAAAGAAAAGCCTGCTCGCTGAATACAAGGAAGAGAAGGTCCCTCTGTGACTTTCGGTGGAAATGGAAAAGGACACACCCGAGGGTATGGTGTACTTTCAAATGGTACAACCTCCTTCAGAAGAGTCGCATATGTTGAAGGGCTGAAGCATAATCTTCTGAGCATCAGTCAGCTTTGCGACATTAATAACAAAGTGATTTTCACTAAGGAATCCTGCTTTGTCTCTGACAAAAAGGAGAAGATAGCTCTCAGCGGTTATCGTTTGGAAAATGTTTATGTAATAAACATGGACTCAACAACCACTGAGAACTCCTGTTTCTTCTCAAAGGCATCTTCTGATGTCAACTGGCTATGGCACAAGAGGCTCTCACATCTAAATTTCAAGACACTGAATACTCTTTCCTCCAAAGAGTTAGTCACTGGTCTACCTCAGCATTCATACGCCAAAGAGTCTTTATGTTCAGCGTGTGAAAAAGGGAAGCAGACCAAGACAAGCTTCAAGTCAAAGCAAGTCTCCTCAGTGTCATCTCCTCTACAACTACTCCATATGGATTTGTTTGGCCCCGTTAACAAACAATCCATCGCTGGAAAGAAATATACGCTGGTCATAGTTGATGAATTCTCTCGTTACACATGGGTAATGTTTCTCCGTTCTAAGAGTGACACCCCTGAAGAACTCATCACCTTTGTTCGGAAGATGGAAACTCTGAACAATATGACTGTTCGCTCAATAAGGAGTGATCATGGAACTGAATTCAAAAACAGTTCTCTTGATTCCTTCCTTGAGAGTAAGGGTATTTCTCACAACTTTTCGTCAGTGAGAACACCGCAACAAAATGGAGTCGCTGAAAGAAGAAATAGAACAATTATTGAAGCTGCACGTTCAATGCTCAGCGATTCTCACCTGCCTACTCAGTTTTGGGCAGAAGCTGTCAACACTGCTTGTTTTACGCAAAACAGGTCGCTGATAGTTAAAAGATTCAAAAAGACAGCCTATGAACTTTTTCATGGGAGAAAGCCTTCAATCAGCTTTCTTCACATCTTTGGATGTCAGTGTTTCATACTGAACAACAGAGATGCCCTTGGAAAGTTTGATCCTAAGGCTGATGATGGAATCTTTCTTGGATACTCCTTAGTCTCCAAAGCCTTCAGAGTCTTCAACCGTAGAAGACAAACTGTAGAAGAAACTATTCACGTCACGTTTGACGAATCCCGTTCAGCGAACTCTAAACCGAACGCTGATACTGAAGAACTGAATCAATGGATGTTTTCTCATCTTGGTGATTCAGAAGAAGTTCCCACTCATGCTCATCCAGTAGAAGATGATAGTCCCACTATCATTCCAAACATGCAGAACAGTGAAGCTGAAACATCATGGGTCTCAGTTGTTCCTATAAACACTATACCTGCAGTTGATCCAAATGCCTCAGAAATTCCGTCTATTTCTCAGCAATCAGTGAATGAAGTGACAAATGCAAACATTCCTCTCTTAGCTGATAATCCAGAAGTAGCTGAAGCCTCATCTTCAGTTTCTCCAGTTCAGACTGAGTCAGCGACGAATGCTCCGGCTCAGCGATGGACTGTAATCACCCAATCGATCAAATTCTTGGTGATCCCAACGCTGGTATTCAGACTCGTAGAAGTGCAGGTAATATTTGTTTATTTGTTAACTTTATTTCTCTAACTGAACCAAATAAAATAGATGATGCCCTCAGAGATCCAAACTGGGTCAGCGCTATGCAAGAAGAGCTGACTGAATTCGAAAGAAACAAAGTTTGGAAACTTGTTCGGAGACCAACTGACAAAACGGTGATAGGCACTAAATGGGTCTATCGAAACAAGTTGGACGAACATGGTACTGTAACTCGCAACAAAGCTCTTCTTGTTGCTCAGGGATACAGGAAAGCGGAAGGCATAGATTACGACGAAACTTTTGCTCCAGTAGCAAGACTTGAATCTATTCGTCTTTTCTTAGCATATGTTGTACACAAAAACTTCACTGTACATCAGATGGATGTTAAGTCAGCGTTTCTAAATGGAAAGCTGAATGAAGAAGTGTATGTGGAACAACCTCCAGGATTCTCAGATCCTAAGCGTCCAGGTTACGTTTATAAACTGGACAAGGCACTTTATGGCTTAAAGCAAGCTCCTCGTGCATGGTATGATAATCTCTCTACTTATCTCCATATTGAAAAATTTGAGAGAGGAAAGATTGACAAACCTTTATTTTTTAGAAAAGTGAAAGGTCATATCATTTTAGTTCAAATATATGTTGATGACATTATATTTGGTTCTACTAACCCTGAGCTTTGTACTCGTTTCTCTGATAGAATGAAAGATGAGTATAAAATGAGCATGATGGGTGAACTAACATATTTCCTTGGTCTTCAGATTAAGCAAACTGAAAAAGGAACTTTTATAAATCAGGGAAAATATGTTAAAGATATGCTGAAGAAATTCGACTTAACTGAAAGTTCAGCTATGAAAACCCCTATGGCACCACCGCTGACACTTGACAAGGACACAAAGGGTGTTCCTGTCAATGTCACGGTGTACCGTGGGATGATCGGCTCACTATTGTATCTTACAGCTAGCCGACCCGATATTATGTTCGCAACATGTCTGTGCGCACGATATCAAGCTGAACCTAAGATATCCCATATGAAAGTTGTAAAGCGAATCTTTCGATATCTTAAGGGTACGGCGAATCTAGGCCTTTGGTATCCTAAAGACTCAGGATTCGATCTAACCGCCTATTCAGACGGTGATTTTGCAGGTTTCAAAATGGATAGGAAAAGCACCACAGGAGGATGTCAGCTCCTGGGTGGAAAGCTGGTAAGTTGGACAAGTAAGAAGCAAAACTCAGTGTCCACTTCCACAGCTGAAGCTGAATATGTAGCCGCTGGAAGCTGTTGTTCTCAGGTCTTGTGGATGAGAAATCAGCTACTAGACTATGATCTTCAGCTCTCCAAAATTCCAATCTATTGCGACAGCACAAGTGCCATCGCTATAGCAAACAATCCAGTGCTACACTCAAAGACAAAACACATAGAAATCAGATATCATTTTATCAGAGATCATGTGATGAATGGTGATATAGAACTTCATTTTATCCCAACTGATTATCAGTTAGCTGATTTGTTTACCAAACCTCTTGATGAGACAAGATTCAACTTTCTCATCAGCGAGCTTGGAATGCTGAACTTTGAAGGGTAAAATCTTCAGCGGTTCACATTTGATCAGCGATACGTTTATACAATCTTGTATAGCCTTCGGGATAAAATCAACTTGTATAATCCATTTCATCATCTTCTCTCTGAATAAACTTGGTTAAACTGATATCCAGGTATGTTTTCTCTCTCTGACAATCGCATGTAAATGCAAGATTTCAAAATAAATTGCATCGCTGAATATCTCTTCCTTAACAGCGATATTTTGAAAGTTCTTTAAACCTTCACTGATATTTTCTATTCAGTGCTTCATGTTTTTCAAAAGAGTCCCTGAGCTTTCAAAACCTCAGAGACATCCTAAAAGAATGTGAAAGGACAGTTGTGACGTCATTGCAACGGATAACACCAGGCACGATTTCTTTCTGACACACGTTTGCACGTTTTGTTCAAACTTCCAATCAAATGCAAACACGTGTCCGTGTCATGATGAAAACCTTTTCCCGCTCAAGGTTTTCTCTCTCTAAAAATCCCTATATAAACAACTCTTGGTTTATATTTGTCTTTTACGCGAACAATCTTTCTCCGCAAGAAAAGAATCCTCTGTTGCATTTGTGCTCTCAAAAACCTCAAGAACTGTTCATCATCTTCTTCATCAAAACTTCAAGGTTAATATGTTCTTATCTTTTATCAAATGCGTATAACTTGTTTTCGATCTTCTCATTGTTTTAACAAGATCAAACAAAAGAACTTTGTAAAATAAAATCATTTCTTTCATGGTTTTATGAACACAACCATTTCATGGTTGTTCTTCAAGTTTTAAATCTAAAATCTTAAACTTGTTCTTCATTCGTATCCAATTTTCTTTCAGAAACTGGAATACAAGACTTTATGGGTTTTACATTTCATTTTTAAAAATCAAGAAAAACCCTAATCTTCATTAAGACATTTATGTCTGAATGAAATGGACAAAATTCGAAAAATCTTAATGGAAATTCTTTCCATACTAAGACAATTCTTATTTGTTAACATCTTTGGTTGAACTGATAATACAGAGAAATGGCATCTTCAAAAATCAATGTCACCGCTGAGTCCATCTCCACTGACTCTGAGGAAGTGGACATCGTCAAAGCCCCTCAGGTTAAGTTCGAGCTGGATCAACTAGATTGGACCAAGGCCAACAATCTCTCAGCTCTTCTCGAGTTTCCTCCTCGGAAGCAAGTATCACATCTGGACGATGCTGTGAGTTTTCTGAAGAACAGCCCCATCTACACAGCCCTGACCATAACACCTCCTGCCAGTCAGCGGCTCTTATCCCAGTTCTGGTACTCTGCCAGACATACTGAGCTACCCTCTGCCAAAGATGCATCCAAAACCATCGACTGTATACTCAGCGATACTGAGTATGGCACCATCAAGATAACCCCTGCCATAATCCGAAAAGCCCTGAACTTCCCAAATGCTACCAAAGAAAAACCCTTCGTTCCATTCCCTGACCACAAGAGGCACGCTGACAAAGAAGAAATCATTGCTTTCCTTGACGCAATGGGTTATATCTGGGATATTGGAAGGGACAAGAAGCCTGAGAAGAAACTGACGCTGATAAAGAAATCCAAGATGCCCAGCGAGATGAACTTCATCTTCGCACACCTGATCAGCTGCATGACAGCGAAGTCCGGCTCTTCTGATCAAGCCGCCCAACCTCAGCAGTCCATGGGATACGCACTGCTGAAAGGTCTAAACATTGACTGGGCCTCCATTATTTATGATGACCTGATTCAACGTGTCGATTCTGCCGCTGACAGACCAGCATGGGTTCCTTACCCACGATTCATCAGCGCCATCTTTCAATATGGCCTAAAGGACAGCTATCCTGAAGAGGGTGATCTGAAACTTTCTCAGATTGGCCCTAAAGTTCTCGACTTCAAGCCTGTCGCCAATGAGGTACGTCTCTCTACTCTTCTCACTCTTCTAAATTCTTCGCTTTCTGTGGCTCCTTCAGCGACAATACCCATCGCTGATACCCCGGCCACAAAATCCTCTCCTTCTAAGAAAAGGAAACCCTCTCACACCCAACTTGATTCCAAAAGGATCAAGAAAACCAAGGAGCAAACCAAGCAATTCCATGCTGAAGACTCCTCAACTCATTCTGACGAGCTGAAGGAAAGTTCCGTGGTACGCTCTGCCACACCCGTGCAAGTCATCCCTCCAATCCAGACTTCAGCGTCTCTAAACGTTGAGGTTAGCAACATGGAAACTACCCAACCTCCCTCAGTCTCTCAAAAGACTGATGAAGTGATTGTCAGCGATTCCAACGCTGAACTCAGAACCTGAATCCCAATCTTATCCTTCGCTCCTCCCTCCACTTCTTTGGACACTCCTCCAGCTAACACTGGAGATGCCATCATTCCAGAGGCCACCGTTGATGCTTCTCAACAAATGATGAAGAAAGGACCTGCAGAGATCACCATACCTCACCGTACTTTCGAAGAGGATATGGAACATTATTCAGGAACTTGCAACTTTGACGAGTTCATCAATCCTCCTGCAGGTACAAATCCCACCTTAAACACTGTAACTATACCTGAAACTTCTGAGCTTTCCTTTGTTCACAAGTACTTATATATTACAGGTCCTAATTTGGGAGACATCAACGCTTCTCTAAAGTCCGTGGAAACAAAGCTGACCAGTCTCACCACCACACTCTCCAACAATTCTACAGCTGTAACAAACGCTGGAGAAAATTTGACAAAGCTGACGACGGTGGTGGAGAAGAAAGCTTCCACTGAAGACATCAAGGGACTTGATAAGACTCTCGCCGATTTTGCCAAGGTGCTCTCTGACATCTACACTGACTACACCAGCCTCAAAAGCTCAGTTTCGACCGTGTCCAGCGAAGTAACAACGCTGAAGACATCGGTTGGAAAACTCGAGGGTGATATGTCAGCGGTCAAGACTGACTTAGGCTCTGTAAAGACCGACGTTAGTTCTATGAAGACGATGATCGAGACGCTGGTCATCAAGGCAAATAATCCAGCTCCTGCTCCTGCCCCTGTCCCTATTTTGGAATCTTTCACAGCGGCGGATCGCACAGAGCTGAAGAAAATCACGCCTGCTATTTCTGGCCTAGAAGACAGAATAGCAAAGCTTGAAGGTTGTGTGAAAATCTCTGGCCCAGAAGACAGAGATAACACCAATGCTGAGTCTACTCATTCCTCCCCCAATCATGAGAAAGAGGGGGAGAAGAGCGCTGAAGATCTAAACAAAAGCGCTGAAGACCTTTCCCATGATGAATCTATCAGGGGAGAGAGGAATGAAGATCTAACCGTTGGACCTCAGGGAGATGAAAACCCTGAGGGAACCGAGAAGCTCGCCTCTGTATCTGAGGGGGAGCAACTCGAAGAAGATGCTGAGGAATCCGAAGCAGAAGAAGATGAAGACATCGACATCCCTGAAGATGAACCATCCTTCTCTCCAAGAAAGGATGATGATGATGATGAAGATGACGATGATTTCTTTATCGTCAAACCTGCCCCAAGGATCAAAGCTCTTAAGGGAATCTCAATAAAAGAACCTTCAGGGGAGAAGACAAAGACAAAGCCCGCAGCCTCTGGCGCTGAGAAAAGCAAAGGCAAAGGCCTCGCTGAATTTTAAAATCTGGCGATCTTGCTTGAAAAGCCGGTTTGTCAGGTACACTAAACTTTACTTATATTCCTTCCCTGAACATCTCAATACACAATCAGTTCTCTACTCAACAACCTCTCTACGCATCCACAATCTTTTTCTATCTTTTCTACCCATGTTCTTCTACCTAGTTCTTATTTGTAAGATCGCTGCGTTTCGGCTAGTCCTCTCCCCTGTTTGAGGATATCGCTGAAGGCTCCACAATTGCGACTTCACCAATAATTCCAGCTGCCGCTGAAGAAATAATCCCAGTCTTGGATTTGATCTCTGAGACTGATGAACCTGAAGAACAAACTCTCTCTCACAGAAACAGACCTTCCTTGGCTCCTCAAAAGCTAAGAGAAGAAGAACAGAAGAAAAGAGAAGAAATGATAAAGCGATTCGAGGATCAGCGAATCATTCTAAGGCGTGATCAACTGCCTTCAGTTCCTCCTAAGTTCAGAATTTCAAAAGCTGAATACAAGGAACACCTCAGAGCTGAACGCCTCATCGCTGATAGAAAGGAAGCTGAAGAGAAAGACAGAGAATACGCCATCAAGCTTACTCAAGAATCTGTCAAAGACCCAAAGCTGAAGCGTGTTCCCATTCAAGTCCAACGAAAACTTTGGGAAGAAGCCCAGAAGATCGTGGAAAAGAAAACTGAAGTTTCTCAGACCACCCTGATCTGGTGTAAAGAGAAAATTCACTTCAGATATCGTCCAGCGAAGATCAACAAGGTATTCATCTCTGGAAGAACATCTATCAGAGTACCTATTGTTGACATCAAACTTTTCAGAGAAGATGGCCAAACTGAATCCTTTCGCGCTGACACTGTAAAAAGGTATGGTCTCTCTGAATGGCTAGAGATGAGGTTAGCTATCCAATCGTCACAATCTAAGTACAAGAATCATTTCGAAAAGCTGATAAACAGACAGATCGATTTGATATCTTCTTGTGTGGATATTCCTCCTCTTCCTGATCTAAAGCTGAAAAGAAAAAGGGGCTCTCCAAAGAAGAAACGTCAAGATTCAAACTCAGGTCCTGTCATACGAAATGAAACTGGAATTGGTTTCTCTCGCGCTGAAGTGCTTGGTCCTGACCCTGATCTATCTGCCCTTGACATTTCTTTGCCACCATGTGAACTTTTCGTCCCTGGTAAAGTCATCAGTAATCCTTATGGAATATTCTTTCTTGACTACGACGGACGTAAATGCTTTCAACGGATCGCTGAGCTTCCAATCACTCCAATCGAACAGCTCAGAGATCTTATCTACTGGTGTGACTTCAGAAAAGACATTCAGGCACGACACCTAAAACCCTTGATCTTTAAAGAAGCGCTGAACAAAAGAAAACAAGGTGTAACGGTTCCTGACTGGATGATCCCCACTGAAAAGACGACCCTTGATGAACTTCTCATTAAGGAAGAACCTTTTGAAAGCTGATATAATCTTTTTTTTCTCTATTGTATCAGTTATCCTTCTGTACTTGTAAATTATTTCGCTTGTACTTGTAATCTTTCTGTTCTTCATTGTAACCTGATTCAATATTTTAAAGAAAGATTTCAGCGAATGTACTTTACTCCATCAGTACTGAAAAGATCCCAGAAAACAGTAAAAGGGACAAATATTTTATGAGTTCTTTTTATCCTTATGTTTTCATTAAATAGCAATTTTCTTTGTTGCTATGTCATAATCAAATAGGGGGAGATTGTTGATCCAAACCCTCAGTGATTTGATAATGACCCTCTCTTATACTTAGTGAAAATTGTAAGTAAACAATATGTATCATAGTTTCACTATCGCTGATAAGTACTAAGATCTTCCAGTACCGCTGATAGGAACTCTCGCTTTTTAGATTAAACATTCAGCGAACACTGTTCACCATAAATGCTCTGAGTCTGTTCAGTCATTATGATGATCGCTGATAAGTTAGTTGTTTACTTATGATCCCTGAAGACAAGTTTCACGTCAACAAAGGTTCTACGCTGAAGTCGAAGATCAAGCTCAAGAATCAGCGACAAGTCTCCTAATGAACTGATGCGGATCAGCGAAGACTCAGATTTGTCCACTCAACGTGAAGTATCAAGTACAAGACTTTAGCTATCGCTGAACTTTATCATCTGCTGAATAGTAAATGATAATCGCTGAATCAACGAAAGCTGATCATGAAGTCCTCCGTACAAAGTACTTTTGTCTTAACCACCCTTGCACGCCTCCGTACGAAATGTCAGAAAAGAACCTCCGAATATCTGAAATCGTACAACCACTCTGATACTACACTGTTCATCCTTACGGCTACTAAGGTTGTCAACCAAGGTCAATGACATGCAACCAACCAGCTGATGACACGTGTAAAGTGTATACTGACTTGCATTAAATGCATGCAGTATATAAAGAGATGAACTCACTTCTTTTGAAGTAACTTGCTAACTCTGGACAAGTTCAAATCTCTCTCAAGATAGGATTTTATTAGTAATCTCCTTATCTTTCTTAGTGCAAGAAACCTTAGTGTTCCAACTTGTTTAGATTTAGGTTTATCATTAATCTTGTTTCCGCAACAAGCTGTAAATTGTTAATGATTTATCAATAAACAATTTAGAAAAGTAAAATCTGTGTGTTTGTATTCAACCCCCCCCCCCCTTCTACAAACTTGTATAGGCCTTCGGGACCAACAATGTCTATGGAGGATATAAACTGAAATGGATTTAAGGGTTTATTCATTATTGAGTAAATTACACCGTTGGTCTAAAATAGAATAAAAAGATAAAATGACGTTTTTACCCCTCATGTGCTAGGCACGTGAGCGTGCTAACGGAGAGGAAATAGATGGAGTTAGGTGTAAGGACCCGACGTGAAACGAAATGTCAACCACGAGGATTCTTGATGTAATTATTTTAAAATAGGGAGCATATCCAGATTTTGACCTAACTACAGGGACCTATGATGTAATTTGCTCTAACTAATATAAAACCATTTACATTTTACCCAAGACGCACATAAACTCACGTTGACTTATATATTATTCACATGTACATTACATCTAATATTTTATCTTTTAGGGTTGTCGGTAATCAACTTTTTGCCCAATATAAGATAGAACATAACATAACACAATAACAATCATTATTCCACGTTTGATAATACTTGTATGTGGAGGCATGTTCTACCCTTTTTCCATGAAACAAGATGGAACATATTTCTATTTTATCAATATAACCTTAAAATAAAACTTAATTATCTTCTAAAACATTGCATAAGTCTTCCTCTCTACATTCTAATTATTTTTTAAATTTTATTTACTTTATTTTGTGTTGTTTAAACTTTGACTTTACTGTCTTAAAAATATTTATTTTATACAATTTCTTCATTTTTGGTTGATTTTTGTAATGTATTAAATTTTAATAATAAAAATATATAAAGCATGAAATAAAAATTAAAAACTACGTAATACTTTTTATTTCGGTGTTATTTTAGTGGTATTGAAAAAAACATTATTTTAAAAAATATATATTTATTTTATTACATGTTAATCAATAACATAATTAATTAAATTATACAAACAACTCATTAGGCCATCCGTAGCGCTACCCTCAAGCCCTCAAGCGCCACATCAGCGCCACATCAGCTTTTCTCCTAACCCTCTCCTCAAACCCTCAAGCCCTAAAGTGGCGTAGCGGGAACCCTCAAGCCCTCTTGCCACCTCATTTTTTTAATTCTTTTATTTATACATTTAATTATTTAACAAAATAAAAATATTTATATATTTTTTAATAAATAAAAATAAGATAAATAATAAAAATAAAAATTCATATCATTCATTAAAAAATTAAAAATTACAAAATACAAAACACTAAAAATTATGATATTTTCTAATTTTCTCTTTTCTCGCTAAAGTAGCCCTCAAAGCGTCTCCCGAAAGGTGATCATGTGAGGATATGAAAAACTCGAAGTCTTGTTGATATCGTTTTTCTCGTTCGATTTCTCGTTCGAGTTCCAACCTATCTCGTTCGAGCTCGAGTTTTTTCATTTTGTACGCCATTGTATCCTCAATCTTCTCGTTGAACGTCGTCAACAACTGAGTAACACTTTCGTTCGTATTCGACCCGCTCGTATTACTCGTTGATGTTTTTTTGCCTTGTTTCTCCCGATGGGTCGTTGAAGTTGCTCGACCTCGTTGACGTCTTCATCGTCATCATCGGAAGGTTTGGTACGTTTTGAACCCCGCGATGAAGTTGTCGTCATCGTTGGAACGGCTCCCCATTTTGGACATTTTTTTAGGACTTCCCAAGCTTGTTCGTGAGTGAAAGCCAACCCAAGTTGTGCTCGGTACCGTTCGCGTGTCATTCGTGAAATGTCGGCCTCACTCATTCCGCTTGATCTATTAGTGACCAAGTTGTTGTAGAAGCCGCCAAAAGAATTTATTCTTTTATTGAGGTCGTTGAACTTGGTGTTGAGTTGATGAGTTGTTCTATAATTTCCGCGGCCCATCAAACTAAAGAACACTTGCCCGATTCGGGTCCAAAAACTTTCTACATATATGTAAATTCAAGTATAAGAATATTAACAAGAATAATAATATTATTAATAATAATAATAATAATAATAACAATAATAATAATAATAACAATAAAAATATATGTAAATTCAAGTATAAAAATATTACCACCGGTTTGTGCGTTACCGACAACGGGGTCCTCCGAAACGTCAACCCACGCCGACACTAACGCGAGTTCCTCGTCTTTACTCCACATCTGTTTGGCGGCTCTATTTTCATATTGTTTGTTTTTTTCCTTTTCTCGTTGGTGTCGGGTTTGATGGTTCCGGGATAGATTGTTGTGTGTAGATGGATTGTGGTGTGTGCGGGCTAGAATGTTGGGTTTCCGGAACAATGTCGTCGTCGAAATTGATTGCGGGTGAAGGAAGATTGTAGTTGGCTGGAGTAAAATCTTGTTCAATCAAACCGGGACGTGTAAATTGGTAAGGAAATTGTTGCGAAAATTGTTGGTGAAATTGTTGGGGAAATTGTTGCGAAAATTGTGGCGGAAATTGTTGCGGAAATTGTGGCGAAAATTGTTGCGAAAATTGCGGATGATAACCTTGTTGTGTAAACGCTTGGAAACCAAGCTCCGGGTCTTCTTGCGGTTGCGGTGTATCCGGTCGGTTAAGACGGGATATAGGTGTTTTGTTTGGATTCATGATGAAATTTGAGAGAGTTTGAGAGAATTTGAGAGATTTTGGTGTGAAAAAATAAGAGGTTTGGATTAATATATATAGTGTGATTAAATTGAAAAAAAAATTAAAAAAAATAAATATAAATATAGCCGTTGGAGTTTATTTATTTTCAAATTTTTAAAAAAAAAATTAAAAAACAAACAAATAAGTCTCGGGTTTATCGGTGTTTGGAACCCGCCTCCCATACCCGCAGAGGAAGCCCCCCCCCCCCCCCCCCCCTACCACTACCCGCTCGAGCCCGCTCCGAGCCCGTGCCCTCGGGCGCTACGGATGGCCTTAGAGGTAAATTGGTTATTTTATCTGTTCCATTTAGTTTAATTTATCAAACGTTGAATAACTTGTCTGTTATATCTGGATACCAAACATTGTTTACTTATTACGAGTTGTATCCATACAATTTCTTTTAATCTCGATCCAATTTAATACATGTTTTTTTTCAAACTACTCTTCATAAGTTTTTATATTTATTTGCTTTTGATTGCATATTCTATACTTGAAAATAATATAGAATGCTACCATTCATCTTTTATTTTATTTTTTGTGAAAAGAATGTTACCATTCATCTTAATCTTCAACAAATGAAATACAAGATTTTGGGAAGAATTTACAAACTAAACAAGTAAAACATAACAATATAATTAATAAATTTTGAAATAATGTCTGTTTGTTTTATATAATTATTTAATTAAAACATTAATTAAATTTAGGACAATTTTAGATTAAAGATATAAATCTACTTTTTATTCAAGAAATATACTAATATGTCATTTTAAACTAAAACGGTTTCTGCTAACTTTAAACAACTTCATTGATTATGGTTTCTGCTAATTTTGGAACATCAAATATTAAATAGTGAGAAACCAGAACAGAAAACACAATTAGCAGAAAGTATAATCAGCCACTGGTCTTAAGGGTTATTTACTTGCAGGACTTAATGATATGGACAACTCATCCGCTCAGCCATACAAGAGTTCTTCTTTACCGCTTAATTGTTAAGCTATTAAGCTAAAATGTCTATATAGAATAAGTCAAGACCACCCCTCACTTGTCCCCGTTAAGCTACCTCAAACAAGTTAATACCATAAATGCCCTAGAAATAATCCAACCTCAAACCCATCGGTCTCCCATCCCTTAGTAGAACAAATTGATCCAGACAACTTAACTCATACAATGCTTAATGAAAAAAAGGTAAACAGACCCATTCGTCGTTCTCCCTGAAACAATGTAGAATCATCGGAATCTGGTGGTCATGCATCAAGTAGAATGAATGTTGTGCAAACTGCAACTGAAGATGCTTATTTCAAGTGAGGGTAACTTAAACTAAAGACATCTTTAAGACAAAAGATCAACACTTCCAAAAACCGACCCCCATTCGGGTCAATTATTAAATACAAACTGAAATATAAACATCTAAGCATTTCAGTAACTAGTCTGAGAACTCGTCGAAGATGGTCAAACTATGGATAACTTTGACTAGAGTCTACTTCTCATTGCAGACACAAGTCATCCTGGATCACAAATGGACCTTCAGAAATATCAGTGGTCCTAAAGAGTCTCGAACCAGCAGCCTATGGGAAATGAAGGAATGCACAACTCCTTAGTTGTTCTCCAAACATCAAGGGGTTACATGAAAAGGATTAGGTAAGGTAAGACGATCGATATTGTACTACTCCTTAAACATATATAAGCAAAAACATCATGACAGTTATAGTGCTTTACTATTTCTAACCAATTTGCATAACCAACTTACTTTTACTAAGGCAATGTTTGGCAAGCTCTAGTTCATGAAATGATGACTGATAAAGTAGCTAATGAACAAGTTATTTTTCGCAAAAACTAGTTTATAAGCATGTAAAATGACCAAAAAGGGCATCTTGAAAATATGGTTGATTACAAATATTTCATGATATAATTCAAATAACAATAAAATTGACCACCCTCACATAGTCACATATCCTAATTAATTTATATTTTTCAACAATATAATTAATAATTAATTAAATATTTTATTAAAATTATTTAGCATATTTTAATTGTCTAGTATAACTTTAATTTTTATGTAACTTACTTAAACATTTTAGAATTTTTATACTTGCTTTTTGATATCTAAATATACTGAATAATTAATTAATTATTAAAAAAATACTTGTTAATAACATCTATAAATAATTATTAATTATTATTAATATCTATTATATAATTAAAATTAATTAATAATGCATAATTAAAATAAATTAATATTTTTTAATTAACGTTAATAACTATAAATTAATATTTTATTTATTTATAATTAATTAATACTTAATTTTAATGAGCGTTGTAATTGGAAAAAATGTCAAAAAGCTCCTCATAAACTAACTTAGAATCTAGCTTATTTTTGCCAAACAATACCTAATACTTGCTACCATCACCATTGTCATTCACCAGAAGAATAGACCTATTAAGGTAGAAGACAGTTCCAAAATAAAAGTAACCTAAGAGGTTATCATAGAAAACCTAAGATACTATTCAGAAATCTCAATAATAATCATGTTAATAATACCACAAAGAAAATATCACCAAGCAAAACATAAATATTCAACAGTAACTTATATCAATCGTTCTTTCTGTTGGTTAATGAAGCAAAACGTAGCAGGTGTTATAAGGGTAATGTTGTTACATGGTGACAAAAATGCCCATAATACAACACTAGACCAACTAAGGTGTTGTTCGGTTCGTTTTCTGTTAAGACCTGAATGGATATAGCAGATAAGTTGTTGTTCGGTTGTTATACTGAATAAAAAGTCATTTAAGACAAGTACTTGGCTAAACCTGAGAAAAAGAATAGAGCCATCGACATTTTGAACCATTACACTTGCCTATATGTTAAAACTAACCAATCTATCTAGCGGAAATGCCAAAAAAAGAACATTACAGTTTGCAATAATGAACAGTTTTGACAGATTGTTTAAATATAATGAAAAAAGGAAACAGCCATTGTAATTGGCATTTTTTGTCAAGTGTTGCTCATTCTTGCAAGACGTAGTATTTTTTCTTTCCTGGTTGCATTATTGTAAGAACAATGGCTTTTTTGTAACAAAATGTCAAAGTAGGATGATTAGAAAGTCAATTAACTCGGAAAGAATATTACTCCCATTGTTGCAGAAAAAGAAGGCTGCTTTAAAATCCAAAACAAAATTAAAGACGATGTTAATGTACATGATTAAATACATATCAACAATATGACCATTTATTCAATCCTTTGGAAACGGAGGATAACATACGAACATCAAAATTTGTGCATTTGAACAGAGATTATTTCTGGGACAAAGAAAATTACCTTAAGACATGTTTATCAGCAGTTCAGCACATAACTTAACACGCTTTTAGGCATCTGCGTTCTTAAATATATATACCTCATTTACAAACACAAGAGTTTGTAGTCAACTACCTATCTTCATATATATGGTTGATTCAACCCTTTACTAAAACAAGGACTGCCATTAATCTTTGTCTATTACTAGTAAGGATATCACTAGTCTTAGGGCTGTTTGTTTACCTCTTAATAGTTCCATTAAGAGGCAAACTCTGAATCGCTAAGAGGTGAATCTTGTTTGGCAAGAAAAAAAGTTTGCCTCTTAATGGTTCTAAAACCTTATGAATGATTTCGTTTCTTGGGCCTCCCTTAACCATTCAGCACCCTAATTTCATTCTAAACAATTACCAAACAACCATGTTTCATTTTGCACTATATCATAAGAGTCTCTTAATCATTCTGTGGGCAGGTAAATGGTAGCTTCATCCAAACTTAAGCGAAATGTGTCCATCTGAATTTGTTCTATTCAAGTCTAATACATATAATACCTTAGCAACAAACTCCTCCAACAACAAAAGGGGAAAACAGCATATTGCTCAAGAAGTATCTCATAAAACAAATTGTGGAAGCCCAACCTACATCTACAGCATAGAAAAACTAACCATTGTGATATCAAATATGAAAAATATTACAGTGATACAAAAGATAAAGACTCTATTTTTATTGGACAAAGAAAACATGCCCTTTTAAGCAAAGCCAACAACTGTAATTTAGAGAACCAGTATACAAAAGGCTCAAGATAATCAACACAAAAATGAAACTCAAAACCCTATAAAACCAAAGCATATTTCAATTAGCATAGAATTGTTCACCTGTTTCATTTCCTTTGCCACTTAAACCTTTGTATGGCGGAAGTACACAACTGCCACCGTAGCAATAGCAGCACCGGCCGTCACTGCAACCACCGGCCAATCTAGCTTCAACTTCTTCTCATCACCATTGACGACGATGCCGTTAACATTCTCTACGGCTTTCTCCTTGAGGACGCTATTAATCTTCTCCGATGCTTCAAATTCTTTGCTGAATTTGTCAATTTTATTTTCCAAAATATTAACCTTCCTCTCGGATTTCTTCAACAGAGCTTCCAAATCATTCTTCCCGATCTCCAACTCTTCTTTCTCCTTTTTCGATTTCTCCAAATCAGCACGATTATTGACGATTACGGATTGGAATTCGTCGATCATCCTGTTCAAACTCCGAATCTGATCATCTTTCTCGCTGATCTTCGTTTTCGCCTCTTCAACAACCCTAGATTTCTCGCTCTTCTCACTACTTTCCTTCATCTCAAAATCCTCAATCTTCTTCTCGAGTTCTCGAATTTGATTTTCATCTTCCTTCAGTTTCTCGGCGTTTTCATTCAAACGCTCCAACAGCAAGTTCCTCTCTTTCTCAATAACAGCAAGTTTCTCCGATTTTTCCGATTCACTCTTCTTCAAATCCTCCACCACTCGCTTCAATTCAGATAACTCAGCATTCGCTTCCTGTCCTTCCGACATCGCCGAAATTAAATCATGTTGCAACCTCGATGTTTCAGTCTCGAGTTCAGCCGCCCTTGAAGCAATTGAACTCAACGCTCTCTTATCGGATTCAAACCCCTGGATCTCGTCCTCAAGTTCCTTGATTCTCTCCGTCGCAGATTCCTTGTCGTTGATAAGTTGTTGCTTTTCTTGCTCGAGAATCGCAAGCTTTTGCGTCAATTTTTGAACACTTTGATTCCTAGTTCCGTCGGAATCTTCTTCCTTTACTGGTATTTCAACGTCAACGTCAACGTCAACGTCGCCGCCGGCGCCGTTTACCACAATTTCCTCCGACATGACTTTAGTTCGTTTTCTCTGTAGAAACGCTAGGGTTTGGAGGGTCTCAGATTACTTTTACAACATGTGCTTACATTATGCATTATGCTTTAAACTTATTCCTCACACGCATAAAGAAAAAAGATTTTTATGATTTTGTTCCTTTTTACAAATTCCTACTATATTTAGAGCATTTTTAATTGATTTTTCAAAAAATTAAAATACAGAATAAAAAATCAAAACTTTCATGTATATATATATATGGAGAGAGAGAGAGAGAGAGAAGGGGGGCGGGGGGTTGGGGAGGAGGAGAAGGTGTAGGAAAAACCTTAAAGAAATACTATACGAATGTGTATAAGGGTCTGTTTGTTAGCAGCTTAATGAGACTCATAGCTTATTCAGTTAGCTATGACTGTTTGGTAGTGGTTTAATGATATAGAACGTGGCTTATTTATTAAGCTTTTAGAAGAGAGCTTTATGTAGAAAGTCAAATTTTGTCCAAACCAGTCTCTCCCAATTAAAAAACATTGTCCTTCCATCTATGAAAACACTCTCCCAAACAAAAATCTTTCCAATCTATACAAACAGATTAATTCACACAGACAACTTTATTCATATAGGACTTAATGGAAAACCAACCAAACAGCCCCCAAGTGATTGGAATTGTTTTTTCTTTTTATACATATGCATGTTACACACACACACACACACATATATATATATATATATATATATATATATAGAGAGAGAGAGAGGGTCAGGTTCAAGGGAAAACCCTAAATAACCGGAAAACAAAAAAACTACGAAAATACGGAGGAAAAAATATATCAATATGGATGTCAAATTAACGAGAAAAATATGATCATTTATTTGGTGTAATTTATTTCGTTTGAATTTTGTTTATTTTTCGTCTTTTTTCGAATAAAAAATAGGGGGGTGGGGTTTTTTTATTTAATTAATATTGTTGTAACCGCCCGTCTAATCACATCCATCAGATCATCTGATCTAACGGTTGATAAAGCGTTTTTTAGTTTTCCATTTATTTGAGGTTTTCCCCTGAACCTCTCTCTCTCTCTCTCTATATATATATATATATATCACGTGAATGAACGGTTGTCAGGAAGTTCTTTAGTTTTTATTTGAGTAAATTACATGAATGGTCCCGTGGTTTGGTCTAAATCTGGATTTGGTCCCTATTTTGAAAAAAGTACACCAGGCGTCCTTGTGGTTGTCATTTTGTTTCACGTCGGGTCCCTGGCACTAACACCGTTAAAATCCAGCCGTTAACTCAAGGGTAAAATGGTAAATTTACCTTTTTGTTTATTTTTTATTAAAAGTAAAAATATTAAATATTAGTTATATATATATACATATAGATACAAACACATACACTGTTCTTCAGTCCTAAACCCACCACAACCTTCCTCCGGCCATCTCCATCTCCATCTTCGGCCATCTTCTCCGGTGAAGGCATGTGTGTGCGTGTGTGCATGATGTGGTTTGCATCTGTGTTTTTGGCCTCCAAACAGATCTGGATCATGAAGAAAAACCTTCTTTCATCTGCATATCTATCTTCCTCCATTATAGAGTCTTCTTCCTCCTCCAAACCTTCCTTCATAAGCATATCTATCTTCCTCCATTACAGAGTCACCTTTAAATTAAATTTTGGTGATGAATCGATTAAAGATTTGGCGTTTATATTTGTGTGTGTATATATGCAGATGTGTTTCTAAAAAAGGTGGGAGAGAATGTCTATATATATGTGTCTGTTTTTGTGTGTGTGTATATATATATACATACATTGTTGCAGGTCAAAACCCACAAGCATCAAAAACTCCATCAAAACCCACAAGCATCAAAAACTCCAGTTGTGTGTATCGTATATGTGATTGTTTTAATATGGGTTGCAGGTTCTGAGATAAGAGAGAGGGAGAGAAAAAATGAGTTGCAGGTTGTGAGTTCACCGGAGAAGATGACCGGAGATGGAGAAGATGGGCGGAAGTGTGTGTAAGAAAGAGAGAGAGAGGGGGTTGTGGTTGTGGTTGAGGGAGGAGTGAGGGAGTGACACTTGTTATATTTTTAGTGGGGGTTAAAATCTTTTAAGTTTTCTTATAAAAGGTTTTTAATTAAATGGATAAAAAGACCAAAATGTCCCTGAAGTTAACAAGGTTAACGGACTTTTATCAAGTATGTTAGCTTCCAACCAACCATATTTTTCAATTCTACCATTTGATAGAAAACAACCAAATTTATCATCTTATTACCACAAATAGAATCATATGCAATTTGATTATTTTTCCCCTTATTTTGATTATTTTATTATTTGATCCTCTATGTGTATATTGGGAGGTTCGTATACAACTGCTAAAAACTGTCAGAAGATAAAAAGGAAAGGTTAACGGTTAATATGTGAATCATCGAAATAATATTCATTTGAAAATACTTATGAATGTAAACCCATATGAATAATCTGTAACGTGGTTTCACATATGTAGATTCTTTTTCCGGATTTGTTCAATGATTCATATTTGAACCTTTCTGACCCTCTCACAATATTTAGTCGTATTATTATTATTATTGAGAGTTAATAAAATGTAACCGCTAAATGTGTGAAACTTTTGAAACCAAATCTAGACCATTGATTTTTAATCCTGATTTAATTATACTTAAGGGTAATTACGTCAATTGCATACCTTTAATATTTTCAAAATTTTAATAAAAAATATTAAGAGGCATTAATTTAGGAAGTGATTTATTTTCTCTTATTTTTTTTATTGATTTTTGATTCTATCCATTTTTGATAATCATCTTCTTCAACAAGAAACCAGCTTTGTGCATATGAAAAACTCCATAACTGCAGTCGTGTAAGGAGTTATTCAAAAATATCGTTTTGTAGTTTTTCGTGGTTAATAGTCATGTATTTCGATAACGAAAACGCAAATAATGAAGAAGAAGTTGGTACTGATCCAATGGACTTGTATGATGATATAGCGGACTTTGTGATTGCGCATGGATCAGACGACGAATGTGATGAAAGATTTCCAGAGGGTGATCATGATTCAATTGACGGTACTCCCAAAAAAAAGGGTAAGTGTTATATTAAATTTCACAATATGAATGTTAAAATATATGAGAAAATTGACAACGATTCTGTTTTTGGGTATGTCTTACTCATCATTCTTCGTCTAAAAATTATCGTATTAATAACCGATTGATTTAGGAATGGTAACCGTATTGTTAAGTTATATCTGAAAAATTCTGGAACGCTTTTTAATATGAAAAATTGTTTTCATAGGTTTATAGAATAATATGGTAATCAATACGAAATCCATTATTGAGTTGTTTACATTTCGTATTTTGGATATTATTTAATATGAAAACATATGAAGAACTATATAGTATGAAATTATACATTTATGTTATTTTCATATATGAAAACTATGTAATATGTTTTTATTTAACTGGTTTCTTACCGACTGTTATATGAAAAATCATCAGTAATGCTCCATATATCTGTTGTTATTTGTACATTTGTTATGGGATTGCCCCTTATAATATTTATAGTATTAAATTATATTTTAATTTTTTTTCGTAGTACATCATGAGACTTTTGTGTCACCTGGGGGTACGAAATATTGGATACCTTATGTTGATGACACTCTAAAGATTGGTCTTGGATATGAATTTAAGTCTATTGACCTTGCTGATGTTGCGTATATGAAATACGTGGAAGAAGCTGGATTTGATGTTCGTCAATCCAACAAGAAAAAAAACAAGTTTGATCAGGTGATATCACGTTATCTACTTTGCAGTAGGCAAGGTATCCCTGTGAGTAGAGACGTCGAGTCCATGACTAGGAATTCATGCGTTAAACGTACGAATTGTAGAGCATGTATTAAGTTTCGTCGTAGGAAGGAAACTGGCACGTATGTTGTTTATAAGTTTGAAGAAAGGCATAACCATGCTCTATACAACTCTGTTGACAAGACGATGTCACGTTCGAAACGACGGTTGCAATATACTGATTTTAGGAACGTATACAATGGGTCATCATCTTCTCTTGGTGGGTCAAAGTCGTATAATATCCAGGCTGCGCTTAAAGGTGGTTATGAATATGTTAGTCAGACTCAAGTTGACTATCAAAATGCTAGGACTGCTATGGGACCATTTGTCGGCAAGAAAGATGCGCAAATGTTGGTTGATTTGTTGTGTAAACGTCGAACCGTTGTTCCTGAATATTTCTTTGATATATTGGTTACTGATGGGGAGTTACAGGCTGTTTTTGGGCCGATGAGATTGCTAGACTAAACTATAAAGAGTTCGGTGACACTATATCATTTGATGCAACGTATCGCATGAATCGGTACGTATTATATTATGAGCTAATTTATGTTTCATCATTGTTTGGTATATTTTTACTAATTATTTCATTTTTTCCACAGTCATGCTATGAATTTTGTCCCGTTCATAGCTATAGACAACCATAGGCGTTCAGTTGTTGTTGGATCTGCGTTGATAAGCCACGAGAATATAGAGAATTTTAAGTGGATGTTGGCTGCCTTTTTGAGAGCACATGAGAAGCAACCTACCTTTGTTATTACTGATCAATGTGCGGCTATGAAACAAGCAGTTCCATTTGTATTCACAGAATCGAAACATCGTTTGTGCATGTGGCACATTATGAAAAAACTTCCCGGCAAGGTATGTTTTCTATTTTTATTTAATATTTTATATACTTATGTTATTGCATGCCTAATATTTTTAGTAGCCATAATAGGTATAGCCATTCAACATTTTAATCACATTTACACTGTTGTAGATAACGTCTGATCTTGATGCGAATATAACTTTCAAAAGAAGATTTAACAAGTTAGTATGGAATGACCATATGAGTCCTGAGGAATTTGAGATTGAGTGGGCTAGTATTATTGATGATTATGATCTGCATGACAACGAATGGTTAAGAGAGATGTACCGGATTAGATAGTCATGGATATCTGCGTATTACAGGGATGTTCCCTTTTCCGGGTTAATGAGGACAACATCACGATCAGAGAGTGCGCACGCGTTTTTTCGTATATATGCATACTATCGTAATGATTTGGTCAAGTTTATTCATGTGTTTGATGGTGCTATAGAAAAGCAGAGGAACAAGCATCGCATCCTTGAATTCATCACAAGAAACACGTTCCCTCGATGTGCTACCCCGTGTGTAATTGAGAGGCATGCTTCGGAGATATACACACGTGATGTTTTTAAAGAAGTCCAAAAAGAGATTAAAAAAGTCGCGTATCATTGTGGTGTCGTTTATCTTGGCGAAGAGGGTGATATACGAAAGTATAGGGTTCTACATAAAAATATAAAGGCTATCACCAAGTATTCATATCAGGTACGATTATTTTTTGATTCACACTTTTTTTGTAATATTGTTTGGATTATCTTATATTGAATAATAATCTATATATATCTAAAAGCAAAATCTATGGTTGCTTAGGTGGCACAATAAGAAAACTCGATTCACCTTTTCCTAATTTTTCATAATTTTGAATTTTTTTAAATAAAAATCTTCTCAATAAATGATTTTAACTTTTCATCTAACCTTCAGTAAATAATTTTAACTTTTCATCTAACCTCTAATTTTTTTATTATTATATACTATTTTTATTTACACAACATAAATACATTATCAAATATAATTTATATTTTTCTTACATTTTTTAATTTAATAATCTATATATATCTAAAAGCAAAATCTATGGTTGCTTAGGTGGCACAATAAGAAAACTCCATTCACCTTTTCCTAATTTTTCATAATTTTGAATTTTTTTTAAATAAAAATCTTCTCAATAAATGATTTTAACTTTTCATCTAACCTTCAATAAATGATTTTAACTTTTCATCTAACCTCTAATTTTTTTATTATTATATACTATTTTTATTTACACAACATAAATACATTATCAAATATAATTTATATTTTTCTTACATTTTTTAATTTGATAAATCCAACAACTTTTTAATTAAATTTATAAGATTATAAATCATTATATATATATAAGTAAAACTCAAACACACGTGACATTGTTATAGTAGAATTGTTTATAATGGTAGCATAATGAGAAAACTCCATTCACCTTTTTTTAATTTCTCATAATATTTAATTTTTTTTAAATAAAAATCTTCTCAATAAATGATTTTAACTTTTCATCTAACCTCTAATCTTTTTATTATTATATAGTATTTTTATTTACACAACATAAATACATTATCAAATATAATTTATATTTCTCTTACATTTTTTAATTTAATAAATCCAACAACTTTTTAATTAAATTTAGAGAAAACTCTATTTTTGGTCCCTGAGGTTTAGTGATTTTTTTGAAACCGATCCCTATGGTTTCATAAGTCAAGTTTTGGTCCCTGAGGTTTTGATTTTGATCTGGATTTGGGGTCTCGTCCTTAACCCCGTTAATTGGTGGCGTTAGAGGCAGGGGCATAATGGTCATTTCACATTTCCCAAAAACAAATTCCCTCTAACGACTAATCTCTTCGTCTTCACTGAGAGTTCAAACCTCAGTCTCTTCACTGTGTTGAGTCACACTCATCGATCAAAATTCTTCCTTTCTCGATCAAAAATCTCCTTTATCGACCAAAATCGTTCCCTGCTCAAGATACGATGGAAGAACCTGGATGGATATTAAGGAGGGATTTGGCCGAAGGATTTGACCCAAGTGATGTATATGGTAAGCTCACATGCATTTATGTTTTTCCATTTTTGGGACTGCACATTCTTCATACCTAATTATTCTGTTGATTTTTCCATACAGAGCTATACCCAACATTGTTTACAGTAAGGATGAACCATGGAGGTTGCTTTACAAGCATTCCTGGAAGGAGATACGAGAATGGTAAGACTGATTATGTTGATTTGGTTAACACAGAAGGATTAAATGTAGAGGAGTTTCATTTAATGGTGATGAAATTAGGGTATGATAGACATGAAATCAAATTTTACCATTTCTTGATTCCTGAAGGTGATATGGATACTGGCTTAAGAGGATTAGGTAGTAACCAGGATGTGTTAAACCTCTTACAATATGCCCCTGCTATTAAACTTATTGATGTATTTGTGGAACATGGTAGGACTAACCTGTCAACCCCAAATCAAAGCATGGATCATATAATTCATAGCTTTGATCCTTTCATTGGGTTAGAGTCAGATGTACCAGAACAGGAAGCAGTAGTACGGTTGGACAATGGGTTGGACTTGAACCAATGTTTGGACAATGGGTTGGACTTGAACCAATGTTTGGATTTGGACTTGGACATGATCCAGGGAAGTAACAACCATGATGATATAGAGAGCCATAATAGTAATGACTATGATGAGGAATTTGGTATAGATGATGACCCGGAGGATTATGTAGATGGTTATGTGGATTGGATTGGTGTAAATGGAGAGGGAAGTGATAGTGTGAATGTGGAAGGTGATATTGATCCTTTTGAGGTTGATGATTTTAATTCAGGGGATGAAAATGGCAGTTTGTGCAAACGTAGGGCCCAAATACAGTGTAAGGAGGTTGTCTTCTATCTAGGCCAGACATTTGGTAATAAAACAACCATTCTCAACCTAATCAAGCAGCATTCAATTCAGACTAGAAGGGACATAGTGGTGATCCGAAATGATGTTGTAAGAGTTAGGACCGTCTGTAGGGGATCAATGCCAAATGTAAAGGAGTCCAGTGGGCCTAGTAAGGGAAGAAAGAGTGCTTGGAGAAAGTCCAATGGGCCCTGTTGTAAATGGGTTTTGTATGCATCATGTGCAGAAAATGAAGAAACCTGGACTGTGAAAACCTATTTCAACCTGTTTATACTTTGGTAAACATATTTCAACCTGTTTATACTTTGGTAACAGGTAGGTGTCACTCTGATGTGTTATTGAATAACATGTGTGAGGTATTCAATAGACAAATTGTTGATGCTAGGGATAAACCAATTTATTCATGTTTGGAATACATTAGAGTGTATCTAATGAAGAGGATAGTGAATGTATGCAAAGTCATAGACAGTTGTGATGGCCCACTTACCCCAACAGCAAACAAAATCTTGGAGACTGCCAAGAAAGAGGCCTCCAAATATCAAGTCTTGTTTAGTGGAGGAGATAGGTACCAGGTATGTATATTAAATCATAGGTTTTTATGTTTTGATTTAATGGTATTTACTATATATTATGCTTTGTTTTAATGGTATTTACTGAATTATAGGTTTCTGGCCCTTGGAATGACCAATGTATAGTAGATGTGAGAGAAAGGACATGTTCATGTAGGAAGTGGGAGTTAACTGGAATTCCATGCAAGCATGTTGTGGCTACAAAGTGGGACATGGCAGCAAATGGTAACAATGTGTTACCTGAAGATTGGGCTGAGGATGTGTACAAAGTAAGCACATGGAGGGAAATGTATAGCTTCAAGATTGAGCCAATCAATGGAAGTCTGCTATGGGAGAAAGGTGACTGGGCAACAACTTTACTCCCTCCAACTCACCATAAACAGATTGGGAGACCAAAGAAGAAGAGAAGGAAGACAAATGAGGAGTTGTCTCAGAGGAGTGGGGACACTGGTAAACTTCCTAGGAAAGGGAAGATTGTGACTTGTGATAAGTGTAAGAATCAAGGGCACAATTCCAGGACTTGTAAAGGACAAGGAGGACAATGAGGATAATTAGCTAATATGTGGTTTGTATATGGTTGAAAACAATTAGTTAATCTGTGGTTTGTGGTTGGCAGAAAACAATTACTTAATCTGTGGTTTGTGGTTTGTTGTTAGTTGAAAACAATTAGTTTTATGTTTACTCTTGGAATTGTATGTGTACCAAAACAGGTTTGTTTTATGTTTACTTAATCTATGGTTTGGTATGGTATTGAATACAGGTTTGTTTTTGTGTTTACTCTTTGGAATTGTATGTGTACCAAAACAGGTTACATTTCTGTTATGTTGTGTACCAAAACAGAGGCTACTATTCTGTTATGTTGTGTACCAAAACAGAGGTTACATTTCTGTTATGTTGTGTACCAAAACAGGTTACATTTATGTTACAATGTTGTTGGGAACTGAAGAATTTGCTAAGTATGATTAGTACTGCCAGAACTACATTACTACTGCCAGAACAACCTTAATACTGCCAGATCAAAGTTAGTACTGCTTATGCAATGGTTACTACTGCAAGACAAAGTTAATACTGCTAGATCATTGTTAGTACTGCTGATACATTAATGCTGCTGGAACAAGGTTAGTACTGCTAGTCAAGTTAGTACTGCTAGTCAAGTTAGTACTGTTGGAACAAGTTAATGCTGCTGGAATGAGTTAATACTGCTGAAATGAATTAGTGCTGCTGGAGAATATTAGTACTGCTCATGCTGAATGAAGATTAATACTGCTGATGTGATAAGTTTGGTATGCGAGAATATTGGAGATAAAGATTGAAAACAGGTATGCTTTCAACAATGTTGTGTACCAAAAGTAGAGTTTTACTCTCTGTTATCTGTATCATGTTATGTGATGTGTTATCTTGTTTTTGGATCAACAAACAGGTACACAACATAGGTTACAGTTCTGTTATCATCAAATGTGCAAAAAACAGAGGGATCAAACCACCAAACATTACTATTAAAACATAGGGATGTCATTACAAATACTACAAAAAACAGAGGGATCAAACCACCAAACATTACTATTCTAACAACTAGGATGCCATTACAAATACTACCAACACACCTGATAAACAGGAGATGATTACAAAAGATAACCAATACACAAAACAGATCAACTCAAGGCTAAATGCATGAAATACACAAAAAAACTCCAACTCATGACCAAGAGCAGATTCAACTTCAAGATTTCCTTCTTTTTCTCTCTGACACATTCTTCAGCTTTGTTTTTGGCTTTGATTAGCCCAGGAATGATATCAATGGACCTTGAACAAATAGGTGGATCAAACCACCCAAAAAAAGAACATTGTCCCTGTTAACATGAAAAACTAAATGTTATTAGCTAAACATGATTACTTTACACCATGATTGTTGAAGAAGAAGAATCGTAGCAGTGTACCATTCTTCCACAAGTGTAGAACCTTCTACCAGGATTTGCAGTGGTCCATGAGGTTCTCACAGCTGCTTCACCTCCACAATAACATAACACCATGATTGTTACCAGATTTTGAGGTTGAATCGTGAAAGGAGGAGGAAGAAGGAAGAAACAGAAAGATCACAGAAGAATGAAGTGAAGAAGAAGAAGAATATGGCGGGTTAAAATAAGAGGGAATTTGGTTGAAATGTGAAATGACCATTATGCCCCTGCCTCTAACGCCACCAATTAACGGGGTTAAGGACGAGACCCCAAATCCAGATCAAAATCAAAACCTCAAGGACCAAAACTTGACTTATGAAACCATGGGGATCGGTTTCAAAAAAATCACTAAAACTCAAGCACAAGTGATATTGTTATAGTAGAATTGTTTATAAGTTTTTTTAATTGTTTAATTTGATAAATGTTTTTTAGTCTTTATATTTGTAAGTTTTATTATGAGTAGTATTTTTTTGGTAATTTTATGATACTCCAACCTATTCATCTACTCTATAATAATTGCTCTTTTAATCTCTCAATTATTCCTCTCTATTTAGTTGTAACTTTTTCATCTTCTCCTCATTGTACACCTCTATAATAATCACTCTCTTAATCTCTCAATTCTACTTTTTTATTTGGTTATAACTTTGTGAGTCGATTCGCAATTTTGTTGATTTGGGACATCATCCAGAAGACAAATCATGGTATGAGTTTTGTTGTTGTAAGTAAAGTATTCCGTCTTTTGTTTAATTTATATACAACGTGTTCTCCTTGAAATTAAAAGAAACATTTTTTTAGATAAAGTTGCATATGAATCCTTGATGAAAATAATATATAGATATATATATAATGATTATAAATCATTTTTTGTCAAATTTGTCTAACGAAAGCCTCTAAACATGAGAATCAATCCTTTTATTTTATTTTTCTCAGTTTATGGTATTTTTTTATTATTTCCTTAGCTATTTGCCAATATCTATTTATAACCCAACATGTCCTTTCAAATGTCAACTTCCTTTGGGTTTACATTCTCTTTTACTCTTTTGATAATAATGCAATTATACGAAGAGAAAAATTGAAGAAGTTCAAAGGTCTTCGGTAAAATTTCAAGGTATAACTTGAATGTTTCCTCTCTCCATCTTGCATATAAAACAAATTCATGATTATTGACGTCAATTGAAGCATGTTAATAATTCTTGAGATATTAGATGTTTGAAATTCTCATCCCACCAAGTTATTGTCCAATTTTCTAAGGTTATAGTACAGGTATCTTTCGAGTTTTCTTTACTTGCTCCGTGTGTGTTAACACAATATATATCAGTTTGTTTTTTTCTCAATATTTTTGGTAGTTTTTGTGTTTGTTTATGTATGGAATTTTATGGGTTATCTTAGGTTGCTTAATGGTTTCCTGTTGATTTTATTGTCAACTCAAGTGGCTCCTTAGATTCCTTTTTTTCGATTGGTTTTCTTAAATCAGTGTAAGTTGAAGTTTTTGGAGGAGACAATATGAAGACCAGAGTATTTTGATTCTTGAATTTTGTCAATACTCAATATGATGTTTATTGTGTGAAACTTTTGGTTTCCAAATTGTAATTTTAAGATGTGATGTTTCATAATTTATGTAAGCTAGAAAACCAAGTAGAATATATTTTGTAATGGTTGTTGAAAAATTGATGTATGAAGAATTATATAACCTCTTTTATGTAATAAAAGATCAACAAATTGTATTGTGTTGTGATATAAACAATCTTATTTTTTGTTTTCCTAAATACTTTTTATTGAAATGAAGATAGAATATTCAACCAATAACTTTCAATAATATTCAAGGCTAAGTGTGCATTGCAGAAAAAGAAATTCTAATGTCATTTTAAAAAATGGAATTATATATTGAATTTACATGAATGGAAAATCTATCTATTTGATGTTTCTAAAAAAATAAGTAATTTTTATTGGATAGATGAATCTTATTTGAAAAAATGGCCGATGGTAACATTACTAGGAGAATCAATTAAAAATTACGTTTTATTTATTTATTGGATCCACCTTTGAAAATATTATCAATTTCTTGGCATATATTTTGTAATAGGAAATGAATGTGAACAATAAAGACAATAAAATAAGTTTTGAACATTTCTCGAGGCTAAGTATTATATATTAGCTTTACATGAATTAGAAACATTTAGTAATTTCTATTTTATAGACAAATCCTATTTGATTGGCCGATGGTAAATCTTTAGGAGGATGAATTAAAAAATTACGTTTTAAATTTAACTAGGTTAGATATTAACTAAGTTACGTTTTAAATTCCATCACCGCGCAACGCGCGGTGCCACACACTAGTATTTTATGAAATTTGTTACTTATAATA
The DNA here is from genome assembly GCA_033807775.1 of Saussurea involucrata. Taxonomy (NCBI): domain Eukaryota; kingdom Viridiplantae; phylum Streptophyta; class Magnoliopsida; order Asterales; family Asteraceae; genus Saussurea; species Saussurea involucrata. Next base: position 67,936,803 of record CM066321.1, on the reverse strand, counting down.
TTTTTATTATATTTTTTTTACCAGGTTTCTCACAACACATCGACAGACATGATGGAATGTGAATGTAAATTCTTTCCACGTAATGGTACCCCGTGTCGCCATATTTTCAAGATTTTGCTGAACTACGACTTTGTATCAATACCATTGTTGGTGCAAGTGTACCCAGCTTTAAATATTGTGATATATTTTTGGTACACATAAAATCACATCTCCATATTTATTTTGATGATTACAAAACACACCGCATTATTTGTTATCTAATATTTTATCTGAGTGTGCAGATATTTAAATGATCTCGATAATTTTTTTATCTGAAGAATCCAAGTCTGAAGAGTTTCGTCATTCTATTTTAAAATGATAAACACCCTAAAATATTTTATCACTTGGATATTTCGTATCTATATAAATATATTTGAATCAAATATATATATAATATTTTTTATATAAATCGCATGATATATATATATATATGTTATCTACTTTTACTGTTGCACATTAATTGCGAAGTATGATCAGCCGAAAGAAGCCTTCCAGCGCACTGCCCTCTTGTACGTTTGTCAGGCGGTATACCGCGATGGACTGCCGGTATACCGCGGCAGCATGCTTTTCTCTGTTGATTGGACCACCGACTGTCAGGCGGTATACCGCCGTGTGAAACGCGGTATACCGCGGGTACAAGTACCGTTGGTTTTTGCAGGGTTGACCTTCTCCTCTGCAGTACCTTTTTCTGACGCAGGTATACCGCGATGGGCTGCCGGTATACCGCGAAAGCTTCTGCCCTGTTGATCATCCAGTATAAATACATGCATCCACCAGCCTTCAATGCTACACCAACTTCAGCAATAAATTCTCCCTCAGCATTTGATTATTATTCTGCTGCCTTCTTACTCACACTAATCACTTAAACTGATAAAATTAATTTTTGAGTAAGAAATCTTGAGTTGATAGCAGATTAAAATCTCTCGATTAGTTGAATCAGCAACACAACTCAAGTGATCAAACTCTCTAAAAATATCCAAGTGATAAACCTTATTCAAGAGTGATTATTCATATTAAAATTATACCCTCTTGTAAGTGTTTGAATAAGAGTGAGTGATCCACATTAATCTCTCAAAGTAGAGTGTTTCGCGTTTGTTGTATTAAGGTTTGTGTTTCTACCATAAAGAACACGTTTCGTATTGGATCTCCGAGAAGTGTTATTTTCTCGAGGTGGACTAGCCAACTTTGTGTTTGGTGAACCACTTTAAAAATACCGTTGTCAAGTATTCTCTTTCCCTTATCTATTTACATTTCCGCTGTGCATTTAAATTATATCTGTTTATATAATTGTTGTATACTTATTTATTTATACTCTGCTTTATTTATTCTGTATTTATTTGTAAAAAGAATTTTTGAAAGTAAAAGATTTAAAATACAACCTTACCCCCCCTTAGGTTGTCCAACATTTGGTATCAGAGCAGGTCTTTCAAAAATATTCTGCATAATTTTCTCTTATTCTTCTAAATGGCTCAACAAACTAATATCGTGTTTTCAAAACCTCCTTTGATAGATACTGAAAAGTTTGGCATTTGGGCCGAGCTATTTGAATGTCACGTGCGTGGCAAAAATCAAAAGATTTGGAATATTATAGAAAAAGGGAATTTTAAACCCACCATTGTGAAAGATGATGTTTATATTGATAAACCTATAGATGACTGGACTACTTCTGATGAAGCTCATTTTTGTTTAAACTTTGAAGCTAAGAATATATTATATGCTGCTTTAACAACTGATGAAATTGAAAGAGTATATACATATAAAACTGCAAATCAAATATGGGAAAGTTTAAATAATACTCATCGTGGAAACACGGAGGTTAAATCTAGTAAAGTGAATATTTTAGTTCACGATTATGAACTATTCGAAATGAAACAAGATGAGTCAATTGACTCAATGTTTAAAAGATTTAACCTTATTGTGACTACTTTGAAAGGTTTGGATCGCACTTATCCTAACGAGGACTATATAAGGAAAATCCTACGAGCCCTTCCTTCGGAGTGGATGCAAAAGATAACATCTTTAGAAGACTCCCGTGACCTTTCCATAATGAAGATAGATGACTTGATCGGTAATCTTAAAGTGCATGAAATTGCACTTAAAAGAAACAAAGATCGGGAGCAAGTTAAAAAGAAATCAATCGCTCTCAATGTCTCAACACCAAAAGTTGAGAAGAAAAAGGAGAAAGCTAGCTCCTCGAAAGATCCATCCGAAACTCTCGATGAAGTCGCCATGTTGGTAAGAAACTTTTCCAAATTTCTTAATAATAATAATAAATTTTCTAACAATGGCAGATTTCAAAGAAACGGTAACTACCGTCGTGGTGGTGAAAATCGAAGTCGTAAGTTCCATAAACGAGACGAAAAAGTTAAGAAAAATGGCGACTCGAGTGAAGACGATAAAGCTAAGCCAAAGAGAGGCTTTTGCTACTCATGTGGTGACAAAGACCACTACGCCAATGAATGTCCGAAAAAGAACAAGTTCCAAAAGAAGAAGGAGAAAGCCTTCATTGGAGGCGCGTGGAGCGAGAGTGAAGAAGAAGATGACTATCAAGCCATTTGTCTTATGGCCGAAAGCGACGACGAGGTAAAATCTTCTTACTCGGATTACGATAGTGATTATGAAAGTGATAATGAAAATAATCTTGAAGAATTATATGAATCTTTTCATAAAATGGCCGCTCTTGCAAATCGTTACCAAGATGAGAATGCTATGTTAAAAGAAACTGTAAATGCATGTAAAAAGGAAATAAAAAATGTTAAACAAAAATCTGAAAATGATATGGATATAATTGCTAAATTAGAAACTAAATTAGGAGAAAAAGATTTTTGTAAATCTTGTGATGCTTTAAATAAAGAAATTGCATGCTTAAATAAAAAATCACATGAAAATATTATTTGTACAAAATGTGATATTCTTGAGAATGAGATTACATGTTTAAAGGCTAAATGTGCTTCATATGAAAAAGATAACATGTTAGCTAAAGCCTTTGAAAGTAGTAATGAGAAAGTTCTTAACATGCTTAATATGCCTAACCGTATAAAATGTAGAAAAGGCATTGGTTCCAATACTTGTGTTGATAAATGTTCATGTATACCCATCAAAAGATTTTATGAATCACCTAAAGTAAATACAAGAAATCAATATGTGCAAAAACCTCCGTATGTGCGTAAAATAAATAATGTAAATTATAATACGAGAAAACCGTATGCTCGCATGTACCATGATAAATATTCTAAACCTAATAATAATGCGAATGTAAATGCTTGTTTTTATGTGTATGATAAATATAATCGCAAAATTAAAATGGTAAATAAATGGATTCCAAAAGGAATGTTTAGTAATGATAATCCCGGTGGTATGCGTTTATGGTTTTAAATGTGTTATGTATATATGTTATATATATATATAGTTTAAATATGATTTCTTGTATATATTATATAAGTAAAATATTGTTATTTGTACTTTTTATACTATTCATATATATATATACATACGTACTGCACACATATATATATATTTTATTTTTTTAATTCTTATATATATATATTTGTGTTTGATGTATTATATATTAAAGTTGTTTAATATATTATATATTTTTTGTCTTACTTGATATGTATTATATATATATATTAATATTGTGTAATGTATTATATATATATATATATTATGTTTGACTTTATATATATGCATGTTGGTTGACATTGAAACTAATTGTCAAGGACCCACGAGAAATGGGGACCATAAAAGTTACATCTTCATTATTGTAGATTGACCTTGATATGGACTGGATACTCGATAGTGGTTGCACACGTCACATGACCGGAAACAATAATCTCTTTTCATCATATAAGTCATGTGATGGTGGACAGGTAATTTTTGGAGGAAACTCCAAAGGAAATATAATTGGTAGAGGTACAGTCTCTTGCAATAATGTTCAATTTCTAAATGTTAATCATGTTGATAATTTACATTTTAATTTGTTAAGTGTTCGCCAATTGTGTAAAAATAATACAACTGTTGTCTTCGAAGAAGATTCTTGTAAAATCATAAAAAATGGCAAAGTTCTTTTAAATGGTTTTGTAAAAGGAAATTTATATATTTGTAAAACTGTTGTATCTGAAAATGTTTGCTTATCTTCTATTAATGATGTTTCTACTTTATGGCATAGGCGTTTAGGTCACGCTAATCTAAGATTAATGCAAAACTTAAAAAATAAGGAGCTTGTGAGTGACCTGCCAAAATTAAAGTTTGATAATCATTTTTGTGATGCTTGTCGTGTCGGCAAACAACATCACGTTTCTCATAAATCAAAAAATGTTATTTCTACTCAAAGAGTTTTAGAACTTTTACATATGGATCTTTTTGGCCCGATGGCTATTCAAAGTTTTGGAGGAAATTTTTATACTTTGGTTATTGTGGATGATTATTCCCGTTATACTTGGACTTTATTTTTGAGACATAAAAATGAGGCTTTTGAAAAGTTTAAAATTTTGGGAAAACGAATTCAAAACCAACAAGGTTGTACGATTGTTTCCATACGTACGGACCATGGACGAGAATTCGATAATGATGTACAATTTGGTGCCTTTTGTGATAAACATGGTATAACTCATAACTTTTCGGCTCCTCGAACTCCTCAGTCAAACGGGGTTGTTGAAAGGAAAAATCGAACGTTGCAAGAAATGAGTAGAACTATGCTAAACGAACATCAAGTTCCCCAAAAGTTTTGGTGTGATGCCGTTGCTACCGCGACCTATGTGCTTAACCGTGTCCTAATTAGAGGTATCCTAAATAAGACACCCTATGAACTTTACCGTGGTAGAAAACCTTCCCTAGCTCACCTGAAAGTTTTTGGTTGTAAATGTTTCATTTTAAACACCAAATCCTACTTAACCAAATTTGACCCTAAAGCCTATGAAGGAGTGTTCCTAGGTTACTCTTGGAATAGCAAAGCCTATAGAATCCTAAATAAGGAGACCATGGTAGTAGAAGAATCCTTAAATGTTAGCTTTGACGAGAGTCCTCCCAAACCTAGTGCACCCTTAGCAAATGACAATATCCGTGAAGGAGACGTCTTAGCACAACAACTTAGCAACTTGGATTTAAGTACCCAACCTTCCACAAATAATATTGAATCTAGTGATGCCCCTCCGTGCTTTATTCCACAAGGTATAGATGATCCTAACCTTAGAACCGCTCGAGGCCATCCCGTAGATCAAATTATAGGTGACCTAAACCAAAGGACAACTAGATCACAAATCCATACCCATTGTGCTTTCCATGCCTTTATCTCAACCATAGAACCTAAAACCATAGATGAAGCTTTAGGTGATGAGGATTGGATATTGGCCATGCAAGAAGAGTTAAACCAATTTTCTAGGAATGATGTGTGGGACTTAGTGCCTAGCCCTAGTAGTCAAACCATTATTGGCACAAGATGGGTCTTCCGTAACAAGGTAGACGAGAACGGTGGAGTCACACGAAACAAGGCACGTTTAGTTGCCAAGGGGTACAGTCAACAAGAAGGTATAGATTATGACGAAACCTTTGCACCGGTTGCAAGGTTGGAGTCTATTCGAATGCTTCTCGCTTTTGCAAATGCTAAAGATTTTAAGTTATTTCAAATGGATGTTAAAAGTGCTTTCTTAAATGGTATTATAAATGAGGAGGTATACGTTTCTCAACCTCCCGGTTTTGAAAGTTTTGAAAACCCGACACATGTTTATAAATTAAAAAAGGCGCTTTATGGTTTAAAGCAGGCTCCGCGTGCGTGGTATGATAGATTAAAAACCTTTTTAATTGTTAGTGGCTATATTATGGGTAAAATTGATAATACTTTATTTGTGAAATATGTTCAAAATGATATTGTGGTTGTGCAAGTATATGTTGATGATATTATTTTTGGTTCCACTAATGAAAAATTGTGTAATGAATTTTCTGCGAAAATGACTAGCGAATTTGAAATGAGCATGATGGGAGAGTTAAAATACTTCTTAGGATTGCAAATAAAACAATGTGAAACTGGTATTTTTATTAGTCAATCTAAATATTGTAAAGATATGTTGAAAAAGTTTAACTTTGAAAATGTCAAACCCGTTGAAACTCCAATGACCACAAATTTGCAATTATCTCGTGACGAGGAGGGAAACGATTTTAATGAAAAGATTTATCGTGGTATGATTGGTAGCTTGTTATATTTAACTGCTAGTAGACCTGATATTATGTTTAGTGTATGTTTATGTGCTCGCTTTCAATCTTCACCTAAACAAACTCACTATGAAGCTGTCAAGCGTATTTTTCGATATTTACGAGGTACTACTAATCTTGGCTTATGGTACGCAAAGAAACCCGAGTTAGAAGTAACGTGTTTCGCCGATTCCGATCTTGGTGGTTCTATTGTTGACCGAAAAAGTACTAGTGGGGTATGTGCCTTTATAGGTCTCTCACTTGTGTCTTGGTTCTCTAAGAAACAACAATCCGTAGCTTTGTCTACAACCGAAGCGGAATATGTAGCCGCCGCAAGAGCATGTGCTCAAGTCCTATGGATGAAACACACACTTACCGATTTTGAGGTACACCTAACCAAAATTCCAATTATGTGTGATAACTCAAGTGCCATAAACTTAAGTAAAAATCCCGTTTTACACTCTCGTACCAAACATATTGAATTGAGACATCACTTTTTACGAGATAATGTTCAAAAAGGCAAAATCGTGCTTGAAAAGGTTGATTCGGAAGATAATTTGGCCGATATTTTTACAAAAGCTCTTAACAAAAAAGCCTTCTTTAAATTAAGACTTGGTTTAGGCATGCTTGAGTATAACCCTTGATAAATACTAACTCTCAAATATTTCATATTTTGAGGGGGAGCATCTTTCGAGGGGGAGCATAAGCGACTTTCTTAAACCCTTTTTGCTTCGACAAAAGGGGGAGAGAAACCGAGTATGCTCTCGTGTTTAGCGTTGTGTTTGTCATCATCAAAAAGGGGGAGATTGTTGGTGCAAGTGTACCCAGCTTTAAATATTGTGATATATTTTTGGTACACATAAAATCACATCTCCATATTTATTTTGATGATTACAAAACACACCGCATTATTTGTTATCTAATATTTTATCTGAGTGTGCAGATATTTAAATGATCTCGATAATTTTTTTATCTGAAGAATCCAAGTCTGAAGAGTTTCGTCATTCTATTTTAAAATGATAAACACCCTAAAATATTTTATCACTTGGATATTTCGTATCTATATAAATATATTTGAATCAAATATATATAATATTTTTTATATAAATCGCATGATATATATATATATGTTATCTACTTTTACTGTTGCACATTAATTGCGAAGTATGATCAGCCGAAAGAAGCCTTCCAGCGCACTGCCCTCTTGTACGTTTGTCAGGCGGTATACCGCGATGGACTGCCGGTATACCGCGGCAGCATGCTTTTCTCTGTTGATTGGACCACCGACTGTCAGGCGGTATACCGCCGTGTGAAACGCGGTATACCGCGGGTACAAGTACCGTTGGTTTTTGCAGGGTTGACCTTCTCCTCTGCAGTACCTTTTTCTGACGCAGGTATACCGCGATGGGCTGCCGGTATACCGCGAAAGCTTCTGCCCTGTTGATCATCCAGTATAAATACATGCATCCACCAGCCTTCAATGCTACACCAACTTCAGCAATAAATTCTCCCTCAGCATTTGATTATTATTCTGCTGCCTTCTTACTCACACTAATCACTTAAACTGATAAAATTAATTTTTGAGTAAGAAATCTTGAGTTGATAGCAGATTAAAATCTCTCGATTAGTTGAATCAGCAACACAACTCAAGTGATCAAACTCTCTAAAAATATCCAAGTGATAAACCTTATTCAAGAGTGATTATTCATATTAAAATTATACCCTCTTGTAAGTGTTTGAATAAGAGTGAGTGATCCACATTAATCTCTCAAAGTAGAGTGTTTCGCGTTTGTTGTATTAAGGTTTGTGTTTCTACCATAAAGAACACGTTTCGTATTGGATCTCCGAGAAGTGTTATTTTCTCGAGGTGGACTAGCCAACTTTGTGTTTGGTGAACCACTTTAAAAATACCGTTGTCAAGTATTCTCTTTCCCTTATCTATTTACATTTCCGCTGTGCATTTAAATTATATCTGTTTATATAATTGTTGTATACTTATTTATTTATACTCTGCTTTATTTATTCTGTATTTATTTGTAAAAAGAATTTTTGAAAGTAAAAGATTTAAAATACAACCTTACCCCCCCCTTAGGTTGTCCAACAACCATAAATACTTATATCTCGTCGATGGACTAGATCTCTTGTCCCGGTTGAAGTTCAAGCCGCTCGTGCACGGTATGGCGAGGTTGACGTAGAGAAGGAGCGTTTGATAAACGGGTTGTATTCTAAGCTTGATTTGTTGGTTAGTCGTATTAGAAACGATAAAAGTAAGTTGAACGTGCTAACCGAAATGATGGATAACATGAAATCTGAGTTCCAAGTTGATAATATAATTTCGTCTGCTGCTGCGGACAGAAACGAAGCGCTTAGGGAATGTTATGGTGTAGATGTTCCGAAAGAGGTTAATGTGCTACCACCTGCTGGTATACAGAACAAAGGATGCGGTACAGAAAAACGGTTGGTAGGTGTGTTGGAGAAAGCGGCCAAGAAGTGCAAGAAGCAGAAACGTTTGTGCACGAGGTGTAAGACATATGGTCAGCACGATTCAAGGAATTGTCCGACGCGAAATAATGATGGATAGGTTCAGCATCGGTTTTTTTTCATATGTTTTTCATACTTATTCTACTTTTGTCTGGTGTCGAGATATTGGTTATGCAAACCCATTTATTATTTTTGTTGGACATAATTTACTTAATACAGTTTGATAGATTTTACTATTTTTTCATATGTTTTTCATACTTATTACACGTTTGTCTGGTGTGGAGATATTGGATATGAAAACCCATTTATTTATTGTATTGTTTTTGCTTTTAATGGTTGTTTTATGTAACTAATGCAAACAAATCATTACTATCCCTACATATGAAAACCTATATGCATGAAAAAGCACCTTACACATCCTTTGTAGATATAATAATAGCTTGTCATTTAGCATAGGGAAAGGATGGGTGTTGTATATAGGGTTTAGTAACATCATTACAAATAAGACTAAACAAGCTTCTTTTTTTGAAACCCCACATGCATACGGACGAAAAAGCATATCTTCCAGCTTTATTCTATATATTAACCCATCGTTCTTCTTCTATTTTGCCATAAACCTATCTTCATATTCAGTCACTAGTCATGGCAAACAACCCAAGAAACCAAAATGGTGCTAATCCCATTGGATCTCATTCAAATCAAGTTGTTGTCATTGATGCGTTAATTCGAGAGAACCGAGCCCTCAGGGATGACTTGAAGTGTTTACAAGAGAAGTTATGCATTAGACTTAAATGTCATATTTTTGGTATGAAAATTTTAATCTAGTGTAATGTGGTTGTAGTTCTCCAATACAGTTAATGTCATAGTTTCGTATGAAAATTTTAATCAAGTGCAATGTTGCAGAGTATTTTGCAATGCTTTAATTTATAGTGTGAAAAGTTTATAAGAAAGAAAGGTTAGTCAATCAACTCATTAATAAACATATATAATAATAATATTGTTTATCAAAATCATACAAAGTTTTTGGTTTAATGATTATATGTTTTAATACGAAAACAGTTCATCATTATTATACATTGTATTTAGTTTTCATAAGATCACATAATTGAAATTAATCTACACATATCCTATATATTTGAAATGCCAGAAAATTGTTGCATAAAAACTATTCATACTAAAAACCAATAATATCCAAATGAAACAAACATACTTAAAATCCTAATCAGTATAAAAAACCCCAAATTCCAAAGTATCAGAGGAATCCAAATTCGAAATCAGAAACAAATATTCAAATATGAAACAACCAACCCATAATCTGTTTTCAGAGGAAATATACCAAATCAATCAAACTTAGCAAGTCTTTTAGCCCGAGTTGCGTTCGCACGACCAAGAATCTGTGTTTGTGTTATATTGTCCATCTTGTAGAACCGTGTTATTTCCGATTGCACATAATCACGTCTCATGTTCCACTCGCTAAAGAGTATCTTTGCAGTGTACTTTTTCTAAGTCCTTCCAATTGCCTCGCTTGTGCCGGGCCTTCCCTTTCTAGATTCGTTGTTAAACTTCTGCTTCCTCCACCCATGTAGCACTCCATATGCCTCATGATGAAAACACCACAATCCACATAGTTATTCCTTGTTTTCCAACTTGTAACAAGCCTAACCTTTGCCAAACCTTCTACAACCCTTGTTGCCGGGTGATGTGTCTCTTTCAAGTGGGTAGACAACATTTTTTGTTATACATTACAATTATTTATTTATATTATTAATTCGCAACACTAAATCAATGTTCATAATGCGATATGAAAATTTATACGTACCAACATACTGACATCTTTGTCACACTTATCTTCTACATCTCTTCCCAAAGATGCTTGCTGTCGGTTGTCTATTATCTCAATCAAGTTACTTTTTAGATTGAACACCACACAGTAATAGTGTCGATCTTGTATAATCGGAAAGAATATCTGATCATATGTAATTCATTAGTTACTTAAATAAATATGTCACGCTTAAAACATACAAATCAATATAAATGAAATATTTTTATTTCATACCAGATCGACGTTTTTCATGTTGACGTTTTCAACGTGGTGCTTTGTTGCATCTGCAATGTTCCTCAAGAACCAATCGTAGCGCTTGTTATAGTTGTATATGTGGGGCAATAACACCCCACCCTCCTGATAATTTCTTTACGCATTAGAATACGAAACACCAACTTAAGTTTAATGTTTTAAAGTTGATGTCAATACTAACCCGGACTGATGTCTTGAAGAAGAACCTTTTTGGAGAATACACGCTTCTGTATTTTTCTTCGTAGTTCAAAATGTCTACCCACCCGTCGATCACGTTGGTTAGTATATGCTCATTCCCAGCCAAGCTTTCCATTGCTGCCCTTATGATTTTTTGGTCCATACTTGACCAGTACAGCATGTCACTACATTTCCAGAGTATTATACATTTTGTTAATATACATTTTTCAAGCAAATTTCATATGTTACCATAATTGTTTTCGATTAAATTGACAAAAAGTTACCAAATTAATAATGTAATTGTACTTACTCTAGGCCACCATATCCAGCCAAGCAGAATTCATGGGCTTTCCTTTCGTCAATAGTCAATGCCATTCGAACATCGACTGAGCGCCTAACGTACGGTGACCTCATCTGATCCCCAAGTCTTGTCTCTCTTTTGCTACCACGACGGTGTATCACATCGCCTACTGCAGTCCCTTTCCCTTTTTCAGTCGCGTTGTACTGAACCAGTTGGGTATCAAACGTTGCAGGAGTTGGCTCATCATGGTGCATCGCATTTGAAACTGCATCTTTCGACAACGATTTCACAGATCGTTGTAGTACCTCATTGTCTATCTTATTGAGTTCCTGAGTGCACAAAATCTGTGAAAGTGGTGTTGGTGTAATATCAAAGTCTAGCTTGGTTGGGGTAACCTGCTGATAGGTATCATTATCCTCCTTTTCCTCCGTATAGACATCCGTATCAGTGTCTTCATCTGTCCTCGGATCGTTTCTGAAAATCGTATCGAATCTTTCCTGATAGTCGTCGAAGTTCATCTCTTCTGGGAACAATTCCATTGCCTCCTTTATCAATTTGCTCACGTCATGCTTACTGCAATATATTTGCTCCAGGTGTGACTCGATTTTTGGCCAAGTATTCCTGCGTTTTACATAACATGATAATAATTATTATTCTTAACGGCTATCTTGACAGAATACCAAATACTGAAATTATGAAATATGTAATATATTTTCATACGAAAATCCATACTTTCATAACAATTACTGTAAAAAAAAACTTACGAAAATATATTCTAAGTTCGTTTGAGATTATATATGAAGATTTATGTGAATAACCTTTTCACAGGTGTTTAATTTTTTTTAAAAATGTACGAGAATTCTTAGGTTTGTACTGTAAAATTTAAAAAACATTTCATTACCACGCATTTGCATATGTATTTATATTTTTCATTTTTTGACATACGTTCTTTATACGAAAATGGTTAACTAGTACCTTTCGGAGCTCATATTCGTCCTCAAAATCTCCGCTATCGTCTTCATCATCCACAACCCCACCATCTGGTTCCCGTATTTCACCACCATCAACTTTATTTGATTTGGTTGTATCGTCTATCACCTTTTCAATCGCTTCAAATGCCATTGCGATATCCTCATCTGTTATATCAAACCCATCACCCCCACCGGCGGCAACACCCACTGTTTCCTGCAGCTAAAAACATTTAGTAATTTCATTTATAGGTATTTCTGTGATATTTTTATTAAAAAAGTGAGATAATGCAAGTACAACTTTGTTACAGTAATATACCTTTTCTATCGTATCTGATTTACCATTCACATCCACAAACCCCTTGTTTGAAGATATTACTAACGACTCGTTTACAGATTCTGTGGCAGTATCCATTACGTTCACATCTCCTATATGTTGATCATCTTCCTAAAAAAAATTCAGTTTGTATGTTTTAAAAACATATTAACACTGGTAAAATTCTAGATAACAAATACAAATCAACGCTCACATCAGTATCAGTTTCTATAAAATCATCAATTACTCCCAGACAATTCATATATTTCCTACAATGCTTATCATAAATTAGTCCGAGACAATACCTCCCCCCAAGTTAATGTGTCCGATGCATCTACTGTTTTGCCAGTTCCTCCTTGTTGTTTTGCAAATCCATCATCACCCTTAAACATTATAATTATGCATTATGTTATAAAAACATACGAACATTCGTAAATTTTAAATATCAACCGTCATATAAATATTAATTTTCTATAAAATATTAACAAATTATTTCATCTATATGTTATAATTTGTTATATCGAGACAATACCTTCTCCCTAGATTCTTTTGGTGCTGCATCTTCTGCCTCACAATCTCCTCCATGATTGCTTTCAACTTGATCATCAACCTTAAATAATATCATTGTATATAATTTACTTATCATTTGAATACATTTAATTAATAATGTAGATAGGTAGTTATTTATTACCACATCTTTTACAGTGGATCCTTCAGCCTCCTTTTCATATTGATTGCCAATGCTGCGCGTCTCGATTGACTTTGTTGTGTGTTACAAAAGAAAAGTCAAATAGTTAATAGAATGAACATTATAAATATGAAATAGAAGACGCGAAGGTATTATTATAAATTATGAAAATATAATAATCTGAATGTACCTTATTAACTGTACTTGTGTGAACAGTTTCTGTTAGACAACCTAAGGGGGGGTAAGGTTGTATTTAAAACTTTTACTTTCAAAAATTCTTTTATAAATAAATACAGTACGGAAACAGTAAAAATAAATCAGAGTATACAAATAATAAAGAAGAGTGTAAATATAAACAAATACACAGAGATTATATAAATAAATATAAATGCAAAGCAGTTTATATAAACAAATATAATAAAGCACAGCGGAATAAAAAAAGAGATAAAGGTAAGAGATACTTGACACGGAGATTTACTGATTTACCACCAACTGTGATAAACCAGCAGCCGAGACACTTCTCGACACGATCCAATAAATGTATTCTTTACGGTAGAACACAAACCAAATACAAAGGAATTTGTAATAGTTTCTCAAGCCTCTGCTATGAGATAAACAGGATCACACACCCGTTATTCAAATACTTACAAGAGGAGTATAACTCACAATGGGTAATCACTCTTGTATAATAATCACTTGGATATTTTATAAAAAAGGTTTTATAAAATATATATATGTTAAATAAGTGAGAGAGATCAGATGAGTAAGTTGTTGTGTTGGTGTTGGTTGTTGTTGTTGCTACATTTTTCTTCTTCACCACCGTCGCATATAAATATAGGAACCTCCCAACGGATAGATGAGTTGGCGGTATACCGCCTTGCACACCGCGGTATACCGCCTGACAATTCATGCAGAACCAACTTGTCAACCAATAGGAATCGCACAACACTCCTTCTCCATAAAAAGCATGAACAGTAACCATATCTTGAATCTGATCTTGAGCTGAAGAAAAACCACAAAATACTCCCATGCTTTATACTTTAAAAAGTAATGATGAGTTTATATAATAATATAATATATATATATATATATATATATATAGCATACGATTATATATATATTATATATATATATAAAAAAACTTTTGAATTTAATATTTAAAAGATTAAATATTTCAAATGGTTTTCGAAATATCCAAGTGGTATATTATTTTAGGGTGTTTATCATTATTAGTTATAAACAATAATGACGACATAAATCTTCCGTCTTGAACTCTTCAGATAAAATCTTCGTGTTCTTCAAGAACTGTACACTTGGATTGGATTGTTAGATAAACAATAATACGGTGTGTTTGTAATCATCAAAATAAATATATATAAATATATAGAGATGTGGTACACTTGCACCAACAATCTCCCCCTTTTTGATGATGACAAACACAACCGCTAAGCATGAGCATATGCGGTTTCTCTCCCCCGTTTGTCGAAACAAAAAGGGTCAAGAAAGACGGTATGCTTCCCCTCGAGAGATGCTCCCCCTCAAAATATGCATATATTTGAGAGAGCATAATCTCATAGGTAAAAGATAAAAAGCTCCCCCTCAAATTAATAACAAATTATAAAATTTGAGGGACAATAAAATATGCATAAAAAAAAACATATAATAGACATAAAACAAAATAACCTAAAAGAAACACTTGCACCAAAAAAAAGGATCTTAAGGCTTCGATTTTTCGGTTAATTTTATGTGAGCAAAAAAATTACCACGTATTATGACCTCGTCAGGGAACACGTATTATATCCTCGTCAGGAAACACGTATTGTATCCTCGTCAGGAAACACGTATTGTATCCTCGCCAGGAAACACGTATTGTATCCTCGCCAGGAAACACGTATTATATCCTCGTCAGGAAACACGTATTATATCCTCGTCAGGAAACACGTATTATATCCTCGTCAGGAAACACCTACAAAAGGCAAAGAAAATATTTCGTGGTACCCTTTTCTTATGGGTCCTTTTAACAGTTAGTATAAAACATAAACTGCAAAAAAAATTAAAATATGTTGTCGACATAAAATAAAACATGACAACATACAATCCACAAAATTTGTTTAAAACCACAAACGCATCCCACCGGGATTGTCAACATTAAACATTCCTTTCGGAATCCATTTTCTAACCATTCTAATTTTGCGATTGTATTTATCATACACATAAAATGAAGCATTTATATTCGCATTATTTTTAGGTCTAGAAAAATTACTATTATACATACGAGCATACGGTTTCCTCGTATTATAATTTACATTATGCATTTTAGGTACATACGGAGGTTTTTGCATATACGGCTTTCGTGTATTAAACTTAGGTGGTTCATAACATCTTTTAATAGGCATGCAATTACATTTTTCAACACATGTATTTGAACCTATACCTTTTCTACAATTTATGCGATTAGACATATTTAGCATTTTTAACACTTTATCATTGCTATTTTGAAATGCTTTAGCTAACATATTATCTTTTTCATATAAATCGCATTTAGCTTTTAAACAAGCATTATCATTTATGAGAATATCACATTTTGCACATATGTCATTTTCTTCTATTCTTTTATCTAAACATGCAAGTTTCTCATTTAAAACATCACATGATTTGCAAACAATATTTTCGCATGCTTTCTTTTCTAAAGTGATAACTTTATCATTTAACTCATTTTTGATTTTATTATCACATGCAATGGTTTGTTTACAATTATTCAACTCATTTTGACATAATAATAATTCTTCTTTTAATTTAGCATTCTCATTTTTATAACTATTTACGAGAACAATCAATTTTTGAAAAGAGACATTTAACATATCAATATCATCATCGTTATCACTACAACTAGAATAACTTGAGTATGAAGTACATACCTCTTTCTCGCAGTCGACGATGAGACAAGTTTCTTCATTTCTTTGATCTCGGGTTTCGTCTCTCTTTTCTTTTGAGTTTTCACCATAGGTGATGTTCAAGTTCTCCCAAATATCACGAGCAGTTTCAAAGAGATAAACACGCTCAATATCATCGTTAGTAAGAACCGAAAAGAGAAAATTTTTGGCTTCATAATTTAAACAACAATTATCCTTATCTTCTTCGGACCATTCCGAGCTAGGTTTTTCAACAACTTTGTTGTTTTGAAATTTTGTGGGTTTGAAATTTCCTTTAATAATAATATCCCAAATATTTTGATTTATCCCACGAACATAACGTTCAAAAGAATTTGCCCAAAGATCAAAATTTTCGAAATCAATAAGAAGAGATTTAGAAAACCAAGCATTTTGTTGAGCCATTAAATAAAAGATATAACTTTAAAAATTTAAACAGATAATTTTTGAAAGCCCTGCTCTGATACCAATTGTTAGACAACCTAAGGGGGGGTAAGGTTGTATTTAAAACTTTTACTTTCAAAAATCTTTTATAAATAAATACAGTACGGAAACAGTAAAAATAAATCAGAGTATACAAATAATAAAGAAGAGTGTAAATATAAACAAATACACAGAGATTATATAAATAAATATAAATGCAAAGCAGTTTATATAAACAAATATAATAAAGCACAGCGGAATAAAAAAAGAGATAAAGGTAAGAGATACTTGACACGGAGATTTACTGATTTACCACCAACTGTGATAAACCAGCAGCCGAGACACTTCTCGACACGATCCAATAAATGTATTCTTTACGGTAGAACACAAACCAAATACAAAGGAATTTGTAATAGTTTCTCAAGCCTCTGCTATGAGATAAACAGGATCACACACCCGTTATTCAAATACTTACAAGAGGAGTATAACTCACAATGGGTAATCACTCTTGTATAATAATCACTTGGATATTTTATAAAAAAGGTTTTATAAAATATATATATGTTAAATAAGTGAGATAGATCAGATGAGTAAGTTGTTGTGTTGGTGTTGGTTGTTGTTGTTGCTACATTTTTCTTCTTCACCACCGTCGCATATAAATATAGGAACCTCCCAACGGATAGATGAGTTGGCGGTATACCGCCTTGCACACCGCGGTATACCGCCTGACAATTCATGCAGAACCAACTTGTCAACCAATAGGAATCGCACAACACTCCTTCTCCATAAAAAGCATGAACAGTAACCATATCTTGAATCTGATCTTGAGCTGAAGAAAAACCACAAAATACTCCCATGCTTTATACTTTAAAAAGTAATGATGAGTTTATATAATAATATAATATATATATATATATATATATATATATATATATATATATATATATACAGCATACGATTATATATATATTATATATATATATAAAAAAAACTTTTGAATTTAATATTTAAAAGATTAAATATTTCAAATGGTTTTCGAAATATCCAAGTGGTATATTATTTTAGGGTGTTTATCATTATTAGTTATAAACAATAATGACGACATAAATCTTCCGTCTTGAACTCTTCAGATAAAATCTTCGTGTTCTTCAAGAACTGTACACTTGGATTGGATTGTTAGATAAACAATAATACGGTGTGTTTGTAATCATCAAAATAAATATATATAAATATATAGAGATGTGGTACACTTGCACCAACAGTTTCCTTCGTTGAAGTACTCTTGTCCACATGTTTTACCGGAGCATTCCGTTTCCTACCTTTAGAAGCCGTCTTTTTATCAGATCTAAGATTTGTTATCTGGGCCTTACGCAAACCTCCGTGATCGAACCCGTATTTTGTTCTGTCACGAAGCTTTTCCATGGTCCAAGTGTGTAATGGTAGCATACTCCTATCAACTTCAACCGACGGACACGACGTCATATGGACATAAAGAAGCTGTGTAGTGAATAATACTGTTAGTGTGTATTAATTAAAAAAAAACACATGAAATCAAAAACAAAAAAATTACCGTCAAGAATGTCAGTGGCCCTGAGTAGAAGCTGTCGTATGTGTCACGCTTCCACTTACGCTTGCTTCTGCGCAGACTCTCGACGATGTACCGGCACCAGTTTATGTTTCGTATCATATCAATGCTCCCAATCTTTTTCAAAAAAAGATTATGGCAGTTCCCAGATGGGCTGCATTCTGCCATTGTATTCACAAACAGTACAAGGAAATTTAACTGGAACATCTCTCCGAAGTCTGTTGAATCAAGTATTGCGCTTGACACATCAAAAGGTCTTGGTCTTGGTTTCTTGTAAGTAGATTCCCATCGTTGTAATATATCACAACCTTTGGGGTCAACATCCACTGTGTCCAGGTTTATTCCCCCCAATTTAAGGCCTAAAATTCTGTGAACCGTTTCCTCGTTAATTCGGATACTTGCTATATCTAACTCTAGCTCCAATCTATCCGTATCTAAGTTGTCTACCACGTAATACCCCAACTTTGATGGTATCCCATCAACAGACAACTCCAGCATTGACTCAAGCCCCATTTTTCTAACAGCCTCCTTTTGATCAGCAGTAAGATGAATGCATGTCTGATGGAAAGTTACAGGTGACGTCCTAGTTCTAATACCATTAACACTACTTGGCTTTCTACCCCTTTTTTTATGTTTTTCATCAATTTTTTCACCCTTTAATGCCCTTGATGATTTAATGGCAGCAACAGCTGAATTGAAAGAAATTGAAAATATGTTAATGTCTACAAAATGTAACACATTTTCATGTAAATTTTAGCATTTAATTTTCTTACTTGACTTTGTTAGAGGTAATCGCTCTACAAAATCATCGTCGTCTGTTGATTCATCCTCCAGGTTTGGCCGTGAAAGAGCTAACATTATAACTTTTGTTAATATTTCTTTCACATGCGTTAATGTGAATTTGCTAACATTATAACAGTATAAGTCAATAACAAGAATGTAAGTTTTGTTAAAATATTTTCATACCTGCTCTTTTTCTTTTTTTACTTTTGTTCCCTCTATCCTTTGCCTTTTTAGCCTTATCCTTTGCCTCTTTTGCAGCCCCGCGGTCAGCGCCTTATGTGAAAACAGGTAAATTCAAAATTGTTGGTGTTAAAGTATACAATGATTCATGTCATCTAATTTAGATACATATTGGCATGCATAGTTTAATGAAAAATCATCACCGTATGTTAACTTTTCATACTCTAAATAATTGGTATATACCTGTTGGTTTTGCTCGTTTCCTACCACGCCCCTCGACCATAATAACCTCGTCATCTTGCCCGTCGTGTTGTTCTGGTAAATTGCATGATGTATACGTCATTTATTCATGTACCTCAATTTTATGTATAAAATTTGTTCAATTGCATATAACAATTGTACCTTCTTCGTGTCGCCTTGCAGCTAATTCCCTTTTCGCAGATATACTTCGTGTTTTTGCTCCTTATGGAAATTCATTAAAACCGTTAAACATGCACGAATGTTACATCATTTGTTAATCAATGATAACATGCACAACACCAGTATATGTCAATCTAACCATTTTGATAGTCCAGTTTCACATGGAATCATGTTATTTCATGAGTCAAAACACATCAAATACAACTTACACATTCAATGTAAAATTTGTTTACATGCTAGGAAAACACAAATTGAGAATATTGATCTTAAACTATAAAAACAGAAACAAATCTTTTGTTAACAGCGTTTTTACCATTTTTTCCCCTAAACTTTTACATGAAAATGCCCAACATGAAAATATATTTCACAAGTTATAAACCTTTAAACCCCCATTTTTTCCAATGACAGTTCATACCCCTTTACCCATACATGAAAATATTTATCAGTGTCTATAGTGACATGAAATTATGCACAACAATAACATTTTGTATTTAGTTTTCGTAAGTTTAACAGGTGATTTTTCCTATGCTTCTTTTTAGTGACTGTAATGTTTAACAAGAAATTATGCACAACAATGGTCCATTTTTCTTAAACGACTGTAATGTTTGTTTCACATATTTTTTTTGGGGGTTTTCATACACATCAACAAGAACACTTACACATATGAAAAAATGTTGTCTTCCATATTCGATGGCGAGGTTCATACCTTCAAGTTGCAGAACAGTCGATACTCCTTCCATATCCACGTCCACTGGATTTTCTTTCGTATTCTTGAAATTGGAAAACGAGGTCAACAACTTTATTCTTTCGCTTTTTCTTCTTGCTATATGAAAAAATTTGTCTAATTATCATATGAACAACATAATATTGAAAGCAAAAGTATATGAAAAAGTCAAACCTGGAACCCTAACCTCTTAAACCCCTGTTTTCATCTTCCATCTCTTTCACTCCTTTTTATCGAATATTCAAATCGGCTTGAATGAAGGTATTTTCATACAAAAATCGTTTCCAGTTTTGTATCTCTTTGCCGTGGAATCAGGAAGAGAATCGGAGTGGTCCCCGATTTATCGCTTTTGATTAACCTTCCTATTTGATTTCGTACATTTCATTCCCAGAATACCCTTTTCATATTTTCATTTAGACCATCATGCCACCAGATTCATAGGTAATTACAACTTTGCCAACGTTCTAATCTTGACCATTGATTGAAACAATCAATGGTCTAGATCTAGTTTCATAAGTTACATTTTTTTCATTGGTTTCATATTAGTGGGACTCTATTATTATTATTATTATTATTATTATTATTATTATTATTATTATTATTATTATTATTATTATTATTATACATATATATATATATATATATATATAATACGAACGATCGTGTGAGAAATTGAGGTTAACGTGAGAAGCGTGAGAAGTGGATTTGAATCGTTGATCACTTTTAATCAAATGTTTACCCCTGAATTGCGGCTTAGAATGAAATTGATTGTAATGTACATCCATTTCTCATCCAACGGTTGATAACCACTTCTAACGCTTCTCACGTCAACCTCAACTTCTCAACCCAACCATATATATATATATATATATATATATATATATATATATATAGAGAGAGAGAGAGAGAGGTTTAGGGGAAAACCTTAAAATAATGGGAAATTGAGGAACACCCTGGTAGCCCTTCATCCGGACGGTATGCACTTGTTCATACAAGTAAATTAAGTTGTTTTTTTTGTTTTTATGCAT
The DNA here is from genome assembly GCA_033807775.1 of Saussurea involucrata. Taxonomy (NCBI): domain Eukaryota; kingdom Viridiplantae; phylum Streptophyta; class Magnoliopsida; order Asterales; family Asteraceae; genus Saussurea; species Saussurea involucrata. The sequence goes on along the minus strand of CM066321.1, from coordinate 67,915,500 downwards.
GTGTGCATTATGCACTTGTAAATGTTGCACATTACTTGTATGCACAATTGCATACCGTCCCGATAAAAGGCTACTAGAGTGTTCCTCAGTTTTCAGTTTTTAGAGCTTGATCCAATATGTATGCCTATATATACATATCTTTGTGGCATAATAAGAAACAGAACACTGGTTATCAAAGATAAAGTGTGTTTATTTATTAGACAAATGAAACATGTCCTATTGAAAGCGAGCAACTCCAATCTAGAGAACCCAATATACAGTTTGAAGATGATTAAAATTGGAACTCAAAACCCAAACCCTATAAAGCTTTAGGAGTCGGGGAATCACTATGACGTGTTGAAATGACTTTATAGACTACTTTATATGATCAAATACTATGACTGTTTTATAAAATTGTTATACTAGGTTGATAGAACACTTTCAAGTCTTCAAACAAGTTTTTTAAGACACATTTGAAATAAAGTGTCCTATTAAATATTTTATTAATTTTTTAAGAAATGTACTAAGAACCCTTGTTATTTTATAGAGTAAACTCTAATTTTGGTCCTCGTGGTTTTTTACTAAAATATATGAAAGCAGGGCCTAAAGTTTAATAACTCTATAAAACATCCTTGTGGTTCTCGTTTTGCTCTGAAAATGATCCTCCATCACTGACTCCGTTAGTGATAGGGGTATTTTTGTCCATTTAAAGTTTCTCTTTTATTAACCAGACCGATCAAAGTCCAGATCAAAAAACCAAACACATCAATCGATTACTCCTTCCCTACCTTTAATCGATTAAAAAAAACAGCCCCAATTTTCTGATTCCACCATCGATTTCCAAATTACGTGCTGCTGCAGACGATTTCGATCAGAAATTTGGAGGTACTCAGTAAGTTTGAGCTTGAGCAGGTATCTGGATCAGAAATGGCGTGAGATAAGAGATAAATTCAGACCAGAAAACCAGTGTGGAAGACGATTATGAATGTTAGTAATGCATATCTCATGTGGCAGGCTTGATAAACCTATGAGGTAAATTTAAAGTAGACCTAGAAGGTGGTGTTTACAAATACCAGCCAGCGTGTGGTTATTCTCAGTTTGCTTATCACTACTGCATGCTTTGCTCCTACATGTGTCATGTGTGTGGTTGAGTTTTGCTTAATCATTGTCATTGTCACAAATAAGTTGAGAGCTTTTAGCATACTTGATCTTGAAGTCATTGTTTTGCAGTGATTTTGTCTTCAAGATTTACATACATATTATCATCCTACAAGTTAGTTGTTCATTTCAGGCATGTATAGATCAATTACAAACTAATCGCAATATATAGTTGTTGGGTCTTGCTAATAAAAGTGCATCTGATGGAGTAATAGTCTGCAGCAGGGAGCCACAGGGTGCTCATATAAAAAAGAAGAGAAAGATGGTTTGGACTGCAACAGCGCCTACTACTAGACGAAATACTCAAAAATCAGATCAAGAGAACTTATCAGCAGAAGCATTAATGTTGGTGTTTTGTTGTAATTTTAGAAATAGGACAGTGAATGAGAAATTTGTGTTTTCTTGTAATTTGATCGGCCCGTCGATAAAAAATCTTCACATTTTTATACTTATAACATGAATTTGTTATCCAAGATCTTTATACATATCAATGGAAGTTGTTAGCCATCATCTTTATACATATATGATGATATTTATTTTCAATTACCAATAACAGCTAACATCAAGTAGGACACTTAGACCCAAGAAACATAACATGGATGAAGAAGCATGTAAGCATAAATACCAAACAGAGGGGCCACAGACGATGCACTGTGCATATATAAATTACTTGCTGCCAATTACAAAGGCCAATTTGTTCTTCGTATGATTTTGCGATCAAGAATATAAAGATGCAAATTTTGCGATCAAGAACATATCGATAACAGCAATCGCGCTGGAAAATCAGTTTCAAGCAAAAAGAACAGTGAATAAAAAGGGCAGCTATACACAGAAAAAGACTATAAACTGATCTTGAAAAAACTTGTGTTTTGTTCTCTTTTCTATAAAGTTCAAACTCAACAACTGTATCACTTTTTTCTGTGTTATGAAATTGTAATGTTTGAATTTTGAAACAATGTTCTGTGTTAAGTCAAAGTTGCTTGTGAAAGGTTTTGAGCAAACTTACAACCACATGATATAGGCAACGGAAACATATTTAAATTTCGTCTATGGCAATACAAACTAACAACCTATAAGGATACATATGTTCTAGATAATTAACTACAAAAGAATGAACCAAGAATACTTACTTGTTTATTGTGATTGTCGAAAACCACAATGATGAATCAAACCTTTGATCTCGCTTCTTGGATGTCAAGGACCAATAGTATGAATCCCTCTAGTGGCTCACACTTAAGAACACCAAATGCCAACAATCAAGAAGAGGCTTAAACCCTAAACCCTTATTAGGGTTTACGATTTGGGAGAGAGAGAGAGAGAGAGGGGAGGTCGACGGCCACCCGAGAGAGATAGAAAAAACCAACTAGGGTTTGACCCTTAGCAGTTTATTTATAACCCCTCTTCTGCTTCTCGACCAAGTTATCTCTATTTTACAACTAGCCCCCTTGAACCGATAAGCTTGTTAAAACTATTTTAACCAATTATCATTTAGTCCATGTACTTTATATAATTAATCTAATTAATTATATTGTAGCTTATAATTAATTTATCATCAAATGACAAATTAATAAACTAATTGCTTTAACTTCCTTTTATTCTTGTGATTGTTTATTTGGGTCTTAAGGGCAACCCAAAAGGACCCTGCTATTATTAGAAATATTACCAATAGTTAATGACTCTGGACACTATATCCAACAGTCTCCCACTTGGACAAGTTATTAACTCTATTTGGTTCAACACTTTCAAATAATCAGCACAGAGCAAGCCATCCAATGCAGCTGCCGAACTCTGATAAAGATTCGGTCCTAAAATAAGTGATTGAGAAAACTCTATTTTTGGTCCCTGAGGTTTAGTGATTTTTTTGAAACCGATCCCCATGGTTTCATAAGTCAAGTTTTGGTCCCTGAGGTTTTGATTTTGATATGGATTTGGGGTCTCGTCCTTAACCCCGTTAATTGGTGGCGTTAGAGGCAGGGGCATAATGGTCATTTCACATTTCCCAAAAACAAATTCCCTCTTATTTTAACCCGCCATATTCTTCTTCTTCTTCACTTCATTCTTCTGTGATCTTTCTGTTTCTTCCTTCTTCCTCCTCCTTTCACGATTCAACACCACTATGTCCCTTCTAGTCTAAATTGAATGCTGCTTGATTAGGTTGAGAATGGTTGTTTTATTACCAAATGTCTGGCCTAGATAGAAGACAACCTCCTTACACTGTATTTGGGCCCTACGTTTGCACAAACTGCCATTTTCATCCCCTGAATTAAAATCATCAACCTCAAAAGGATCAATATCACCTTCCACATTCACACTATCACTTCCCTCTCCATTTACACCAATCCAATCCACATAACCATCTACATAATCCTCCGGGTCATCATCTATACCAAATTCCTCATCATAGTCATTACTATTATGGCTCTCTATATCATCATGGTTGTTACTTCCCTGGATCATGTCCAAGTCCAAATCCAAACATTGGTTCAAGTCCAACCCATTGTCCAAACATTGGTTCAAGTCCAACCCATTGTCCAACCGTACTACTGCTTCCTGTTCTGGTACATCTGACTCTAACCCAATGAAAGGATCAAAGCTATGAATTATATGATCCATGCTTTGATTTGGGGTTGACAGGTTAGTCCTACCATGTTCCACAAATACATCAATAAGTTTAATAGCAGGGGCATATTGTAAGAGGTTTAACACATCCTGGTTACTACCTAATCCTCTTAACCCAGTATCCATATCACCTTCAGGAATCAAGAAATGGTAAAATTTGATTTCATGTCTATCATACCCTAATTTCATCACCATTAAATGAAACTCCTCTACATTTAATCCTTCTGTGTTAACCAAATCAACATAATCAGTCTTACCATTCTCGTATCTCCTTCCAGGAATGCTTGTAAAGCAACCTCCATGGTTCATCCTTACTGTAAACAATGTTGGGTATAGCTCTGTATGGAAAAATCAACAGAATAATTAGGTATGAAGAATGTGCAGTCCCAAAAATGGAAAAACATAAATGCATGTGAGCTTACCATATACATCACTTGGGTCAAATCCTTCGGCCAAATCCCTCCTTAATATCCATCCAGGTTCTTCCATCGTATCTTGAGCAGGGAACGATTTTGGTCGATAAACGAGATTTTTGATCGAGAAAGGAAGAATTTTGATCGATGAGTGTGACTCAACACAGTGAAGAGACTGAGGTTTGAACCCTCAGTGAAGACGAAGAGATTAGTCGTTAGAGGGAATTTGTTTTTGGGAAATGTGAAATGACCATTATGCCCCTGCCTCTAACGCCACCAATTAACGGGGTTAAGGACGAGACCCCAAATCCAGATCAAAATCAAAACCTCAGGGACCAAAACTTGACTTATGAAACCATGGGGATCGGTTTCAAAAAAATCACTAAACCTCAGGGACCAAAAATAGAGTTTTCTCTAAGTGATTTAATGTTCCTTTATTCTACAAGATATCATATAAACCTGGGACATGGATAAATGTCTATCTCATGGATCAAGATTATGTTTCCCGATTTCCGATTTGTGTTGAATTCATCAGACTACTCAATTGGACACATCAATTCTAGTCAAGGTTTGGCCAAACACTTAATGTCAACACCAAATCATCGAGGGGCCCATGGATATCGCTTCTCCTGTTTAGGCAGAAGGAACAAATAAACTTTGACTACACAGTTCATTTCTACTCATCATATTATACATGGACATACCCTGTATAGCTGCCTGTTACGGTCAGCGTTGGAGCACACCAAAGCATAACAGAATCCTAGAGCAAAACTCTATGTATCTCCGTTTGAAGAACATAAAATATTATCATCTCAAAATTACTCTGACTTAATCCATGAAGTAAACTTTTGAGTGCGGATTGTTCCAATACCCAAATCACCATTAAGTACTCATGAGTGTTAGTTGCATTCTCTATGCTTCTAACACTCCATGACAGTCTTGAATCACTACTTACTTCCAAAAGTATGACTGACTGTGGAGGTTTAAGTAAATTAATACTCAGGAAGTTGGTTCTAAACATGAAAAATGAAACACGATAATAAATTAAATGTAAATGGACGCAATCCATCATATATTATAATCTTCATATAATAATCTCCAAATCAAATACAATTTATTACGTTTTTAATACATCAAACTAACAACTAAAACATTCAAGGTATATTGATAATTCTAACACCTATGGCTTCGGTATGATACTCATGTTTAGGTCGAGTTAATGCTTTCGTGAAAGGATCCGTCGGGTTCTCTTCAGTCGGCACTCTACTCACCACGATCTGGTTTTTCGCAACCTTGTGTCGCACAAAGTGATACTTCCTCTCTACGTGCTTTGACTTCCCATGGTCTTTAGGTTCTTTAGTCCATGCGACTGCACCTTCGTTATCACAGAAGATTTCAATGGGTTCACTGATGCTTGGTACAACGCCCAGATCACCTATGAAATTCTTCAACCATGCAGCCTCTTTCGCCGCTTCACTAGATGCGATATATTCTGATTCACACGTGGAGTCAGCCACGGTGTCCTATTTGGAACTTTTCCAAGTCATGGCCCCACCATTCAACAAGAACACCCATCCTGACTGCGAGCGGGATTCATCCCGGTCTGTCTGGAAACTCGCATCAGTATAACCTGTTACTCGTAATTCATCTTTTCCACCATAGACTAAGAACACATCTTTAGTCCTCCGAAGATACTTAAGAATGTTCTTTACAGCCGTCCAATGACTTTCGCCTGGGTTCCCTTAATATCTACTCACCATGCTTAAAGAAAATGAGACATCAGGTCTAGTACATGTCATGGCATACATGATCGATCCTATAGCAGATGCATATGGAATTCGACTCATTCTGTCCAGTTCTTTACTAGTGCTGGGACATTGATCTTTACTCAATCTTATGCCATGTTGCATGGGCAAATACCCTTTCTTGGATTCACTCATATTGAATTTCTTCAATATCTTATCCAAGTATGTACTTTGGCTATGTCCAATTAAACGCTTGGTTCTATCTCGATAAATTCTTATTCCAAGTATGTATGCTGCATTTCCCAAATCTTTCATAGCGAAACATTTCCCGAGCCAGACATTTACATCTTGCAACATCGGAATATCGTTTCCTATGAGTAGTATGTCATCAACATACAAGACTAGAAATACAACATTACTCCTACTAGCCTTAACATATACGCATGACACATATTCGCTTCGAGAAAATCCAAACTCCTTGACCTTTTCATGAAAACAAAGATTCCAGCTACGAGACGCTTGTTTAAGTCCATAAATGGATCTTTCAAGCTTACACACCTTATCTGGATACTCTGTATGTACAAAACCTTCAGGTTGTGCCATATACACATCCTCATCAAGTTTTCCATTGAGGAAAGCGGTTTTTACATCCATTTGCCATACTTCATAGTCATGAAATGCAGCTATGGCAAGCAATATCCTGATAGACTTAATCGTTGCCACTGGTGAGAAGGTTTCATCATAATCAATCCCTTGAGTTTGAGTGTAACCTTTCGCAACCAGTCTAGCCTTGAATGTGTGCACATTCCCATCCATGTCGGTCTTCTTTTTGAAGATCCACTTACACCCAACTGTCTTGCGACCTGGTGTATGATCAACCAATTTCCAAACTTGGTTATCGTACATAGATTGAATCTCACTCTCCATGGCCTCTTTCCACTTGGCAGCCTCAGGGCCTGCCATCGCTTCCATGTAGTTGGATGGCTCATCCGCACTATCAAATGTTTTATCATTGACTAGTGTATCTCCTTCCTTTGTAATATGAAAACCATAATAAAACTCAGGAGGTCGAATAACTCTACTAACTCTATTAGTTCTGCGAAAAGGTGGTGGAGGTATGTTAGTTTCCTCAACAGGTGGTTCAACCTCATGTTGAGGGCTAGTGTCAACTATAGGTTCATCATTGGTTGTTTCTTGAATTTCTTCAAGATCAATACTGCTCCCACTATCCTCTTTGGAAATGAGCTCCCTTTCTTGGAAGACTCCCCTTCTAGATACAAACACTTTGTTCTCAGAAGGTTTGTAAAATATATATCCAAAGGATTTGTAGGGATAACCAATGAACCGACACTTCTCTGCTCTAGGTTCTAGCTTGTCGTTAGTTTCGCGCCGAACGAAGACTTCACAACCCTAGACCTTTATATGTGCTAACGAGGGACGAGTCCCAATCCACATTTCAGAGGGTGTCTTTGCAACCTTCTTAGTTGGAACGAGGTTTAAGATATAAGCTGCAGTTTCTAAGGCATAGCCCCAGAACAATATTGGAAGTGTAGCATGACTCATCATGGACCGAACCATATCAAATAGCGTTCGATTTCTTCTCTCAGCAACACCATTGAGTTGTGGTGTTCTGGGAGGAGATAATTGCGAAACTATTCCACAATCCCTTAGATAGTCGTAGAATTCATGACTCAAGTATTCTCCACCCCTGTCGGACCGGAGCATCTTGATCTTCTTGCCCAGTTGGTTTTCTACTTCGTTTTTGAATCCTTTGAACACTTCAAAGGTGTCCGATTTGTTTTTCATCAAATAGATAAATCCATATCTACTGAAATCATCAGTAAAGGTAACAAAGTATCTCTCACCATTTCTCGTGGCAGATCTGAACGGTCCACATACATCTGTGTGGATTAAGTCCAACAGATCCTTACCCCTTTCCATTTTTCCTTTGAAAGGTGCTTTTGTCATCTTGCCAAGTAAGCAAGACTCGCATTCTTCCTCCGACTTTAAGCCAAATGGTTCCAAGATCCCGTCCGATTGGAGATTGGCGATGCGTTTCTTGTTTATGTGGCCAAGACGATGATGCCATAACGACGATTTATCCAATTCACTATTGGAGGAACCAACATTTAGAGTTAAGTTATTATTATTTCTACCAACACAAATCACGCTTTCATACACGCCATTACAAGGAGAGGCTTTAAAATAAAAACAACCATGTTTATAAACCAAAATGCAACCATTATTATTATCAAATTGAAATTCAAAACCATCCTTGTACAATGGATGAAAAGAAATAATGTTTCGAGCCATTTCCGGCGATTAGCAACAATCTAATAACTTTATTGATAAACCACTACTAAGTACGAGCTCAAAATCTCCAATCTTGATAACAGCGGCAGTCATCCTGTTTCCCATGATCAGATTCAGCTCCCCATGCTTCATCGTCCTACTTCCCTTTAGTCCCTGGAAATTAGAGCAAATGTGAGTACCACATCCCGTATCAAGGACCCAAGAGTTAGAAATCGAAGTACTATGGAGTTCAATTGTAAAAATACCTGAGGTGCCACACCCTTTGACCTTGTTCATTTTCAAGTCCTCCAGATATTTTGGGCAGCTTCTCTTCCAATGGCCCCTTTCTTGACAGTAAAAGCATATGACCTCTTTAGGGTCACTTATGGGTGGTATGTCAGAAGAATCAGTTTTTCTCTTAAGGCCTTTGTTGCGAGGAACAACTTTAGCCTTTCCCTTCCCTTTGGGATGAGAAACTTTCTTCTTCTTACAGCCACCTTCCCTAATGGACAGGACGGGAGCAGTTAAGTGAGCACTTTGGGTCTTACCCATACTTGCTTCAGCAGATCTCAACATGCCATGGAGCTCCATCAAGGTCTTGTCCATATTGTTCATATTGAAGTTCACTATGAACTGTTTATATGCCCCACTAAGAGAGTTTAGCACCATGTCAATGGCAAGCTCTCTTGGGAAATCGACACCTAGGTTGCCTAACCTGTCAATGTACGCTTTCATCTTTTGCACATGCGCACATACAGGGGCACCGTCCTGTTGCTTACATTCCACAAGCGATTTTACGACTTGGAACCTTTCTTGCCTCGCTTGCTTCTGAAACATTTCACGAAGCTGCTCATTTAGTTCAAACGCCCCCATGTTCTCGAAACTCTTTTGAAGTTCCGGGGACATGGACGCCAACATGAGACACGCGATTTTTGTGGATTCCGTGAATTGCTTGTTATATTTAGTTACTGCTTCAGGGCTTGCATCATCATTAAGTATAGGAAGATCCTTGTCGAGCAAATATTCTTTGTCTTCGTACCTCAAGGCACGAATCCAATCCAAGTAGTTTGGCTCAGTCAGCTTATCTTTACTTAGGATAGAGAGTAACGTAAGGTTGGATGTTGAGTGAGTAGGAGGAGGAGGAAGAGGAGGAGGAGGAATATTTTCAGCCATCTGTAGATATAGTTTTTTTTAGTTAGTTTGATATTTAACCCTAAAAAATAATTATCCAAAAATATTTAACAAGGCTAGGATCCATATTTTACTCTATGATGCGAAAAGGGATGCCGTAATCACATCACAAGGTTATTTAGGTAAACAAATGCTATTTGTTAATTTCATTCACTATGAAACTCCTAGGTCTTTTGAGATTCACTGACTTATGTCAATGGCATGTTAATCTCGATTATGCTTATCTTCTATTTGTGACTGGGATGCCGAGGATCACAAACTAGACGGTGAATCGACCATGCAAAAACACATGGACCCCTCGGCTCAAGTACGCTTGAGAATCACGAGCGCCACATCATTTTCGACTATAGTTTCACATTAACGTGCCGGCAAACCGCACACGCTCCGTTAACAAACTATAAGAATATGTGTGTTCTTCTCATGGGTAGCATAAGACTTTCACATTTCTAAAAAAAAAAAAAAAAGGTTTGTTGGCGGGGACCTCATGGCCCCGTGGTCCACTTTTGTGGGCCCTACAAGCTCTACCTCTATGAGCCTGCACCGGAAAAGACATCCTGTCTTCCCCCGGATTCGAACCCTAGGCCTCAACCTACAGGCCCCCCAGGTGGAAGCGTTTACGGAAGAGAGGTGGCCACTAGGCCAAAGACCTAGTGGTTGACTTTCACATTTCTTAGTATATCTAAAACGGGATTTTGGTTTTATACTTCATAGTTAATACTTTTAACTTGTCACATTGACCTATCAAACCTTTTCGGTAATTCCACTAGTCCACACAAGAGGCGATGAGTATGGTAACGCAGGGCGTTTTAAAAACCATTGACTCATTCGGCAACCATATTATAGGTAACCTTCTTAAACCCCGTTAGAGTGCTTATAGTGAGTACGCCTAGTCTCGGTTTGACTATCAATGTATAATTTAATTTTATATATATAATTAAGGTCTAATATATATATAAATTGAATGAAATTTTAAACAATTTAAAATTATGATTATCTAATTAATTCTAATTAACCATGTGAGGACACATTTAATAATTAATATAATCGTTTCCATAATTAATTCCAATTAAACATGTAAAGACACATGCTAATAATTAATGTAAATATTTGACATACAATTTATATTCACTATATAAATAATGTTAATATTTATCTTACAATATTATTCAAACTTTAAATGTATCTATATAAGGTAAGAGAATATGTAAGATTATCTATTCAATATTTGCCAAAACTCAATATTTTGTGTTTTTTTAGGCAAGTTAGGAAACTAGCCAAAAACAATTAGGGTATAACATTGCATAGAAAAACGACTACCCTATACCCTTTAGGGATTTCGATAAAACTTAATCGCTAATAATACAAAACTTTTTATGCAAGTAAAAATTTTTAGTTTCCAAAAAATTAGGTTTTGAGGTTATGACCATGAAACCCTAACTTAGGGATTAAGCAATCCAATGGCCGCAAAAATTTTTGAAATCGATTTTGTAACCTCAAACCCTAAATTTCGAAAACCCTAAACCAACACAAACAGTTTTGCAAATCAAATTGAAACTACTTTTGAGCTAATATCTAAGAACTATGGCTCTGATACCACTTAAAGGTTTTGAGCAAACTTACAACCACATGATATAGGCAACGGAAGCATATTTAAATTTCGTCTATGGCAATACAAACTAACAACCTATAAGGATACATATGTTCTAGATAATTAACTACAAAAGAATGAACCAAGAATACTTACTTGTTTATTGTGATTGTCGAAAACCACAATGATGAATCAAACCTTTGATCTCGCTTCTTGGATGTCAAGGACTAATAGTATGAATCCCTCTAGTGGCTCACACTTAAGAACACCAAATGCCAACAATCAAGAAGAGGCTTAAATCCTAAACCCTTATTAGGGTTTACGATTTGGGGGGGAGAGAGAGAGAGAGGGGAGGTCGACGGCCACCCGAGAGAGATAGAAAAAGCCAACTAGGGTTTGACCCTTAGCAGTTTATTTATAACCCCTCTTCTGCTTCTTGACCAAGTTATCTCTATTTTACAACTAGACCCCTTGAACCGATAAGCTTGTTAAAACTATTTTAACCAATTATCATTTAGTCCCTGTACTTTATATATTTAATCTAATTAATTATATTGTAGCTTATAATTAATTTATCATCAAATGACAAATTAATAAACTAATTGCTTTAACTTCCTTTTATTCTTGTGATTGTTTATTTGGGTCTTAAGGGCAACCCAAAAGGACCCTGCTATTATTAGAAATATTACCAATAGTTAATGACTCTGGACACTATATCCAACAGCTTGGAAGGTTGAAAGCATTGGGTTTCTACTGCTGATCTCGTATAATTCAAATACAAAAGAACTTTATTTTTATCTAAGGGGTCATTTACCAAACACTTACCCGGGTAAGCGCTTACCAAGTCACGTTATCTTACCGGATGAATATGGTAAGGACCAAGAATCTTACCCGGCAAGAGCGACACAAGTACCAAGAGTCTTGCCCGGTACGTGAGGGCGGGGACTCTTACCACTGTTAGCATTTACCGGGTAAATTGTTGCATACAGCGCCGTTTTGGTGAGTTAAAATCTTACCCGGTAAGTAAAAGATAGAGTTGGATCGTACTGGCAAGCACTTACCGGGGTAAGTGTTTGGTAAACGGCCCTTGAGATGTACAATTAATTGAACGTGTTAGTGATTAGATATCTGTATCTGTTATAGTTATGGAGTGAGCCGTCTAACGAAAAAAAACCTAAACACAATTAAGTGGTAAAAAGTAAGTTCCAAGTGTTGCCTACCCATAATAGGATGGCTCATAAATGGAGCAGTGAAGGCTTTTTTTGATATGGTTTTAATATCAAGTCAAACACTCAAAATCGTGGTTGCCTTACTCTCTCCAGGGATTATGAAACTAGAAATATTCTTGTTATTGCTTCGACTCATATTCCCCAAAAAGTGGATCCCGCTCTAATAGCTCCGAATAAACTCTCCGAACCTCACCTCTGCTTTTTTGGAGTACGGGATGACTCGGATGGGCAGATAAAACAGAACCAGTCAGTTACGGTAGCCTTTCTATGGACATGGATGGGCCAGACTCATCATACTCGGCCTTAGAGATCCACATCTGAGTAAGAAATGCAAACATATATACAACAACAAATATGTATATCACCTCTAAAATCTGAGTGTAAATAAGACAGAAAAGCCAATTGAAAATAGATACAACATTATATTATATTGCATAAGGAAACAATAATTGATTACATATAAGGAGCAACTGATAAATACACCAAGAGTATATATACTACACTATGTTTCTCAACTATACAACAACTTATTGAATACAAGAACTAGTAAACAAATCAGAGACTATGAATAGGCCATTGTTTCTTGTCTTGGCTTCTACAATCTCACGAGCAATTTCTACGACTAAAAAATCGACCGTTTCATCTTTGTCTCCGTTACCATATCTGATTCCGCCACTTCAAAATCAACTGATTTCGCATCCAAAATCCGATTCCACGACTCCAAAATCAACTGGTTTGGCATCCAAAATCTAATTCTACGACTCCAAAATCAACTGGCTTCGCATCAAAAATATGATTATGTGACTCCAAAATCAACTAGTTTCGCACTCCATCCGCATTTCTGTCCATCGTCCGTCGGAGGTTTTTGATACAAGTACAAGGACGAAGACTCCAAAATCAACCGGTTCCGTATCCACGATCGAAGTGTATAGAGGGATGGAAGTGTTTGAGCAAAAAACGAGAACTACAAGGACGAGTTTTAGAGTTATTAAAGCTTAGGTCCCACTTTCAAAGATTTCAATAAACCTCGAGGACCAAAATTAGAGTTTTGTTTTTACAAGAAATTTTTCATATACCCGTGTATAAGAAAAACTAGCATGATGTTTTATTTCAAAAATGTCCCCAAAAAAGTAACACGAACAATTGTTTGTCCCTATTAAATCATGTCCATTTAAAAGTAGTCTATTAAAACATTCTAATATATTTGGCCACTGTTTTGTTATATTGAATGCTTGAATTAGAATAGAACTCCTAACCTGTTTAATTTTGTATTCTTCAAATCTTCGCATACCGCAGGTATACAACTGCTAAAATAGCAATAACACCGGCTGTTACAGCAATCACCGACCAATCTAGCTTTAAACACATCAAGCTCTTCACCTCATCATCAAGAACACCACCTCTATTCACCATACCTCCATTTATACGTTCAACCATTTTCTCATTGAGAATATATGCTTCCAATTCTTTATGCAACCCTTTGATCTTCTGTTCCATCTCCTTAAACCCTCCTTTCTGATTTCTTCAACAATCCTTCTAAATCATTCTTCTCAATCTCTAACCATCTGCGTTAATGAAACCCAAACTCCTTTACAAAATATAGTAGATAATATTAATTTTGAAATAGTTATTGATTTATTTTGGGTCCAAGAATACTCAAAAAATGGTTTTAATATTGAACTCCTTAATATTGAGTTATAGAGATTTTGGAAGCTTTGCTATCTTGTCAGGAAGTATGAGCTCTTTTCTCATGAAAAAAGAGAATCGCTTTCTGATTATACAACTGTTTCAACAGTTTTCATAATGACTAGAAATTGTTGGGTCATATATATAAAAATGAGGAAGTCTTGTGTAAATCCAGGGATCGTCTTCCAGAATTTTGGATAAATATCTGCACTTGCATCAAGACAACCAAGGATTTTGATCATATGTCTCTTACAATTATGCACATGTTACATTTTATACAGAAAAATATCAAAATTTTGAATTATTTTTTATGAATAAACTAGCTCTTTTGACGGATATGCCATTGACTATATATAGTTAATGGGTTGTCGTCAATCCGTCGTTGATGGGTCATCAACAATCCATCACGGCAATCCGCTAGTGAAGAATGTTTATCACAAAATCCTTCGGGGACATTGAGTTGTCGATCATCCATTATTGAAAATGTCCTTCAGATTGCCATTAGAGATATCCTTCAGGGGATTCGTCGGTGAAAGATCTACCCATAGAATGTTGACTAACAGATTTTCATCTACGAGTAATGACTGACGCATGACTTCTTAATCGTCCACCCATGAAAACCTTATGAATTAATTGTAGTGATCAGTGTAGACGATAATTAGAAAAATTGATGTGACACTTTGGAAATCAAGGTTTCGGTTTGACCGAAACTTGAGAAAAGCCTGGAACTTAAAATTGAAGATTATGTTAGAGTACTGTTGCTTTCAGATTTTTGAATTTGTTTACGTTGGTAGTTTCCTTTATTTTAGCTTGCTTTCTGTTTTGTTTGACCTAGTATTTAGCTAGGCTTAGTCTTCCCTTTTTTTAGCTTTTCTGCTCATTGTACTGGCTATATATATCTAGCCAAGTCTATCTTTTGGAATATCAAGTACTTTCCAATTTGCAGTACCTTCTGTTCTGTGTTTTTACTTTGATCAACATTTGGTATCAGAGCCACAACTAAGGGCCTGGTTTGGGAAGGATATAGAGGAGAGAAAACACAAGAGGAAGTGTTCAAGAAATACAGGAGAGCATGGCTGAAGGCAGCAGCAACAACAAGTTTGTTCAACCTTCCATTCCAAAGTTTGATGGCTTCTATGAACATTGAGTAAAGTTGATGGAGAATTTTCTGCGATCCAAAGAATATTGGAGCATGATTGAAGAAGGAATCAATGATCCTACAAAAGGAAGAGAGACAACCGAGGCAGAATCAAAGGTCATTGCAGAACAACAACTAAAGGACATGAGAGTGAAGAATTATCTCTATCAAGCAATCGATAGAGAAATCATGGAAACGATTCTAAATGACGATACTTCGAAGCAGATTTGGGACTCTATGAAGCAAAAGTTCAAAGGTTCAAATAGAGTCAAGAGAGCACAACTTCAAAGCTTGAAGACCGAGTTCGAGGTGCTAAGGATGAATGAAGGAGAGTCCGTCAATGCTTATTTTGGAAGAGCCTTGTCGATAGCAAAACGAATGAAGGCATGTGGGGAGGCCGTTAAAGAAAGCGAGACATCACTGGGAAGATTCTTAGATCTCTTCTCCCAAAATATAACTATGTTGTTTGCTCTATTGAGGAGTCTAATAATGTAGAGATTTTAACAGTAGACGAGCTTCAAAGCAGCCTACTTATTCATGAACAAAGAATGATGGGTCCGGCTGAGGAAGAACAAGCATTGAAGGCGATGGTTGAGGAACGTCCCGGTAGAGGAAGAGGCAGAGGTATGATACGAGGATGAGGACGAGGTAGAGGAAGGCACCAATTTAATAAAGCTTTGGCGGAATGTTACAAGTGTCACAACCTAGGGCACTTTCATTACGAGTGTCCGAGCTGGGAGAAAAATGTGAACTATGTTGAGTTCGAGGATCATGAAGAGATGTTGTTAATGGCGCAAGTCGAACAGAATCAAAGTACTAAAGGAGTGTGGTTTCTCGACTCTGGATGCTCAAACCACATGACAAGAAACAAAGACTGGTTTGTGCAGTTAGACGAAACCTTCAAGCAATCTGTGAAGCTGGGGAATGATTCCAAACTGATGGTCATGGGAAAAGGAAATATTATAGTGAAAGTGGAAGGCCAAATTCAAACAGTAACTGATGTCTTTTTTATTCCAGAGCTACGTAATAACTTACTCAGCATGGGCCAACTTCAAGAGAGGGGAATAGCTATTCTGATCCAGAATAGGGTCTGCAAGTTGTACCATCCAAGGAAGGGGTGTATCTTGGAGAGCAACATGTCAACGAACCAGATGTTTACCTTAACCACACATGTTCTTACAACCGAGTCTGCATGCTTCAGTACCAACGTAGAGGAGGTTAGTGAACTCTGGCATCAGAGATTCGGTCACTTAAGCTACCGGAACTTGTCACTTCTTTGCAATAAGATTATGGTTCATGGAATTCCAACACTCAAGGTCTCAACGAATGTTTGCACAAGCTGCATGGTTGGAAAACAACATCGAGCATCCATTCCAAAACGGAGTATTTGGAGAGCTACAAGAAAGTTACAGCTAGTTCACTCAGATCTCTGCTGGCCAATTTCTCCGGAGTCGCATGGTGGAAAGAGGTACGTACTTAGGTTTATAGACGACTTTAGTCGTAAGTTGTGGGTTTATTTTCTAAATGAAAAAAGGAGACTTTCGGTACATTCAAAATTTTTAAACTTATGGTTAAAAAGGAATCTGGTCTTCCAATATGTGGTTTAAGAACATATAGGGGAGGGGAGTTCAACTCCAACGAATTCTCTGAGTTCTGTAAAGAGCAAGGCATCAAGAGGTAGTTAACAATGGCTTATACACCACAACAAAATGGAGTGGCCGAGCGTAAGAATCGTACGATTTTAAATATCGTACGTTGTCTTCTTGATGAAACGAAGATGCCAAAAAGGTTCTGGCCTGAAGCAACAAAGTGGACGTGTCATGTAATCAATAGAAGTCCTACGTCTACTGTGAAAGATAAAATACCAGAAGAATGTTGGACCGGTGTGAAGCCCAACGTTGAGTATTTCAGGGTCTTAGGGTGCGTTGGAAACGTCTATATTCCAGCTGCCCAGAGACTTAAATTGGATGCCAGAACCCATAAACTTGTGATGGTTACAGTGATGAATCAAAAGGGTACAAGATGATCAACCCTTTGAACATGAAGGTTACGATCAGCCGTGACGTGGTCTTTGAGGAGCATGAACGTTGGGACTGGGGGAGGATAGAAGGCGAAAAATCAGATGATATTCTTGATTGGGGATAAGTATATGAAGGGGTCTTTGATGATGATGAGGACGACATCAACACTCTCGAAGAAGAAGAAAATGACAACTCCTCTCCCGATAACATCCCGGCAACCGATGGCAGCGAGAATGTGAATCCCTCAACCCGTGTTGGCAATTCCCCTTCTAGTGAAGTTGCAACTCCGTCGGCACTCGATAAAAGAGAAAGAAGAGCTCTAACTTATCTTGAAGACTACACTAGTGGTGAAGGACTCTCGAACGATGAGGTACTAAATCTTCTTATGTTTACTTCTACTGATGACCCTTTTTTCTATAGAGAAGCTGTAAAATCAGCAAACTGGAAAGATGCCATGAACCTGGAAATGGAAGCAATACAGAAAAATCGCATGTGGCAGCTTGTCGAGCCACCACATGGAGTCAAGGTAATAGGAGTAAAGTGGGTGTATCGAACAAAGCTAAACAAGAACGGGGAAGTGGATAAGTATAAAGCTCGGTTAGTGGTTAAAGGTTATGCACAAGAGAAGGGTATAGACTATAATGAAGTCTTTGCCCCTGTCGCTAGATGGGACACAATTCGGATGGTGATAGCTCTTGCTGCAAAGAACGGTTGGAAGCTTTACCAACTAGACGTCAATAGTGCTTTCTTGCACGGAGAGCTCAAGGAGGACGTGTATGTCGAGCAACCACAAGGATATGTAGTCAAAGGTGAAGAGCACAAAGTTTACAAGCTTAAGAAGGCGCTCTACGGCTTAAAGCAGGCTCCACGAGCTTGGTTTAGTAAGATTGAAGAGTACTTCACTAAGGAAGGTTTCAAGAAAAGCTGTTATGAACACACGTTGTTCATCAAGAAGAAAGAAGACAAAATTCTAATCGCAAGTCTTTACGTCGACGATCTCATTTTTACCAGCAATGAATTAACTATGATACAGGCGTTCAAAGGCTCCATGAAAAGAGAATTCGAGATGACTGACTTGGGGGAGATGACTTATTTTCTGGGAGTTGAGGTAAGTCAAAAATAAGGTGGAATTCATATTAATCAGAAGAAATATGCAGGGGAGATTCTGGACAGATTTGTCTTAGGAAATTGCAATGGGGTGAAGAACCCCATAGTTCCTGGAAGCCCCGTCTTGTCGAAGACAACGGAAGATAAACCGGTAGATGGAACTTTGTTCAAGCAAATGGTGGGATGCTTGATGTATATGACAGTAACAAGACCAAACTTAATGTATTATGTGTGTCTAATAAGCAGATTCATGTCTTGTCCAAAGGAAACACACTTGCTTGCAGCCAAAAGAATTCTCAGATACATCAAGGCCACTACTGATCTGTGGATATTTTACGAAAGGGGAAACAAAGATGAAATGACTGCCTACACCGACAGTAACTACGTGAGAGATTTAGATGATTGCAAAAGCACCTCTGGCTATGTGTAATACCCCGTGTAAGTTCGTTAGTTAAAATCTCTTTTCCCGTTAAATTTAGTTAACCTTAAAGTTGGATGTTAGGGTAAGTTTGGGTAAATTATAAGTTTAGGGGTGTTTGGGTCATTAATGAGAAGTTCAAGGTCAATATGGTAAGTATGGACTTGATATACACCCTTAAGATATTCAGATATTTCATTCAGCAGCAACATCCAGATATTATCAGTGTGTGTGTTCCTGAGGCGAGAAGAAGCGGAAAAAGGATTCGTACGGTTAGGGCTTCGATTGATTCGTTTGGAATCGTTATTGAGGTATAGTTTCTTCTCATATTATGTTTGTAATCGGTTATAGCAAGTTTCTATCGGTTTAGAAAGTTTGATTTTAGTGATTTGTGTTAGTTTCAATTGAATCTGAGAAATTGGAACCGACTGTGTTCTTGAGAGTCCCGGGGAAGTCCCGGTAGACTCCCGGTCATTTAGCCTCCCGGTAAGATGGACTCCCGGTCTGGTCGACTCCCGGTACCATGGAGTCCCGGTATTATCAACTTCCGGTGATGTCAAGTCCCGGTATAATAAACCCCCGGTGAATGAGAGTTCCGGTATTCTGTGGAGTCCCGGTACCTTGTTATGTTGTGATATTAAGTCAGAGGTAAAAGTATAAATGATACAGTTGATAGCGGGAACTGGTAGGCTTTATGTGTTTGGCTAGTAAAGCGGTATATGTATCTTAAATTGTTTCAGATACTGTGGAGTCGAGGTGAAAGATAGAATCAAATTGAAAGAAGCTTGCGAGCGTGTTTGATAAACAAATCAAGTGAGTTTTACTTTTAAAACATTTCAACTGGGATACATATATATGTGATATATATATATGAGATGGATAGGTATGGAGTGGACATGTGAGGTATGATGTGATTATGTGTTTATATTGAGATATATATTGTATTTATATGTGCATTACATTACACAAGTGCTGAGTAGCCGGGTTCCGGTGAGCGGACCGGTGAGTAGCCGGGTTCCGGTGAGCGGACCGGTGGGTAGTCGGGTTCCGGTGTGCGGACCGATGAGTAGCCGGGTTCCGGTGTGCGGACCGGTGAATTAGTTGGCTTGCTACCAATTAATATGGCCAGTTGTGGAGGAATAAGGTGGGATGAGATGCATGATTCTTAATGTGGTGTTTATACGTGTGGTATATGTGGTGTTTGTATACTTACGGTATATGTGTTATTTGACACGAAGGTTGTATATAAACTATTTTGAAACATGGTTTTATATAAATTGGTTTTATAACGAATTTGAAACGACAGGGATTATTTCACTAGACCATTAGGTCTAACCCTCATTTTCCTTTCAAAAATATGTATTCCAGGTCAATGATCTTTGGTTAACAAAGGGAAGAATAAAGCATAGGAGGCGATTGCTAGCTGATGAAGATTAGAATATGTTTACATTTCTGTATTGTATAGTTTTGAGACTTTGAGACCGAATGTGAATTATCATGTATTTTGTTATGAAAGTAACGACGTTGTGTATGAAATGTTAATTGTTATATATTATGTATGTTATGGGATACCGGGTCGTTACAGATGGTATCAGAGCCCTAGTTTAAGGGATTTAGGTATACGGATCTATACCTAGACTTAAACTGCATGTGAAGTATGATGTCCCTAATATTTTAGAACCTTGGGATATTAAGTATAAAAGGTAGAAGGAACATCATGTAAGGTAATTTCATATTACACCTGGCCAGTGTAATTGTGATTTTACAGGTACATGTTTGAACTGGAAAACCTTATTATATGGGGTATGTGCTTATGTGTATATTAATCTTGTCTGAATCTACAGAATGGCAAGCGGTACTAGAAATTCGACTAGAGAGGGAGGAAGAAATCCTAATAGAACGAATCCAACAGTCGGGACAAGGGGAAGAGGAAGAGAAAGAGGTAGGGGCAGAACTGGAGGCAGAGTTCAGGGGCGAGGTACTGAGTTTGTTACAAGAAACGATTTGATGGCTGAAATGGGAAGACTTCGAGCCAATATACAAGCTATGTTCGATAGAACTCGTCACACAGAAACTGGAATACCAGATCCTAGTCTGGAAGATGAGATGCCCATTACACATACGGTTATACCGGTGCCAAGGAAGTGTGACTATAAAATGTTTTTAAATTGCAAACCCCCGACATATTCAGGAGAAAGATATCCAGTGAAGGCCATGAGATGGCTGAAAGAGATAGAAGTTGTCTTCAGGACCAGCAAGTGTGCAGACGAAGATAAAGTACTATACGGAACCACGATGTTGAAGGCAGATGCTCTATTTTGGTGGGAGGCCCATATTACCTCTAAAGGATCTGATGTGTACTCAACTTTTACTTGGGACGGATTTACAACAGTTTTCAAAGAACAGTTTTGTCCTCAAGCAGCAGTTAGACAGCTGGAAGAGGAATTCATGGACCTACATCAGAGAAGTTTATCGGTTAGGGATTACACTGCTCGCTTTCTGGAGAAGTCTCGCTTTGCGGAGTACTATGTTGCCACAGAGGCGCTGAAGATGGAAAGGTTTATTTTCGGGTTAAATTCAGAAATTAGAAAGCTAGTGATTGCACAAGGACCCGATACCTTCTCAGCCGCAGTAGATGCCGCGGAAAATGTAGAGCAAGATAATAGGAGAGACGTTAGTGATAGAAGTTTTGGAAAAAGGAAATTGGAGGAAATGACGTACGATTTGGAGGAATACGAATCCCCGAGGTTTGATAGTTATTTACCTTTCAGATCAGTTGAAAGATCATGTCCAAAATGCAATCGTGTTCATCAAGGAAACTGTTATGTGGAGTCCTGAAGATGTTACAAGTGCGGGAAGACTGGTCACATTGCTAGAGACTGTCACGTAACTCGATTTTGTTTCGTTTGCAATTCCCCTGATCATCTTCAGTATGAATGTCCACAGTGGAAAGCGCGTCAGGGTAGTACAACAGTGAGACCAACGGAAGTTGAGTCAGGAAAGGTACAAGGGTCTGGAGCACCGAGAGTTCAAGGTCGTGTTTTTCAGATGACGGAACAAGAGGTGGAAGAAAGCCCTGATGAGGTTACAGGTATATTTCTATAAACTCTATACGTGCTAAGGTGTTATCTGACTTCGGTGCAAAATGGTTATTCGTATTTCCATGCTTTTGTTGTTTATCTGTGTTAGAGATATAGGTGGGTGTGGGGTGGCTATTCAGTTAGTTTCTATGGTTTTGATTGAGTTCGAAGTAGTAGTGATAAGTATTCATACCTTTTCGCTTAACCAAATTCCGGGACGGAATTCTTTTAAGGGGGAGATAATGTAATACCCCGGGTAAGTTCGTTAGTTAAAATCTCTTTTCCCGTTAAATTTAGTTAACCTTAAAGTTGGATGTTAGGGTAAGTTTGGGTAAATTATAAGTTTAGGGGTGTTTGGGTCATTAATGAGAAGTTCAAGGTCTATATGGTAAGTATGGACTTGATATACACCCTTAAGATATTCAGATATTTCATTCAGCAGCAACATCCAGATATTATCAGTGTGTGTGTTCCTGAGGCGAGAAGAAGCAGAAAAAGGATTCGTACGGTTAGGGCTTCGATTGATTCGTTTGGAATCGTTATTGAAGTATAGTTTCTTCTCATATTATGTTTGTAATCGGTTATAGCAAGTTTCTATCGGTTTAGAAAGTTTGATTTTAGTGATTTGTGTTAGTTTCAATTGAATCTGAGAAATTGGAACCGACTGTGTTCTTGAGAGTCCCGGGGAAGTCCCGGTAGACTCCCGGTCATTTAGCCTCCCGGTAAGATGGACTCCCGGTCTGGTCGACTCCCGGTACCATGGAGTCCCGGTACCATGGAGTCCCGGTATTATCAACTTCCGGTGATGTCAAGTCCCGGTATAATAAACTCCCGGTGCATGAGAGTTCCGGTATTCTGTGGAGTCCCGGTACCTTGTTATGTTGTGATATTAAGTCAGAGGTAAAAGTATAAATGATACAGTTGAGAGCGGGAACTGGTAGGCTTTATGTGTTTGGCTAGTAAAGCGGTATATGTATCTTAAATTGTTTCAGATACTGTGGAGTCGAGGTGAAAGATAGAATCAAATTGAAAGAAGCTTGCGAGCGTGTTTGATAAACAAATCAAGTGAGTTTTACTTTTAAAACATTTCAACTGGGATACATGTATATGTGATATATATATATATATGAGATGGATAGGTATGGAGTGGATATGTGAGGTATGATGTGATTATGTGTTTATATTGAGATATATATTGTATTTATATGTGCATTACATTACACAAGTGCTGAGTAGCCGGGTTCCGGTGAGCGGACCGGTGAGTAGCCGGGTTCCGGTGAGCGGACCGATGGGTAGTCAGGTTCCGGTGTGCGGACCGATGAGTAGCCGGGTTCCGGTGTGCGGACCGGTGAATTAGTTGGCTTGCTACCAATTAATATGGCCAGTTGTGGAGGAATAAGGTGGGATGAGATGCATGATTCTTAATGTGGTGTTTATACGTGTGGTATATGTGGTGTTTGTATACTTACGGTATATGTGTGATTTGACACGAAGGTTGTATATAAACTATTTTGAAACATGGTTTTATAACGAATTTGAAACGACAGGGATTATCTCACTAGACCATTAGGTCTAACCCTCATTTTCCTTTCAAAAATATGTATTCCAGGTCAAGGATCTTTGGTTAACAAAGGGAAGAATAAAGCATAGGAGGCGATTGCTAGCTGATGAAGATTAGAATATGTTTACATTTCTGTATTGTATAGTTTTGAGACTTTGAGACCGAATGTGAATTATCATGTATTTTGTTATGAAAGTAACGACGTTGTGTATGAAATGTTAATTGTTATATATTATGTATGTTATGGGATACCGGGTCGTTACACTATGTGTTTACATTAAGTGGTGGAGTTGTAGCTTGGGCTTCTAAGAAACAACCGGTAGTAACTCTTTCAACTACAGAGGCGGAGTATGTAGCCGCTGCATTATATGCCAACCATTGCATTTGGATGCAGCAGATCTTTAAACAAATGGGAGGCACTCGATCAAACTGTATTCAGATGCTGTGTGATAACTCGTCAACTATCAAAGTTGCAAAAAATCCAGTCCTCCATGGAAGAACTAAGCATATTGACATGAGGTTTCATTTTCTGAGGAACCTTATAAAGGATGGAAGTATCAGTATGGAGTTCTGTGGAACAAGGGGGCAACTTGCAGACATTATGACTAAACCTTTGAGTTTAGAGCAGTTCGAGAAGTTCAGAAAAGCCTTGGGAGTTCGAGCAACTGATGGATAAATCAAATGTCTTGTGGATGTTTGATTTAGGGGTGGATATGTTAGAATACTGTTGCTTTCAGATTTTTGAATTTGTTTACGTTGGTAGTTTTCTTTATTTTAGCTTGCTTCTGTTTTGTTTGACCTAGTATTTAGCTAGGCTTAGTCTTCCCATTTTTTAGCTTTTCTGTTCATTGTACTCGTTATATATATCTAGCCAAGTCTATCTTTTGGAATATCAAGTACTTTGCAATTTACAGTACCTTTTGTTCTTTGTTTTTACTTTGATCAATAGATTAAACCAATAATTTTTTAAATATAATGCTACCGGGATTGTTAAAACATCTAAAAACAAGCTTTAAAGACCACAAAAATTAAATATGAAACTTCTCTAATTTGATTAAAGAAAAATATACAACTTTTTTTTTGATAATTGATTAAACAATTATCAAAGAATATTGTTGTATAATTAATTGATTTCACACTTCAACATCGATTTCATTCTCAAAGCTCATTAATTATATAAATTGTTTGTGGGATTTGATTCTCAAAATTATATTTATTTTATGATGTTTTAAACTGTATAAACTTCACCAAATCACACCATATTTTGTAATGCGGTTTTTTAAGGTTTGAGACGTATACAGTATGGTTTGAAAAAATCTTCAAACCACATGTGTGGTACGCTTTGTGGTTTAGTCCTAAACATCAAATTGTACAACGAACCCCTTATCGCTTTGTGGTTTAGTCCTAAACCACATCAAATTGTACAGCGAACCCCTTATCTAACTTAAATTGTCTGGTTGGTATTTATATAGCAACCTTTTGATGTTGGCATAGACGATCACGGCCATTCATCAAAATGATCAAATAAAGTCAACAGCATGATTCTAAAACTTTACCTGCCATCATCATGCACAAATTTTATTGTTTAATATTTAACAAAGAAATTAGTTACATTTGTTAGTTAATATTATTTTTTTAAACTCGTCGTTAAATATTTCCGTATAAGAGCCTAGGATCTTTGGATATGCACTTCTTAGAATCGATTATGTGATATTAAATATTCAAAATAAAATATGAAATGTAATACAACATGTGTTGGTGATTTTAGTGTCACATGTCATTTAAGTGTAATTAGAATTAAAACGAGTGCCAATAGGGATTCAAACTGTGATCTAATACAAGTCAGGAGATACGGAGTGCACACTAGTATATAAGGCGAGTTTGATCCCGGACATGACGAAATGGCGTGGGTCAAGGGGTCGCGCCCCTTGCAGGGTCCAAGGGGCAGAGCCCATGGCGGTGGTCCCGTGGTGTTTGGAGCAACGCCTCTACAGAATTTTGGACTTGGAATGCAGTGGAAAAACGTGACCAGTATATAGGAAATCTTCAATTCTGATCAGTTTTGAGTTTGAGATTAAGTGGTGTGTTTTCAGACTTAGTTCTAGAAAACTTGGACCACAGGCTTTGGTTGGTCAGACAAGAGGCTCTGATGGGCTATCTCCGGTGGCATGCGTGAAGTACCTAAGTCAATGCTTTGGTTATGAACCAGTGCCTCTGAATGGTCTTTGTCTCACCTCTGGTTGGCTATCTCTAGACGGGTTGAGTTTCTTCTCTGGTCCCGTATAACCAAAACTCTGGTGCAATTATCGTTAATCCATGATCTTAGCTAAAAACGGTTGTAGCCGTCTGGAACTGCTAATAGCTTGCCATGATTGCCGTTTCAGTTAATATTTCTTCTTTTTCGAATGAAGCCAGTATATATATATATATATATATGTATATATGGTACAAATCAAATGCAAACCTTGCATTTGTTGCACCCCTTACAAATGCAGACTGGTTCTGCATATGTACATTTGTCCCATATGAATTTATATGTCCATTATATGTATATTCTTGCACCTATTCATCTGCATATGTGCAGAACCAGTCTGCACATATGCAGACTGTGGTTTGTAAGGGGTGCAACAAATGTAAGGTTTGCATTTTACGGAGTCTCTCTCTCTCTCTCTCTCTATATATATATATATATATATATATATATATATATATATATATACTACATATATAAGCATATACACCTAAAGTCTTAAAGACAACATTTTATGCATATGGTACAATCATTTTAAGCATGATTTTCAAAAAACTCTTAATAACAAGTTAGGAAGCACAATTTACAATGTTTGATGCATAAATATCTAGCTCAGCCCATTGTACACTTAAAAAATCTACATCCCATACTTTCTGACCTCCATCCCTCACTTATCAAAGCCATACCTTTTTACCTCTTATCTCACGTCTCAGAGATATGGCTTTCTAAATGGAAGATTTGCTACTGTATCGCTGGCTCCCCCCGATCTCACAAAAACCCTACTGATTTCACAAAACCATCAATTCCATTAAAACCCATATTTCGATATTGCGAGTTGGACCTTTCTTGGTTTTCTCAGCTTCTCTACAAAAATCATTCATGAAAATCGATCAGGTACATCACTCGACTTTACCTCGTGCTTGAATTCGGTTTTGCTCTGCTCGATAAGGAAGAAAACCCTAATTACCACTCGATTTTGATTTGTTCTGCTAGATTTGCTCCTGCTCCACATTCATAGATGTGAATCATGGTTTATTTCTTTCCAGTTTTGTAATTTTCTCCTCTACCACATCGATTTTGTTTTTACAGTGTCTTGTCTTTGTTCGTATCTGCTGATAAATGGTTGAATTTGACTATGAGTTGAAGCTTTTGCATGACTTTCGGGTTAAAGATTTTGATGAAGTGCTACATAGGTAATGTTAATGTTTTCTTACCTTCATTTGTTTCTTCTTCTTTCTTCATTTTTATTTGCACCTAATTTGTTCTTTATTTTTATTTGCTTCTTATTTGTTCAAAGAAGGGTTTTAAACATCATCTGGCTTGTATTAAAAAAACGTAATGTTAATTTTTATTTTCATCTAAAGCCACCCTTCCCGTTTTTTGTCTACAGTTATACATCTTAATCATGTTTCTATTCAAATATGGCTACAAACATTTTGAATCTTCGTTTGATGAACCTTCTTTGTTTCTATTCAAGTAGGGTTATTCAAATATGGTTTAAGTTTCTTAAATTTTAGTTATGATGGTTTAATCTTACTTAAATTTTAGTTATGACGATTTAAGTTTCTTAAATTTTAGTCACCAGGTAAGTGACACCTGACTAGCGTTTGGTAACGTATGGTTCATACTTAATCTGCTTTTAGGCATGCTTAATCGTTTGGTTTTTTAAATTATAAAACTTTTAAGGTCTGTGGAAGCATTTGGTTCAAGT
The DNA here is from genome assembly GCA_033807775.1 of Saussurea involucrata. Taxonomy (NCBI): domain Eukaryota; kingdom Viridiplantae; phylum Streptophyta; class Magnoliopsida; order Asterales; family Asteraceae; genus Saussurea; species Saussurea involucrata. The sequence goes on along the minus strand of CM066321.1, from coordinate 67,888,313 downwards.
CCAACCACTATGGTCCTTGCGAACATACTCAAGTTAAGAGGTTGCCATGCATCAACAAGTTTGCCTGCATAGAGAGAACTACCTTCTGGTCAAATGGTCAATCACTTGAAGGCAATATAAAGTGAGGTTGGATCTCTATCAATCTAGAGGATCAAGGGGTTCTCATTAGATTTTTGCTTGCCTTTTTATATTATATTTCAAGAAAGTTTCTTTCTTTTTTCGGTTTTGTTTTGCTTTCCAACATGTGGTTTCTTCATTCTCATGTAGGGTACATAATATCTACTGTCACATGTTCTTTTTTCTGTTTGAAAAGTGGGAACCATGTTCAATATTTCATCTTTTGAGGTATATACCGAACAATATTAAATGCAATGCAAACAACAACTAATGTATACCATTTTATTTATCTTGGACCACTTAAAATCTGATGCAGAGAAGCATACTGCTAAAGTATCAGTTTGATCCAAAATAGATGGTTTGTTTGCTTGTATTTGCTATTTTTTCTGTCAAGTGTAGTGGATCTGATGGTTGAGTTGGCAGGTGGTGCATCAAAGATACCGCTGCTGGAAGCACGAAAGTTTTGGATGGCATGTTTATTCTTTTGAGAGAGTGGCATCTGATGCCAAAATAAAATGTTGATTTTGTTGCTGCTAACCACTGCTGCATCGAGTCTCTACTACTGAAATGGTAAGAAAAGATAGATGAATTTTGGTTCAATGTATGCATATGTACTGATGAATTTTGGTTCAAAATTGCCTCTAAAACTTTTCTACTTGCTATTTCTCTCATAGATGCCTCTAAACCTGGGAAGTTCATCTTATTCCAAGAGAAATGACTTTTTATTTGCCTTTCATATCGAAAATGTGGTTTTTGTGAGAAGACACTTTTATCTATAACACTTGTTTCAATTTTTTATTTGATGTGGGTTTGACTCAAATTGTTTGGTTTCATGAGCGTAATTATTTGGTTTTCTTTTTAGTCCATATCTTGAGGAGGATGCAGATCTCTAAAGGTTGCTTTTATAGTTTCAAGCAATTTTTTATAGGTCTTAATTAGAATCAATCAGAAATCTTCCTTTATAAAAATAGTTTTTATATTTATTGATTAACTTTTGGATCTAATGCTCAACGAGTAGCTATGAGAGGGGGGTGCTTTCAGAAATGGCAAGACTTAACTCGGTCACTGGGAAGATGATGTTCTCACCATCTCAATGCCTCCAGATATTGTTGTTAAAGCAATCCAGGTACTTCAAATTCCATCCCCAAATTAATTGTATAGGGTCATTTGGCCCGTTAAATGATCTTCTGCCAGCTTGTTTTTAAATCCATGACAGTTTTAGGCAACTAATTTTGAGATCTCCCTACTAAAAAAGAATAAGCTTTTAGGCAACTAATTTTGAAATTGCTTCTGTAAGAATTTGCTTAGGCATATGGTATCCATTTAGAAGAAGAAATATGTAAAAGCATTACATATTTAGTTGCTTAGATTAGAAGTGGAAACATTTCTGGATTGCATGGAGTATAAATATACCCATGGAAGATGAAAACACTAATAAGATAGCATTTATTATGGTTTTTTAGTTTTCCTTTGTAGTCTTTGCCAACATCAACTTTTTTTAGTAACTGTATGATGTAATACATAATAAATTGTATTTATATATAATCAATCACTATGCAATCTATATAAATATCCAACTATCAATACGGAATGGGAAATAAAGCAACCATTGTGAAGTCCTTGACGATGTAGATACATATAAGGTTAGCGACTCAAAAACGTTTCATTTATGTTGTTAATAACACCAAAACTTTTCTTCCATGTATATCATAGGATTGTATAATTGCATTTTGGTGGATGGCATGTAGGACGGGAAGATCAACTATGAAGAGTTTGTGATCAAAACACTTTTAGCATGATCTATTGTATTACTAATCAAACTTCATGGTTATAACAGACAACGAGGTGGGCATTTTTGCTTTCCAACAGGCTTTGAAGACGGTAAACATTAATCCTGATAAAACAGCAAGTTATCTTAGATTTTCGATAATACAAAGTCCGTTTTCCATTTGTGTTATGTGATGATCATATATGCATTATACAAATTGCAAAAGTCACGGTTGGACAACACTATGCATTATCAATTATGCGGAATGTTGGTAGTTGTTGTTGAACGTTATATTGTCGGTATTTTTAACAGGTTGGGTCATTAGAGGGTAAAAATGGCGATCAGAGAGCATCCATAACTTCAGGGCGGCGCTGCCGGAGCTATAGGAATCGGTGATGAAATCGAAGATGTTTTCGATTAGCAGAAGATTGCAATTAAGACTCTTGTGGACATGCATGGAAGTGTTACTCTTCTAACCTTTTATGGCTCTAATATGTGATGAAGTTGAAAGATGTTTCTTTTAAGTTGGTTTTGCTTAATCATCATGCATGACTTTATTTATGCAACAGGTTTTTAGTTTGGATCAATTACATCATATCGTGCTCACCCGGTGCATTGCACGGGCACACTGCTAATATATATATATATATATATATATATATATATATGATATACTTACGTTTTGGGACTTATGAATATGAACAACCTTCAAACACTTTTCGGTAATTTTGCTCTCGATTTGTGCCTAAAATCGATAGTGTTCTTGAGTCTTATCCCACATTAAATTTGGTGAAACTCGGGCATAGGTTCAAAATATCAATTCGAAAACTAAACTCACACGATTCTCAAGCAATCCGGTTACTTGATCGATATTTATACCATATTTTCTACCCCATTTTCTAACAACATGTGCATGGAATAATATTTATAATAGGAATGCAAATTTTACATCATTTAAATAATAGGTTAATTAAAGATGTATAAGTAATAGAAGATTTGCATTTCTATCAAAGGATCATAGTAGACCTTCGCATCCTAGTAGGTCAAAAGTCTGAAATTCACCAAATACGAGAAAGGTATGTAGGTATTTGGCATCTATAATCAATTGGGTTTCTAGAGATCCCTTATATGAAAAATATGCTCAATTTCACAATCATTTGGAAAGTGTGCTATTCACAGGCTTCCTAAAATACACCTCCAAATGTAATTAAAAGTTATATTTCTCTTTCTCTCCCCTTTAAATCCATCCTTGCCCTCTGGCATATAAAGACTTAAAAAACTCTGACGACATTCTCGAACGTCTTATTGATGCTAGAAAAAGAAAAAATGTTATACAAAAATTTTGCATAGGAACTCAAATTGTTCATATATAATTAGTGAGATGAACGCCATACAACAAAATTTTCCTTCAATCAAAAAGAAACGAGAACAAGTGGATTTCGTTACATGCTATATTAGATTACCAAAGTGAAGAGCTATATTGCAACAAAAATGAATTTGCTCTATGAAATTACTGAAGTATCATTTTATTTTTCGTTAAGCCCTATCGACTTCCGTCTAGTTCCATCAAAGCCTTTGTCATGAAGCCCTGTTGAGCAGATCGTGCCATTCGTCGTTCCTTTCTTACTGCCTTTGTCGTGTTTCCTTAAACCCCGTCAAAACCCAACGAAGCCTTCTTCGAGTTCTGTTGAAACCCATCGAACCTAGCTCTTTGAGTCCGTTTAAACCCACCAAGTTCCATGAAACCATCAAATCCTTCTCCCAGTATCGTCAAAACTCATCAATTTTCGTCGAGCAACGAGTCCCATCGAGAAGCAAGTGTAAAGACCAAGAAATGTGATGGTCCTATACTCCTTGATGAGACATATTTTCTGGTAAAGCATACCGACTTTTGATGTCGGTGAAGGAGGAAGAAGGGTTTCTAGCTAGCGAGTGTCGTCATTAGAGATGCTTTCACCCAAAAATGTTGATGAGGCACATGTAAGGGTTATTTTCTCATAAAAATAAGTAGATTTATTTGAGGGTGGTGGAAATAAGCATATTTATTATATATGAGGTTTCATTAAGCATAGAAACTCAAATTTTCCTAAATAATTTACCTAATTGTTTGATAATCAGTACAATATCAAACTAGTAGCCATATAAACAATGAAAGTTAATTATTACGATTTAAAATCATAAAAATCAAATAATAAGACGTATCGATAGCTAGAAACCCTTCTTCCTCCTTCACCGACATCAAAAGTCGGTATGCTTCTTTTAGTCTTTTCATTGCTTGGGGACAAGCAAATTTCTTAGTTTGGGGTGGTGATAAGTGCTCAATTTTGAGTACTTAAGCACTTATTTCTTTAGATTAGTTAGGACTTTTTCATTCTAAAATCCCAACTTTGAGTCTTTTTTATCTTGTTTTACTTTCTTGGAGCTAGGAATCATGGTTAGCTTGTTTTACTTTATTGGTAGGCTAATATAAGCATTTTTGAGAAAATCAGCCAAAACAGGGTATTGCTGCAGCATTGGAACAACAGGGATATGGTGATAAAGGGGCTGAAGAAGACGAAGTCATGAGCTGGAAATTGATATTTTTGTGATTAAATTTGATATTTTGTAACCCCTAAAACACTCTTTAGATTGCAATGATAGTTTAAGTAAGTATTTAGTTGGCTGTTGTACTTCTAGTTGAATAGTTGTACTATTTAGTTAGGCCTAGTTGCACTTATTTACCTAAGATGCCATTCCCTTTTGTTATAAATAGAGGGGACATCTTACCTTTTGGATAACCCACTTGAGAACTGATCTAAAATCAGTCCTAAACCTCTGTAGTTTATTTTCCAGAAATCTCATTCATGTTCTTCATGTTCTTCATGTGTTCTTCAAATATTCAAGTGTTCTTCCTTTAATTTTTCTTTGTTCTTAGATACACGAAGGCACTGCTGCAGCACTGGGCAGTATCCCACTGCACATTTTCGTTTCGTTAATGTTCTTGCATCTTATGTCTTATGTTTAATGTTCTTACTTTTCAGTATATATTCTTGTTAGTCATAGATTTACATTCCATTTGTACTATTGTCATTTATTGCTTATTACTTACATTCTTGTCTTTACATTTTTAGCCTTTTACTTTAGTTAGTTTTCATTTCCAAGTATTTTACACTTCCAATCATCATGTTTACTTTCCTAGTATTTTGCATTTATTTTGTTTCATTTAGTGTAATGAGTAGCTAATCTTGTAGCTTGGGTGTGAGACAATGGGTGTTATGATGACCAAAAGAAAGTAGGCATTTTTGTGGCAAAAATGAGGTTTTATTATTCCAATCCAAGTTTCTTCAAGATAATAGAATCCTTTGACAAATTGATCACTTTGATAGTGTTAAAGTGTCATGGACCTAGAGATAGGCCATTGAATAGAACATCAATTTGGATGACTTAAGGGGTTATATCGAGAGAGTAACTTGCAATGAGAGTTGTTACTTTTGTTTTCTAAAATGATTCATTCTTGATAAGTTATCATTTTCTCAAGGGATTAAAATGGAATAGACTTAGAGATAAGCTATTTAGGAGTAAAACAACTTGGGAGGTATGGGGGGTTATATCGAGAGAGTAGCTTTTAACAAAGAGAATTTGTTTTGCCATATGCTTTGAGAACGCCATTTCCACTGTTCCATTATCTTGGGTTCTGCTCAGAGATGAGATTGCTCTAGCTACTGGAATCATGGGATGGTGAGATTCCGAGAGGAACGTGTCTCAAAGTAGATAATAAAACTCGTTTTTGTCACTGCTATGCTGCAGCATCACTACAGCTTCATGCTGTAGCATTGTTGCAGCATTGGTCTGCTGGAATTTGGTTTATCACAACATCACAAGTCTTACACCCTTGCTTCTCTTTTAATATTGTTAATTAGAATCTGTGTTAAGCATCAACCAATCAACCAAAAGATTTTCTTCCCAATCATCATCTGAAATCACTTCTTTCAACATACTTTAATAGACATTTTAACTCCAATCTCTGTGGGACGATAATCGGTATTTTACCACTTTATTACTTGATAAGACGACATAGTTCTAAATAAGTATACTTGCTTATTGGTTCTATTAGTACACGTCTGTAGGTGTATTCAAACCACACACACATCAAAAAGCAATTATTAGAAAATATCATGATTTTTAGCGTTTTGTATTTTGTAATTTTTATTTTTTTAGCGTTTTGAATTTTGTAATTTTTATTTTTAATGAATGATATGAATTTTTATTTTTATTATTTATCTTATTTTTATTTATTAAAAAATATATAAATATTTTTATTTTGTTAAATAATTAAATGTATAAATAAAAGAATAAAAAAATGAGGTGACAAGAGGGTTTGAGGGTATGGGTACTCCACTTTAGGGTAAGGAGAGGGTAAGGAGAAAAGTTGATGTGACGCTGAGGTGGCAAGAGGGTTTGAGGGTATGGGTACGGATGGCCTAAGTAATATTACATTTCACTCTAACATATTCTTTATTTTATAGATTTAAACATTAGTTATATTATTAAAATATTATATAAGTTTATTATCCAAATGCATTTTTTTAAATTATAAAATAGTGAGAGTTTAATCTTACTGGTTAAAATTAATAAAAAATGAATGTCTCTCACCTCCCATCAAATAATAAGATGTATCGATAGGACAATAACGTATCACTATCATGTGATACGAGCATTTTCAATCGATTCTTTATTTTCTTTAAAATAGAGAATCAAAAGTCAAAATCTCTGAGTAATATTGCATTTCATTCTAACATATTCTTTATTTTAGAGATCTAAACATTAGTTATATTATTAAAATATTATATAAGTTTATTATCCAAATGCATTTTTTTAAATTATAAAATAGTGATAGTTTAATATTACTGGTTAAAATGAATAAAAAATGAATGTCTCTCACATTCCATCACTTCCCATCAAATTTAGAGAACTCTCTAAACTCGTAGTTTTTCTTGTTTTCTCTATTTTAGTGAACAAGATAGAGAAACTGTTGGAGCAATTTTGAGCATCTCCAACAGATTTGCTAAAATGGAAAAAATTAAGTTTTTGTTTCCTAAACCTCTCCAACAGTTTTGTTTTCTATAATAGAAAAAACTTGAAAATTTTCTAGAACTTTATGATAGAAGAGAGAAATAATTATTTTATTCAATCACACAATAAAATTGAATTGTTATCATTATATATTTAAGTTTTTCTTAAAAAAGTGTATTGGGAAGATAAATTAGACAATAATATATTAATATAACTTGTGTTAAAATCTGTAAAATAAAAAAAACTATTGAAGATGAGTGCAACTTTTTTAGAGATTTTAACTTTTAGTTCTCTATTTTAGACTAATTACAGAAAACTTGTTGAAAATGCTCTTAAAGAATAAAAGTCTAATTTTCTCTATTTTAAAGAAACTGTTGAAGATCCTCTAAAAATCAATAGGTGATGGCATGAATAATCCCAATTGGAAATGAATATATATTTTAATGTGTACAATTAGAAGAGGTTTAACTAATGACCATTAGTTTCAACTTTTTTCCCTTAATTTGATTAAAATAATCTAAACCAACTTCCACACAATTTCCCAAAATGTGCAACTATTCCAACGTATAAGGACATAACTCGGATCAAATCTAACAAACATCAACTCTCTACTTTTTTCTGTAACCATACAATCTTGCTCATGATGAACATGTTCCATCGTGTTTATGTTTTTCTAAAACAAACATCTTACAACGTCTTGATCAACATCAAGAAATACGTTTCACAAGATCCACAATATGTCTTTATAAACGATGCCATTCCTACTTCTATTGTTTCAACTCTCCTTAACTTTCTACAACTCGTGCCTGATTCCCCGTTTAAAACACATCCCAAAACTGTGTATGTGGCATTAGCTAGTTTTCTCATGTACAGGATCTCATGCAACGTCGAAGAAAAGTATTGTTTCCAAGTTTATTGCATTTTCAAGTTTATTAATATATATATATATATATATATATATATATATAGAGAGAGAGAGAGAGAGAGAGAGAGAGTTAAAATGTGATAGTTCGAGCTTTGTATTGCATTTTCAAGTTTATTAATGTTTTGTATTTTATGTTTAGAGATACACGATTATATATATAAATACACACATGTGATAATACACCTGAGGGAGCTTAGTGGTGTGAGGATGACTTGACCCTCAACCTAGATCGTGCCTTACCTAGGGGTGTAAATGATGCGAGTCGAGCTCGAGTATATATAGTGGAGTTCAAAGCATTAAGTTCTATATCCCATCAATGTGGGATAGATTGGACACTCACCCTCATGAGTTCACCCATGTCTTTTACATAATTAGTTTCAATTGTTTTTTCCAAAAAACTTGAGTTTATTATTATTATTATTATCAATTCAATTAAAATAACATTACTAATTATATTATAATTTTGTTGTTTATACATTATATTAGTAAACAAACTTAAACATACACAAACATTTACGTACACTATTTTGCTTTAATTTCTCTAGTATTTGATTTTAGCTTATAGTCATACGTGCACTAACATTTACGAACGTAAACGAGCATAAATGACCAAACAAACGCTCACGAATATAAATGAACGAACAAATGTTCACGAACATAAATGAACAAACGAGACTCTTGTTCATGTTCGTTCGTTTAACTAAACGAACAAAAAGACTTGTTCATATATTATATTATTTTATTATTAATGTATTATATTAAAATAATAATAATTATTTTTTTTACATTATATTCTATAACTTATAATATAAAATTAATTATATATAAAATATATTCGAGTATCTCACGAGCTTATCGAGTCGAGTATCAGTTCGCTCAACTCGACTCGTTAGTATGTCGAGTCGAGCTCGAGTTCGAATCGAGCCCATTAGAGTCGAGTGTTGACCGAGTTTTGACCAAGTCGATCTCGAGTAGCTCGCGAGTTGTCTCGTCTCATTTACACCCCTAGCCTTACCTCGTCCGCGTCTCCGATTTAGCATCATATGTGATAAACTCATAAACTATAGTATCACATGTAAATTGGTTATAAAAAAAAGGCGTTCTTGATTTCTCGTAAAATGTAGTGTTTTCGTTTGAACCCTTCTCTCTCTCTCTCTCGCTATATATATATATATATATTTATATGGGCGAATGATCATGTGAGAAGTTGAGGTTAACATGAGAAACGTGAGAAATGGATCTGAACCGTTGGTCACTTTTAATCAAATGCCCTCCCATGAGTTGCGTCTTAGAAGAGAATTGATCTGATGCATCTTATATCGGTGCATCTCATCCTAATGTATGTCCATTTCTCATCCAACGATTGATAACTATTTCTCTCGTTAATTTCAACTTCTCACCGTAACCCAACTATATATATAGGGGTAGGTTCAAATGAGAACTGTTAATGCAAAAAATTGAACTAAACTGTATTATGCCGAAAATCGCCTAAAAATACGATCTAAGGTTTTGGTTCGGACCTTATCAACTATAGATTGAACCATAGAAATAAACAAGAAAAATAACAAAGAAAATGTAGATGAAACAAGAGATTTTGGTGACGCGGAAAACCCCGTCGAGGGTAAAAACCGCGGACGACAATGGAAGACGTCAATGCACTATAGACGTCAATTAGGGACGTCGTCCTGAATAATATTAATTACAATTAGATATCGTGGATAAACATGTCGGTTGTTGATAATAACTGTTGTCTTGGAAACAAAACGTGGATAATGTTTGGGTAAAAAATCACACCTCACGACCGACGATAGAAAACTCAAAGAACATTTACATAAGACGACTCTTGTATTAAGATAAGGTCTTGCAAATTATTTACCGACGAGTATGTGGTCGTATATTTTTCTGATGGTCTTATGTTCCGTACGACCGACGTCCAAGACTTAAGACGGTCGTACGACTACACTAGCCGTTAATAGTCAACGCTTGTTTCTTTTGTTCATTAATGCAGGTCCACGAGCATTCATGGTACAACGGCCAGTAACGGACGAGCTATTAATGGTATTAAAGACCCGACAACAGTTACGAATCAAGTCGTTAAGACACATTTAATGACCAGCGGAAGCTATATAAAGACCCACTCTACAACCGAAAAAGACATCGGTTTCCAAGCTATTACACGTCACAAACACAACAGTAATCTACGAAGCATTCGAGCAAATATCGCTAACGAAACCTTCGCACGACGACAGTTCAAACCGCACGACAACAGCGTATTTCATACGATTTACACACGACACACGACTTCTACATACGATTAAGTTCATTTTTTCTCATATTGTAATCTGTGATACACAAAACACTTGTTACAAAAGGACTTTCGTCCCTGTTTGGCGACTATAGTGCACCGTCGACTTCCATAAGTCGACCGCGGTTTTTTCCCTCGTTTTGGGGTTTTCCTCGTCACCAATTACTTTGTCTTATTTATTTTTTCTGCGATTGTGTTGATTGGTCTTGAGATCCATTTCTTTAGTTGTTAAAGTCCACATCTACCTTAAGTTATCCTTTTGGGTGATTCCTTTGGACCTCAGAACGGTCCACGACCTATGGGGGCGCCTTTCCTATGGCCACCATTCCAAGCAGGTCCAGGGCCTTTTGTCAGCAACCCTCCTTTCGGACAACTTCCCCCGTAGCATCTGAGACCTCCACCACTGTACAATGGAGCCATACTTTATCAGATCCCGATGAACTTCCCCTTTACCGGGTAGGCCAACGGGTCGTCGCACGGAAATGGATCCCACCCGACAGTCGGCGCAGCAGCCCAGACAGGTTCGACAGGTTCGATCCCTGATCCTAACGACCCCGTCGCTCAGCGACTCAGGTTATTGGAAGATCAGAACGAAAAAATGCTGTCGCTACTTTCGAAATTACCCGGCACCGCGGTTCCTGTCGACATCGAACCTCTCATAGGATTCCAGGCGTCGCCTTTCATCGACGCGATAGCAAGTGTTGACGTTTCGAAGAAGTACAACATTCCTGCCTTTACGCCTAAATATTCAGGAATTACCGATACAACGAAACATATCGCACAATATAAACAGCTGATGTGGACAATATAAATCCCCTATGAATATCAAGAGGTGTGCATGCGCAAAAGCTTTAGAGAGACTCTTACAGGTCCTGCTCTCCAGTGGTTGATCAACCTTAAACCCAAATCCATCAGCAACTTCGCTGAGTTGGTTAACCGGTTTTCGCAACAGTTCGCCAGCAGTCGCAATATGGAGAAGTAGACCAGCGACCTGTACTACGTCGTCCAAAAATCCGGAGAATCTATCCGTGGTTATTTCAATCGCTTTAATGCAGAAATGATCATAATTCGTAATTGTGACGTCAAGACCGCCATCGAGGCCTACAAGCGTGGTCTTGACGACAACACTCTCGGATTGTACGTCGATCTTACGAAATACCCACCAGAGAATTTTGAAGACGTACGAGATAGGACTTTGGCTTACATGAGGGTCGAAGACGACCTAGCCTTCCGTCGTAAGCACTTCACCGAAAAAAGTCTCTTGGGATCAAGAAACCAGATTTCAAATCCAAGTCTAACGTCAAGACGGAACCAGTGCGCCAGATATCGAACGTTCGGTTCGACAAGAAAAAGAGCAATCCTATGCCTCGATTCCCTCAATATCCTAAGATCTTCTCTTATGGATTCAAGGGGACATCGAAGGAATTGGTCGACACTCTTAAAAATATTCAGTCGTCCGTCCGATGGCCCATGAAAAATGATAAAGATGACGACAAGAAGGATAAGACCAAATGGTGCGACTTCCATAGCGACCATGGTCATACGACAGATAACTGCCTTGCTTTATAGAAGGAGTTAGTCTGGATCGTCCCCAAGGGCCATCTACAAGGCTTGATCGATAAACAATCTGCGCCAGTTGATAACGTAAGACCAGAATCCCCCGTCCATGAAAAAGTCGTCAACTGCATGACGAGTGGATCAGACGTCTGTGGTTTAACCTATTCGGCAGCCAAGCGGCACACCAGTCAATCGTCGAGAGAATACCCCATTCCTCGGTCGTCCTGACCAAAACAAGAATTGGAACTGGAGGCGATGCCAATAACGTTCGACCAGGACGACCTCCAGGACAGTTGGCAAAGACATCACGATGGCCTGATTATCCAGCTCACTATTGGAAAATGCTCGACCAAAAGAGTATTAGTCGACGGAGGCAGTTCAGCTAATATCATTTTCCTAAGCACGATCAAAGCTATGGGAATTGATAAATCAGAGATCACCCGTCGATCGACGACTCTGATAGGATTCAATGGCGACTCTACCAATACTTTGGGAGAGATCATCCTCCCAGTGTATGCTAAAGGGGTCAACAAGCAAACAAAGTTTAACGTTATCGACGGTTCGTCAGCCTACAACGTTATACTCGGACGACCTTGGATCCACGATATGAAGGCGGTCCCCTCGACCTATCATCAGATGATCAAATTTCCGATGCCATGGGGAGTACAAGAAATCAAAAGTGAATAGAAGACCGCCTGAGATTGCTACAAGACAACGTTAAAACCTCAGAAAAAAGATATCTAGCAATTACACAAGCCTCACGCGGCAATTGCACCGCAAGTCCTAACCTATTCCGGTACTAACTTCCTCCCTGGGCTGGAAAACGAAGCACAGATCAAGATCTGTATTGTGGCGATTATGAACGACACGACCCGACTCGACTAGTCCATGGCGACAATTTTTCCTACGCTTAAAAGACAAGTCTCGGTGTCGTCTTACAATCCCCACAAGGGGGCAAAATGGTGTACCCCATACGAATTCCAGTTTCCAGCTACTGATCGTGGGCTTGAATATGGCTCACGAATCGGGGGCAGTCGGACCTCACGACAGAAGTAATTTTCCAATAGACGACGTTAAACGTCACCAGGTACATAACACCCATCAACGATACTCAGGTATGATATACCAACCTTCTGAAGCTTTACATACGTCCTTAATCCCACGACCCTCCATAAGGTTGGGAATGAACATCGCAAGTAAATTACATCCTGCCCCCAGGACAAGAAATTTTCATTTTCCCGTTAATATTTATAAATTATTCCTTTGAACGGACAGAAGTAGACGCCTACTCCCAGATTCGGGACAGAAAGGTCATCTCTTTTATCCAGACTAACAACCTATGCAGGTTCAGAATTCCTTCCAAAATCATGTACGACAATGGTCCACAGGTGATCGTACGTCTAGATCGTAATATCAACTTATGATCTCAATCCCACGTAGCTGGGCTTATTAATCTCAAAAATCGCACCAAAGGGACAACTTAAGGTCGATGTGGACTTAAACAACTAAAGAAAGAATCTTTCGACGAGACGTGCGATGATAAATAAAATAAAGAAACAAGGGATTTGATGACGCAGGAAAAACCTCAATCGAGGAAAAAACCTGCGGACGACAGGGGGTGTCGTCGCTGCACTATGGTCGCCAATCAGGGACAATGTCCTTCGGTACTAGTGTCGATCGTACAACGATTACAATACAGATGAAGAAAATGCTTCGAAATGTAAAGTACAAGTGTTTGAACGTAAAAACAGGTGTTTGTCGTGTACGAAACAAAGTGTGAACTGCTGGTCGAGGGCTGCTGTCGTGCGTCGAGAGCGATACTTAGAATAATGGTTCTTCACTTCAGGTGTTCTTGAATATTGCTTCGGTTGTTAATCGTCGGATATTCGATGTCTTGAAATGTTGATTGAGCTTGATATTTATAGTCTTCACGTCCTTAGCTTCATCCATAAATGCTCCTTTAATGGCCTTAATGGTTGGAAACGGTCGCCGGAGTAATGATCTTCGTCCGTTATGGTCGCCGGCTGTTTAATGATTGCGTCGGTTATAGTCGTTGCTCCTTAATGACTTTTACTCCTGCATTAAACACTTAACAAACGGTCATGGTGAACGTTAGCTTTGGTCGAGGTCGCACGTCCTTATGTAATAGTCATGCGGATCGGGCGACGCTATGGTCGAGCGTCGTAAGGAACTCTCGACTTACCTTTTATGAGGGACGTCGATGGTGTTTTGGGTCTTTGTCGAGACCTTATCTTAATACAAGATATAGTCCTTAATCATACGTCTTACTTGTTCTGGTCGCGGTCGAGCGACATGATTTTTTGCCCAAACAGTTTGCCCCCAAAATTTGAAAATTGAATGTCAAATTTAAGTTTTAAATTTTGCTTGTCGAACGCTTAGACTTGTGACCTGGGTTGAGGGACTTACCTGGTTGTCGTGGAACTAGACCGGTTCGCCTTTAACTGAACGAGAAGTTGAAAAGTTATGACGTCATACTGATGCACGATGATGCTTACCAGCTGTCGAGGACAGGTGTCGAAGATCTGTGAGGGTATGCGAAAAGATAAGGGATGCGCGGAAATCATCCAGGGATTCGATCCAACCCTGTTTTTCGGTCTAAATAGGGATTTGACGGATCATTTCCTTACTTCGCCCTTGAAGAGTTTTGTGTTGTGATTTCCTTTCCATTCTTTGTCTGATATCTTCCGAACTTTTGAAAATCTTTGACTTGGTTAGGTTTCTTCGAGGATTAACGCGCCTATAAGTAAGGTACGATTTCTCCGACTTCTGCAAATTTTGTTTAGAAATGTCGAGGGATCCCGATAGTGTTATTCAAGAGTCATCGGACCTCTGGGACTTTAGAAAGTTAGCGAAAATTCCTGCGTGGGTCGAATTGATCCGTCCAGGCCAGATCCGATCAAACGAGTGTCCCGAGGGGTACATCGTAATCTATGAATACCCTTTTAAGATAGGTTTCGAATGGCCTTTTTCTCCTCTGGCCAAGGCGTTTATGTTAGAGTTTGACTTGGCACCGAGTCAGTTAATGCCCCAGTTCTGGCGAGTCGTACGAGTGATCGAGCGTGCTACTAAGAAATGGGATTCTCCCATGAATGTACATGATCTCCTCTCAGCTTATCAAGCCAAGATGGACAGATGTCATCGATGTAGTTTACATTCTAGGTTCAAGGGCGATCGCGTTTTGGTCTTAGGGATGGGTGTGAACGACCATGGGTGGAAGTCTCGATATGTTTTCGTGCGTAAGTTGTCCCTTGACTCTGAGAGTGAGTGGATTAGGACGAGCCGGAATACGTCGGGTGAGCCTCGTTATTTCATCTGGCGTGCGCTGTAGATGATTTACATATGATTTTTAACTTGTTTTTTGTATGTTGACAGCCATAAAATTCGAGGTCGTGAAGCCAGACGCTGACTCTCAAGCGAAGATCAATTCGTTTTTAGAATTTAGCGTCGCCGAGAGGTCTTTCGTCGTGCGACACTCGGCGGATGACGATGATTTAGAATCTTCAGGAGAGAATCAGGGGGAGAAGTGTGAAGAGAAAGGAAGAGAAGAGGAAGAAGATAAGTCGAGAGGAAGGAGAGGGATGACGGGTAAGTTTTACTTTCCTTTTCTTCCTATGTTACCTTGAGTCTTTTTCCTTTGTGTGCTTTGTAATATTCCTTTTTTCCAGGAGAGTCTCAACCTAAAGTGTTGAATGTTTCTGCTAAGAGAGCAGCTGAGCTGGAGCGTGCTCGTCAGGGCAGAGAGAAGAGGCTAAAATCCATGTCTGCTGGCCCTGAAATTCCAAAGAAGACGAGGACGACGACTCCGAGTCGTCGGCAGGGGTTAATGACTCGTCGAGAGTCGTTACACCCGAAGAGGTAGGGGTCGCATCTCCCAAGAAGGTGATTGCAGCGACCTCCATCAATTATGCGCTTCCGGCGAAAACGGTGAAGTCCTCGTCTGCCGCGTTGAATCCTTTGTCAGCCGACAAGGGCAAGGAACACACGACGGGAGGGGAGAAGGTCACGACGGTCAACTTTATGCTGCCATCGGACTTTATGACAGGTAATGTCCTAGACGGGACGAACCTGTTCCCTCACCTGGATAAATTCCTTCTTCCATCTTTCAGGGAGCGTTTTGAGGGTTTTCCTATCGAGGAGACGGGTGCCCATGTAGCCGGCTTGGTGTTCATGGTAAGTCTTTCTTCCAAGACTTAGTTTGTCTAGGCCCAGACTTCGTTGTCGTTGTCGTTGTCCACTGATGATGTCTGTCTTTTATGATTTCGTAGGCACTTCAAGCTTCCTTGGCCTTACGAAGTGGAACGGCGAAGGTGAAAGATCTCTTGTTTGCTGCGCGCGAAAGGGAGAATCCAGCATTGGATCGAGCAAACGATGCTACTGGTCGCACGGAGGATCTATCGAAGCGTCTTGCTGACGCTTTAAAACTTATGGAGATCGTTAATCATGTGAATGAGGATCTTAGCCATCGCTTGACGCAATCCTTGTCCATGACTGCCGAGCAAAGGGAGGAGATGGAAAAGATTAAGGAATCCTTGGCTGCTGTTTTGAAAGAGGCCGGGGATTATAAATCCAAGGTAGAGAGTTTGGAGAAAGAAGTGCAAGCTGCAAAGGACGAGGGTAAGTCGGTTTTTGCCATAGCTCGTCTGACTGCTTGGGCGGCGATCATGCGACGACATTTGCTGGGGAAAGACCCTCTTGCTCTGGCAAAGGAGGAGCTGGACATCTATCTGAATGGCATCGGGACAGAAAGGGATCTTGACTCGGACGATGAGAAGGACGCTGAGGAGGAGGTGGCAGGCGAAAGCCTTCAGGACGGGACTTCGGGCATGAATGCGATGGATGCTCCTCCTTTAATTTAGGAATTTTATTTTGTTTGTTTTGCTGCTCGACTGTTGATGGTCGAGCATGTACCTGACGATCTTTTCAGTAAATGCACTTTTTGTTTGAACTTGTGTTTTCATATACTTGGTAAACAAATACCGCATCGATGGAATGTAAGATACATAGGAAATCATGCGACCAAGGTACTTATAAAATATGAGAACATACGATTAAAGCATCCATACAGGGTATAAGAAAGAAAAAAATAAGGCATTCGTTTAGAATGTATGCCAATCAAACACCAATACATGCGACTAAGGTATTTATTCAAAACGCGAAGTTTTTCTAAGTTAAGAAGCTCAGGCTGCGAAGTCGTCTATGCGATCGTGCGACCAAGTCGTTCGACTAGCTGTAAGGTGAGATCAAGTCATGGACCTGATTGTCTATGTCGTGCGATCCTGCGATAAAACGATGTCGAGGGTTGGTCGTTGGCTCACCAACGACCCTCCGATGCTTAAGTCAGTAGCTGTATGTGAGAAAAATTTGTATGGAAAAGAGTTAGAAATCATACCTTTCTCCTTCATGGGGTATTGCCCCCTGCCATTTATTATCCTATTCTTTTCGGAAAGAAAGATAGGTTTTAAATGACAGGACGACACGACGATCCGATGAGATACTGTCTGTGATTGATCACGTCGTTGTACGACAGGGCACCATAGCGACGTTTTCAACTCATCCTCGATCTTCAGGATTCCCAATGGCATAGGGGATTTTACTTGACAACTTTTGTATGCTCGGGAGTCGACGGTCGATGGCTATTAGCTGGAATAGCGACATCGTCGATGATATCCTTGAGATTTCCTTTCGGGAAATGATACGCTAATTCCTTCTTCAATGCGATACAATCGTCTGTCGCATGACCATGATCGACGTGGAAGTTGCACCACTTTGATTTGTCTTTTTTAGCATCGTCCAGGTCGGACTTCTTTGGCCATCGAATGGTCACTTGGGAACTTTTCAGAGCTTCGACTAGGTCCTTAGCGGTCCCTTTGAATTCGTAAGAGGATATCTTGGGGTACTGAGTGAATTTAGTCGCGGTCTTGGCTTCTGATTTCGTCTTGAAACGAACATTTGAAATTTAGCGCGCGGGCTCTATTCTGGAAACAGCCTTTGTCTTGAACTCTGGCTTTCTGACGCCTAACGACTTCTTGTCGTCAGTGTGCTTGCGACGAAAGGCGGCATCATCCTCGACCCTCATATATGCTAAGGTTCGAGCTCAGACGTCTTCGAAAGTCTCTTGGGGATACTTGATCAGATCGATATATAGACCTGAACTATCGTCTAGACCACGCTTATAAGCTTCGATCGCAGTTTTGATGTCACAATTGCGGATACTGATCATTTCGGCATTGAATCTATTGAAATAACTTCGAATAGACTCATTGGTCTTCTGCCCGACATAGTACAGATCACTAGTCTGCTTTTCAATCTTACGACTGCTGGCGAATTACCGGGAGAATTGGTTGACCAATTCGGCGAACGACCCGATAGATTTGGGTTTGAGATTGATCAACCACTGGAGAGCTGGACCAGTGAGAGTCGCCCCAAAACTCTTGCACATGCATACTTCCTGGTACATGTGTGGAATCGAGATCGTCCATATGAGCTGCTTATACTGCGCGACATGCTCGGTTGGATCGGTCACACTCGAATATTTGGGAGTGAAGGCAGGAATGTTATACTTCTTTGGCACCTTGACGGTGGCGATCTCGTCGATGAAGGGCGACGCCTGATACCCCGAGCGAGGCTCGACGTCGACAGGCACGGCTGCCCCAGGCAACATGGCGAGCAAGGACAGGACTCGCTCATTTTGGTCTTCTAACATCTTCAAACGCTGGGCGACGGGATCGTTAAGATCAGGATTTGCCCCTGTCGAGGGATTGGTCCCTGGACTAGTGCCATTACCATGCGACGAACCATTGGTGTCCCCGTTGAATGGAACAAAATATGGCTGCGACCCATAGTGGAATTGCTGCGGTCCATTCTGAAACGATTGTGGTCCATGCTGAAATGGCTGCTATCTCTGCTGGAAAGAATGCGATCCTTGCTGGAAAGGTTGCGGACCACTTTGGAACGGCTGTGAAAATGGCTGGGATCCATTCTGGAACGGCTGGACGCCACCTTGCAATGGTTGGGATCCATTGTTCAAGGGTGGTGGTCGGATGTGCTGAGGGGGAGTCTGCCCAGACTGGGGATTTGGAATGAACGGACCCGGCTGCTGATTCTGCATGAATGGGCCTGGATGCTGATTCTGTGCGGACGGACCTGGTTCCGGACCTGGATTCTGGATGAATGGTCTAGGACTATTCTGGGGTCCAAAAGGATTCCTTAGCCGCGCGATCTCTTCAGCTGCTCTGCGATTCTGCTCTGCCATTGCACTGAGTTGATTCCTGGCAACCTCGAGCTCCTGATACATCTGAGCGACGGCTTGCTGCGGATTTCCAGGGGCTGCCATTTTCCTGCAACAGAAAATAGAAGAAACTCCAAGAAACTATTAGTATAATGCACGTTCGTCGAGGATTTTCTCTAGATATAGTCCCCACGGTGGGCGCCAAACTGTTAATGCCAAAAATCGCACCAAAGGGACAACTTAAGGTCGATGTAGACTTAAACAACTAAAGAAAGAATCTTTCGACGAGACGTGCGATGATAAATAAAATAAAGAAACAAGGGATTTGATGACGCAGGAAAAACCTCAATCGAGGAAAAAACCTGCGGACGACAGGGGGTGTCGTCGCTGCACTATGGTCGCCAATCAGGGGCGATGTCCTTCGGTACTGGTGTCGATCGTACAACGATTACAATACAGATGAAGAAAATGCTTCGAAATGTAAAGTACAAGTGTTTGAACGTAAAAACAGGTGTTTTTCGTGTACGAAACAAAGTGTGAACTGCTGGTCGAGGGCTGCTATCGTGCGTCGAGAGCGATACTTAGAATAATGGTTCTTCACTTCAGGTGTTCTTGAATATTGCTTCGGTTGTTAATCGCCGGATATTCGATGTCTTGAAATGTTGATTGAGCTTGATATTTATAGTCTTCGCGTCCTTAGCTTCATCCATAAATGCTCCTTTAATGGCCTTAACGGTTGGAAACGGTCACCGGAGTAATGATCTTCGTCCGTTACGGTCGCCGGCTGTTTAATGATTGCGTCGGTTATAGTCGTTGCTCCTTAATGACTTTTACTCCTGCATTAAACACTTAACAAACGGTCATGGTGAACGTTAGCTTTGGTCGAGGTCGCACGTCCTTATGTAATAGTCGTGCGGATCGGGCGACGCTATGGTCGAGCGTCGTAAGGAACTCTCGACTTACCTTTTATGAGGGACGTCGATGGTGTTCTGGGTCTTTGTCGAGACCTTATCTTAATACAAGATATAGTCCTTAATCATACGTCTTACTTGTTCTGGTCGCGGTCGAGCGACGTGATTTTTTGACCAAACAGGGCTATAATACATTTTATTTCTTTTTATTTTCGATTTATTTCGACGAACGATTACTGACTTAAGCATCAGAGGGTCGTTGGTCAAGCCAACGACCACCCTTGAATCTCACATTGCAGGCTCGCAGGATCGCACGAACGTCGGACTTACGATCTATATCGTGAGAAGATAAAGCCCTTCAGACTACAAGGTCACGATAAATATGTCACGACCGATAAAGTCATGACCCAGGACTCATGACACATATGACATAAATCGAATCTTACGATTCATTACATAGATCTTATGACCGCGACAAGTGCATCTTAATCTGAGTTCCAAAGTTAGAGTCTTATGACTTAAACTCCATGACTTAGAACATTTAGTCGACTCAGTCGCCCGATCACTTCCAAAGTCATTCTTTTCTTACGATTCACATCGTGAGAAATAAAATATCTGCGACTTGAAATACAAGTCTTATGGTGACTAAGACACATGTTTTTACGATGAGAAACGAAAGTCTCTCCGACTTAGGTACAAGTTTTACGATCTTCATTGTTAGGAACAAAATCATTGAGACTGGCATATCACAAAAGAAATCTTATGATTCATCATACAGGTCTTATGATCACCACAGGTGTTCTTTAAACTAAATGTTGGAGACAAAAGTCTTATGACTTGAATTCCATACTTAGAATACTTCTTCGGCCTCAGTCGCCCGATTACTTCAAAATCATAAGTTTCTCAGTCATACAGTCTTACATATGCTTTATGGCTAATTACACTCGTCCATTAAGTCTTGTTATCTTTTGATTTATTTTGTTCATTTGCAACAAAGTAAAGTACACGACAAAAGCATAGCAAAATTTCACTCGTATTTATACGATAAAAAATATACAAGTGTTTGGGCAAAATTTCACCAGTCTCGACCACGACCAGAAAAGGTAAGACACATGTTATGAACTATATCTTATATTAAGATAAGGCCCTGATGAAGACCCACAAAACCTCCGTCGTCCCTCCTAAAAGGTAAGTCGAGAGTTCCTCACGACACTCGACCTCGACGTCTCCTACTTCGCACGACCGTCGCGTAGAATCATGCGACCTTGGCCGACTAACGCGTTATATGACTGTTATATCTGTTCAGTGATTAATGCAGGAGTCAAAGACATTAATGGACAACGGCTATAACCGACGAAATCAGTTATGAGCATCTAATCCCACATTGAAGACGACGACCGTTACAACAATCATCAAAGATCTTATTGATTCAATTAAAATCATCCGAAGACTATAAATCCCAAGTTCAATCTTCAGTTTCAGGACATCGAAGAATACATGAAGAGAGATAGAACACTGAACAATCGAACATCGAATAACAGAAGCAAACGCAAACACTCGAAGAA
The DNA here is from genome assembly GCA_033807775.1 of Saussurea involucrata. Classification (NCBI taxonomy): domain Eukaryota; kingdom Viridiplantae; phylum Streptophyta; class Magnoliopsida; order Asterales; family Asteraceae; genus Saussurea; species Saussurea involucrata. The sequence goes on along the minus strand of CM066321.1, from coordinate 67,866,864 downwards.
TATTCATTCGAAGCAAAGAGATAATTCATAGGAGATCACTCTCGACGCACGACTTTCACTCTCGACCAACAGTTCACACATTGTTTTCACACACTGTTTTTACATTTCAAACACTTGTACTTTACATTTCGAAGTCTTTCCCTTCATTTGTATTGTAATCTCTGTACGATCGACACCCGGAACACCAAGGACATCGCCCCTGATTGGCGACCATAGTGCAGCGACGACATCCATTGTCGTCTGCAGGTTTTTTCCTCGTTGAGGTTTTTCCTGCGTCATCAAATCCTCTGTCTCATTTACATTTTTGTCTTTGTCGCACGCCTTTGTCGAACGATTCATTTCTTTAGTTGTTAAAGTCCACATCGACCTTAAGTTGTCCCTTTGGTGCAATTTTTGGCATTAACAGTTTGGCGCCATCCGTGGGACCCCATCTAGAGAAAATCTTCGACAAACGTGCGTCCTACTTACGTTTTCTTGGAGTTTCTTCTGTTCTCTGTTTCAGGAAAATGGCGAATAACGAACAATCCGCTGACCCAACACATGAAGGACTCGAAAATGCACAAAATGAACTTAAAGCAGTCAACGATTATCGCCTGGAGGAAGTCATTCTAGATTCAAGCAAGCCTGGCCAAAAAGTCTTAATCGGGTCGTCTCTCAATCCTTGCCTCAGGGAAAAGTTAATATCTTTTTTGCAGGAACATGCTGATTGTTTCGCCTGGTCGCATGAAGATATGGTCGGCATAGATCCTGACGTCATCTCTCACAAGCTCAACGTCGACCCATCGTTCAAACCTATCAAGCAGAAGCGACGGAAATTTGCTCCTGAAAGGAATAAGGTGATAAATGACGAAGTCGACAACCTTCTCAAGACAGGGAAGATTCGAGAGGTAAAATATCCTGATTGGCTTAATAACGTTGTGGTTGTAGCAAAGAAGAATGGAAAGTGGAGGGTCTGTATCGACTTCACAGACCTCAATAAAGCCTGTCCAAAAGATCCTTTTCCATTACCTCATATCGACGCCATGGTCGATGCGACAGCGGGGCACGAACTACTAACGTTCATGGATGCCTATTCCGGATATAATCACATCTTAATGCACGTCAAGGACCAAGAAAAAACCGCATTTATGACGGACCGAGGTATTTACTGTTATAAAGTTATGCCTTTCGGACTAAAAAATGCAGGTTCTACCTACCAGCGTCTAGTGAATAAAATGTTCAAAGACCATCTCGACGACACGATGGAGGTGTATATCGATGACATGCTGGTCAAGTCAAAACAAGCGATCGACCATGTCGAGCATCTGAGGCAATCGTTTGATATCCTTAGAAAGTATAACATGAAGCTCAACCCAATGAAATGTTCCTTTGGCGTCAGTGCTGGGAAATTCCTAGGATATATGGTCACTCGCCGAGGCATCGAAGCCAATCCCGACCAGATCAAAGCCATTGTCGAGATCAAATCTCCTCGAAATTTCAAAGAAGTCTAAAGGCTCACTGGTCGGGTAGCAGCTCTAAACAGGTTAATCTCCCGATCTTCAGATAAATGTCACCTATTTTACAATGTCCTCAGGAAAAACAGAGGCTTCGACTGGACCGACGATCATGAACAGGCATTGCAAAAGCTCAAAGAATACATGACGTCGCCTCCCTTATTGTCGAAACCTCGCGATCATGAAATCTTGCAACTATATCTGGCTGTTAGCCCAAACGCGGTAAGTGCTGTCCTAGCACGAGAAGATGAAAAACAGCAACTGCCAATCTATTATGTAAGTAAATCTCTTCTGGACGCAGAAACCAGGTATTCCTCTATGGAAAAATTGCTCTTGTCGCTAGTCACAGCTGCTAAAAAACCGCGACATTATTTTGAGTCGCATCCCATTACTGTCGTAACTAACTTCCATCTTAAGTCTGTCTTAAGAAAACCTGAGTTGACAGGTCGCTTAGCAAAATGGAGAATATATCTCAGCAGCTACGACATTGACTTCAAGCCTAGGACCGCGATCAAGTCGCAAGCCTTGGCCGACTTCATTGCTGACTTTAGCCCTGAATTGGAGAAAGAAGCAGAGCTCGAGGTATTGACTGTGGCGACTCACGACGACGTGCCCTGGATCTTACACGTCGATGGGTCATCCAACAATAGAGACTCAGGACTAGGCATCGTCTTAAAGTCGCCACAGGGGGGCAAGATGGTATACTCAGTTCGATGCTATTTCAAGACTACCAACAATGAAGCTGAATACGAAGCCCTGATCATAGGAATGAATATGGCCTACGACTCGGGGGCAACTGCGTTACATGTCAAAAGCGACTCTCTCCTGGTAGTGAACCAGATCAATGGAGAATTCGCGGCCAAAGATTCAAAAATGACAGCATACCTGAAGGTAGCAAAAGACAAATCCGAAAAATTTAAATCTTTTTCTATCGAGCAAATCTCGAGAGACCAGAATACTCAAGCCGACGCTTTAGCAAATCTCGGGTCTGCTTTAGTCGAACCCATATTCGACGTTATTCCCATAATCCATCTGGCGACATCGTCTATCGAAAACATCGATGTCGTCCAGATCGAGGACGAAAAAGATGATTGGTCGTGTGACATCCGAAATTTCCTTATGCACGACCAACTCCCAGAAGACATGATGGAAGCCCGGAAGATCAGATTCAAAGCATCTAAATACACCATAATTGGAGATAAGCTCTATCGACGATCATCGACAGGATTAAACCTAAGATGCGTCATTAGCAAGAGTCAGGTCCAAAAAATCCTTCAGGAGATGCACGACGGCGAATGTGGCAATCATTCTGGTGGTCGCAGTTTGGCTAATCGTATCTCTCAACAAGGGTATTTTTGGCCAACATTGCGACAAGACGCCGTCAAGTACGTCCAGAACTGTGACCCTTGTCAGCGACATGCAGGTATGTCACATAAACCCTCTGAACCTTTGCACTCGACACTTATCCCATGGCCCTTCATGAGGTGGGGAATGGATATTGTCGGCAAGCTACCCCCGGCCCCGGGACAAAAGGTATTCCTCCTTGTACTCACCGATTATTTTTCCAGGTGGGTTGAGGCGGCTGCTTTTTCCCAAATCAGGGACAAGGAAGTCATCTCTTTTATCCAGACTAACATCATACGCAGATTTGGGATTCCATCCGAAATCGTCTGTGACAACGGATCCCAATTCATAAGCGACAGGACCCAACGATTTTGCGAAGACAGGAGTATCAAGTTAACAACCTCGACTCCCAGATACCCTCAGGCGAACGGACTTCCTGAATCAAGTAATAAGACCATTATAGCTTCGATCAATAAAAGGTTAAAAGATGCAAAAGGAAGATGGGTCGAAGAACTCCCTTCAGTCTTATGGGCAAATCGCACGACACCGCGCACGTCCACAGGACAAACCCCTTTCTCTCTCGTCTACGGTTGCGAAGCAGTCCTGCCAATCGAAGTCCAGCTCCCAACTTCGAGGCATACTTCCGTCGACCACAACATGATTGATTTAAATTATGATATCGACGCCCTCGAGGAGCTTAGAAAATTAGCCTTGATCAGAATGGCATCTCAGAAGCAAGCAGTCGAGCGACATTTCAATAAACACGTCAAAGTCAAAGTCTTTAAAGAAGGCGATTACGTCCTCCGTCGAGTGTTCCAAAACACTCAAGAACTCAATGCCGGCAAACATTCTATTAAATGGGAAGGTCCTTACCGCATCTCCGAAGTCGTTGGTAAAGGAGCCTATCGACTCCAGACTCTCGACAATCAAGAAATCCCACGCAGTTGGAATGCGACGCACTTGAAAAAGTATTTTTTCTAAAATCACCTTCCTCTCATGCAACTTAATTGTTTCATCACAGGGGCACATGATTCAAATTTCATCATGAAATTTGGTTATACGATCATAAGGTTTGAGCGACCTCTCGTTCTGAGTTTCTGGATTCAGAAAAATTTTGTACGTTCTAACACGTCAATAATTGAGCCTATCAATACAAGTCAAACGTATGATATTTCAATCGTTATATTGCTATGAATGCCTAAGTCGCACGATTCTTCGCTCATTCTATACTTAACACAGTTATACGATTGATATTACATCTATCTACGACATATGTAAATCAAAATAAAACTTCGACAAAAGGATGAAATTCATTTACGAAACGAACGATTACATAGGAACGACCGACGGTCGAGTATACAAAGTTAAAAAACATAGCATCTCCTAAATCTAGAGAAGAGCGTCGATCATATGCTCAGTCTCGACCTTCGAGTCCTCGTCATACTCAAAAACACGCTAAGAAGCTAATGCAAGGATCAAACGAGTATGTTAGGCGTTATCTGACGCCCTACGCCGTGACATTTTCAGAATGCGGCTCTTAAGATTAATGTTAAGGTTAGAGGAAGGAATATGATCTTCTCGACGGTCGACTTCCAGTCCAACATCTCCTCTATCTTCGTATATCTAACAAAAGAAGATTGAAACATCTGTAAAATACAAAAAGGATATATGTTTGGGCAAAATTACACCAGTCTCGACCACGACCAGAAAAGGTAAGACACATGTTATGAACTATATCTTGTATTAAGATAAGGCCCCAATGAAGACCCACAAAACCTCCGTCGTCCCTCCTAACAGGTAAGTCGAGAGTTCCTCATGACACTCGACCTCGACGTCGCCCGTTCTGCACGACCGTCGCACAAAACCGTACGGCCTTGACTAACGCGTTATACCACTGTTATATTTGTTCAGTGATTAATGCAGGAGTCAAAGACATTAATGGACAACGACTATAACCGACGAAATTAGTTATGAGCATCTAATCCCACATTGAAGACGACGACCGTTACAACAATCATCAAAGATCTTAATGATTCAATTAAAATCATCCGAAGACTATAAATCCCAAGTTCCATCCTCAGTTTCAGGACATCGAATAATACAGGAAGAGAGATAGAACACTGAACGATAGAACATCGAACAACAGAAGCAAACGCAAACACTCGAAGAATATTCATTCGAAGCAAAGGGATCATTCATAGAAGATCGCTCTCGACGCAAGACTTTCACTCTCGACCAACAGTTCACACATTGTTTTCACATACGACGCACACTGTTTTTACATTTCAAACACTTGTACTTTACATTTCGAAGTCTTTCCCTTCATTTGTATTGTAATCTCTGTACGATCGACACCCGGAACACCAAGGACATCGCCCCTGATTGGCGACCATAGTGCAGCGACGACATCCATTGTCGTCCGCAGGTTTTTTCCTCGTTGAGGTTTTTCCTGCGTCATCAAATCCTCTGTCTCATTTATGTTTTTGTCTTTGTCGCACGCCTTTGTCGAATGATTCCTTTCTTTAGTTGTTAAAGTCCACATCGACCTTAAGTTGTCCCTTTGGTGCGATTTTTGGCATTAACAGTTTGGCGCCATCCGTGGGACCCCATCTAGAGAAAATCTTCGACAAACGTGCGTCTTACTAACGGTTTCTTGGAGCTTTCTTTGTTCTCTATTTCAGGAAAATGGCAGCCCCTGGAAATCAGCAGCATGTCATTGCCCAGATGTACGAGGAGCTTGAAGTCGTTCGAAATCAAATCAACGCCATGGCGGAGCAAAGCCGTAGAGCAGCTGAGGAGATCGCACGACTAAGGAATCCCTTTGGACCTCAAAATGGTCCTAGGCCATTCGTTCAGAATCCAGGCCAAGGATCGTTCGGTCAGAATGGTCCTCGACCATTCGCGCATAATCCAGGTCCAGGATCAGGTCCGTTCGCTTAGAATCAACATCCAGGTCCGTTCATGCAGAACCAGCAGCCGGGACCGTTCAACCCAAATCCCCAATTTGGGACGGTTCCTCCTTAGCACATAAGGCCACCACCCATGCAGAATGGATCGCAGCCATTTCAGAATGGGTCGCAACCGTTTCAGAATGGGTCGCAGCCGTATTTTGTTCCTTTAAACGGAGACACCAATGGCTCATCACATGGCAATGGCACCAGTTCAGGAATCAATCCGCAAGCAGGGGCAAATCTCGACCCCAATGACCCCGTCTCCCAGCGATTGAAAATGCTAGAAGATCAGAACGAGCGCGTCCTATCTTTGCTCGCCAAGTTACCTGGGGCAGCCATGCCCGTTGATGTCGAACCTCGATCAGGATTTCAGACGTCACCCTTCAACGATGAGATCACGACTGTCGAGGTCCCGAAGAAGTACAACGTCCCCGCCTTTATGCCCAAGTATTCGGGAGTGACCGATCCAACAGAGCATGTCGCGCAGTATAAGCAGCTCATTTGGATTATCTCGATCCCACGCATGTATCAGGAGGTCTGTATGTGCAAAAGCTTCGGTGCGACTCTCACCAGTCCTGCTCTCCAATGGTTGACCAATCTCAAACCCAGGTCCATCGGGTCGTTCGCTGAATTGGTCAACCAATTCTCCCAGCAATTCGCCAGCAGTCGCAAGATGGAGAAGCAAACCAGTGACCTGTATTACGTCGTGCAGAAGACCAGTGAGTCTATCCACAGTTATTTCAATCGATTCAATGCGGAGATGATCAGCATTCGCAATTGTGACGTCAAGACTGCAATTGAAGCTTATAAGCGTGGTCTGGACGACAACTCGGGTTTATACATTGACCTAACCAAGTATCCTCCGGAGAATTTTGAAGACGTCCGAGCTCGAACCCTAGCATACATGAGAGTAGAGAACGACGCTGCCTTTCGTTGCAAGCATACCGACGACAAAAGGTCGTTAGGTGTGAAAAAGCCCGAGTTCAAGACGAAAGCTATTTCAAAAATAGAGCCTGCACGTCATATCTCGAACGTCCGATTCAAGACGAAAGCAGAGGCTAAGACCGCGACCAAGTTTCCTCAGCACCCCAAGATATCCTCTTATGGATTCAAAGGATCCACTAAAGATTTGGTCGAAGCTCTGAAGACCGCCCAGGCAACCATTCGATGGCCAAAGAAGTCCGATCAGGACGACGCTAAGAAAGACAAATCTAAATGGTGTGACTTTCATGTCGACCATGGTCATATGACGGATGATTGCATAGCTCTCAAAAAAGAACTAGCGTATCATGTCCCGAAAGGGAATCTCAAAGATATCATCGATGACGTCGTTACTCCAACTAGCGACCATCGACCGTCAACCCCCGAGCATGCGAAAGTCGTCAATTGTATCACCGGTGGTTCCGACGTATGTGGTCTGACGTACTCCGCGGCCAAATGTCACGCCAGTCAAGCACCTGACGATCGGCCTGTCCCGCGTTCATCAAGGCCTAAAGGAGATATGGAGTTGGAAGTTATGAAGATCGTATTCGACCAAGACGACCTCGGCAACTCGTATCAGAAGCATCATGACGGGTTGATCATTCAACTCACGGTTGGTAATTGTTTAACCCGACGAGTCTTGGTCGATGGGGGCAGTTCAACGAACGTCATCTTCCTTGGCACCATCAAGGCCATGGGAATCGATCGTTCGGAAATCACCCGACGTTCGACAACTTTGGTCGGTTTCAATGGAGAAGCGACGAGCACCTATGGAGATATCATCTTGCCAGTCTACGCCTGAGGAATCAACAAGCAGACCAAGTTCAGTGTCATCGACTGTGCGTCGGCCTATAACATCATCTTAGGTCGACCATGGATCCATGAGATGAAAGCCGTTCCCTCGACGTATCATCAAACTCTAAAGTTCCCTACGCCGTGGGGAATCCAAGTGATAAAAAGTGAGCCGAAAGTCGCTCGTGATTGCTATAAAACCACTCTGAAGCCGCGAAAATAGACCTTCTATTGTGGCGATTCACGACGACATTTAGTGTATCATATTAAAATCGCCACAAGGGGGTAAGATGGTAGCAATAATCAAGACGTCCCACGTAGTTGGGCACGACGCGTCAGAAAAGGTACGACTTCTAAATCCTTTTCTATTTTTTCATACGACTTTTAACAACGACGATTACTAACTTAAGCATTGGAGGGTCGTTGGTTAGCCAACGACCAACCTCTGACATTGTTTATTCCGCAGAATCCCACGACAATAATCAAACGACTCTAGTTTTGCAAGGTCGCACGACACAAACGATCAGGTCTATGACTTGATCATCCTTCTACAGGGGCACACGATTCGAATTAATCGCACGACTTAGTCGTACGATCGCGAGGTCTAGCGATCTCACGACCTAAGTTTCTTAACTTAGAAAAATTTCATACTCCGAATGTATGCTTTAGTCGCATGTGCTTATATTTATATACACGACTTAAAAGTCTATTGGCTTACGTTCCAGTTATTGTGTTACAATAGATGCCTAAGTCGCATGATTCCTTGTATTTTATGAATTTGACAGTCGATGTGATATTTTATAAAACGCAAGTTCAAAAGAAGCCCGAATTTCATTCATCGAATAAACTGTCATTTACAAAAAGCTCGACCACCAACGATCGAGCAACAAAGAAACAGAAATAAACGAAGATATAATTCTAAACTTGAGGAGGAGCATCAGTCGCATCCTTGCCTGAGGTCCCGCCCTGAAGACCTCCATCCACCAACTCCTCCTCGATCTCCTTCTCATCATCCGAATCAAGGTCTCTCACCGTCCCGACGCCCTTCAAGTAAATATCGAGCTCTTCCGACGCCAAAGCAAGAGGATCCTTCCCTAACAGATGTCGCCTCATGATCGCTGCCCTAGCAGTCAGGCGAGCTATAGCAAAAACGGACTTACCCTCGTCCTTAGCAGCTTGCACCTCTTTCTCCAGACTCTCCACCTTGGACTTAGAATCCTCGGCTTCCTTTGTAATCGCAGCCAAGGATTCCTTAACTTTGTCCATCTCCTCCCTCTGATCGGAAACCATGGACAGGGTCTGTGTCAAGCGATGATTGGCCTCATCCTTTGCACGTCCGACGACCTCTAGATGTTTCAAGGCATCATCGAGGCGTTTTGACAGAGCCTCTTCACACTCTGCGGTGACCTTCGCCCTATCCAACGCCGCGTTCTCCCTCTCGTACGCAGCAGACATTTGATCCTTTATCTTCATTGTCTCACCCCGCAAAGCTAGGGAAGCCTGAAACGCCTGCAAAATCATAAAACAGATATTGTAAATAAACACACGACAACGAACAACGACACCAACAACGAACAACGACACCGACAAACGAACCAAGTCTTGAAAGAAACTTACCATGAAAGCTAGCCCGGCGACATGAGTTCCCGTCTCCTCGATAGGAAATCCCACGAAACGCTCCCTGAAAGAAGGGAGCAGATATTTCCCCAGATGAGGAAATAAGTTCGTCCCGTCTAGGACACTGCTGGCCATAAAGTCCGACGGCAATGTAAAATTAACCGTCGTGACCTTAGCTCCTCCCGTCGACTGATCCTTGCCCTTGCCGGCCGACAAAGGATCCGATGTGGCTGACGGGGACTTCGCTGTTTCCGCCGGAGGCGCAAAATTAATAGGCGTCGCAGCGATCGCATCAGAAGTTGACTTCTTGGGCGATGCGACCTTCACCTTCTCAGGCGTAACGAATCTAGACGAGTCATGAACTCCCGAAGACGGTTCCCTCGGAATCGTCGTCCGCGTCTTCTTCGGAACATCTGGACCAGCAGACATAAGCTTCTACCTCTGCTCCTTGCCCTTACGAGCAAGCTCGAGCTCAGCTGCTCTTTTAGCAGAGACACGCGGCATCCGTAGTTGAGACTCCTCTGGAAACCACAGAAGAATAAAAATTATGAAAATCAAGGGAAGAAGAATCGAATTAACACAGAAAGAAATAAGAAGGTACGCTTACCAGTCATCTCTCTTTCTTCTTTCGACTCCCCTTCTTCCTCACGTTTCTCCCCCTGATTTTCTCCTAAGTTTACTAAATCCTCGTCGTCGTCCACCAATTGTCGTACGACAAACGACCGTTCCCCAGTGCTGAACTCTAAGAACGCGTCGATCTTTGCTTGAGAATTAGCGTAAGGCTTCACGTCCTCGAACTTTATGGCTGTCGACATATAAACAAACAAGTTAAAAACCAAAAAACGCAGACGACAGACAACAAAAAAGTACAAAGCTCACCCGATGTATTCCAGCTGCCCCTAATCCAATCACTCTTAGAGTCTTCCACCCGCGATCGTTCACAGCGGTCCTAAGGACCAGAACCCGATCACCTTTAAGTCTAGAGTATAAACTGCAGCGATGACTCCCATCTTTCTTGGCTTGATAAGACAAAAGGAGGTCGCGTACATTCATGGGAGATTCCCAATTCTTAGTGACACGTTGGATCACTTGTACAACTCGCCAAAACTAGGGCATTAGCTGACCCGGTGCTAAGTCAAATTCTAGTATAAAAGCCTTAACTAGAGGTGAGTAGGGCCATTCAAAGCCAATCTTAAAGGGATATTCGTATATCATGATATAACCCTCGGGACATTCGTTCGATCAAATCTGACCTGCGCAAATTAATTCGACCCACGCAGGGATTTTAGCTAACCTCCTAAAGTCATCAAGATCCGACTGTTCTTGAATATTGCTCTCAGGGTCCATCGACATCTCTAAAAATAGATTGGAGAAATCGAAGAAATCGTACCTTATATATAAGCGCTCTAAGACCTCGAAAATCCTAACTGAGTCGCATATTCTCACAGGATTAGTAATGATCGGGCAAAGAACAACAAGAAGATCGAGAGGAAATCTTCTCTTAAAACTCTTTGAAATCGTAAAACAGGATAGACCCATTGAGGTCTCTATTTATGCAAACGATCGAATCCCTTGATGATTGCCACGCGTCCTCCTCTTTTCGTGTGACCACACAGATCATCGACACCTGTCATCGACAGCTGGTAAGCACCATCGTGCGTCGGCATGACGTCACGACTCCATCCTCTCTTCGATTTCCCTCTCTAGTTTGAATTGAACTGATTCAGTTCCAAAACAACCAAGGTATTTTTCAACACAAGACCCTGAACACCCGACAAGCAAAATTTAAAATTCGAATTTGCCATCCTACTTTCAAATTTTGGGGGCAAACTGTTTGGGCAAAATTTCACCAGTCCACGACCAGAAAAAGTAAGACACATGTTATGAACTATATCTTGTATTAAGATAAGGCCCCGAGGAAGACCCAAAAAACCTCCGTCGTCCCTCCTAACAGGTAAGTCGAGAGTTCCTCACGACACTCGACCTCGACGTCGCCCGTTCCGCACGACCATCGCACAAAACCGTACGACCTTGACTAACGCGTTATACGACTGTTATATTTGTTCAGTGATTAATGCAGAAGTCAAAGACATTAATGGACAACGGCTATAACCGACGAAATCAGTTATGAGCATCTAATCCCACATTGAAGACGACGACCGTTACAACAATCATCAAAGATCTTAATGATTCAATTAAAATCATCCGAAGACTATAAATCCCAAGTTCCATCCTCAGTTTCAGGACATCGAATAATACAGGAAGAAAGATAGAACACTGAACGATAGAACATCAAACAAAAGAAGCAAACGCAAACACTCGAAGAATATTCATTCGAAGCAAAGGGATCATTCATAGAAGATCGCTCTCGACGCAAGACTTTCACTCTCGACCAACAGTTCACACATTGTTTTCACACACGACGCACACTGTTTTTATATTTCAAACACTTGTACTTTACATTTCGAAGTCTTTCCCTTCATTTGTATTGTAATATCTGTACGATCGACACCCGGAACACCAAGGACATCGCCCCTGATTGGCGACCATAGTGCAGCGACGACATCCATTGTCGTCCGCAGGTTTTTTCCTCGTTGAGGTTTTTCCTGCGTCATCAAATCCTCTGTCTCATTTATGATTTTGTCTTTGTCGCACGCCTTTGTCGAATGATTCCTTTCTTTAGTTGTTAAAGTCCACATCGACCTTAAGTTCTACCTTTGGTGCGATTTTTGGCATTAACAATATGTTAAACACACATTCGGTGGAAATATTGGGAACATGAGTTTCGAAAGAAAAACTCACAAAGAACGCTAGTCCAGCTAAACCCGATCCCGTCTCTTCGATGGAGATCTTTTGAAAAGGCTCCTTGAAAGATAAGAGGTGATATTTCCCCAGATACGGAAATGACTTCGTCCCGTCAAGGACACAGTCAGTCAAGAGGATCGACGACAACGTAAAGTTGATCGTCAAGACTTCCTCCTCACCCTCTCCCGTCCTTATACCCTTGCCCCCGACGGCTGATGAAAGGGTCGACGTGGATACAGAGGACATCGTCGCCAGATGAGCAAGATCCACGAACGTCGCGCCTATCGCAATCAAAGTCTTCACCGACTCGGACATAATCATTCTTAAAGAGTCTCCAATCCTTGAAGGCTTGAGAGAAATCGAGAAACTATACCTCATATGGACACTCAAAAAACTTCGAAAAGTATTGAGCAAAGAACAGCAAGGGATCAAAGAAGAATTCCGCACTAAGAAATTTTTCAAGAGGATATAAGAGGAAATGATCCATTATGATCCCTATTTATGCACTCGATTGTGTCAGGTCAAGCCCTTTGATGATCGCCACGCGTCCCCGTCTTTTCGTATGACCACACAGATCATCGACACCTGTCATCGACAGCTGGTAAGCACCATCGTGCGTCGGCCTGACGTCATGGCTTTATCCTCTCTTCAATTTCCCTCTCTAATTTGAATTGAACCGATTCAGTTCCAAAACAAGCAAGGTATTTTTCAACAAAAGACCCTGAACACCCGACAAGCAAAATTTAAAATTCGAATTTGCCATCCTACTTTCAAATTTTGGGGGCAAACTATTTGGATAAAATTTCACCAGTCTCGACCACGACCAGAAAAGGTAAGACACATGTTATGAACAATATCTTATATTAAGATAAGGCCCCGACGAAGACCCAAAAAACGTCCGTCGTCCCTCCTAAAAGGTAAGTCGAGAGTTCCTCACGACACTCGACCTCGACGTCGCTTACTTCGCACGACCGTCGCATAGAATCATGTGACCTCGGCCGACTAACGCGTTATACGACTGTTATATTTGTTCAGTGATTAATGCAGGAGTCAAAGACATTAATGGACAACGACTATAACCGACGAAATCAGTTATGAGCATCTAATCCCACATTGAAGACGACGACCGTTACAACAATCATCAAAGATCTTAATGATTCAATTAAAATCATCCGAAGACTATAAATCCCAAGTTCAATCCTCAGTTTCAGGACATCGAAGAATCCAGGAAGAGAGATAGAACACTGAACGCTCTAACATCGAACAACAGAAGCAAACGCAAACACTCAAAGAATATTCATTCGAAGCGAATAGATCATTCATAGAAGATCACTCTCGACACACGACTTTCACTCTCGACTAACAGTTCACACATTGTTTTCACACACGACGCACACTGTTTTTACATTTCAAACACTTGTACTTTCCTCTCATTTGTATTGTAATCTCTGTACGATTGACACCCGGAACACCAAGGACATCGCCCCTGATTGGCGACCATAGTTCAGCGACGACATCCATTGTCGTCCGCAGGTTTTTTCCTCGTTGAGGTTTTTCCTGCGTCATCAAATCCTCTGTCTTATTTACATTTTTGTCTTTGTCGCACGCCTTTGTCGAACGATTCCTTTCTTTAGTTGTTAAAGTCCACATCGACCTTAAGTTGTCCCTTTGGTGCGATTTTTGGCATTAACACAAGTAAAGGGCACGATCGATTATAGTCGCCCCACATCAAACTAAGGAATAACAATTCAAGGCAGAGGGGAGTCCTTAGCGACCTCCTCGTCACCTGTTACATCGACCTCAACTTCTATCGAGTCCTCTTCTTCAAGCTTGTCTTCTTGGTCGAGTTCCTCCTCGTCCCCGACTTGCTCCAAGAAGGTTTTGACCTCCTCTCCGGCTCCGGACATAGAGTTTAACCCCCGTAAATGGCGACGCATGATTGCCGCTCGTACCCTCAGACAGGGCAAAGCTTCAAACGATTGGAGTCGCTCCTCTAAGGACGCGATCTCCCCCTCTTTTGCCTCGACGAGCGACTTAAGGTCCTCGACCTGTTTTTCGCTCTCGGCCAAGGAGCCCTTAGTCGCTCGTAACTATACCTCGGTCGCAGAGGACTTCTCAAGGGTCTCTCGCAGATGGCGCTGAAGGTCTTCCTTCGCGTTCATCGACGCCACGTAAAAGCCTAGACTTCGGAAAACTTCGCAGAAAGGTACTCGACCCTTTCCATCGCCAGCTTCTCCTGATCCCTTGCCACACGGGCTTCTTCCCGCGCCTTGTGCATTTTTTCTATGGCAACAGGGGTAACCCTACGGATTTTATCCATATAGGCATACAGACAGAGAGAAGTTTGGAATGCCTGCAGCGCACGAATACACAAATGTTAGAAAACCAACGACAAAAAAATAGTTAAGACAAGTGGATTGTACGTACCTTAAAGGTCAGTCCTGCGACGTGCGACCCCAGATTGTCGATCGTGACGTCCTCCAGTCGCTCCTTAAAGGACGGCAGGAGGAATTTCTCTAGGTCAGGGAAGATCTTATTGCTATCCATCTCTTCCCTAGCCATGAAGTTCGACAGTAGTGTGAAGTTCACCATCATGACATCAGTGGACTCCTCCGTCATCCTACCTTTTCCCTTGTCGACCGACGAGGGAGAAGGACCGACCTCTTCAATTAGGGGAGGGGCCACGCTCACCGGAATCGCATCAATGACTCTTGGTGGCGTCTTCGTCTTCTCAGCAGTGGCGACCCTAGATGGGTCACCACCCTTCGACGACGGTTCCCTTCGGAGAATCGTCTTGGACTTCTTTACCCCCGACGATGGGGGTGGGGGAGCCTTTCACTTCAACTCCTTGAACTTGTGAGCCAACAGGAGTTGAGCCTTCTTCTTCCGCACGTCAGGGGAAGGCGCATCGCCTGAACCACCTATAAAACGGCAAAGATGCTATAAGAGGAAAGATATATATAAAACAAAACGTACGACATATTGGCAAAACATACGACATATTGGCAAAACGTACGACAAATTACCTGCTGTCTCTTCTTCCTCCTCTTCTCTCTCTGCTTCTTCTCTTACAGGGATCTCCATCCCTGTCAGCTCGACAACCTCATCATCCGAACCCTCGTC
This sequence comes from Saussurea involucrata, assembly GCA_033807775.1. Taxonomy (NCBI): domain Eukaryota; kingdom Viridiplantae; phylum Streptophyta; class Magnoliopsida; order Asterales; family Asteraceae; genus Saussurea; species Saussurea involucrata. The sequence goes on along the minus strand of CM066321.1, from coordinate 67,851,758 downwards.
CCTAAGACCCCGCTGGACGAAGAAAGATCTGTCATCCGGATTATACATCCGGAATTTTTCGATCTTCGCCTCCATCTCCTTAGACACGCTAACGTCAGAGAACGTAAGGGCTGAAATGAAAACTTACGATCAGCTATAATACACTGTTTGGGTAAATTTCACCAGTCTCGACCACGACCAAAAAAGGGAAAACATATTTCTTGCACTTCTTTACGATAAGATAAAATCATAAAACATTTTGTCTACAGTCCAAAGTTTAAATCAAAATTTACTCACGACACTCGACCGTCGTAAGATACCTTACGACCTCGACCGATTAACGTATGACAACTGTTATGATTTCTATGTTAAATGCAGATCAACACCATTAATGGCCAACGGATATAACCGACAAGGGTAATTACGAACATTAACTTTCGAAGGCCGTTACGACCGTACTCCGACATTCATGAGGATCATTTAAAGTTGCGGAGATTATAAATACAGAGATCCTAGCCTCATTTGCGGACATCTGATTTCAAGAATAATAATCAGACAGCGAAAGCATTTGAAGCAAGGAACTCTCTCTCTCTCAAAATATCGCTCACGACGCACGACATATAGTTTCTACGCACGACGTACTTATATTTACACACGATACATCTGTTTACTTTACATCTAAAGTCTTTCTTTCATTTGTATTGTAACCATTGTATTCTCGACATCCGAAACATAAGGACATCGCCCCTGTTTGGCGACCACAGTGCAACGACGACCATCATAGTCGTCCGCGGGTTTTTTCCTCGTTGAGGTTTTTCCCGCGTCACCAAAATCCTTTCGTCTCATTTACGTTTTCTGTCTTTGTCGCATTGCTTTGTTGAACGATTTCTATCTTTAGTTGTTAAGCTCCACAATCAACCTTAAGTTATCCTTCTGGACGATTTTTGGCATTAACATACACGACTCGGAAATAATACACGATAAATGAAAGACTTACAGTTTATGTTCCACCCGGCAGTAACCCATGTCGTGTCCTCCTGCAGAAGCTCGAGCGACTGCGTCTTGCCGAAGACGTATCGAGCCTTTCACCCACAGTCGTTCACTTGGGTATGCAGCACTAAGACCTGAGCCTTCTTGTACTTAGAAAACAAACTGTACCGGTGGTAGTTGTCCACCCTGACTACATGGGACACCAGAAGGTCCTCCACCGTGAACGGACTCGTCCACTCGCCGGTGATCCTATTGATCACACGGACTATTCGCCAAAACTGAGGCATCATTTGGGCAGGGGAAAGATGGAACTTCTCCAAAAACTCCCTAACAAACGGGGAGAATGGCCATTTGAAACCCACTTTGAATGGATACTCATACAAAACAAAATGACCATTCGGGCACTCAGATGGTCAGAACTGACCTGGCGAGTATATCTGAACGACATCAAGAACACCAGACAAGGTCCTGAAAGCACCTAAGCTCTCCTGACCAATAATGGTGCTTGCAGGTTCGATCGACATTCTTTCTCTAAAACTTGAAAAAAAAATCCGTTTAAACTTATAAACACTCGAGGCACACGTAAGGATGGCAAGCAAATCTCTCTGAAATCCATTCCTAAAAACACAAGTGAGCGTAAAAAGAAAACAATCCCCAGAATCACGCTATTTATGGCAAAGATCGTGTTAGAACGACCCTCTGGATGGTCGACACCTGTCCATCGCCTTTTCGCGTGCATCATGCCGATGGGCGACACCTGTCCTCTAAACGACCCTACGCCTCTGACACGTCGTCATGAAGTCACGATCTCTTCGTCTCCTCTGATCCAAATCGAACCAAGACAGTTGGAATTCAACAAGACCCTCTCCTCGTGCGACACGTGTCAAACCACTTCGTCGGATTTAAAATTCGAATTTCACGCCTAAATTCAAATTTTGGGGGCAAACTGTTTGGGTAAAAAATCACACCTCACGACCGACGATAGAAAACTCAAAGACCATTTACATAAGATCGGTCTTATATTAAGATAAGGTCTTGCAAGTTACTTACCGACGAGTATGTGGTCGTATATTTTTCTGATGGTCGTATGTTCTGTACGACCGACGTCCAAGACTTAAGACGGTCGTACGACTACACTAGCCGTTAACAGTCAATGCCTGTTTCTTTTGTTCATTAATGCAGGTCCACAGGCATTCATGGTACAACGGCCAGTAACGGAAGAGCTATTAAGGACATTAAAGACCCGACAACAGTTACGAATCAAGTCATTAAGACACGTTTAATGACTAGCGGAAGCTATATAAAGACCCGCTCTACAACCGAAAAAGACATCGGTTCCCAAGCTATTACGCATCACAAACACAACAGTAATCTACGAAGCATTCAAACAAATATATCTAACGAAACCTTCGCACGACGGCAGTTCGAACCGCACGATAACAGCGTATTTCATACGATTTACACACGACACACGACTTCTACATACGATTAAGTTCATTTTTTCTCATATTGTAATCTGTGGTACACAAAACACTTGTTACAAAAGGACTTTTTCCCCTGTTTGGCGACTATAGTGCACCGTCAACTTCCATAAGTCGACCACGGTTTTTCCTTCGCTTTGGGGTTTTTCGCGTCACCAATTCCTTTGTCTTATTTTATTTTCCTGCGATTGTGTTGATTGGTCTTAAGATCCATTTATTTAGTTGTTAAAGTCCACATCAACCTTAAGTTATCCTTTTGGGTGATTTTTTTGGCATAAACAGATAATAGTTGTTGTCGCTAGACCAGAACGATGATGTCGTAAGACCAGGATGTCAGAACGATGTTGTCATAGGACCAGGATGATGATGTCGTAAGACCAGGATGATGATGTAGTAAGACCAGGATGTCAGAACGATGTTGTCGCAGGACCAGGACGATGATGTCGAAAGACCAGGATGTCAGGACGATGCTGTCGCAGGACCAGGACGATGATGTTGTAAGACCAAGATGATGATGTCGTAAGACCAGAATGTCAGGACGATGATGTTGCAAGATGTTAAAAATAAGGTTTTCCTACAAAATAAATCAAGTAGTAGTTCTACTTGTAGAGAACTAATTGTAGAGCATTTGTGAGCCAAAAAAATGATCCCCCTTTCCAATGTTTTGGTCCATTTATTTATATGTGATCATTTGTAACCGTATCTTTAATGATAATAATGTTTGTAACGGTCGCGTCTTATTTATAGAATTAAATGTAGGTCGTTGGTTACGTTTGATGTATTAATGAGATGAATCTTGGTCATAACTCTTCCGTTATAAATGGGACCGGCAATAAATACGTAATGGTTATTAATTAATGAGGATTTAAATAAGACAATTACCTTCTTGAGTTGTCTTTGGATAACCATGACCGACAAGAGACATGAAAGGTGCGGCATGTTTACTAGTGACAGTTAACATGCGATATAAGACTGACGACAGGAGACTGTCGACACAAGACAGACGACTGGCGACACGTAACTGGTGACATAAGACTAGTGACGTAAGACTAGTGATGTAAGACTGATGACGTAAGACTAGTGATATAAGACTAGTGATATAAGACTAGTGACATAAGATGTCTTTCAATAACCAACTATCGTGGTTATTAATGTATGTCGGGGATATGACAATAATGGGTATTATCCTTGTTAGTCGGGGGTATGACTGTCGTAGATATCCTTGGTCATTAGGGTAATCAATGTCCATGGGTCATGTCGAGGGAATTTCCCAAGTCGGTCGAGGGTGTGATTTTTTACCCAAATAGTTAGCCCCCCGAGATTTGAATTTCAAAGCCATTTGAATTTCATATCTCACACCAAAGTAAAATGTGTTTCTATGGAAATGATGAGACATGTCACTTTTGCTAATTGGATCATTAAAAGAAAACCGACTTGGTCAGCTAAAATCGTGAGACCAGTCGATAGTGTACATATGATACATCTGTTTAAGAAAATGTTTTCTAAGTAAGTTGCGAAGATCGAAAAATGACCTTTAATGCACAAGTTACTTGTGGTATTCATCCACTAATGTGAAGGATGAAAAATTTACGATGATCGTAAGACGATCTTAAAATATAAGGAACTGACGATGATCGTAGGACGATCTTTATCAAAATGAGACGTATAGAACGGGAGACAATCATAAGACGATTGGGCCAAAATAAAGCTTAAGGAATTGGCGACAAACATAAGATGATCGAACCAAGATAAAACTTAAGGGATTGGAGATGATCGAACCAAAATAAAATTTAAGAATCTGGCGATACAGTCGTTAAAGACTTATGTTATGGCGTTCCGAGCCGATACGGTCGTTATAGACTTGTGATCTGGCGTTCACAGCCGATATGGTCGTTAGAGACTTATTATCTGGCATTTACAGCCGATATGGTCGTTAGAGACCTATGATCTGGCGTTCTGAGCCGATACGGTCGTTAGAGGCCTATGATCTGGCATTCACAGCCGATATGGTCGTTAGAGACTTGTGATCTGGTGTTCACAGCCGATATGGTCGTTAGAGACCTAATTTACGTTGTGTCTAGCATTTTTAGCTAATTGTAAGTTTTGCTTTAGCGATAGTCGGTAAAACTTTTACCTTACTCGTGATTGTACGGTTAATCTTGCGACTTGCCTTTATTGGCGATCCTGAGATTTAAACGTGCGAGTCACATTTATTGGCGACTTTTGTGTTTTTACATGCGTCATACCATGACTAGTGATTGTGAGATTCAATGTACAAGTCGTCTTTATTGACGACAATGCATTTTAACATATGTCATGACTAGCGATCATGAGATTTCAACGCGCGAGTCGCCTCTATTGGCGACCGAGAATTTTAACCTGTGTTTGCCACGATTGGCGATCATAAGATTTAAAATGTGAGTCATCTTTTATCGACGACTATAAATTGTAACATGCGTTTGCCATGACTGGCGATCATAAGATTTAAAATGTGAGTCGTCTTTTATCGACGACTATAAATTGTAACTTGCGTTTGCCATGACTGGAGATAATAAGATTTAAAATGTGAGTCGTCTTTTATCGACGATTATAAATTGTAACCTGCGTTTGCCATGACTGGAGATCATAAGATTTAAAATATGAGTCGTCTTTTATTGACGACTATAAATTGTAACCTGCGTTTGCCATGAGGTGACCATGTGGTTCTGAAAGACAAAAGTTAGGGGTGGACATTGGCTTGACCAATGATCCTTCAATACATAAATCAACATTTATATCTTAGATCATAATAATTGAACGAGGAGAGTATACTTAGAGTATATATATAGAGTTGTTGTACCATATTCCATCTAAGTGGGACGTCACAGTTACCCGCAACTTGGAGTCGATAAGCTCCTTTTTCCAAGGACGTTTGAAATCAAATATGGTATATCCCAGTTTGTGGAGGGTGTTCCAAGCTCTCGGATGATGCGATACATATCTCTAGTTTGTTTCTTCTTCTTGAAAATTTATAATTTCTTGTTGCGCTTTAGAGTTTTGCTCAATTGACTGAGCATTTTTTTATTAGTGTCTTCCAACTCCGCTTGCATCTTTGTCGTGTGGTCAAGACTTGAAGTCGACAAATAGAAAACGAAGATCTACATAAGATGATACGTTAGTAATAAGATATTTATTTCGAAGGAAATCCTTAGTTGGGTCCCACGGATGGCGCCAAACTGTTAATGCAAAAAATTGCACTAAACTGTCTTATGCCGAAAATCGCATAAAAATACGATCTAAGGTTTGGTTTCGGACCTTATCAACTATAGATTGAACAATAGAAATAAACAAGATAAATAACAAAGAAAATGTAGATGAAATAAAAGATTTTGGTGACGCGGAAAACCCGGTCGAGGGTAAAAACCGCGGACGACAATGGAAGTCGTCAATGCACTATGTACGTTTTAATGCCAAAAATCACCCAAAAGGATCACTTAAGGTTGATGTGGACTTTAACAACTAAAGAAATTGATCTCAAGACTAATCAACACAATCGCAATAAAAATTAATAAGACAAAGGATTTCGTGACGCGGAAAACCCCAAAATGAGGGGAAAAACCGCGGTCGACTTAGGGAAGTCGACGGTGCACTATAGTCGCCAAACAGTGGCGAAAGTCATTTTGTAACTGTTTATGCCAAAAATCACCCAAAAGGATAACTTAAGGTTGATGTGGACTTTAACAACTAAAGAATTGGATCTCAAGACCAATCAACACAATCGCAGGAAAAATAAATAAGACAAGGGAATTGGTGAGGCGGAAAACCCCAAAACGAGGGAAAACACCGCGGTCGACTTATGGAAGTCGACGGTGCACTATAATCGCCAAACAGGGGCGAAAGTCCTTTTGTAACAAGTGTTTTGTGTACCACAGATTACAATATGAGAAAAAATGAACTTAATCGTATGTAGAAGTCGTGTGTCGTGTGTAAATCGTATGAAATATGTTGTTGTCGTGCGGTTCGAACTGCCGTCGTTCCAAGGTTTCGTTAGTGATATTTGTTCGAATGCTTCGAAGATTACTGTTGTGTTTGTGAGGCATAATAGCTTGGGAACCGATGTCTTTTTCGGTTGTAGAGCGAGTCTTTATATAGCTTCCGCTGGTCATTAAATGTGTCTTAATGACTTGATTCGTAACCGCTGTCGGGTCCTTAATGCCATTAATAGCTCGTCCGTTACTGGCCGTTGTACCATGAATGCTCGTGGACCTGCATTAATGAACAAAAGAAACAGGCGTTGACCCAAACAATTTGCCCCAAATTTTGAATTTAGGCATGAAATTCGAATTTTAAATACGACGAAGTGGTTTGACATGTGTCGCACGGGGATAGGGTCTGGTTGAATTCCAACTATCTTGGTTCGATTTGGATCAGAGGAGACGAAGAGATCGTGACGTCATGACGACGTGTCAGAGGCATAGAGTCGTTTAGAGGACAGGTGTCGCCCATCGGCATGATGCACGCGAAAAGGCGATGGACAGGTGTCGACCATCCAGATGATCGTTCTGACACGATCTTTGCCATAAATGGCGAGATTTAGGATGTCACTTTCGTTTTTACGTTCACCTGTGCTTCTAGAAAATTTTTAGAGAGATCTTGCTCCCGTTCCTGCTGTCTGCAGTTGATTTTTAGAGATCTAAGGTACGATCTTCTTTTTTCAAAATGCGGAAAAAATCCATAGCCAAAAAGGCTACGATAAACAGGACCTAATGGACCTGTATGTAGCGCAAATTTCTGTACCCGACTTTTCCATGTTCCCTGAGCCGGCGAGCTCTTTTCAAGATAACGAGGAGGTAGAATTCTTTAGGGTTCAGGCGGGGATACCATCTGCCGTGAGGTTGTACTCACCCGACTAGCTAAGACCAGCGAGTGTCTAAGAGGGTTTTTCGTTTTGTACGAATATCCCTTTAAAATAGGCTTTAGGTGGCCCTTTTATCCCTTGGTTGGGGCATTTTTAGATGCATTTAACCTTTCTTCTGGACAAATCTTGCCCGAATCGTGGCAGGTTTTCCAGGAGATTGATCAGATTACCGCCGATTGGAACGTGCCTTTTTCGGTACAAGACCTATTAACGGCATTCTATGTCGAAGCTGGCGATTATCATCGATAATGCTTATCCTCCAAGCTGAGGGGAGGATATACTTTGGTCCCTGAGACCCAGGTTCGCGATCGTGGGTGGAGGACCAAGTATGTCATCGATCGGGTACTAACGCTCGATCGTTTAGACGAGGATACCTCCTGGATCGCTTCCGGATGGAATACCAGGGGCATATTTCCTTCGTCCCGTCGTATGATTTTAATATTGATTTCCTTTTGTTAACTTCTGTCATTTTGTTTTCAGATATTAATTTTGCTGGGATCGGTCCTGCTGCTGATTCTCAAGAAAAGGTTGCGAGACTTTTCTCTTGTGGGGTCGGAGAGTTATTCGACTCTCCTAGTCGTACGTCTGCTAAGGCTTCCGAAGCCGAAGAAAGAAGTCAACAGGAGACCTCGACAAGTAAGTGTCCTTTAATCGTACCTTTTCTGTTTTTCCTTGAGTCGTACGACGACGTCTGACACTTGTATTCTTTTGCAGGTGGTTCTGAAATGCAATCCACTTCTAGCAACTCGAAGGAGAAGCTCAACTGCTTTGGCCAAGAAGACCAAAGAGCTGAAAAGGAAGGACCCTCCGACTCCAGGGTCGGAGGTTTTAAAGAAGCCAAAGGTGGTTCCCCCGAGGGAACCGTCGTCGACGGGTGGAAAGCCGTTAAAGGTCTCTATAAAGAAAAGAATAGGCTTATTTATCAATTGTAAAAGCCTTAATTATTGTTATTGGGCTTATTAAAGTTAGTGGGCTTGAGCTTTGTGTATTAAGCCTAGGTATTTAATGTGTGTTGTGTGAGAGAATTAGGCTAAGAATCCTGGATTAGTTTATGCATCTAATAAAGAGAATAGAGAGAGTTATGTTTTTCATTTAATTACTTGTAACTCTCGTCAATCAATAAATACAATTTATCGTTTCAATCATTGTTACTTGAGAAAACTAGGATTCACAATTGGTAGCAGAGCAAAGAGACAAAGCTATCGATCCAAAGGTATTCAATTTTCATCACTTTTCTTCAAAATCCGGCTAAACGACGCACTCTAGTTAGTCTTCTGATTTTATTATTTTTGCTCAAATTATCGATCTCTAGTTGTTTCAATCTATTCCTTTGAGTCATTAATTGCTTTTAGTGAAGTTTCGTATTCAAAATCAAAGGTTTTGAGCATCAATATTGAATCGGTTATTGGTTTGAGTTCATTGTTCTTTAAGAAATCTTAGTGATTTTCGAGAAATTGAACGTATTTTGGAATAAAACGAATTGGATTTGTTGCTATTGGTGTTTCTATACTGATATTGATATTCAAGAAACCCAAACAATCATCTGCGTTGAGTTCTAGATCCGAGAAAATCGAGCAGTTTGAAGTTCCTAGACACTAATTCCCGATAGTTTAATTCCCGGTATGTCTCAATTCCCGATCGTTCAATACCCGATTAAATCACCCAGGTTTTCGCTAATATCCGGACAAGTTACCCGGTTTTCACCTACCCGGGTTTCGCTATTATCCGGTTTTCACTTGCACGGATTTCAGTTCCATCCGGATTCAATACGTACCCGAATTCAGTTCCTTCCGGATTCCTTCACTATTCGGATTTCGGTTCTATCTGAGTTTCACAATTCCAGTTCCTTTATCAAATTTTTGTTATCCGGATTCTTAACCAGATTCAGCTTATCCGGGCATCTATATCCGGTTTCTCGACTACCCGGAACTATTATCTGGATAATCTCCTTATCCGGATTCATCCATTATCCGGAAACTTTTATCCGGATTTCACCTTATCCGGATTTATACTATCCAGATCTAACTTATCCGGATTTCACTTTCCCATATCCTGATTCTCCTTTACCCAAATCATTTATCTGGATTCCGTGCCTTACTCGCGAAACCCCATACCCGAATCACCTATCCGGGAAACCCATACCCGGATCATATATCTGGGAAATCCATATCCGAAAATCCCTTTACCCTGACAAGCTTCATCCAGATTTCTCTAGTCCCGAACAAGTTATATCCGGACAAGGTTCTATCCAGGAAACCCCTATATCCGGGGATTCCATTTCACAATAGTCTTATCTGTTTGATCATTTGTTTGTTGTTATTTGACTGTTTAGTTTCCTGTGGTAGTTAGTTAAAAAATTTCTTATCCCCGTGCTAAGTGGCAAAAGGAGGACAATAGTTAGCTAACCTGTTCTTTTTGGATCAATATTTTGAATTGTCTCACAGTCATTTTGTTCAAGTAACAATGTCATCATCATATATATTCTACCTTATTATGTACGGACGAAATTATTGATTTAAAGAAGAAGATTGAAGATTTTGAAGAAAGAGAAAATAATAACTAGCAAGTTATTGCCAGATTGCGAAACCTTCTTAAGGAAAGAACAGACTCGGAAGATTTGTTGAAGACAGAAATTATTGTTTTTGAGAAAATCAATTTGGATCTCTAGCAACAAAATTCCGATCTGAAGAAAGTAGCTGATATAAAGAGAAGTAATTCGACAAGTGCAGAAGATTCAGAGAAAATATTTGCACTTAAACGAAAAGTTGCAGATATTGAAGCCAAAGAAGAGAAATTTATATCACTTGAAGAGAAAGAAAAGGCCGCTGAGAGTGAAAATCTTGATTTAAAGAAAAGGATATCTATTTTTGAAAATCAGATTCTGGGTTTTGAAAAAAAAAAGGTTGAATTTTAAATGAGCGGAAAGGATGTGAGAGAAAAATTCTTCATCTTTCCAAAAGGATTTTCGAGGAAAGAAAAGTGTTCGAGCTTAAAAATGCTAAACTTTCAAAACAAATATTTGATTTTGAACAGGTTTTTGTGCTTGAGCGAGACAATTTTGAGAATCAAACAAAATCCTTTGAGAGTAAAAAGAGAGAGCTTGAAAAGAAAATTGTTGTGATTTTCAAAGAAATATCTGATAAACGCAATAGTATTGAAAAGGATTTTAAAAGTAAAAGAATTTTTTTTGAAGCAGAAATTCGTAAGCTCTCACAGAAATTATATGTGTTACAAACCAAGATTTTTGAAAAAACATAGAGTAAAATCCGATTTACAAAATAGATTTGATTTGAGTCTTGACGAATGAAATGTTTATCGGCTAAAGTCAATAAACTTGAAGAAATAAATTTTAAAGTAGTCTAGTCTTCTTATCCTTTAAGTTCAATTTCTACAAATGTCTCTTCACAGAGTTTTGTCAAACCAAATGAATTTTCACAAGATCAGATTTGCCTTTCAAATTTTTTCTATAATTCTCGTGTTGATAATAAAGATAATCAAGTGTTTTAAAAAGTCAAAATGGTTTGGAAAAAGAAATCAACTACAGAAGACAATGATGAAATCACATCTTATAATTCTCCTGTAGTTGATATAAAGTCATTTATTTCTAAGACTGATTCACCTACTGTAACACCCCGAAATTTTGGGTAAGTTCTCAGTTTGCTTATTCTCACATGTTTTAATTCTTCGTAGCATTATGGCATTTGCATGCATGCTAAATCAATGGAAACACTAACCTATGGATGTGAGGTCTACATGTGGTGGAACGAAAGGGGTTTAAGCACGTCGAAAATGGGCTGGGAAAGACCGACGAGAGTGCCCGGTGGCATTATCGCGGGTCACAATCGCGGTCGCATGCTCAAACTCTCAGTACATGTTAGGCAATTGTACCTGGAGATTGTGACACCGGGGCACAATCACGAGTCACTATCGCACGCACCTTCAGAACTCATGGTACATTTCGGGCGAGAGTGCCCGGGTCACTCTCGTGTGTCATTATCGTCGGACGCATAGGGGCTTTAAATATCACAGCAGATTCGGGGTTTTTGGCAAGAAAACACAATTTTGAGCTACGGGTCCGATTTCCCCTCCTCTTTGGGCGATTTTCTTCCTTGTTTCACCTACCACCAATACATCTTTCCACTACCAACATTTAATACTCTCCTAGCTTGCATCTAGGGTTCTCACCCTCATTCGTTGCAAGTTTTCAAGTTTTATCAAGTTCTAAAGCTAGGGTTTTCAAGTCACCTCTTTGGGTTTTCTTCTAAGAACTAGGGTTTCTCTTACAACCCTAAGTGTAAGTGTAAGTGTTTTGACCTACATATCTCCATTAAATGTCATTATACATGTGCTTACTTGCAATATAGTCATGTTGGGTCTTAAACTAATTTAGGGTTTCATGAATACTTGATGTTTATGGGTTTAAACACTATGTTATTCTTAACTAATGTTCTTCTGTGTTTAAAAAGAAGAGTACCTCACTATTTGGAAACCTTGACCTAAAACTAGGGTTTCCTTGTTTTAGCTCAAATATGGGTATCATCAACTTAATGTGAAATATGTAAGTTTTGCCATGATTTGGACAAAAGAGGGATTATACTTGTGGTAATGAGTTAAAAGTATAGATAAATATATGCATTAATCCATTATTATGTGGAGATTAATTTGTGAATAAATACACAATTGTGTTGATAAATGCTTCTATTGTGATAACATGAAGAGTATGACTATTTTGGGGTCTACCATATATTTATATGATAATGTTTGGGAATTCTTGGTATCTAACTCCTTGTGCATGAGGATTTAGATTCGTATTAACTTTATGTTATGTATTGTTGGCCATCTTGGGCCACTAGCGAGTAGCAATAGGGGACATTGAGGTCCCTGCGGTGTAACTCGTCTAGCTTGGATGTGCAATGTGGTCCCATAAGTCCTTGAGTTGTAGCTCGATGGAGTAGGCAATAAAGGCATTAAAAACGGTTTGAGGTTGTGATCTATGCTGTAAATATCGGATATCGGTGCGATGTCGGTCAAGGACCGATATTCGATATCTCGGATATATCGGTCCAAGAATATCGTTTCATATAATATTTCTTAGAAATATACACACATATATATATATATATATATATATATATATATATATATATATATATACATCCATAACCATATCATATGCATTAGATAAAAACATAGTTCAAGTGTTCAACATCAAAACACCGATTTCCGATATATCGCCGACATCTCGCCGAGATATCGCGATTTTAACAACATAGGTTGTGATGTTCTAGTGGCATGGGAACTAAAATCAGGACTTAAGGTGCAATTCAATAACATCACCGGTGACTCCACTCACGTGTTCTCATCACCCCGATAGTAACAGGTCTCCCCGTATTTCAAGAGTATTTCTCTTGTATGATTATGTTCAGGTTGGGTTACTTGACGGAAATCAAATTATGGGAAATACTACTGCACAACTTCGGTAACATTGGTTTGATTTACAATATCACTTACTTTTATCAATCTTATGAGGTTACACTCTCTCACTAGATTTCGGTCTAACACTTGTGGTGTTGTATATTGTGGATTTCAGGTCCCACTAGCGGTGCGTCCTTGACGCGCTGATTTGCCGACCTTAGGAGCTTGGAGGGTCGGCCTTTTTGGGAATTCGAGGTGAGAGATTTTTGAAGATATAGCAACTCCTGTGTTAATCTAGTCTATTTCAATTCTAGATTAGTAGGTTGTTGGGTAGAAATATTAAGATGAGACGTGTTTGAAGTCGACGAAAATTACATGTTGTGAATTATGAAAGTGGTAACGAGAGTTCTTATGTGTAGTATGTTCATAATTTCGGTTAGCTACTGCTATTATGAATATATTGTTATGTGAGCATGCTTGAATTACTATGATTATCATGATCAATGATTGTACTAGTACGTTTCTTTATGTATATCCGGTTAGCCTATTTCTCATGTCTATTCTTGATTGTGACAGACAGAAATGGTAAATACGCGGAGTAGACTTCAATCGTCACCGGAAGGTAACGCCGTGACTGAATCCACGGCCGACCAATCGAATGAAAATGCGGCAGCCATGCGTCCTCCACTCCCACCTTTGTTGGGTGGGAGAGTGGAGCGTGTGCCGAGGACAAATATTGCTTCCGCCAACCCTGTTATAATGGAGGTGACTCCTCAAACACAAATGATGGGTATGATACGGGCCATGAACAAGACCATGGTAAAGTAACATGAACTGTTCATGAAGCTTTTAGAGGACAAGGACACTAACCCGCGTCGATACGAAATAATCAAAGAAAATGTGGTTGTTGTGGGATCCAGGGGAACCGGTGATGAAAACCTCACTGATGGGGTGGCTACTATGGAAACAAGGCAAATAGGAAGAACTTGTTCCTACATGACCTTCCTCTGTTGTAAACCACCGGAGTTTGCCGGTTCTGATAATTCGGTGGCATGCATGACGGTTTGAGGTTGTGATGTCCTAGTGGCATGGGAATTAAAATAGATACTTGAGGTGCAATCCAATAACATCACGGGTGACTCCACTCACGTGTTCTCGTCACCCCGATGGTAATGGGTCTCCCCCGTATTTCAAGAGTATTTCTCTTGTATAATACTACCACACGGATTCGGTAACATTGGTTTGATTTACAATATCACTTACTTTTATCAATCTTATGAGGTTACACTCTCTCACTAGATTTTGGTCTAACACTTGTGGTGTTGTATATTGTGGATTTCAAGTCCCACTAGCGGCGCGTCCTTGACGCGTTGATTTGCCGACCATGCTTAGGAGCTTGGAGGGTCGGGCTTTTTGGGAATTCGAGATGAGAGATTTTTGGAGATATAGCGACACCCGTGTTAATCTAGTCTAATTCTATTCTAGATTAGTTGGTTGTTGTGTAGTATGTCTCAATACTCGTTAATTTAAACTTGTCCAAACTATCCCGTTACATTAAGGGCTTTAGTTGGTTTATTTTATGAAGTTTTTATTTTGCACATTTTCCGGAAATTCCCTATCTTATTGTCTAAATTTTATGGTGTTACACCTACTCATGTTTATTTTACAACAAAGCTAATCAGTCTGAGCCAAGCAAAGAAATATTGCACTCATTGTGTGAAGAATGACTTTGTACATCCAAGGTATGTGAATAACTGGTATGGTACTTATAGTATCCCCGGTCCCCCTTTTACAGTTAAGACATCTAACCATCAAGGATCTATCAAAGTATGGATACCAAAATCTTTCTGATATGTTTTGCAAGGATGTCATGTGTGATAAACTTCAGAATATTATTTTCACATGACTGCATTCAAAGGTATGCCACTTTTAAGGGGAGTATTAGGTGTTTGACACATACATGAATTTTTAGTGAATTCAAAGAAGCATGGTAATTAACCACAAGGGTTGCGGCGTACTGGTTAAGCCCTGGGGGATGTGGTGGAATATCCCATCTGCCAAGGGTTCTAATCCAGGCGTACACAACAATTATGGCCACTGAGGTTTAAACAAGGCTGATGTATTACAGTCATAATTTGCCAAGGGATTAGTCTAGGCATAGCCTAGGACACCCTTCCCCAAAAAAGCATGGTAATTTATTCTGAAAAACTTACTTGTGTTTGTTTTTCTACGACTATAAATTCCAGAATTGCCACGTGTTATATTTTCTTGCCTTAGTTATTTACATGTCTCATATATTTGTTGATTTTTCGATGGAAATACACTCGCTTGAATTCCAATTTGTTCTCATAGTACGTCATTTCTATTGCTAATTCAATTCTTATATGTACTATTAATTGTGACTTGTTCTTCATAATTAAAATTTCTATTCATTGGTTAATGTTTGACCATATTGTGTGCTTGCCGAGGCATTATGTTTAGCGCTTGAATTTGTTCCTTTATATTCATTATCATTTTATAATGACTTCTGAATAATTCAGTTCAGAACTCGTTCTTAAATGTTTTTGACTTTTGACCAAATCATTTCAAGACTCGTACTTCATTGTGTACTTCAATGTTTTATTTTGGAGCATTAATGGAGTGTTAGGGCTTATTTTGTTTCTATGGTCTATCTAGAACTGGAAGGACCTACCTAAGAAACACATCATATTTATAGACATCAGTGAGGGGTCTAGATATTTAGATGAGTTCAGAGTGAAAAGAATATGGTGAGGATGTGACAGGACTTAAAAGAATATATTGGTCCTTACCAAACCGAGTCAGTTATTCGGGTTACCATACAATCTATTCAATCTCGTTCTTTGGAGATACATATTGAAAGAGACATAGACCCAGTGTAGATAACTCGTGTCACCCCACCTAGCCACTCAAGTATCTCACAAAAGATGATTGTTTCATATATTCACGGAGGTTTAGCACGTAATCTATCTATTCCTCATTCGGAGGTCTTAGATATTGAAAAAGGAAGACATCAGCTCCGGTATACGAACTTCATATTCGAATTGTTAATGCCAAAAATCGTCCAAAAGGATAACTTAAGGTTGATTGTGGAATTTAACAACTAAAGAAAAGAATATTTTGACAAAGCGTGCGACAAAGACAGAAATGTAAATGAGACGAAGAATTTGGGTGACGCGGGAAAAACCTCAACGAGGAAAAAACCCGCGGACGACTGTGGAAGTCGTCGCTGCACTATGGTCGCCAAACAGGGGCGATATCCTTATGTTTCGGGTGTCGATCGTACAGAGATTACAATACGAATGAAAGGAAATACTTTAAATGTAAAGTAACAGGTGTTTTGAATGTAAAAACAATGTGCGTCGTGTGTGAAAACAAAGTGTCGTGCGGGAATGTCGTGCGTCGAGAGCGATTCTTCGAGAGAGAATTCCTTGCTTCGAATGTCCTTGAGTATTCTGTGTGATTCCAGAGATAAGAGAGATCAGATCCTCGGAAGTGAGGCTGGGATCTTCGTATTTATAGTCTTCGGAGCTTTAATTGAGCCTCATGAATGCAGGAATAACGGTCGCAACGGTCACTGCTGTTAATGCTCATAATTGCCTCTGTCGGTTACGTCCGTTGGCCATAAATGACATTGACCCTGCATTGAATGACAAAAACGTAACAGAAATATTATACGTTAGTCGGTCGAGGTCGAGAGGGATGTCACGACGGTCGAGGTCGAGAGTAACTTTCGACTCCTACTTTGGACAAAGGATAAAGTGTTTATGATTTGACTTTATTGGGGAAAAGTGTAATAAATGTTCTTAGTGTTTTGGTCGTGGTCGAGACTGGTGAAATTTTGCCCAAACAGTTTGCCCCCAAAATTTAAAAAGTGGAGTGGCAAGTTCAAATTTCAAAAGTTTTTAAATTTTGCTAGTCGGACATCTAGGGGCGTTACACGTGTTAAAAAATCTCTTCAGTTGCCTTGGAACTGGATCGGTCCAATTCCAACTAAAGAGGAAGTCGAAAAGGGGATAAGGTCGTGACGTCATGCTGACGTGCGATCGTGCTTAACAGCTGTAAGCGCCAGGTGTCGACGATCTGTCGAGTATTCGAAAAGGCAATGACACGCATCGATCATCGAGAGGCTCGATCTGACACGATCGTTTACATAAATAGTAACCCTCTATGGATCTTTTCCATCTTACGATTTCGGAGAGTTTTTAGAAGAGATTTCTTGCTGTCCTTCGCCGAATCCTTTCTAAACCTGCAAGAGATCTTCGACACAGTTAGAAATTTCGAGGATTCTAGGCGCCTATATAAGGTACGATTCTCGTTCTTTGTATGCGTCGTAAGTCGATAGCTAGGAAGCCTAGGAAGAACTGGGACATTTGGGGCTTTTCCGACCGACAAACTTTGTTAACAGGGTTAGCGATGTCGACAGAGCCTAGGAGTACCATTCAGGATCAAGATGCTTTGGACGATTTTAGGGATCTAGCGAAAATCCCTGCGGGGATTGCGGTGAGCAAGGCCGGTCAGATTCGACCGGAGATGTGCCCCGAGGGGTACGTCGTAATATATGAGTACCCTTTCAAGATAGGATTCCACTGGCCATATTCGCCTTTAGCTAAGGCGTTTATGTGTGAGTTCGACCTGTCGCCAGGGCAACTGATGCCCCAGTTATGGCGTGTTATTCAGGTCATCGAGCGACTTACTTCGCATTGGGAGTCGCCTATGAATGTGACAGACCTGCTGATGGCTTACCAGGTTAAGAAGGACACATACCGTCGATACAGCCTGTTTTCAAAGCATAAGGGGGCCGTCCCTTGGTCCTAAAAACTGCGGTTAACGACCGCAAATGGAAGACCAGGTACGTCTTTGTGCAGGTAGCGACATTGGACCCTGACAGCGATTGGATTAGGTCTGGCTGGAACATGGCAGATGAGTTTTAGCTCATTGTCGACAAGGTGAAGCCTAACGACAATTCCAAGACCAAAATCAAGAAATTCTTGGAATTTAGCACCGTCGATCGGTCGTTCGTCACACGTCTTCTGATAGACGAAGACGACGACGTGGTTTTCTTGAGCGATAGGCGACAGAAGAGTCGAGAGGAGGGAGAAGAAGAAGAGGAGGAAGAGGAGTCTGAAGAGACTGAGGAGGAAGAGAATAAGGAAGAGACAGAAGTAGAGATGACTGGTAAGTGTACCTTTATTCTGTTTCAACATATTCCTTCTCTTGCTTCAGTGCTTTAATGGTTCTTTCTTCTTTGTTTCACAGGAGAATCTCTGCAATCCCAGCCGAAAGTGTCGTCGGCGATGGCCAAGAGGGCGGCTCAGGCCGAACTGTCTCTCAAGGCGAGGGAGAAGAGGAATGATGCCCTGACAACTGGGTTGGGGGTTTTAAAGAGAAAAAAGGCCCCGATAGCTGGGTCGGGAGTCCTGAAGAGGATGAGGATGTCCATTATGAAGGAACCGTCTTCGAGGACGGGCGGCTCGTCGAGAGTCGTCTCGCCTGAGAAGGCGAAGGTGTCGATCGTATCTGACAAGGAGACTTCCGACACGATCGGCGCGACACCCGTCAATCCTGTGCATCCAGTGAAATCGACGGTGTCCCCTACTGCCACGTCAGGCCCCTCGACGGCCGACAAGGGCAAGGGTGTGCAAACGGGAGAGGGTGAGAAAGAAGAAACGACGGTAAACTTTACGTTGCCGTCGGATTTCATGGTTGACAATGTCCTGGATGGGACGAGCTTGTTCCCCCACTTGGATAAGTGTAACACCCCGAAAATCCGAACTCCAATGGTAAAGGCACTTATCTGAAGTTAGTAAAGGACAAGGTTTCGCATTGGAATGTGGAACGCGTAACGCCAATTGGACCGTATGAGAAATCGGGCAAAAATGGGACTCGGTACCTGGATCGCGAGAGTGCCCGGCGATTGTGACATGGTCACTCTCGCCAGGGCACAATCGCCCAATTTGTACCGAGAGTGGTGGGGTAGCGGGCGAGTATGCCCGGCGATAGTGACAGTGTCACTATCGCGTGTCACTATCGCCATCGGGCTCCAGAAGGCTTTAAACCCACGACTCTCAGCCTTCTTTCATTCCTATTCCATCTCTCCCTCTCTAAACTCTTCCAAACCGAAACCCTTCACCCCAATGTCGATTTTGAGCTTTTAAACCCCAAGATTTGGTGTTTCAAGTGGTTTCTTCATTTTCCTCCCCAAATCAAACACCCACCATGGATTGGAAACCTTAACCCTTCAAAAGGAAACCCCCACTTCATCTTCTCCACTGATTCTAGGGTTTTTACCCAACCCTTTCCACTCCATTTGAAGATTAGAAGTTGTGGTGCATCTTGGAGGTTGTAGAGACATTTTGGGTTGGTGGATTCAAGTATGGTTAAGGTAATCTCCTCTCCTCTTTGAATTTGAAGTTAGGGTTTTGTTATAATGGATATTTTGGTATACTATGGATGGATGGTGATTCCTTATGGTTAGACTTGGTTATTGATGGTTGGAAATTCATAAATCTAGGATTTGGAAGTTTTGGCTTGAGGACGCAAACTCCATCAAAGGAGCATACGTTGGAGAAACTCTAGATTTAACTTAATCTAGCAAAGGTGAGTTCAAGTTACTTTGCGAAAACGTTGTACATGCCAAAATGAGTATTTTACAAATATGGATGTGTTTTACTTGAAAAGATACGTGGTTGAGTTATTTGGATAATTTAACTCTTTTGAAATGTTTATCTTCATAAATGTGTAAAAATGCCCATATTTGGGACTTTTGAATATTTGGATGGTTAGAAATCATATTTTGTCTTTAAAAGGTTAATTGCTCGAAATGAGGTTTATTTGACGGTTTAATCATGTTAGTGTAAATTGATTTTATAAACCATGTGGGAAATACCCGATTTAGTGTCAAGAGTTATTTTGAGAATTGTAAAGGTGTGAGTCCTTTTGGGAAAACCCTTTTTGCTTAACCGTGTCAGGTTTTGGGTTAATAACGGCTTTGTGGTACTTGTTTACCTAACTGGGGCTTAGATGCATTTTATTGCACTTTATTGATATTTGCATGCTTGGGTGTTTTGCCGTTCCGGGTTGAGCATGTTTTGGTAGACTGTGTTGCATTGGATCCATAGGCAAGTGAGTCAGTCTTTAATTGATGGTCTATCTCTTTGTGCACGAGGAGTGGACTATGGGGACGCATGATTATATGCGTAGGCCGTTGGGGCCATTAGCGAGTAGGCAATAAGGGACATTGAAGTCCTTGAGGTGTAACTCGTCTAGACTGGATATGCAATAAGGTCGCCTGTAAGTCCTTGAGGTGTAACTCTACGGGGTATGCAATAAAGGAAATCTATTTATGGCTTGAGGTTGTGATGTCTTTATGACATGGGAACTAAGGTCGGGGCTTGAGGTGTAATCCAGTAACATCATAAGTGACCTAACTTTGTGTGCCCGTCACTTTCGATGGAATCGGGTCTCCCCCGTCACCGAAAGGTGTTGTTTTTGGGTATATGTTTTTATCCATATTTTCGGTGACGCACTATATTTATACAAAATGTCTTCATGGTTTATTGGCAGAGTTCTATGCCTCATCCTATTCGGATGTTTTAAATATTGGAGTTTTGTCCATGTTTATAATTCTTAGGATACTTACGTCTAAACATGTTTTGAGTGAGTTGGAGTTGAAATTCATTTTAGAAAAACTCTTTATACACTTTGGGAACTTTTCTCCTAGATTTTGTGTGCGTTGGAAAAGGAGTCATTTATGCCGCTTGAGAAACCCTTTGTAAATAATAATCTTTGTCGCAACTTTCAACGAAAGATTTATCTAAATCATGACTAAAACCACAACCTTCCGATTTATGATTTTTATGTAGTCATGACACTAGGCGTAAGCCTAACCCTTTTTATTTGTCGGCATGTGCAACAGGCTCAGGTTGGGGTAACTCTAGCTACATTATGAGGTGGCGGGTGCTAGTAGTGTGCACGAGAGGTGATGTGTTTAGCGAAGTCTTCCGCATTTATTTTGGGATTAGCAACTTATACTTGGATTAAGTAACACCCGTTGTGGTTTTAGTCTTTGTAATATATTTGGGGTCATCATTTGTTGAGGTCAATCGTAGACCTTAAATTGAGGTGTTTCCCTTGTTAGTTTATTGGGTTAAATTCCGTTATTATGGATGTATTATCGAAATTTTTAAGTAGTTGCTCTTTCCAAATTCGAGGGTGTTACAAGTTGGTATCAGAGCATAAGTTTGAGAGATTTAGGTGTTGATTTTGGATACCTAGACTCAAACTAGCGTTTGTTTAAGTAAATGAGAGTGAAATTCACCTTTAGGCACTTTAAGGTAGGAGGTTTCGAGGTCAATAGGTGTTGTTAGAAACGAGAATCATGTCGAGAGTAACAAGGATAATCATGTACGGTGCGTTCATAGTGACACCTGGTCAGTGCCATGGTGAACCTACTAGTACATGTGCATACTTGAATTACTTTAATGTGATGATCGTTGGGGTAGCGAAGGAGATTCTAAGCTAGTAGTTGTTTGAATAGATGGTCGATTCTAGTATTAGTCACTTGAAGTGACGATAAGCATGATATTTTCTTTAAGTAGACCGTTTCGGGTCAAGATTTATGGTTGGACTAGAACCATAGGCTTATTGAGCCGACTTTGATTTGAGGAAAAACCGTAAGGATAATTGATGTAATTTACGACCTTGCCTTAAGAGGTTAAAGCATCCGGATGACAATAGTGGATCGGAGAATTTTGGAGGAGTATGAGTGGAGACGTTGAATGCCGACTAAGTCATGCACAAAGCTTATTTTGAAAATAAACTGCATCAATTATTTCTTGTGTTTCAAATCCTTATATGGATTGTGTTATGAATTTTGAGAAATGTTTAGCACACACACAAGATTTCAAATCATGGTTTTGAACGTGCATGAAACCATTTTATTGCAAGAGTTGCAAACTCCGCCGGAATTTGTTTTACTTTATTTCATTGTTGTTCAACATTCATTTGAGTATAATGATAATCCTATTTTTATGATGTTTAAGATGTTGGGCAAGTAACTACGGCTTGTGACTTTAACATTGGATCTCCTCAACATATGTTAGAGTTTGAACGGAAAGTTATTTTTCCATTATGTATATGTGAAGTTGTTTTGGGAATTTTGTCTAATGTGAGTTGTTAAACAATGTTGTTTATGTGGTATTGCCCTAGAAGGGGATTTTTGAGATTTTGGCGTCTCGTTTATGATTTTGCTCATAGCAATTTGGCTTTGGAGGCATGATGCTTAGCGCTGTTTTATTGACTTGGAGTCACTGAGTCCATTGAGGTTCATGGAGTTTTGTTTTACGACATGTTGAGTCGTGTGAGTATAATTTCACAAGGTGCATGCTTTAATTACTTATGTGAAAGGTTTATAAGTTATGTTGGGCATTTGGTCCCACTCGAGTTTTGTTGAGAAAAGTTAATTTTATGCCATAAGGCGACTAAGAAGAAATAAGTTTGGAACTCTAGTGTCGCGTGACTTTTCTTTAAAGAGTGTGTATTATTTAGCATTTTGTTGCAAATAGTTCAATGTATGGATTGATTTATACATGACTTAAATGATGCATGAAAGAACGTCTTGGTGACATTTCATAATGATTACTTGGGGCGCTTTTGGTCAGTTAAATGTTTATTATCATTTTATGTAAAATGTGTTATATTGACTTCGGAGTATGCATAGCTTGGTAACCATTGTTTCTCAATATCTTGACAAATGAGTCGCGCACGAAATGTTTTATTAAATCCTTGTTTAAATGAGAGGCCATTTGGTCAAGGGGGTGTTTTGGTGTTGTGAAAATTATACATAAGTTTACAATGTTTTATATTTTGAAAATATAAAGGCGTGAGTCGTTGACATTTGGTTAATTTAGATTTGCCGATTATTTTGGGAGAATTGAAAAACCTTTTGGGCTTTGAAGAAATGCGTACTTGGAGTATTTTTGACAATTACATTTTAAGTAATAACACTTTGACGTTTATGTCCCAAGTACGAAATTTTGAGGAAATGCTTGTGATGAAAATTTTAGAAAAATTGTCTGTATAAAACCATGTTGCGTACAAATTTCTTATGTTTTGAACATTTACACACACCGTTGGTGCAATTCGAGAACTGAAGTCGGTTTGACCCTTATTTGGTGTCGACCATTTACTAGCAATTGTTCCTTCCTAGTTTTCTTTTTAGAAAGTACATGGTTGTGTACAGTTTTATTAGTAACGTTTTGCTCGTGTGTCGTTGTGTGACCATTTGAGAAAATTTTGGAAATCAATTTAAAGAATTTCATATTTTGAAATTTTGATGTGAGTTATTTGATGCATATGTGTTATTACAAGAAATTTCTAAGAAGTATTACGAGCTTGCATATCTACCCCAATTTGAAGTTTTACGATGTTTTAAGTCGATATTTTCGAATGGTGGAAACGTATTGATTTTGTTTAAATATGGAATTTGCACAAGTCATTTTGTGTTTTGACTAAGGTGGATTTGTAAACCGTTTCACCGTTTAGTATAATAAACTGACGCGCGCAAAATTTTGTTAGTGAACCTTGTTTCATGCAATTTTATGGTTAAAAGAGAAATTTTGGAGTCAAATGTCGTGGGACCTCTTTTGAAATATGTGCACGTCTTTTGTTGCACCGTGTTTAAAGTCGAGCAGTTACTTTACATGCATGTCATGAGTCAATCCATATTAAAACTATGGCGGTTCATTTTAAAAGAAGTTGTTTATTACGCTTGTGCGTCTTGTGGGTAAACTGAACTGCAATGAAGTAATTTTCAATATGATTTTCATATATGGGATGAGTATGCCTATTTGCACAACTACCGATTTGATAGTAGTAAATTTTGTGCGTGCAACTAAGTTGATATGAGAAATTTTTATGTTAAGAGTTTTATGAACTTTTCGACTGGCATATTTGTTAAACATTTCGCTTGAGAAGCCTTGAACTCATAGGGACCTTGGAAAGGTTAAGTAACCCGGTTAAGGGTAAGTGTGTGTAGCACTTTGATGGTGGAAGGTTGGTTACTCCACGCGTGGTAGTACCGTAGGCCACATGTCATCGGTTGAACGGGTGATGCACTTTGTAAATAAGAGAATTGATTTGCAGTAATTTATATTGAGGTTGGTGATAACCTTTCTTTTGGGAATATTATTTTGGGGTCTTGGTCAGCTTTCGTATGTGAGACCCTTTAGACACCGTATTGATAATTTGATCTTGATGGGAATACTCGATGAGTGAAGCTCGTGTGTAGATTCGGTGGTGATTCGACTTGGTAGTATGTTAGGTGTCGACTTTTGGGCTTAAGGCCAAGCACCGTTAGTACAATCGGGGATTTATAGTCCGATTTTAAATAAATGATGGTAATGGTTGTAGTATCCTTAAGATGCTCGATTGTGATAAGAGGTTTTAGTGAAATGACTTTCCATGTGTGGTACGAAAACCTGTCGATTGTATGATTGATGATTAGACACACCTTTGGGATTGTGTAATTGACGAGCCAATGAAGACCGTTGGTGTTGAATCGAAGGAATCCGTAGAGAGCGAATGCTAATTCAGTAGTGGGATTATTTGAGGATTCTGAAGTTTTGGTTGAGGTTGGTGAGGGTTAAACGTTGAGTTGGTCTAGAGAGAAAATCTGAGAACATGTGAATGTGGTTTGATTGGGAAGTCGAATCTGTCGTTATAATGGTATGGATCACGTAAGGTTGGGAGGAAACTTAAGTGTGGTGGTCGGAGACCATTCTAGTAAATTAGGCCGTTAAGTGGATGTAAGTGTTTACGCGTAAGCGGGGAATTGTTGTGAGCATTACCGAGAAGCCGTCATAGGCAATTCTACGAGAAGTAAATTTGAACCGGGTTGAAACCGGGGGGACTTGGAAGGTGTTGGGGCGCAGTAGCCATTGGTTGTGTGAGAACTAGATTTCGAGGACGAAATCTCTTTATGGTTGGGAGGATTGTAACACCCCGAAAATCCGAACTCCAATGGTAAAGGCACTTATCTGAAGTTAGTAAAGGACAAGGTTTCGCATTGGAATGTGGAACGCGTAACGCCAATTGGACCGTATGAGAAATCGGGCAAAAATGGGACTCGGTACCTGGACCGCGAGAGTGCCCGGCGATTGTGACATGGTCACTCTCGCCAGGGCACAATCGCCCAATTTGTAGCGAGAGTGGTGGGGTAGCGGGCGAGTATGCCCGGCGATAGTGACAGTGTCACTATCGCGTGTCACTATCGCCATCGGGCTCCAGAAGGCTTTAAACCTACGACTCTGAGCCTTCTTTCATTCCTATTCCATCTCTCCCTCTCTAAACTCTTCCAAACCGAAACCCTTCACCCCAATGTCGATTTTGAGCTTTTAAACCCCAAGATTTGGTGTTTCAAGTGGTTTCTTCATTTTCCTCCCCAAATCAAACACCCACCATGGATTGGAAACCTTAACCCTTCAAAAGGAAACCCCCACTTCATCTTCTCCACTGATTCTAGGGTTTTTACCCAACCCTTTCCACTCCATTTGAAGATTAGGAGTTGTGGTGCATCTTGGAGGTTGTAGAGACATTTTGGGTTGGTGGATTCAAGTATGGTTAAGGTAATCTCCTCTCCTCTTTGAATTTGAAGTTAGGGTTTTGTTATAATGGATATTTTGGTATACTATGGATGGATGGTGATTCCTTATGGTTAGACTTGGTTATTGATGGTTGGAAATTCATAAATCTAGGTTTTGGAAGTTTTGGCTTGAGGACGCAAACTTCATCAAAGGAGCATACGTTGGAGAAACTCTAGATTTAACTTAATCTAGCAAAGGTGAGTTCAAGTTACTTTGCGAAAACGTTGTACATGCCAAAATGAGTATTTTACAAATATGGATGTGTTTTACTTGAAAAGATACGTGGTTGAGTTATTTGGATAATTTAACTCTTTTGAAATGTTTATCTTCATAAATGTGTAAAAATGCCCATATTTGGGACTTTTGAATATTTGGATGGTTAGAAATCATATTTTGTCTTTAAAAGGTTAATTGCTCGAAATGAGGTTTATTTGACGGTTTAATCATGTTAGTGTAAATTGATTTTATGAACCATGTGGGAAATACCCGATTTAGTGTCAAGAGTTATTTTGAGAATTGTAAAGGTGTGAGTCCTTTTGGGAAAACCCTTTTTGCTTAACCGTGTCAGGTTTTGGGTTAATAACGGCTTTGTGGTACTTGTTTACCTAACTGGGGCTTAGATGCATTTTATTGCACTTTATTGATATTTGCATGCTTGGGTGTTTTGCCGTTCCGGGTTGAGCATGTTTTGGTAGACTGTGTTGCATTGGATCCATAGGCAAGTGAGTCAATCTTTAATTGATGGTCTATCTCTTTGTGCACGAGGAGTGGACTATGGGGACGCATGGTTATATGCGTAGGCCGTTGGGGCCACTAGCGAGTAGGCAATAAGGGACATTGAAGTCCTTGAGGTGTAACTCGTCTAGACTGGATATGCAATAAGGTCGCCTGTAAGTCCTTGAGGTGTAACTCTACGGGGTATGCAATAAAGGCAATCTATTTATGGCTTGAGGTTGTGATGTCTTTATGACATGGGAACTAAGGTCGGGGCTTGAGATGTAATCCAGTAACATCATAAGTGACCTAACTTTGTGTGCCCGTCACTTTCGATGGAATCGGGTCTCCCCCGTCACCGAAAGGTGTTGTTTTTGGGTATATGTTTTTATCCATATTTTCGGTGACGCGCTATATTTATACAAAATGTCTTCATGGTTCATTGGCAGAGTTCTATGCCTCATCCTATTCGGATGTTTTAAATATTGGAGTTTTGTCCATGTTTATAATTCTTAGGATACTTACGTCTAAACATGTTTTGAGTGAGTTGGAGTTGAAATTCATTTTAGAAAAACTCTTTATACACTTTGGGAACTTTTCTCCTAGATTTTGTGTGCGTTGGAAAAGGAGTCATTTATGCCGCTTGAGAAACCCTTTGTAAATAATAATCTTTGTCGCAACTTTCAACGAAAGATTTATCTAAATCATGACTAAAACCACAACCTTCCGATTTATGATTTTTATGTAGTCATGATAAAATGCTTGAACTCACTAAGCGTAAGCCTAACCCTTTTTATTTGTCGGCATGTGCAACAGGCTCAGGTTGGGGTAACTCTAGCTACATTATGAGGTGGCGGGTGCTAGTAGTGTGCACGAGAGGTGATGTGTTTAGCGAAGTCTTCCGCATTTATTTTGGGATTAGCAACTTATACTTGGATTAAGTAACACCCGTTGTGGTTTTAGTCTTTGTAATATATTTGGGGTCATCATTTGTTGAGGTCAATCGTAGACCTTAAATTGAGGTGTTTCCCTTGTTAGTTTATTGGGTTAAATTCCGTTATTATGGATGTATTATCGAAATTTTTAATTAGTTGCTCTTTCCAAATTCGAGGGTGTTACAATAAGTTTCAGCTCCCCTCTTTCAGGGAGCGCTTCAATGGGGTTTCTATGGAGAGTGTGGGGTCTTATGTCGCCGGTCTGGATTTCATGGTAAGTCTATCTTGCAAGACTTTGTTTTTCGTTTGTCATTGTCCTTGTCGTTGTTGTTGTCGTTGTCATTGTATTGTACTAACGGGTTTTCATGTATTTCAGACGTTTCAATCTTCCTTGGCCCTGCATGCCGAGACGACGAAGATTGAGGGTCTAGTATCTTCGGCCCTCAAGAGGGAGGATGCGGCATTGGAGAGGGAAAAGTCCACTTTGGCGCGTGCCGAGGACATGTCGGTGCGACTCGATGATGCTCTGAACGAGCTGGAAACTGTTGGACATATGAGGGATGACGCGAACTTTCGTCTGAAGCAATCCTTGTCTCTGATCGCCGGCCAGAGGGAGGAACTAGACAGGACGAAGGAATCCTTGACCATAAAAGAGAAAGAGGTCGAGGAGTCCAGGTCTAAGGTGGCGGACTTGGAGAAAGAGGTGAGGGAGCTAAAGGAAGAGGATGCGTCGACGTTTGCCCTCGCTCGCTTAACAGCTCGGGCGGCGATCATGCTGCAACATCTGTCGGGGAAGAATCCCCTCGCGTCTGCGATTGAGGAGTTGGACTTCTTCTTGGCCAAAGTCGGGTCTGATAAAGACCTTGATTCTGACGATGAGAAGGAGACCGAGGAGGAAGAGGCGGGCGAACGCTCCCAGGGTGAAGCCTCGGGCAAAGACGCTGCCGACGCTCCTCCGAATCTTTAGAGAATTTTTCATCTTAGTTTTGAATGTTCGACCGTTGGTGGTCGAGTTACTTTAGATGTAACCGTATATTTCGTAAATGAAATTTACTCTTTTATGTTTAAACTCATATGTTGTTTCAATCCATACGTATCGCTAACAAGTATAATAACTTGCAGAATTTGGTAAGTAGAGAACAAACAAAGAATCGTGCGACTTAGGCATCCATTGTAATTGCAAAGACAGCACATAAGTTACAAGACTTTTATACTTTAAGATCACGTTGACAAACACAAGTACATGCGACCAAGGCATTCATTCCGAACACGAAATTTTTCTAAGTTAAGAAACTCAGATCATGGAGTCGTTAGACCTGATGGTCGTACGATTAGATCGTACGAAAAAATTCGAGTCACGTGTCCCTGTGATAGAATAACCAAGTCACAGGCCTGAACACTTATGTCATGCGACCCTGCGGAATTAAAGGCGACGCCTGATATCCCGATCGAGGCTCGACGTCGACGGGTATGGCTGCCCCCGGTAGCTTAGCGAGTAGAGACAGGACGCGCTCATTCTGGTCTTCTAGCATCTTCAATAGCTGGGTGACGGGGTCATTAGGATCGGGATTCGCACCTGCCATCGGATAAACTCCTGTAATGGTGCCATTGCCGTACGACGAGCCATTGGCGTCCCCGTTGAAAGGGACAAAATGCGGCTGCAACCCATTCTGAAACGGCTGCGGTCCATTCTGAAATGGCTAAGACCCATTCTGCATGGGTGGCGGCCTTATATACTGAGGAGGAACCGTCCCGAACTGGGGACTTGGGTTGAATATCCCCGGCTGCTGGTTCTGCATGAATGGACCTGGCTGCTGATTCTGCATGAATGGACCTGGTCCTGGATTACGGATGAACGGAGCCGAACCAGGGTTATGGATGAATGGAGAGGCTCCTGGATTCTGACCGAACGATCCTTGACTTGGATTCTGGACGAATGGTCTTGGACCGTTCTGCGGTCCGAAGGGATTCCCTAGCCGCACGATTTCCTCAGCTGCTCTTCGACTCTGCTCAGCCATGGCATTGATTTGATTTCGCGCAACTTCCAATTCCTGATACATATGGGCAATGACATGCTCTTGATTTCCAGGGGCTGCCATTTTCCTGAAACAGAAAACAGAGGAAACTACAAGAAACCGTTAGTAAGACGCACGTTTGTCAAAAAATTTCTCTAGATGGGGTCCCACGGATGGCGCCAAACTGTTAATGCCAAAAATCGTCCAAAAGGCTAACTTAATGTTGATTGTGGAATTTAACAACTAAAGAAAAGAATCTTTTGACAAAGCGTGCGACAAAGACAGAAATGTAAATGAGACGAAGAATTTGGGTGACGCGGGAAAAACCTCAACGAGGAAAAAACCCACGGACGACTGTGGAAGTCGTCGCTGCACTATGGTCGCCAAACAGGGGCGATATCCTTATGTTTCGGGTGTCGATCGTACAGAGATTACAATACGAATGAAAGGAAATACTTTAAATGTAAAGTAACAGGTGTTTTGAATGTAAAAATAATGTGCGTCGTGTGTGAAAACGAAGTGTCGTGCGGGAATGTCGTGTGTCGAGAGCGATTCTTCGAGAGAGAATTCCTTGCTTCGAATGTCCTTGAGTATTCTGTGTGATTCCAGAGATAAGGGAGATCAGATCCTCGAAAGTGAGGTTGGGATCTTCGTATTTATAGTCTTCGGAGCTTTAATTGAGCCTCATGAATGCAGGAATAACGGTCGCAACGGTCACTGCTGTTAATGCTCATAATTGCCTCTGTCGGTTACGTCCGTTGGCCATAAATGACATTGACCCTGCATTGAATGACAAAAACGTAACAGAAAATTATACGTTAGTCGGTCGAGGTCGAGAGGAATGTCACGACGGTCGAGGTCGAGAGTAACTTTCGACTCCTACTTTGGACAAAGGATAAAGTGTTTATGATTTGACTTTATTGGGGAAAAGTGTAATAAATGTTCTCAGTGTTTTGGCCGTGGTCGAGACTGGTGAAATTTTGCCCAAACACTAATCACTGTCTATTGATTTTAATTTGCGTCCCAAGTTAAATAAATTTTTGAGCCATATATACATGATTTAATTTCTTTCACACATTTACGAGTCTTTGTGATTCCTCTTGCATATCTTTATCATATTGCCGAAACGGTTTGAGAAGTAATTTTTAAAATTTTACTTCAATGATACTCTGAACATAAGCCATACAATTATTTTAATTGATGTGATAACAGTTACTATGTGTTTATGTGTTAGATGTTTACTCATCTTGGTTACTTAACCGTTTTATCTGATATTTTGTTACTCATCAGTTTCGTCTTTGAAGTTACATGATGCTTAGAATGCTCCAAATCACCATGAGGGGATAAATGAAAATATTAAAGATTAAAAAACACAAATTATCATGTTGAGGGGGAGTTTTGCAAAAGCTGAGGGGGAGTAACTATTATTTGATCTGTTCAAAAAAGATTTCAAGTTGTTTACAAGTGCTTGATTCTTCTATCTGTTATCAAGTGGTGTTTGCTACAAAATGTTTCCTTCTTCCAGCATATTGGTTCTACAAGTTCTCAAGCTCAAATCCAATTCAACTCGCGGTTCAAAGAAAGATTCTTTATTTTAAGCCGAAGATGCACTTTGGAATGTCATGTAACTCACACACTATCTTTCTTGTGTGCTGATCCGATGTTTTGAGTTTCTACAGTTGAAAATTGCTTAATAGTGCATTCAGTCGAGGCTATTATTCATTGAATCTGGTGATGAAGTCGAAACTCTGAAGAATAAGAGATTTATCAAGGGGCAACTTGGAAAGACATGAAGATAAGAAACACCAAAGTTTTTCAAAGTTCAAGAGGGAGAGAAGATCAAAACCTAAAGATTTCAAGATCATATTTTCTTTATATAACTTTAGATGGAGATTGTTAGGACCATAAATGTTGAGTTAATGGGCTTGGGCTTTGTGTATTAAGCATGAGTAATATAAAGAAAATAATAGGTTTATTTATCAATTGTAAAAGTATTAATTATTGTTATTGGGCTTATTAGAGTTAATGGGCTTGGGCTTTGTGTATTAAGCCTAGGTATTTAATGTGTGTTGTGTGAGGGAATTAGGTCAAGAATCCAAGATTAGTTTATGCGCCTAATAAAGAGATTTAGAGAGAGTTATGCTTTTCATTCAATTACTTGTAATTCTCGTCAATCATTCAATAGAGTTTATCGTTTCAATCATTGTTACTTGAGAGAACTGGGATTCGCAACAAGTCAAAGCCTATATTTTTTATTAGTCTCGATTGCTATTGATTGGTGTCGATAGGTCCCGATTGGTTGTCAATCGATATTGATGTGTTCTTAATAGGTCTCGATGGGTTCCCGATCCGTCTCTATAAAAGTTGGAAGTGGTGGCCTATGGTTTTACACACACAAACATATAATAGATCAGTTGATAGGTTCTCGATAGAAGATGAATGTGGTAGGTTATGGTTTAACACACACCAAGTCAATGATGGATTCTCAACCTTTATCGATATGTTCTTTATGGGTTCTCGGTCGGTCTTGGTAGGTTCCCTCTCGATCTTGATGGGTTCTCAATTGGTTTTGATGGGTGTTGGGTTACGGTGATGAAGAACGCGATGTCTTACGATGTTGAGGAAAGTTTTTAAGAAGGTGATGTCGAGTTACAAACTTATGGTGGCGAGCTGTTATAAACAATCGAATGTACATAAATATTCAATATGAATAAACACATATATAACATTTCACGTAAAAAAACACTTAAAAAAGAAAAAATAACTATATCGAGATGGACGTCATATCAAAGAGCATGAATTTCTCATTTTTTTGATGTAATTTGTTTGATTAAAATATTACTAACTTTTAAGATAATGAGTTTTAACTTATAAAAGGGTAAAAAAAATTGTTAAAAAAGAAAATAAAAAGTCAAATAAGATAGTCGTGAGATTGAAATTAACTTCCTTTTTTACCCCCTAATCACCGTAATCAATAATTTTAATTGGAAACTCTATTTAATGCGAGTTGTTGGATTAATGGAGATGGATGACCGAGATTAGTCCTCACGTTCACAATGAAAAGAGTTTGCAAATAAACTTTCCTCTCCCTCCTCCAATATATATATATATATAAGGAGAGAGAGAGAGAGAGAGAGAGAGAGAGAGAGAGAGAGAGAGAGAGAGAGAGAAGGGGGAGGTTCAAGGGAAAAACCACAAAAAAATGGAAAAATGTGGAACACCTTGGCAGCCCTTCATCTGGACGGTATGCACTTGTGCATAGAAGTAATTAGGTTGTTGTTTTTTGGGTTTTTTTGCACTTGTAGATTATGCACATGTGCATGTTATAAATTATTTGTATGCACAGGTAAATCAGTCTGGATGAAGGGTTCTTTTGAAGTTTTCCCTTGAACCTGACCATATATATATATACATATATATATATATATATATATATATATATATAGAGAGAGAGAGAGAGAGAGAGAGAGAGAAAGAGAAAGAGAGAGATAGACAGAGAGAGGTGAGTTCAAACGAAAACGCTAACTATTTAAGAAAACACGAGAACGGCCGCCCATGTACAAAATCATATATGATTCACACAACTTGCCCCACGACTTTTAAGTCGCGAACAAAGTCGCCCACGTCCAGTTTTTTGCTGTTAGTGTAAAATCACATATGATTTTGTACATGCACAGTCGTTCTTGTGTTTTCTTAAATAGTTAGCGTTCTCTTTTGAACCTTACTCTCCCCCCTCTCTCTCTTTCTCTCTCTCTATCTCTCTCTCTCTCTCTCTCTCTATATATATATATATATATATATATATATATATAGGATACAAATCAAATACACACCATGTATTTGTTGCACCCCTTACAAACCAATGTGTATATATGCATAATCTGAGATGCATGTATGCATTATCCCATATGAATGTATATTCATTATAGGCCTTGAGTTCGGTAGCAAGTTTGTGGTTGATAATCAGAGAGATGAACCTCTGATAAGCCACTTGGTGTCGTCGGGGAGGAGTGATCACTTTAAATAGTTTAAAGAAGAAATATTCAGTAAAATCAATTCGGCGTTCAAATATCATAGCATGGACAAGATTGGTGATGTACGAAGGAGACTGGTCGTGTCCACCCGTCTTGTGACTAAGGTACTGGATGTGTGAGAAAAGAAGAAGTTCCATACGCCTCCCATGTTCTGCGCAAAAAGGTACATCGACTTTTGTCTTTGGTGTCCGAGATATCGTTTAAAGCACGAACCACCTCGTCGTGCTTGGTCCCTAGTGAAAACCGTACATAAACATCAGATTTGGGAAGGTCAAGGATCTCACGAAGATTCTCACAAGTAAATGAGAGGTCATTTGAGGAGAGGATAAAAGCAGAAATGGTGCTTGTGCCCTCATCGTAGGCACAAGTGAGCCAGAAACACCCTATGAGCATTTTTTTTCTCATTTTTGGAGACTTGGTGAATGTGTACCTGAGAGGAGATCGTTGAAAGAATGTTAAGACAGTATTGAGCTTCGGGTGATTTGGAATCACTTCGAATCGAGCGGTGTGGTTGCATGGAGGGAATGTGAGAACTTCACGAGTCAATGAAGTGTTCTTGCTTTCTTTCTAGACCTTTACATGAGTGGAAGCCATTGTTGAAGAAGATGGGAGGATGATGTTGACGGTTTTTTGCGTAGAGAGAAAAAGAGCACAAAGTAAGTTGGAGAGTTCAGAGGGACGGTAAAAAGGAAAATGAGAGACCTGAGAGGTAATTTATAGTCGGGGAGATAGGTTATGGATATAATTTGTTTTAATCGAAAAAGTTAATCATTACAAATTTGAAAGGATAGCTGTAAGCGGCGATAGTAGAAAGGTCACGTCGATTGAACTAACACACGACGTGGATGACGTCGGATAGACGAAGCGTGTATGAAAAGTTTCAAGAAAAAATCGTTGAGAATGAGGAAACGATCAGAGAAGGATTGGATCGGGATTCACCGATTGGTAGTGATCAGAAGAGAGTATAACCTTCGATGTGGGCATCGGGATGATGGTGTGGTTAGTGGAATCAAGGATTTACCAATTGGGGTATCAGGAGAGATGAGAATCCCGGATTTGTGGAATCGGGAGAAAGAGGTGGTTCACCGATTTTTTCTTAATCTTGTAAGTGGTTTGGTGAAGAGATCGGCTAGCTGGATATCGGTAGGAATAAAATGGAGTTCAACATCACCTTTAACAATGTGATCTCCAATGAAGTGATATCTGATGTTGATATGCTTTGATCGGGAGTGAAGCACCGAATTGTTCGCAATTGCAATTGCACTGGAGTTGTCACATACAATCAATACTTCTGAATAGATCTAATCGTAGTCTCTAAGTTGATTCTTCATCCATAGTATTTGAGCAATGACATATTCAACTTCAACAATGGAAGTGGACACTGAAAGTTGGTTCTTGCTCGACCAACTAACCAACTTTCCACCAAGTAGCAACTACCGATAGTACTCTTTCTATCAACTTTAGATCCTGCATAGTGAAGTGGTTCCGACGGCGAGTAATTCGAATAGTTTGTTTGTGTTCCAAACGCTACCAAAACAAACTATCTACACCGATGGTCTCTAACTTTTCAATTTCGTAACAATCAAGGTCCCTGAAGTTAACACCATAAATTAGTAATCATTATGAGGGACAAATAAGTCTTAAAGATAAACTATAGTCAAATAATTCACATCTAATTTTTTCAATATTTTTTTCAATATTTTTTATATATCCGATCATAATCCATTTTCTTAAATTAGTTACATATTAATAAAAAATATATTTATCTAATTGTTTTTGATAAGTCAATTATAGATCTCACAATTTAACTGTAAATTAACTATAATTTTTATTTAGTATGTAAACTAATTTAAGAAATCTCATAATACATAAAACATTTTTAGTAAAATTTGACGACAAAACAACAAACATTCACAATAAAATATTGAACTTTGACGATAAAACAACGAACTTTCACACGTAAAAATGTTTACATTGATTCATTGAAAGAAATCACACTCACGGGAGTGGGTAAGGAGAAATTGAACTTATCCACATTTTAGGGCTAATGTTAGAGACCGTTGACTTTGGTGGTTAGGAAAATATGGAGGCGTTTCGGTCTAGGAGCTTCGATGCTTGATTTAAAATAATTTTCTTCAGGTTCTCGAGAATATTGTCCCAACTCGTTTGAGTACATACGTGCCCCCAGAAGTTTGCATCTTTTTTTGGCGGCTCAGGTGGGGAAGGATTCCGGTGCGGAAGTTTTTTCATGACAAAGGCGTCGACCTCAATTCCATCCTTTGCCCGTGTTGTGAAAATGTAGAGGAAAACTATCGAGCACTGCTTCTTCACTTGTCCTTCTAGCTTTTCCTTGTGAAGGACGTCCTCAAGTGGTGGGGTTGGAACCTGACGTCCGCGTTCTCTTTCGACACTTTGTTGAATGGATCAGACTTTCTTGGCCTCTCGAGTAGGAAAAGGCATATTTGGGAGGATGTAGTATAGATCACTCTCTATCTAATTTGGGAGCATCGAAACAATCGAGTCTTTTTAGACAACCCGATAGACCCATCGATTCTTCACGACTCATGCCAATGGATATCTAAGCATGCTAAAGGTTCTCACTTTTCTTGGATGGAATGGTGTAGTAGTCAAGATTTCATCAAATAGTTTGTTTTAGGATTAGGTCGTGTCATGTCTCTTTTGGTTTCGGGTTTCTTGTTTGTTTCTTAGCTTGGCTCTTTCTTCAGGTGTTTTGGGTTGCTTTTTGTATCTTGTAGAATAGTTTTCCTTTATCTTATAATTCCTTAATTGCTTTAATAAAAGTCTTTGTTACATTTAAAAAAAATAGATCCAAAATGTCATAACAAAAATACATTGAACCTTTGTAGTAATGTTATGGGCCTAACAAAAAATGGTATAAACGAAAACCAACAATAAAACTTATGATTAAAAAAGAAAAATAGAAAAAAACGCATCTTGAACCCAACTTTGATACTTTGGTGGACATATAAATACATCAATTCCACCCTCTTTTGCTTCCATAGACGTCCATCATCTCTCTCGATAGAGCTCTCTCTTTGCAGACAACCCTTCTAGGGTTTTCAGTTTTCATCTTGTAGAACAACGTTTGCACTTCGATGGAGTTCTGATATGTGAATCAATCTTTATACAAACGATATACGTACGGGGAAGGAATCATGGAGATGTCGCCGGCGAAGTCTCACCAACCACTTCACAATTTCTCTCTTTCTTTCCTAAAATGGGGCCAAACAAATCACGTCAATACCTCAAACCGCTGCCGCCGTCTCATCTCCGACACAACCACAACCACCACCGCTCACCGCCGTCTCTCTCCTCCTACTGATTCCCGAAACTCATCCGACTCCGACCGTAACAATCCTAACAAACCTCCTTGCTCTGTTAACCGCATGAAGAAAAACGGTCAAAGGAAAGTCGACGACGAAGACGACGGCGTAAAATTATCCGATGCTGACGTGGCAACGTCGGCGGCCGGTGACGGAGAAGTTAAGCCGTGGAACCTGAGGCCGAGGAGGTCTGCGATCTCTGCTGTTTCTATGGAGACCGGTGGTGATGTGGTTCCGACGGCGAGTAATTCGAAATCACGGCGATCGTTGAGAGGTGCGGTGGCGGTGGCGGAGGAGAGTGAGGCGGAAGAGAAGAAGAAGAAACCTAAATTGTGGATCTCGTTGTCGAAAGAAGAGATTGAGGAAGATTTATATGCATTGACTAGATCAAAACCATCTCGAAGACCAAAGAAGAGGAACAAGACGATACAACGACAAGTCGACGTATGTTTGTGGAAGCAGAGCTATTGTTCAATTCCTCTTTCTTCTCGATTGATTTTTTTTACTTTGATGGTGATTTGTTGATTTAGGTTTGATGTTTTGCAGAATGTTTTTCCTGGGCAATACTTGATTGGGATTTCTGCAGATTCTTATCGAATTTAAAGTGCTCTGGTATAAATTTTTTTACTTGTTAGAATCTTATTAGCATTTGTTTCTGTTTGTTTGTTTGGATCAAATAAATTTGTTTCACATTTCAACTTATTGTTCTTACAGAGTGCGATTGGTATGCAGACCAAACGCGACAGCTTTTGCTAAGAACCGGACAGGACAGATCAAATAACATGACCTGTTTACGCTAATAAGTTGTTTATGTATTTTAAATAATGGATAAAATATAAAAAATAATGTGTTATTGATATTTTAGAAGATAATTATCTTTTATTCCGAGGTTATATTAGTAAAATAGAAGTCCGTTCCAGCTTGTTCCATGGGGTGGGGGTGAAACAGTCTTGTTCGACTTTTGTTCCACCCTGTTCCTGTCTGTTCCACATAAAAGTCTTGCCAAACGTGGAACAGTGATCCCTGTCTTGTCCAGTGTACCAAACGCACCCATATGGAATTTCTTAAATGTGTTCATGGTTTTTCTTACATATGTTGGTACCATTGTCTTACGGATTATTATGTTGGTTTTCCATTTAAGTTCTGAAAGGATAAAGCTGACTGTGTAGGATTAAGCTTATTACCAAACAGTAATGAATACCTCGTTATGCCGTTAACAAACAGGCCCTTAGTGTTAATGGATTTCTTGATTTCTTTTCCGTGTATAATTCAAAAAAGAAAGCAGATTTCAAGACATGTACTACTAACTATGCATTATGCTTCATCTTCTTGTTTGTGATCATCTGCTAACATATCTGAGCTACTTGCATTTTTTGCAGATTGAGATATTTTTGTACAAACTCACGCAATTTGATGTAACAACTACCTACTTTGAAGACGAAACCTTGGGATCCTTCATCACGAGGCCTCAATTTAGGTATTTGCTGAACTAAGTTTAGGGGTTTGGCAATTTAAGTAGAAAAGTTGTTTTTATCATCTGGGACATAATGTTGATAGTTTAAGCTGTGGAAAAGTCTATAATGTATTACTTGAATGTGTAGAATTCAAGTGATTTGCTTGCAAATATGTAGTTCAGTCTGCTTTTTTTTTTGGAAATTATGTTGTTGGTTGAAAACACAAATCATTCTTGAACCTTGAGTGGCAATGATCATTTGACTTAGGGGCCATTTACCCAATCCTTACTGGGTAAGCGCTTACCGGGTGTTATTCACCTTACCGGTAAGAGGCATAGCAAGGATCATAAGTGAGGGAGAAAGACTCTTACCCGGTAAGCACTAACCGAGCAAGAGACTTACGACAATCCATTTTCTTGGTCAAGAATGTAACCCCATATGGTAAATGAGGTGGTGAACAGCCCCTTAATATCATACAGTTAGTTTGGTAGGAAAGCTTTGTAGATATTATGCTGCATCCTCAATCGTGGTAGTAGACATAGAAATCTGCAGTATTATGATGCAGAAAGTAATATGCTTCTTTTTACTGCCAAATGGACAAAAGAATTCTTTTTAGGCTCTTGAGGCATCGACATAGCAGGCTGGCTTTTGTGTACTAGATTAGTCTCTCACATGATACTTTTGTGTTTTGGCGATTAGAAACACTTTTGCACAAATATGAAATACTTGGTTTTGAGATATCAAGCCTGCAAAAACAAATTCTTAGAAAGCTTATTTTGGTTATTTCTTTCCGATTCATACGCTACGTTCATTATATAAAGGTGAATTCTATCTACACCCCCGTGCACACACATACACCTTATGTGTGTGTGTGTAAGGTGTGTGTGTAAGGGGGTGTGAATAGTAATACCCAAAAATAAAACCCGCAGGGGGGTGTGAATAGTAACCCCTAAACTTATTACAATACTTTTTAGATAGGATCTTTTATGATTTGATTTTATAAATTTAAGTCACGTAAATCAGTTTATTAGGATATATTTTTTTTATGTAATCTGACATGTGTGAGGAAGTTTCCTGATAGCATTGAATCTAGCTCTATAGCATTCAACATTCCTAAGCCTAACTTTGTTTTTTGACCCACTTGGACCCAAGTTGCATTTAAAATTAACTGAAAATATTTACAAAGGCTTTCTAAATCTCTTGCTGATAGACTTTCAGTTAGGTAGGTAGTTTCAGTTGACATGGCATTGTCAACAAGTCTTTCAAATAGACTTTCAATACTTGAATGAAAGTCAAATTACAATATCACATACGATAATGGATCCAACTTCTATTGAGTTTAGTATTTATTATATTATTGTATAAGCTAGTAATAGTTATATATTAAAATTTTATTTAGAATAAATTACATCATTGGTCCTTGTGCTTTACATAAAATTGCACTGTACATTCCTAATTTAAATTAGTTATGAAAAACGTTCCCGGTTTACATTTTCACACGCCTTTGGTCCATGTGCCCTAACACCATTAGATGATTTTGTTAGAGTGACTAGACGCTAAAGGTATTCTAGTCTTTTTATTATTTTCTATTTTCTATTAAAAATTATCGTTTAATTAAAAGACCACATGGACCAAGAATGTACTTTACTTTACCCCTTTCCTCCCTCCCTCAACCACCGTGACCCCTTCATTCCTCCCTTCCTCAACCACCGTAACCCCTTCCTTCCTCCCTCCCTCAATCACCGTCGCCCCCTTTCTTCCTCCCTCCCTCAACCACGTCATCCGATCAAGAAAGCAGAAGTGTCATGGAATATTGAGAACATAGAAGCATCAAGAGAGCCATGGAACATTAAGAACAACAATAACAAATTTATATAAATTCATTAAAATATTTGTAATACAAAATTATATAACATCAAAACCCTAAATCAAGCTTAGACCCCTAAAATCAAAACTCAAAATAGAAAAAAATATGAAAACTTGGATCCCTAAAATCAGAAGAATATAAACCCAATCTACAAAAGTAGGGCTTAAAAAATATCTCCGTAATCACCAAATTTACAGTTCAGAACAGATAACTCAATCTACTTCAAAAGCCAAGATCTTGATCATCCAGAGCTTCAAAAACACAGAAGTCGAGTGAGTGAAATGGGGAAGGGGGAGGAGTAGCGTCAGAGTAACAGTAAGGGTTGGTGGTGGGTGAAAAATGATTAGAAAGCCTTGATAAAACTGTTCTTCAAAAAACTCAGAAATCGAAGTCTTAAAAAAACTCAGAAATTGAAGCCTTAAAAAAACTCAGAAATTGAAGCCTTCACTCATTGTCTTAAAAAACTTGGATAATCCGATCTTCAAAACTCATAAATCAGTTGGGGATTGCTGGATCTCGATCTCCCAAAACTTGGAAGAATTAATTATCTGCTTCAAAAACTTGTAGTGGCGAGAAGTGGATGCTAGATCCGGAGGGGTTCTCCTCATTTGTTTCACGATCGAAACTTAGGGTTCTGTTAAGAAGGAAGGGGTTCATGGTGAGAAGGAGGAAGCGGTGCTTTGGGAGGGGGTGGCACGATGTGTTAGGAAAAAATTATCGTGCCAAAAATACGAGAAGGTCACAAATGATTTCTAAGGTCCCAAAACGAGTAGAAATCTAAGTGCACAATAAACCCAACAACAAATGCGAATAACAATAATCTAGATGTTGCACAATAATTCTCTAACGTAGAAAATAAACCCACACGATATATATATATATATACACGTATAGATAAAAACGATGAAAGCGTTAGTATTTATAAATATATAAATTTTTCTTTTTAATGGTTTGGATTTTTTATGGTTTGGATTTGGTTAGAATTTATAAGTTTGAATCATGAAATTTGGATTTCTAATGCTTTCATTTGAATTTTGGATTTGTAATTTTTTGTGAATTTTTGATTTTTAATTTTTAATTTTTATTTATAAATGTTAAACGAGTTAAATGGGTTAGCAGGTTAACGGTTTAGCGGGTTAGCAAGTTTAATAGGTTAAGAGGAAATGGGTTAGGCGGGTGTAACACCCCAAATTTTAAGGTAAGCTCATCATTTATCTTCGTCATTGTTTGTATCTTAATTTTCGGGCGTAGGTTATTCTTTTTGGGGTTTGGTTGCCTAGTAAACTAAGGCATTGTTTGGGAATAATCAATAATACTTCTTATGCTGCTAAAACCCATTACTTCTACACTTTGAGTCATGTTTGGTGTTTGGACAAAATTTGGAAAATTGGGTTTGACGGACGTTCGCTTGGAGCAGCCGGACGTCCGTGCCATGCGGAAGTCCACAGGTCGTCTGCGGAAGCAACAAAGGATTTTGGGAAGGAAAACAGTTCGGCTGAGGCCGGACGTCCTCTTAGGACCATGCGGACGTCCGCGTTGGGTCTGACGAGAAAAACTTGATATTTTAGACCTTGAGCCACTCTTCTCTCTTACTTTACCTTTTCACCCAAATTTGGTTCCCACACACACTCCAGGTGCGATTTGCACCTACAACCACCTCCCTCCCATTAAATTTCAAGATAAATCACATTTTCCAACCCACTCCTAACTTCTAGCCACGCATTTAAGAGCTAGGAAGGAGCTCCAAGGGTTTTAGAGCTTCAAGACTTCCACTTCTACATTTTCTAGGGTTTTCTTAAAGACCCTTAGGTGCGTTTCTTAACTTGTAAACTTACAATAAATGTCACTATATGCATGTATACTTGAAAAATGGACATACTTGTTTGGGGTCAAAATTAGGGTTTTATGGGTTTGACCAAATGTAAACCTAAATATCATCTCTTCCTTTTAAAATGTTCTTACCATGTGAAAGTGATAGCTATTGTGAGTTTTGGAAATTATTCTTAAAACTAGGGCTTACCCAAAGCTCATATTGTTATACAAATACATACATTCATATACATATGTAGTTAAGACTCCTAATTATCTGGTATGTTAGTATATGTATATAAACATGGTTCCATGTAGGAACATGTTAGTGATTGCACGTCATGTGTGAGTCTTGAGTATCTTGCAAGTGAATATGGGGCATTGTCTTACTACAAGTTAACTAATAAAGTGATTGCATCTATGATCATGTTATGGTATTGTTGCAGTCTATATCCTTGTGCACGAGGATTTAGACCCTTATGAAACTATGTGTTCAGTTTTTCGTTAGCCGTTTGTGGCTACTAGCACGTAGGCAATAGGGGACCTTCCGTCCTTGAGGTGTAACTCGTCTAGATTGGATAGGCAATGTGGCCCCGTAAGTCCTTGAGGTGTAACTCGACGGAGTAGTCAATAAAGGCAATATTTATATGGTTTGAGGTTGTGATGTCTTCATGGCATGGGAACTAAGACCGGGATTTGAGGTGTAATCCAATAACATTAAGGGTGACCCCACTAACGTGTTCTCGTCACCCCGATGGAAACGGGTCTCCCCCGTTTTAGAGAAATGTCTCTTTCGTATTATGTTCAGGTGTGGACTAACTTGGCTGTATGGAAAGTGGTAATAAAATATGACGTGGAGCCGGTATTTTTACCTTATGGCGTCATTAATATATTTCTCTTATATTATATTAATTGTTTAAACCTTGCTAGACTGTTGGTCTAACACTTTTGATGTATATTGTGGATAACAGGTTCCACTTAGCGGCGTGTCTAGATTGCGTCGTGTTGCCGACCTTGCTTAGGAGCGTGGATGGTCGGGCTTTTTGGGAATCGAGATGAGAGACTTTTTGGAGATATAGTGACACACGGATTAATCTGATTTACTTATAGTCTAGATTAATAGGTTGTTGTGTATTATGTCTCAATACTCTTTTATTTGTATATTGTCCAAACAACCCCATTACACTTAAGGGTTTTAGTTGGCTCGATTTATGGAATTTATGTTACCCATTTTTTGGAATTTCCCCTATTTTTATTGTGTAAAATTTTAAGGTGTTACAAGTTGGTATCAGAGCTTTAGTTTAAGTGAACTAGGTGTGCTAGTATGATGCCTAGACTTAAGCTGAGACCATTAGGTAATGAAATGTGAGGAAATTTAGGTAGAGACACTAAGATGGGATGTTCGGAGAACATAAATTACGTTATTGTGAATTGTGAAAGTGGTAACGAAAATTCTTATGTGTAATGTGTTCATAATTTCAATTAGCTACTGCTATTATGAATATATTG
Source organism: Saussurea involucrata (assembly GCA_033807775.1). Lineage (NCBI taxonomy): Eukaryota > Viridiplantae > Streptophyta > Magnoliopsida > Asterales > Asteraceae > Saussurea > Saussurea involucrata. The sequence continues at coordinate 67,808,653 of CM066321.1, read as the reverse complement.
TTACGTGAGTATGCTTGATTGCTATGATTATGAGAATCAATGACTGTTTTAGTACGTTTCTTTATGTTATCTTGTAGTCTATGTTCTTATTTTTTTTATTCTCGTATGTGGCGGACAAAAATGGTAAATACTCGGGGTAGAACTCAGACTTCGCCGGAAGGTAATGCCGTGACCGAATCCACGACTAATCAACCGAACATCGATGCGTCAGCCTTGCCTCCTCCACTTCCGCCTTTGTTGGGTGGGAGAGTGGAACAGATTCCAAGAAGAAATATTTCGTCCACCAACCCGGTCATAACGGAAGTGACCCCTCAAACGCAAATGATGGACATGATGCGAGCCATGAATGATACCATGGTCAAACAACATGAATTGTTCATGAAACCGTTAGAGGACAGGGATGCTCAACCGCGCCGTCATGAAACGATTGAAGAAAATATAGTTGTTGGGGGATCCGGGGGAACAGGTGATGAGAACCGGACTGATGGGTTAGCTACTTTGGAGACGAGACCGACGGTAAGGGTATGCTCCTACAAAACTTTCCTATGTTGTAAACCACCGAAGTTCGCCGGTTCTGACAATCCAGTTGTCTGCATGAACTGGATTCGGGAGATCGAACAGGCCTTCAGGGCTTGTGACTGTGAAGAAAATCAGAAGGTGAAGTTTGGTTCTCAAATGCTTCGGGGTTCGGCTTTGACTTGGTGGAATGTCTACACTTCCACCCTAGAGACTTCTGTCTTGACCAAAATGACTTGGGCCACTTTTAAGAAAAAGATCTTAGAAGAGTATTGCAACGAACAAGAGATGGATTTGATCCAGGAAGAGTTCCGGTCAATCAAGAAGGGAAATTTGTCAGTCAAAGAATACACTCGACTCTTCATGGAGAAGCTGAACCTTGTGGGGCATGTGGCCCCAACTGAGAAGGAAAAGATGAAGGCATATTTGAAGGGATTGCCTGCGGATATGATGACCATGGTTCGGAACCCCAAAGCGACCAATCTTCGAGAGACTATTGAAGAGGCCAAAGTTATGGAAAGGGTCTATGCTAGAGACAAAGAGGAGAAAGCTAAGGTTGGGGAGAAGAGGAAGTGGGAGAGCACCCAGAATTCGTTCAAGAAGCCGAGGTTCCAACCCAGTGGTAGAGGAGGGGACAACCACCGTGAGGCGAGGTGGTGCCCTAAGTGCAAAAGCAAGAACTTCGGGTCTTGCAATCCGGGTCAAGTTACTTGTTACATGTGCGGGAAGACGGGGCACACTAGTCCGCAGTTCCATATAAGGGGAACAGTATGTTTCAAGTGCAAGGAAATTGGGCACGTGAAGCGGGAATGTCCCAAACTGAAAGGGGACTCTAGAGGGACTGGTTCGGGAAGTCAACCAAGGAGGGAAGCCATCCCCAAGCATTAAGGGAGAGCTTTCCAGATGACAAAAGAGGAAGCGAAGGAAACCACCGACGTGGTGTCGGGTACATTCTTACTCAACCTTTTACCCGCTAGAGTATTGTTTGATTCAGGTACAAATTGTTCTTTTGTGTCGGATGTATTTTGCAAGTCCTTTAATGTGTCTATTAGTACTCTACGTGATGCTTTAGTCATTGAGGTAGCAAATGGGGAAAATATAGTCTTGTGGGAAATCTTGGAAAAGTGTCGTCTAGAGATTAGTGGTGAAATATTTGAAGTGGACCTACTACCTATGTCTATTGGGAGCTTTGAAGAGGTAAGTGGGATGGATTGGTTGGCTAAACATAAAGCAGAGATTTTGTGCTCAAAGAAGCTTATAAGGATACCCCTCCTGAGTGGAGACTTTGTCCTAGTGTACAGAGAAAAGCGTAAGGGCGAAGTGGCCATTATCTCTTCCATCAAAGCAAAGAAGTGCTTAATGAAGAAGTACCCAACGTTAGTGGACACCAAACTAGAGAAAATGGAAGTGGAAGATGTAGAAGTTGTCAAAGAGTATCCGGACGTTTTCCCCGACGACTTGCCGGGTTTTCCACTCGACCGCCAAGTGGAGTTCAAGATCGATTTGGTTCCAGGAGCAGCACCGATAGCACGCGCACCTTACCGGCTCGCCCCGACAAAAATGCAAGAGATGATGACACAATTACAAGAACTTCTAGAGAAGGATTTCGTGAGACCGAGTTCATCGCCTTAGGGAGCTCCAGTGCTTTTCGTCAAGAAGAAAGATGGGTCGATGCGGATGTGTATCGACTACCGGGAATTAAATAAGGTAACCGTGAAGAATAAGTATCCACTTCCCCGAATAGACGATCTATTTGATCAACTTCAAGGAGCCGAATGCTTCTCCAAGATTGATCTTCGATCGGGTTACCATCAAGTGAAAGTTAAAGAAGAAGACGTTGCAAAGACGGCATTTAGGACTCGGTATGGGCACTACGAGTTCCTAGTCATGCCATTTGGTTTAACGAACGCGCCGACAATTTTCAAGGATTTGATGAATCGGGTGTGCCGACCGTTCTTGGATAAGTCAGTTATAGTGTTCATCGATGATATCTTAGTGTACTCCAAAGATGAGGTAGAGCACGAACAACACCTCCGAGAAGTTTTGGAAGTGTTAAGGAAAGAGAAGTTGTACGCAAAGTTTTCTAAATGTGAGTTTTGGTTGCAAGAAGTGCAATTCCTCGGGCATGTGGTTATCCGAGAAGGTGTGAAGGTGGATCCCGCAAATGTTGAGGGGATGATGAATTGGGAACCTCCGAAGAGTCCTACGAAAATTCGAACCCTTTTGGGGTTAGCCGGGTACTACCGAAGATTCATCCAAGACTTCTCCAAGATTGTTTCGTCACTAACGACATTGACTCGGAAGAATGTGAAATTTGTATGGACTAGCGTGCAAGAGGAAGCCTTTCGGACCTTGCAACGAAAACTTTGTGAAGCTCCAATCTTGTCCTTACCCGAAGGTACTGACGACTTCGTTGTGTATAGTGATGCATCCAAGATGGGATTAGGATATGTTTTAATGCAAAGAGGGAAGGTGATAGTGTATGCTTTAAGGCAGCTGAAAGAACACGAAAATAATTACCCAACTCACGACTTCGAATTGGTGGCGGTCGTGTTTGCATTAAAGTTATGGCGTCATTACTTGTATGGTACAAAATGCACACTTTACACCGATCACAAAAGCTTGAAGTATGTCTTCGACCAAAAGGAGTTGAATATGCGTCAACGAAGATGGCTAGAGTTGCTTAAGGACTATGACTGTGAATTGCTATATCATCCGGGCAAGGCGAATGTGGTAGCGGACGCTTTGAGTCGGAGGGGGTATAGTGGGAAAGTGCAAACGTCAGTGGCAAGAATTGAAATTATCTCGAGCTTGATGGACATGATCAAGACCGCTCAAACCGAAGCACTACTTGAAGCGAACCTCAAGGATGAGTCAATGGTGAAACACCATCTTCTATTAACGGAAGATAGTAGAGGATTTAAACTTTTCCAAGGGCGGATTTGGGTGCCTAAAATCGGAGGGTGCCGAGAGCTACTCATGGAAGAAGCCCACAAGTCAAAGTACTCTATACATCCCGGGAGTACCAAAATGTATAGAGATCTGAAGTTAAATTATTGGTGGCCAGTTATAAAGCTTGACGTGGCTGGAGTTGTGGAAAAGTGCATCACATGTTCGTTAGTGAAAGCCGAGCACCAACGACCCTACGGTAGTTTGCATTGCTTGAGATACCGGAATGGAAGTGGGATCACGTCACGATGGACTTTGTGACGAAACTACCAAGAACTTTGAAGGGTCATGACACCATTTGGGTAATTGTAGATCGAATGACCAAGAACGCTCACTTCTTGGCCATGCGGGAGACGCTACCACTAGACAAATTGGCAAGGTTGTATATCAATGAGGTGGTCTCAAGGCACGGGGTGCCGTTGTCTATTGTATCCGACCGGGATAGTCGATTCACCTCTCACTTTTGTAATGCCTTTCAAAGGGAATTGGGAACGAAGGTAAATTTGAGCACGGCTTACCACCCTCAGACAGACGGACAAAGCGAGTAGACAATCCAGACTTTGGAAGACATGTTGAGGTCGTGTGTTATCGACTTTGAGGGAAATTGGGATTCTCATCTTCCATTAGTGGAATTTGCTTATAATAATAGTTATCATTCGAGTCTCGGTGTGGCACCATTTGAGGTGTTGTATGGGCGGAAATGTAGAACACCGGTTTGTTGGCTCGAAGCGGGTGAGAAGCAGTTTATCGGGCTTGAGATTGTACAAGAAACGACCGACAAGGTAAAAGGCATTCGGGAACGGTTGAAAGCCGCTCAAGATCGTCAAAAGAGTTATGCTGATAAAAAGAGACGGTCGATTGAATTCGAAGTGGGTGATCGTGTCATGTTGAAGGTCTCTCCGTGGAAGGGAATAATTAGGTTTGGAAAGCGAGGGAAGCTTAGTCCCCGTTTCCTTGGACCTTTTCCGATTTTGGAACGAGTGGGACTTCAAGCCTACAAATTAGAACTACCACCCGAGATGAGTGGAATCCACCCCACATTTCATGTGTGCTACTTACGGAAGTGTTTGGCGGAAGAAAAGGACGTCATTCCCCTACCGAAATTCGCGTGGACAACAACGGATTTGTGGAAGAACCATAATCTATCATGGAAAGGGAAACGAAGAAGCTTCGCCACAAGGAAGTGGTGATGGTAAAAGTGCAATGGAAGCACCACCGAGGGACAAACGTCACATGGGAATCGGAGAAGGATATGGGGAGGCGGTACCCTTATCTCTTCAATAAGTGCCAAATTTCGAGGACGAAATCTTCTACAAGGAGGGGATGATTGTAACACCCCAAAGGTAAGCTCATCATTTATCTTCGTCATTGTTTGTATCTTAATTTTCGGGCGTAGGTTATTCTTTTTGGGGTTTGGTTTCCTAGTAAACTAAGGCATTGTTTGGTGTTTGGACAAAATTTGGAAAATTGGGTTTGACGGACGTTCGCTTGGAGCAGCCGGACGTCCGTGCCATGCAGAAGTCCGTAGGTCTTCTGCGGAAGCGACAGAGGATTTTGGGAAGGAAAACAGTTCGGCTGAGGCCGGACGTCCGCTTAGGACCATGCAGACGTCCGCGTTGGGTCTGACGAGAAAAACTTGATATTTTAGACCTTGAACCACTATTCTCTCTTACTTTACCTTTTCACCCAAATTTGGTTCCCACACATACTTCAGGTGCGATTTGCACCTATAACCACCTCCCTCCCATTAAATTTGAAGATCAATCACATTTTCCAACCCCCTCCTAACTTCTAGCCAAGCATTTAAGAGCTAGGAAGGAGCTCCAAGGGTTTTAGAGCTTCAAGACTTCCACTTCTACATTTTCTAGGGTTTTCTTAAAGATCCTTAGGTGAGTTTCTTAACTTGTAAACTAACAATAAAAGTCACTATATGCATGTATACTTGAAAAATGGACATACTTGTTTGGGGTCAAAATTAGGGTTTTATGGGTTTGACCAAATGTAAACCTAAATATCATATCTTCCTTTTAAAATGTTCTTACCATGTGAAAGTTATAGCTATTGTGAGTTTTGGAAATTATTCTTAAAACTAGGGCTTACCCAAAGCTCATATTGTTATACAAATACATACATTCATATACATATGTAGTTAAGACTCCTAATTATCTGGTATGTTAGTATATGTATATGAACATGGTTCCATGTAGGAACATGTTAGTGATTGCACGCCATATATGAGTCTTGAGTAATTTGCAAGTGAATATGGGGCATTGTCTTACTACAAGTTAACTAATAAAGTGATTGCATCTATGATCATGTTTTGGTATTGTTGCAGTCTATATCCTTGTGCACGAGGATTTGGACCCTTATGGAACTATGTGTTCAGTTTGTCGTTAGCCGTTTGTGGCTACTAGCGAGTAGGCAATAGGGGACCTTCCGTCCTTGAGGTGTAACTCGTCTAGATTGGATAGGCAATGTGGCCCCGTAAGTCCTTGAGGTGTAACTCGACGGAGTAGGCAATAAAGGCAATATTTATATGGTTTGAGGTTGTGATGTCTTCATGGCATGGAACTAAGACTGGGACTTGAGGTGTAATCCAATAACATTAAGGGTAACCCCACTCACGTGTTCTCGTCACCCCGATGGAAACGGGTCTCCCCTGTTTTAGAGAAATGTCTCTTTCGTATTATGTTCAGGTGTGGACTAACTTGGCTGTATGGAAAGTGGTAATAAAATATCACATGGAGCCGGTATTTTTACCTTATGACGTCATTAATATATTTCTCTTATATTATATTAATTGTTTAAACCTTGCTAGACTGTTGGTCTAACACTTTTGATGTATATTGTGGATAACAGGTTCACTTAGCGGCATGTCTAGATTGCGTCGTGTTGCCGACCTTGCTTAGGAGCGTGAATGGTCGGGCTTTATGGGAATCGAGATGAGAGACTTTTTGGAGATATAGTGACACCGGATTAATCTGATTTACTTATAGTCTAGATTAATAGGTGGTTGTGTATTATGTCTCTATACTCTTTTATTTGTATATTGTCCAAGCTACCCCATTACACTTAAGGGTTTTAGTTGGCTCGATTTATGGAATTTATGTTACCCATTTTCCGGAATTTCCCTTATATTTATTGTCTAAAATTTTAGGGTGTTATAGCGGATCGTGTTGGTTAGGTGGGTCGGGTTAGGGTTGGGATTTTCTGACCCGTTTAGTTAGGGTTAAGTACTCTCAACCCGTTTAACTTGAACCTGACACGACACGACACGTTTGCCAGAGATCACATTTTTTCACTAAGTTAGAAGAGATATGTTGAGGAGTAGGTACAGAAACAATGAATTTGGATTTAATCAAAGTCCTGATTTCTTTGTGAAGGCCCGAAACTCTGTAGCAGTAATAGTTGGGGCGGAGGTAGATGGTTGTGCAGATTGTTCCTTCTAGATCAACTCTAATAATTGAGAAGTGGAGTTGTTTGTTGATGTGATCTGAGCAGAGAGACCATTAGTCTGGGTTTATAGAGCTGACGTTAATGATGTGGAAGTTGTCTATGAAGATGAAAGTCTTTGGTTGATTAGACTTTTGAGTTCTTCCAAACCTTAAGTGTGTCTCTGAAGCTTCTTGGAGACTTGAGATCGAGGCTCTAAGAGATTGAAGTTTAGAGCTTGTAAAGGCATAGGCCTCAGTTGGGGTAATTGTGAGTTTTAATTCATCCACTGAACCCTTAATTGAGTCAGCAAAGTCCTTGAAATATGACTTTGTGGCCATTTCAGAGGTGGGGTAACCTTGGTAAAAACACATGCTTCCAAGTTTGTCTCGAAAATGCCTTCTTTCGATCCCGCTTTTAGGTTTAGATCATAAGGACTTCCACCGTGTCATTGAGTAACTTTGATTGGAGACTCTTTGGGTGTTTTGATCTGATTGATAACATTTTCCTCTTCAGAGTCAGACAAGTTGTATCTAATGCGATGGCCTTGAGCTATATAAAAGACATATAGGCATTGCGGTTCCAAGGATTGTCATTGCCTCTCTGAATCTCTGGCATCAAAGCAACGAATACTCATGGAATTGAGCAATTCCTATTCGTATACAGAGGTAACACATGCCTCTGTATGTGTAGGTATTGTCGTGCTCTGAGGCAATTAAACACTTATATTTTCAATGGAAATATCCTTTTAAAAGGATAAGTCTAGATGGGTGGCTTCCTTGGCTATGTGCAGTCTAGAGATGTAACACCCGGAATCCGGTTGTATTCAGTTAGGAGCGGGTCGTGGGAGCTCTCGGTACCGTTTTGGCGATAGTGTCACGCGAGAGTGACATTGGTCACAATCGCTGGCATAGTCGCAGGTGGGGGAAATCCCGTTGTACATCTCTCGCGAGAGTGACTGGCGAGAGTGACATATGTCACAATCGCCGGGCACAATCGCCGTCGGGCTCCAGGCTCTTTTAAAACCCCATTTTTCTCACTTTCTCATTCATTTCTTTCATCCACCCTCTCCAAACTCTCTAAACCGAACCCCTTTGTTTCCTTTGTCGATTTTGGAGCTCTCTTCTTAGAAATCAAGCATTTCTTCACCATCTAAGTTCGTAATCACAACCCTAAGTGCTAAATCAAGTGTTCATCTCTATTTCTCGGGATTTCTATGTTTTGGGGGTTTTGCTCAAAACCTAATGGTAAGTTCATCCCTCTCTTCTATAATCTTTCTTATGGGTTGTAAATGTTCTATTTATGACTTCCTAGTGTTTCATTTCTTCAATTTCCGTTTTGGATGATTTTTGAAAAATTAGGTTAAAAATTAGGGTTTTGGTTTATTGGCGATTTTGGGTGTAATATGTTGGGGGAAACAGTTCTAAGTGTTTGGGAATAAATATTTATGGTTGAAAACTTGTGGATCTAGGTTTTTGGAAGATTTGACTTGAAGATACAAGTTCTTCAAAGGATCTCAAGTTGGGGAAAAATCTAGATTTAGCCTAAATCTAGCAAGGTGAGTTCAAGTTGATTTATGCCAAAAACGTTGATCTAGATGAAAACGTTGTACATGCCAAAAAAAATTGTTATTTTCCAAGTATTTGTGTGTCTTACTTAAAATTATCAATTGTTGAGTTTTTGGTGAGTTTGACCCTTTGGAAGTGTTTAACTTTATAAAGTTTGTAAAACACCCATATTTGGGGGTTTTGATTATTTTGATGTGTGGAAATCATATATATGTCCTTAAATGATTTATTGCTCAAATGGAGTTTATTCAATGGTTTCATCATGTTGGTGTAATTGATTTTATAAACCATTTGGGAAAATGCACATTTACGTGTCATGAGTCATTTTGAGAATTTTAAGAGTATGAGCCCATTTGGGAAACCATTTGTTCTAATCCGTGACGAGTTTTGGGTTAATGATGGTTTTGTGGTATGCGTTTACCTAAGCGATGATTAAATGCATTTTATATTATGAGGACCGTTATTTATTGGTCTAATGGGTTTTGAGCATTTTGCTCGGTTTGACTTTAAAGGAGTGTTTGGGGACATCTTGTCCAATTTTGATGGCTCAATGTGGAGTCCTATTTATGGTTTGCATTTATTGCAACTTATTGCATCTTATTGCATCTTATTGATATTTACATGCTCGAGTGCTTTAGTCATTAATGGTTTGGCATGTAATTGTAGATTGTGTTGCATTTAATCCACATGCACATAAGTCAGTCTTTATTTGATGGTCTACTGGGTGTTGCAGGATATGACCGGGCCCCATATTTTATGCCCTTAATTTTTCAAGGGTACACTAGGAGAGCTGAGCCCGGTTGAGCTATCATGATTGATGGGCGTTTATGACCTTCGCCATGTCGGGGCAATGTCATGGTTGTAACCCCGCTTGTGCCGAGCCTTTGGTGGTATTCATGTTAATATTCTGCTAAGGTCAGCTGTCTCTTTGGGTATGTCTTGAAAGGAGTCGTAAGGACACTTGGGCTTTTATGTCGTGAAGTGTCATACGATTAACGTTGGATGAGTGACATACTTTTGTGTTCCTCCACTCTCAATGGATACGGGTCTCCCCCGTCGTCGACCAACATTACTTTGGATATTATAATGTCCTTGTTTTATTATCGTTGGTCTTGTGCGATTGACTGCAATTGATGACTTTAATATTGGATTTCCCTCCATGTATATTAAAGTTTGAATGATGCAGGTCATTTCCATATTTATGGTATTTAGACTTCATTACATTTTACGTTCGTGTAAGTATTGGTTCGTATCATGTTTTTGGTGAAATATTATACTTATATATATTGTTCTTCCATGATTTATGGGTTGAGTATTATGACACCATCCATATTTGGAGGTTTTGCATAATATAGATTTATTCACGTTTTGTGTGAGTTTGGATTGGAATTCTTTTTGGAAAACGACATTTTGGGAACTTTTCTCATAGATTTTGTGTGCGTTGGAAAATGAGTCGTTTACATCCTTTTCATAAACTCTTTTGGAAATCATAATCTAAGTTGCAAACTTTCATTCAACGAATGATTTAAATCATGTTATAAACTCTTGAACTCACTAGGCGTTAGCCTAACCTTTTTATTTGTCGGCATGTGCAACAGATTCAGGTTCAGAGTAGTTCTAGTGATACTGCGAAAGGTTGAGTGCTAGTAGTGTGCTTGAGAAGTGAATTGGTTAGGTGAAGTCTTCCGCGTTAATTTTTGGGAATAGCAATTTGTACTTGAGTTAAGTAACATCCGATGTGAATTTAGCTTTTGTAATAAGACTTGGGCTATAATTTGTTTGAGATTAATCATAGATTTTAATTTGAGGTATTTCCCGTGTTGGCTTTTAGGAGGAAACTCTATTCTTTTGGATGTCTTATTGAAAATTTTATTTAGTTGCTCTTTCCTAATTCGAGGGTGTTACAAGTTGGTATCAGAGCCTAAGTTTGAGAGAATTAGGTGTTGATTTTGGATAGCTAGACTCAAACCAACGTTCTTTTTGGTGAATGAAAGTGAAATTTCACCATTAGGCACTTTAAGATTAGATATTTTGAGGTCAATGAAGTCGGTAGAAACGAGAATCATGTCGAGGGTAGCAAGGATAACCATGTACGGTACGCTCATAATTGCACCTGACCAGTTATGGTGAACCTACTAGTTACATGTGAATACTTGAACTACTTTGATGTGATGACCGTTGTGGTAGTGAAGAAGTTTCTAAGCGAGTAGTCGTTGGAAGAGATTGCCGATTTTAGCATTAGTCACTTTGAGTGACAGTAAGCGTGATGATTGCGTTAAGTGGGCCATTTCGGGTCAAAATTGTTGGTTGGATTAGAACCATATGCTTATTGAATTGACCTTAATTCGAGGAGAAATCGTAAGGTTAATCGATGTAACTTCCAATTTTGCTTTAAGATGTTTGAGCATCCGGATGACGATTGTGTGACCAGAGGAATTTGGAGGAGTGTGGTTTGAGACGTTGAGTGCCGACTAAATTCATGTACAAAATTTATTTTTAAAATAAATTGCATCAGTTGTTTCTTGTATTTTAAATCGTCATGTGAACTGTGTTACGGAATCTCGAAAAACGATTAGCACACACAAGATTTTAAATCATGGTTTTGAACATGCATGAAATTATTTTATTGCGGGGAGTTGCAAACTCTGTCGGGACTTGCTTTATTTTGTTATTGTCTAACGTTACTTTCGGATACAGTGATATCCATATTTTTAATGTTGTTTAAGATGTTGGACAAGTAACTACGACTTATGACTTTAACAGTGGATCTCCTCCACATATGTTAAGGTTTGGGACTGAGTTACCTTCCATTATTTTATGTTGGGCTTTATTGGAAAATTTATTTAATGCGAGTTTTGTTGAAAAGTGTTGTTTATATTGTATTACAACAAAAAGAGAATTTTCGGAATTATGACATTTTAGTCGTGATTTTTGCCTTATGCAAATTTGGTTTTTGGAAGCGGAAAGTTGGGAACCATTTGATTGATTGGATGCCTTTGAGTTTCATTGAGTTCTATGGAATTTTGTTTTACGACGTTTTGTGTCGCGTGGGTGCAATTTCGTAATGTGCATACTTTATTTATTATGTGAGCTAATTTATGAGTTATATTGGTCAATTTGCCTCATGCAGATTTTGTTGAGAAATATTATTTTATGCCGTAAGAACGACCAAAATGAATGGTTTTTGGAACTTTGGTGTCGTGTAATTTCTCTTTTGAAGATTTGTGTTGGCACATTTCGTTGCGACTTGTTCAATGTACGGATTGACTTATACGTGGCGTGGGTAATGCATGAAAGAACATCCTGATAGTTATTCTTAACGATTTGCTTTATGCACTTTCGGTTAATTGATTCTGTTTTGTCATTTCACTCAAATGCATTATATTGATCTAGGGGTATGCATAACTTGGTAGCCACTAATTCTTGACACTTTGATAAATAAATCGTGATTGAAAGTGTTTTATTAATTCATTGCATAAATGGAAGTTATTTGGTCAAAATATGTTTTAGTATTGTGGGGATCATGCACGGTTTACGATACAGTACCTTTTGAAAATACAAAGGTGTGAGTCGTTGGGCTTTGGTCAATTTTGGCTTGATGAGCATTTTGCAAATTGTAAACCTTTTTGGTTTTGGAGAAAAGATGTATTTTGAGTATTTTGATGAGTAAGTTTTAAGTATTGATCTTTTAACGATTTATATTACGAGTGTAAATCTTTTGGTATAAATGCACCGTGACGGGGTTCTGGAAAATCATTTCTCTTAACCTAGAGTTGGGTGGAGTTATTTATGTTTTTGGGACGTTGAAGTGCATTTTTGTACGGCTAGATTTTGAAGTCGATTTAAACCATTTATGTATCAACCAAATTGCATGCACCTATTATTCTCCTAAGTTTGAGAAAACACATTAATGTGTGCGAGTCTTGTCAAAGGGTTTTACTTTTATGTCATTATATGACTAAATGAGAAAATTTTGAAATTTGATTTGATGAATTTCATCTTTTGAAATTTCGTATGAACTATCTGTTGCAATGTTAATTTATTTCAAGAAAACTACTAGGAGAGTGTTACAGGTTTGCATGTATATTATGATTTGAGATTCCGTCACAATATTTTAGCTGATATCTTCAAAGAACGAAACCATGTTTTATTTTGTCTTTAAACTTGGAACCGCCGCAAATCATTTTATATTTTGACCAAAGTGTATTTATGGATCGTTTCACCGATTTTGTGAAATAAACTGACACGTGTGAAATTTGTTTGTGAATTTTGTTCCATGACATTTTATGGTCAAAAAGGAAATTTTTAGAGTTGGATGTCGTTTAAACTTCTTTTTGAGGTACGTACAAACCCTTTTGTTGCACACTATTTAAAGTAGGAAATTACTTTACGTGCATGACATGAATGAATCCATGCTAGGACCGTGGCGATCCATTTCAAAAGAAAAGTTGTTTAGTATGTTTTTGCGTTTTGTTAATAATTTAACTTGTGATGAAATAGTTTTCAATATGATTTTCATATGTGGGACGAGTGTTTCCATTTTTGCACGACTACCGAGTGGGTAGTAGTAGATTTTGTGCGTACAATTAAATTGATATGAAAACTTTGTGTTGAAAATTTCTATAAAAGTTTTCGATTGGCATATTTGTTAAGTATTTCATTTGAAGACCTTGAATTCATTAGAACCTTGGAAAGGTTAAGTAACCCCGGTTATGAGTAAATGTGTATAGAACTTCGACAGTGGAAGGTTGGGTATTCTAACGCGTGATGATACCGTAGGCCAAGTAGTGCCGTTTGCAGAGTCGGCGTATTTTGTAACTGGAAGGTTAGACTCGTTGTATCTTTTGTTAATGTTGGTGGTAACCGTTCTTATCGACAACCTTGTTTTGGGTCTTGGTCAATTTAGCATAAGGGACGTGTAGGACCCTTTAGTCGCCACATTGATAACCTTGGTTTTGTGAGGGATGTTCGACGAATAGAACTCGTATGTGGAGTACTGCAGTGGTTTAAATCTTGGTGGTATAGTTAGGTGTCAACTTTGGATTTTGAGACCATGAACCATCAGTGTATCGGGAATGTTGTAGTCCAATCTTAGGGGACAATCGTATCGCTTGTAGTGATTTTAAGAAGTTCGGATTGTGATAAGTGAACTAGTAGGACATATTTCCTTGAATGGTAAAAGAATTTGCAGGTTGGATGATTGGTAATGAGATGTATTCTTGGAGTTGTATAATCGTTGGGTCGGGGACGACCGCGTGTTTTGGGGTTTATTAGTGCTCGTTAGGGTCAAATGTCAATTCAGCAGCGGGACGGTTAGATTTGGAGATTTGTTTGGTTTTGGTGGTGATCAAACCTCGGGTTGGTTGGAGAAGAAACTGTAAAGCGTGAAGAATTGGGCTGATTGGAAGTCAAATCGGACGATGAGGAAGTATGGATCACCTAAGGTTGGGAGGCAACTGAGGTCTTGTGGTCAGAAGCTACTCTCATAAGTTAGGCTTCCACTGGGATGTAAGTGTAATGTGCCTAAACGGGCATTCGTTGAGAGTAGCACCAAGACGTTTGTTAAAATTCAAATTTGGTTTAAAGCCGAGGGAACATGGAAAGTGTTGGGCTCAGTAACCATTTGTTGTATGAGGACTAGATTTCGAGGACGAAATCTCTTTAAGGTTGGGAGGATTGTAACACCCGTAATCTGGTTGTATTCAGTTAGGAGCGGGTCGTGGGCAAATCGGATGGAAATCAGCTCAAAAGAGCTCTCGGTACCGTTTTGGCGATAGTGTCACGCAAGAGTGACATTGGTCACAATCGCTGGCATAGTCGCTGGCGGGGAAAGCCCGCTGTATATCTCTCGCGAGAGTGACCGACGAGAGTGACATATCAATCGCCGTCGGGCTCCAGGCTCTTTTAAAACCCCATTTTTTCTCACTTTCTCATTCATTTCTTTCATCCACCCTCTCCAAACTCTCTAAACCGAGCCCCATTGTTTCCTTTGTCGATTTTGGAGCTCTCTTCTTAGAAATCAAGCATTTCTTCACCATCTAAGTTCGTAATCACAACCCCAAGTGCTAAATCAAGAGTTCATCTCTATTTCTCGGGATTTCTAAGTTTTGGGGGTTTTGCTCAAAACATAATGGTAAGTTCATCCCTCTCTTCTATAATCTTTCTTATGGGTTGTAAAAGTTCTATTTATGACTTCCTAGTGTTTCATTTCTTCAATTTCCGTTTTGGATGATTTTGGGGAAATTAGGTTAAAAATTAAGGTTTTGGTTTATTGGCGATTTTGGATGTAATATGTTGGGGGAAACGATTCTAAGTGTTTGGGGATAAATATTTATCGTTGAAAACTTGTGGATCTAGGTTTTTGGAAGATTTGGCTTGAAGATACAAGTTCTTCAAAGGAGCTCAAGTTGGGGAAAAATCTAGATTTAGCCTAAATCTAGCAAGATGAGTTGAAACTGATTTCTGAAAACGTTGTACATGCCAAAAAATGTTATTTTCCAAGTATTTGTGTGTCTTACTTAAAATTATCAATTTTTGAGTTTTTTGGTGAGTTTGACCCTTTGGAAGTGTTTAACTTTATAAAGTTTGTAAAACACCCATATTTGGGATTTTTGATTGTTTTGATGTGTGGAAATCATAATATGACGTTAAATGATTTATTGCTCAAATGGAGTTTATTAAATTGTTTGATCATGTTGGTGTAATTGATTTTATAAACCATTTGGGAAAATGCACATTTACGTGTCATGAGTCATTTTGAGAATTTTAAGAGTATGAGCCCATTTGGGAAACCATTTGTTCTAATCCGTGACGAGTTTTGGGTTAATGATGGTTTTGTGGTATTCATTTACCTAAGCGATGATTAAATGCATTTTATATTATGAGGACCGTTATTTATTGGTCTAATGGGTTTTGAGCATTTTGCTCGGTTTGACTTTAAAGGAGTCTTTGGGGACATCTTGTCCGATTTTGATGGCTCAATGTGGAGTCCTATTTATGGTTTGCATTTATTGCATCTTATTGCATATTATTGATATTTACATGCTCGAGTGCATTAGTCATTTCTGGTTAGGCATGTAACTGTAGACTGTGTTGCATTGGATCTATAGGCACGTAAGTAAGTCTTTATTTGATGGTCTACTGGGTATTGCGGGATTTGACCGGGCCCCATGTTTTATGACCTTTACTTTTCAAGGGTACACGAGGAGGGTTGAGTTCGGTTGAGCTATCATGATTGATGGGCGTTTATGACCTTCGCCATGTCGGGGCAATGCCATGGTTGTAACCCCGCTTGTGCCGAGCCTTTGGTGGTATTCATGTTAATATTTCGCTAAGGTCAGCTGTCTCTTTGGGTGTGTCTTGAAATGAGTCGTAAGGACACTTGGGCTTTTATGTCGTGAAGTGTCATACGATTAACGTTGTATGAGTGGCATACTTTTGTGTTCCTCCACTCTCAATGGATATGGGTCTTCCCCGTCGTCGGCCACCATTACTTTGGATATTATAATGTCCTTGTTTTATTATCGTTAGTCTTGTGCGATTGACTGCAATTGATGACTTTAATATTGGATTTTCCTCCATGTATATTAAAGTTTAAATGAAGCAGGTCATTTCCATATTTATGGTATTTGGACTTCATTACATTTTACGTTCGTATGAGTATTGGTTCGTATCTTGTTTTTGGTGAAGTATCATACTTATATATTGTTCTTCCATGATTTATGGGTTGAGTATTATGACACCATCCGTATTTGGAGGTTTTGCATAATATAGATTTATTCACGTTTTGTGTGAGTTTTGATTGGAATTCATTTTAGAATACGACATTTTTTGAACTTTTCTCATAGATTTTGTGTGCGTTGGAAAATGAGTTGTTTACATCATTTTCATAAACTCTTTTGGAAATTATAATCTACGTTGCAAACTTTCATTCAACGAATTATTTAAATCATGTTATAAACTCTTGAACTCACTAGGTGTTAGCCTAACCTTTTTATTTGTCGGCATGTACAACAGGTTCATGTTGGGAGTAGTTCTTGGGATACTGCGAAAGATCGAGTGCTAGTAGTGTGCTCGAGAAGTGAATTGGTTGGGTGAAGTCTTCCGCGTTAAATTTTAGGAATAGCAATTTGTAATTGAGTTAAGTAACACCCGATGTGAATTTAGCCTTTGTAATAAGACTTAGGCTATAAATTGTTTGAGATTAATCGTAGATTTTAATTTGTGGTATTTCCCGTGTTGGCTTATAGGAGGAAACTCTATATTCTTTTGGATGTCTTATTGAAAATTTTATTTAGTTGCTCTTTTCTAATTCGAGGGTGTTACAAGAGACATCATGAGTGGTGTCTAGATGGATAGGTTTGGGTTTTGGGTTCAGACTGAGCGACGATCCTTCTTCAATATCAATATGTGCTTGATCATAAGGGAATATTAGATGTGGTTGCTTGGGGATAACTCGATTGTTGTCTCTCATATGGCATCTTCTCTCTAGCTCTTAACATTTCCCTCTCGGCTAAGGGTTCAGAACACTCAGAGTTGCTTTCTTCATTCTCAATAGCTCTTTAAACCCCTCACTATAAATATCAAGGTCCATGCATTGTGGGGTATCAATCCTTGGTGGTAAGGATTGAATAACGCTCCTATAAATTGGAAGAAGGGTGGGTCATTATGGATACTTGATCATGGATCTGGAAAGTGGTCGAGCCTATGGGTATCCCTCTGAAATCTCTGTTGGCTTGTGAGAGTTCATTATAAAGAATTGAGAAACAATCAACAAAACTTGTCGGGGGTAACTAAAACCATCGAAGTTTGTTGTTTTGTCTTATTCTCCAAAAATGCTAACTCTGCCTCTAAACAACAACCTGCAAAACTTAAGGGCCTTTAAGCCCTCCAATACTAGGACCTATTATACATGTCAACAAGAAGAAGTGTCAAACTTAAGTTCTAATGAGTTCAAGCGGTTAAGTATATAATTTACAAAAAAACAAATTTGGAAGGATGTAATTCAAAATGACAAGTCCCAAATTCCAGAAAGTGTTACTACCCGACTCCATCCTTCCAAGAGGTACCATTTTATTAGTTATCAAACAAAATCTTTGATTATAGTGGAGACTTGTTTCCATTATACACGAGCGATACACAAAAATAAGCCACTCGACAATGTTATCGAGTTACAAGCATTTGTTGTCAAGTTTTTTAATTATTATTTGATTCCTTGGACTAAACATTGATTTTGTGATTTAATATTTTGATTCTCGTTATTTCAATTTCATGATGTTTATGTTCAATGTTTTTGTTTTTGCTCTAAATTGGCTTGAGACAATATATTGATAACTAGTGTTGATACCGCGCGTTGCGCGTGGTAATCAAAATTCATGTTAAAGAGATTTGTAAAAATTAATGATTATTTTTATATTTATAATGATGAAATTTTTGTATGCAAAAATTACTATTCCCAATTTAACTTAATAGGGATTGATTTCGATCCGATCTTGGCACTATACATGTACTAATTTTTTTAGTTTAAACGGAAAATATATAATGATAAAGTAGAAAAAAGATCTGAAGATGAATAGTTTATTGAATCATAGAACTTCAGTTCCTTGTTTTCTAGTGGGTATTAGAATTCGAATGAAACCATCAGATTGAACTTTAGATCTTGTGAGGATCAGTCAAATAATAAAAATATTCTATTAAAACAAGAGTAAAGTTCACTTTTGGTCCTTGGGGTATGTTGATTTCAACGGTTTTGGTCCCTAAAGTTAATTTTTACCAAAAACACCCTGACGTTTGACAACTCGCAATAGATTTCGTCCCTTGACTTAACGGACACAAATTTTTTCTGTTAAATCCAATTTAAAGGGGGTATTTTAGTCATTTCACTTGTTTTCTTATTATTTGTTGTTTTTCCAAAAATCATCAAACATTAAGGACCAATTATGTAATTACTCTAATATATATACATTAGGGACCTTTACGCAATTACTCATGTGTATATATATACAGACACAGGACCAAATTCTTTCTTCTGCAACTTCACTTCATCTCTCTCAAATCAACTTTTGCTTTTTAGGGCTTTCTTTCTTCACCATTGTTGACCCTTTTAAGTTTTTTTTTCTTTTTTTCTCATTGGTCTTCTGCCTAATTCATTCATTCCCATTTGCTTTCTTTTTCACACACCCATTTTGTTTATTCAAAGAAATAGAATCTTGAATTCAGAGACTGAGACAGAGAAATTGAGACAGAGAAATTGAGACAGAGAGAGCGAGAGACAGAGAAAGCGAGAGACAGACATCGAGACAGAGAAATTATCTTTTTCTTAAATGGGGAAATCAAAGAGAGATGAAACACAATACTGGGTGCTAAAAACTGAACCAAGTGAATGGTCATGGGAAGATCAAGCATCAAACGGAGGTCTCTCCAAATGGGACGGCGTCAAGAGCCACCAAGCCCTAAAACACCTCAAGTTTGCCTGCCTCCATGACCTCTGTTTCTTCTACCACTCTGGCACCAAGTTCCGCCGTGTGTCGGAAGTGTCACCGTCGTTGGCGGTGGGGCTGTAGATGTGAAGGCGGTGGGGGAGATGAGGAGGGCGGTGGATTTGAAGGAGATGAAGTGAGAACTGAAGAATAAATTGTCATCGGGTTATAGATATATATTACACACATATATATATGTATATATATATATTAGAGTAATTACATAATTGGTCCTTAATGTTTGATGATTTTTGGAAAAACAAAAAAAATTAAGAAAACAAGTGAAATGACTAAAATACCCCCCTTTAAATTGGATTTAACAGAAAAAATTAACGGCCGTTAAGTCAAGGGACGAAATCTGTTGCGAGTTGTCAAACGTCAGGGTGTTTTTGGCAAAAATGAACTTTAGGGACCAAAACCGTTGAAATCAACATACCTCAAGGACCAAAAGTGAACTTTACTCTTAAAACAATTATAAATAGATATGATTAGAGCAAGACAGGGAAGGGAAAAAACATAGTTTTAAACAGATACCCAAAACTATAAAGAAATCACTCTCCTACCTTTTAGTTTTTATTTCCTTAATTTAATTAAATTTCAACTAATTAGCATTTAGCAAAGTTCCTTAAAAGTCTCTTTTTTTAAAAATATCATTAACAATTCCTAAAGGTTGAGTGCCAATAGAGAATATAGCATACAATTAAAATAAAAATACAATAAGGTTATAGTCATAGAAAAGATATCCATATGTTATAGTTCTAAAAATATTATAAGGTTACTTATTAGCAATACAATGATCAACTACTATAACTCTTTTCATACAATGATATGGCAATAAAAGTAATTTGCATAATTCATATGAAGAAAAAGTCCATCTGCACTTAGAAAATAGCGTCCATATGTATTTCTAACCTCGGTAAATCTTTAACTAAATTTGTAAGAAATTCAATGATCAACCACATATGATCCCATGAGTCAATCTACTATTGTTCCTCACAAATAATGTCAACCATGTTTCCTTTACATAAACAAAAAACAATTATTCTGAAGTTCTTTTTGCTCATAAGATGCCAGCAAGACAAGCTTGATTGGTAGTCTAAGGAGCCGTTTACCAAAACGCTTACGGGGAGCTTTGTGGTAAGAGTCGCCACTCTTACTTACATTACCGGGTAAGATTGTTGGCTATAAAAATGGCATTGTATGCAACAATGTTATTCACTACTTACCGGTTGACACTTGCCTCTTATCGACTAAGATTCTCGACCTTTTCCATGTTAATCGGGTAGGATTCCATCTGTGGTTTAAGCTCCCCTCATGCTTCGTGTCCCGAATTAGTCATTGTTCTTCCATTTCTAATTTGGCTACCAACCATGAGGGTTTATGTGCCTACACAATTAATGATTGTATATTGAAACTATTATCTAAAGGTTTGAAGAAAATACGAAAAGATATAGATAAGTCGATAAATATGCAACTTTTGTTCACACATATACATACATACATACATACACACATGTACAGATGTAGGATTGATTTTCGGTAACAATAATAGTTATCGTGAGAAGGTTATTCTTTTCAGCCTCACCCACAACATGAGTAAAGGCGATCCATGTCTCTAAACAGTCTTTAAATGAAAAAATTAAGTCTTGATTGCTATCTTTGCATCCCTCTATGTAAATATATATCTCAATCACTGTGCCTCCTTCGTAACAACGCTACCATCAGTAGCAATTGTTCTCTATACTGCAGATTATTTAGACCTCCAGATTTAAGCCTAGAAAACTCAAGATTAAATAATATTCGGACCAGAAAATAGCCTTACCACTTAGCTACATCCTTGATAACCACCAATTTGGAAAATTTTCAACTAATCTAAATGCATAATATGTGCTCAAGCTGTAGAATAATATATGGCATCTCTAAGGCCACATAGAAGAAACCATGAAATAATCAGTGCCCACTTTTCATCATCTACTAATTCATAAGAAAAAGAGCCTATATTGAGAAAATAAAGAAAGCAATGATTCTCATGTTTAGAAGATGCACAAATATCATAAGATCACTTATCAAGGTAATGCTAGAGAATTCTCCCAACTCAGAAATGGATAAATGCATCGACGGAATTAATAACAGATGTCCAAATTTAAAATTAACTCGTAACGTAACAAAAAATGCACATAAACCATGATTGTATAACCTTGGATTGAACACATAAGAGATCAACATAATGCCACTTGATTTCCTTTGCTCATGGTAGAGTATCTTCAATATAATAAGTTTACACATTATATCGACCTTTTGTCGTTCTTGTCTTAAGGGCCATTTACCTAATCACTTACTCGGTAAGTGTTTACCGGTAAAACTCAACACTGTCACTTACTTACCGGGTAAAATTTTAGTCCACCAAAATGGCATCGTATGCAACAATTACCCGGTAAGCGGTAAGAGTCGTCACACTCACTTAGCGGATAAGACTCTCGGTCTTTCCCTTCGCTCTTACCGGGTAAGATTTTTGGTCCTTACCTTGTTCATCTAGTAAGCTAATGTGACTTGGTAAGCACACTTACCCGAGTAAGAGTTTGGTAAACGACCCCTTAGAATCATCACTCATCATAGGAGGTGTTTAGATATAGAAGGGCAGAATTATTCAAACAGATATACAAATAAAATATTCCCACTCAATTACCCACCAAAAATCAGGGAAGAAATGGGAGGGAAAAAACCCTATAAGATTTAAAAAACAACTAAAGATAGTGAGCCAATAATGATATTTACATGGAAGTTGTAGATGATCTTGTCTCTCACGTCTATTATTTCCTTCCACTTTCTTCCAATTCTCATCTACCAATCACAAATCAAAATCTTCATATTGAACTTTTAATATTAGCATAAATGCATTGTCAGAAATGAAAGGCTTCAAATATCAAGATATCCAACATGACAGGATGACACAATATGGAAATGAATACAGGTTCTTCCATGTAACCACATTCAATTGTCATGAAACCCTAACATTAGGTGGAAACCCCATGGACAAACTGAGAAAAACAAAAAGATTCTAATGCCTAGAAGATGCCACATGAGCTTATGTTTATTTAAACTTCGTTATTAAGATTTACCGACCATGATATACATATTAACACACTTAATTGTTGCAAACTTTTAGTCCATCCTTTATAATAATTCCCTCGATAGCTTGTTCTTTTTTTGGGATCCTATTTTATTTTTCACCACATCAAGTGCACATTTTGATTTCTTCAGTCACAGACCACAAAATAAAATGGTTAAACGGTTCATCTACATCATCTAATCACTTTATTTCCCAGCTTGAGAATTTGATTGATATGGATGTTTTATTGAAGCTCTCTTCCGATATATGAAATGGGATACCAAGGGGAAGCAGGAATTAGACCAATAGGGCACTGCTCTCCGCCTGTCGTAACAAAAAAAAAGTCCATACCGGAATTTCATTACCTTATTCCTAAAACGGAGACATTGGTACAACAGAAGGCTCGAGATACCTCTATCTGTCCCTTGCTTCTTCATTCCTGACTGGCAACAAGCTCTGTTCTGTTCTAATCACTTCGATTCCCGTACACAACTACTCAGAGTAAAAAAATTATACATTTTAGTAATGCAAACAATCCTTTTTTTGGAGCTGACGCTCTTTTTTTGTTGGTTCATAGTCCACACGGGGTTCTGGTCTTGTTACTTTATGTTCTGGATAAAATTGATCCCTCGATCAAGTCCTAACTAGAAATCTCTTTAGAAAAGATGATAAATTGGATTCGAGGCGAAATCCTTCCCCGTCGTTACGATACGGAAAAAATTTCCAGGATGACGCAAAAGAAGAGTAAGGGACAGGGAGGGGGAGGCTCTCGAAACCAAACAAGACTCTAAGGAACATGGGAATTATCACCATTCATATGAGTGCTTTTGTCTCGAAGAGGCAACAAAGGGGCAACCCTCTCTCTCTATCTCGGTCTCCGTTTAGCATCATATATCGATCTAGAGAACATTTTGATTGGTTGTAGTGCAGATTAAGGAGCTGCTCCTCCATGCTGTGGCTATGGAGGTGGGGGCTGTCGCCGTCCGATAGACACAGAAGCGGGGGCCACCGGAGTTATCTGCGTCGAGTGTGTCGATTGAAAGAAAGAAGAGAGACAACTCAAATGTCGGCGCAGAAATAGAAAGAGTCATGCCAAAAAAAGTGGAATTCTTCTAAGATCCATTGCTCGATTTTTCTGCATGCCCTGCTTCCAAAATGAAGAGAGACTCGCGAGGACAGATCCGGGTTAGTTGGTCTGGAAAGTCATGGGAGAGACAGGACTGATGATACGCTTTGGCGATCTTCTGCCGAGTTCCTTCCTTCGTAGTCAAATCTGATGATACGCTTTGGCGATGTTACCTACCAAATAAAAGGCTTGCTAGGTGATCAAAATCGCTCAGGGAAGCTCGTCCTCTTATTGTTTGTGTCAATACTCAACTTCGTCAGTCTTGTTGAACAACCTCCCAATGAGAGCGAGCCAAGACTTTGCTTGCTGTTTGTGTTTGTCCACCACGACTGCTCAACCAACTGCTAAATCATGGGTTCGAATCCCATTTCCTCCGGAAACAACCCTTGGCAACCCGATATTTAAGGAATCACAGCTAACCTAAGCGGGGGCAGAATCAATGACCCAAGGTTTGGGAGTCAAGGAACTGGAAGACAGACACGCGGTGGACTGACCTCTTTAGGCAAGAGAGGCAGTAGGAAGAGAGCCATTAGAAAGAAATTCAAAATGTTCCTGATGGAGCCATGGGTAGCTAAAGTGTCTGCACTTTGATTCCCTTCCTTGTAGATATGAGAGATGGACATGGAAGGAAGTAAGAAAGTTTTGAAAGATCTGATCATATAAGGGACTGTCCAAGGGGCTGCACCTCCACAGATGCTATCAAAAATGATTTTTTTTCACTCTCCACTGCTACTTTGGAGTAGCCTAATTTGTAACAAAGCATCAGACCAAAAAGGGGAGCTCTGGCTTCTGCAAATGTGTTGGTACCTGGGCCATAAAAGGTAGAAAAAGCAACCAAAGCGGAGCCCTTATAGCCCCTAATAATGCCACCACCTGCTGCCATGACATTCCTTGAAGAACCATATGTGTTCAACTTCAAAATACCAAAAGGAGGAGGAGCCCATTTGATCCATTTTCCTTTAGGAATATTAGGGGAGACCATAGGGATATGCATTACTTGGAAACAAATAGAATCATGAAAACCAGAAGAATGAGTGGGATAATCAAGCTGCAATAAATTCTTACACCAGTGCTTGACTTTATTGATAATAGATGAAGAAGACATAGATAGCAACTGAATCATGAACAAATGCATTTCTAGCAAGCCAAATCTCCCAACAACCAGAGAAGATATAAAGTTTTACTTTTCTTTCGAGATTCGGTTAGTGTTCCATTTTTTCGGATGCTTTTCCGTTAAAGAGAACTGCAAGAATGAGAGGGCAGATATGATAGAGCTGCACTCTCAGACCGCCACCCATATTATGGAGGATCTGTATCTGCCTCATGAGCCGGATGATTGCCCCCGCGGAATGCTGGAGGATATAAGGGGACCCTAGTTGTCTGAACGGGGCTATTGACCCGTATCTGACAAAAAGGGTAGCCACTCAGTTGAAAGCTATCTTAGAATAGGAAGAAAGAGATTGAAAAAACTGTTCAAACCTATACCTAATTTTATTAGATTATTCCATTTTTATTAGCGTTGATCACTCTTTTCTTTAAAGCTTATGCCGTAGAAGCGGACATCCGGCTATTGGCGTTTTATCTGCGTCTTCCCGACCGGAAGGGCTTCGCTTTGTTTGGGATGAACTCGCAAAGACTCGACCCGGGGACTTCCCTCGTAGAGTGGCCTCTTTTATAAGATTCGACTTTCTCAGTGGAACTAAAAAAAAGAGTTTGAGCTCTTTTTTTGGCTTACTTTTAGCCAAGCGGGGCAGCTATCCGCATGTGCCCCAAAGTGACATCCATTTTTAGGTAATGGGTATACTCGAAAAAAAAGGTTTGGAATTCGACCTCCCCTTCCTGCTTTATTGACATTGGAGGTCTTGTGAAAAAGTCTGATTGACTAATGGAAGGAAGCAAGCTCCTAATGCATGCACAATTATCGGGCATCGCACAATTCAGGCTTACCCCAAGCCCAAGGGACCGGGGACGGCGTAATTATTAGAACAAGGAATTTCCTTATGTCAACCTTATGTGCAAGACACAGGAGTCAACGGTATACGTAAGCTAGAACCGGGTTAACAAGAGGTAGCTTGCAATAGAAAAGGTATGCTGGTCCAGATAGCCGCTGACCAAAAAGTCGAGGATTCTCGCACAGGAACAAGCGAGCGTAGGCCTGCCCTTCACCTAGTAAGAAGTGCTTTTCTTGGCGAAGTTAGTCTACCGTAAGGGTAATGAAGATTTATAGCCCCATCGATAGCTATCTGTATAAGTGTGCCACGAGTGCTCCCTTATGAAAACATCCATTTTTATTTGGGTATAGACGGTATCTCTTTATTCTTCGTGATATTGACCACATTTTGATCCCTATTTGCATTTTAGTGGGTTGGTCTGGTATGAGAAGTTATGGGAAAGAGTATATTACCGCATCTCTAATTCGTGAATTTCTAATGATCGTCGTGTTCCGCATGCTGGATCCTCTACTATTCTATGTTCTTCCCAAAAGCGTGCTAATCCCTATGTTGTGCGGAGCTGAGCATCTTATATTCACTGGGATAAAGCTTTTCCTCTGAAGGGGCCTTGTGCAGTAAACCCCCTACGGGCGGTCGTCCGTCGTCGTAAAGTAGTCCCCGTGAAGCTTTCCGGAAGAGAGGTAGTCTTGTGTGTAAGCATAGCATTTCTGGTCGAACCCGCCCAACCCAACTAAGAAGAACCGAACCTGACAAACACACATCTTTTTCCTTTGGGGAGGGTACTCCGAGTAGTGGGTACCTCGTAGGACCTCGACCCGCCTACTCGGGTCTTGTATGGATATGCAGGAAGGGGTGCTCCTTGGTGTGTGTAGGGGTTGTGTTTGTTCGCGAGAATGGATTCCTTGTCAAGTCAGTTTGGGGGGTGTGGACACACTTGCGCGAATTCGAGTAACGGCTACAAGAGAGAAAGAAAAAGGAAACTGTACCCGACCAGGGATGGACGTAAACTCGTAAGCTACCGAGGGTAGGGATAATCGTCCAGGTCTTATTGTGAAAGAAAAAAGCCGCCCCGCCATAGCAGGCGGGTTGCTTCCTATGTCGTCGCCGGGGAGCTCTTGGAGAGGAGACCTTAGGATAAGTTGCTAAAACAAACGGGGGGGAGGATCGACCCGTTCAGTAGAATTCCGAAGAAAGACTGTTGGCAGCAGGTGGAGACATTTCTTCGGCCCCTTCAAAAAAAAATGCGGGCAGGGTGGAGCTCGGCAGAGGGTTCGAGAATAGGGTAGGGTCTTGTTCTTAAGATTCAGATAAGAAAAAAGTTCCAAACCTTTATGCATGCACCTCCGTACAAGTGTTGCGTACAAGTTCCGGCCAGGATGATTGGGAAAGATTAAACCAATTTGAACCGCTCACATCACAATAGTAATAGCGTAAAGGCCGTAAGCTGGGGGCGGCCATAACATAAGGCTATTACTTTCACACCTCTCTCTCTTTATCCATAGATATCTAAACAGAGAGAGATCCGCTGCATGAGCAACCCGACTGTGCATTACATGTGCTCTACAGGATGCCTTCTTGTACGACTAGTGAAGAACTAAACGATAACTTTTGTTGGTTGTTGACCAACGGAAAGAAAGGGAGAAAGAAATGGGATTGTGTCAACAGACCCCTATTCCGACGAAAAACAGCCCCTTTTCTTTTTGTTTAGCCTGTTCCTATCAGAAAAATTACGACTTCAGAGAAGAGGAAAAAAGTCCTCCGTCATAGGCGGTCGAGGGTACCTTCCTAGAGGTTCTTTTTTAATTTGAATCAGGTCTCCTCACTTATGTTTATGCTTATGATAATATATGCCGATCCCTAATCTCACAAATAGATTTCGACCCAATCTCCCATTTGTGAATACATCATGAGTGTATTTCGCCTACATTTGTTAGGTTCTTTGATTCTGTAAGTTTGACTTGTTTAGATTGCACGAGAGCACCTTTTTTACTTTATATAAAAAATATAGATTTACAATAATAGGTAACCTTCATCAATAAACCTTGCATAAGAGATAGATCCTGCTGACTTGAACTGAGCACGAATTTCATTTGTATTTGAGCGTAAAAGCAGCATATTACTTTGAAGGTTGGAAACCTACTGGTTCAGCCAAGAAACAGAAACCAAATGAAGGAAGCGAAGATCAGAGTCAAACTATGCCGTGGAGAAGAGCTTACTTATGAGCGGAAGATGAAGTCGCAGGAACCTGTGGCTGGATTGAATCCTTCTCAGGAAGAGCTGATGCTTGCTGGGTCTTTTTGTCTAGCAGCTATGGAAAAGCCTATAGTATAGGGATGGAATCGCAAGAAAACCCTGTCTCCAACTGAAAATTCCCTCTCACTTCTATGTTGATCCTCATATTGCTTCATTCTAACTTGTGCCCTTGACTGTACTTCGAAATCTGTATGACAGTCGACTGCTCCCTGAGATGACTCTCTGCCGAGGCAACATTAGAACCTTCAGGCTGGGGCATAGGTATAAGTGTTGGAGCATAGCGATAGAGGGCTTCAATTCAAATGGGGTCATTTTCATTGTGGTATGATAAGTAGTGTCGTACCACCACTCTGCTAAGGATAACCACTTATATACCACTTCTGTGGCATGAGTGGCCTTCTGTGATACTCATTAATCATTAATCTGGGGTTGAATAACAGAATTTGATGATGTTAGAGCCCCCTTCAATAATAGGTCCAGCTATTTTTCATTCCTCGGAACAAATTCTGAAGCTAGTGCTACTGCCTTCCTTCGTGTAATAGCAAGTGTTCAATACGCAGCATCAACCAATGGAAAAACGTAGTCACGGACTGTGCTATAATGCACCCCAAAAGGGAAGAGCTCCTTCTCAATCCCATTCTTACCATGTCTACTTCTTTACTATGGATCATGTCTTCGGAGGCTAATGTCGGTGAATCGGTTAATATGACATAGATCGAAGAATGGTTAAATGTTTCTTTGGGAAAGAACTCCTTGCTAACTGCTTCAATTTTCGACTAGGGCAGCAGTTCCCTCTTGCACAACTCCCCCTTTCTCGCGCATCAAAGACTTCATTTCCCGCAAGTGACCAACCGAAGCCACACAATTTCTTATATTATAAAAGGAGTGCTAGAATGTCTTTTCAATTGTAAGGGCGCGTTAGCGCTAATTCAAAGCGAAGGGCTTTTTCAGCTGGATCCAGAACGAATAGGAGATATATCAGTACGCCATCCATGGGACACCTTTCGTAGTGAGGGAAGCCCTCTGTTTTTAGGTTGACGAGCTACTTTAGTTTAGTTTCCGAAAAAAGCATAAAGCCCGGTATTTTCGTAAACGTAAAAGAGGGACGAGTGACAAGGGACTTGAGTGACTCACCCTAATCAATAAGCAGGAGCAGGTATCGAGTGTTAGGAGGGCTTTTATTTGCGCGTTAAGTGCAGTTTCTGTTATAGCACTAGGAATCGGTGCCGTTAGTCTAAGCTAAAACAGAGGGGCTTTGGAATCCATTCCGTATTCCGTACGCTAGGAAGTCGATCCGAACTGTAATTATAGCCTTCGCTTGAACCGAAGAGAGCGATGCGAACAGTTCAGGAGGCCGCAGATCAAACCCTTAGTTCAGTGTCGGGTTTCATAAGTACTCTCGGTCAATCATATCATTCTCCAGACGGGATGGGGTATAGGCACGCTTATTGGCGCATTTGGGAAGAACACCGGCCTCTTTCTTTTTTCAATCGTTAGAAAAAGGAGCTTGGTCATCCATGTTCCCTACGTACCCTCTCGTTATTCCCATGATTCCTCGTTGCACCTATTCTCCGCAACCGTCGGTTCAGATCTATCTCGAGTACGGTCACTGCACTCCAATCGTTGTATCTCCAATCTCTGCCTCGGTTGGTGGCACCTATGGTTCTTAAGGTTTTTTATTCCAAGAAAGATAAAGAAAAGAAGAGGATTTGTCCTCTAGTTGCGAAGGATACTGCTTACTACAGATTCGAGTGAAATGGCTGGTGGTAAGCGTGGTAAGGTCGCTGCTAACGAATGGTGGGTGCATGGAGAATGCTATGGATTCGAGCTCCATTTCCCTCTCGGTACTTAGATCTTCCTCTAAAACGTCTCTCATTCATCTTTCCTTTGTTCCGCCGACTACATTGATTGGATACCGCTGGGCCTGCCTACGCATAAAGTATAAGGATTCTCCCATAAAGCCATTGAATTGCCCTTGGTTGTTCTACCTTAGATCTTATTCCCACCTTGTTCTATTGCTCTTTCTCGATGGGGCGCTAGACCTCATTCTCTTTGAGACGCTTATTCAATTAATAGTGGCCCCTCCTTACGTTACTTTAATTCGATGGGGAGGATGGGAGTAAGGACCGGGTACGGGAGCTTGACCAGGAACAAGATAATGAGAAGTGGATTTGCCTGGGGTGGGCTCACTTTTCTGCCTTTTCCTCCCACGATTTAAGGATTGGCTCAAGCAACCTATCTTACTAATAATAAAGTGGCTGCTAGTTGTAGCGCCCCTTTATAAAAATGATACTCTTCTGCAAGACTCCATCCAACCAAATCCCATTTTGAAGGATGTATTCTTGGAAAACATCATCGCGAAAGCTTTCCGATTGGAGGTGACCTAAAATGGAATGACGGGGATTGAATGGCCTGGAGAGCTGGTAGGGTTTGGGGCGAGCTGTGGGCTACATTAGATATGGGTTGAAATGGCAAGAGCTGAGATGACGGGAAGAAGCAGACCCATCGAGAATCGAGGAATGACCATGTACTCCTTCCCTTACGGGGCCCATGGAGTAGTGTATTTTGAAAGAGGAAGACGGGGGGTGAGAAGCCATAGCAATATTATATGCATTTCGGGCCTCAGTTTCTGCATCATGATCCACCTAATATGGGTATTGTGACTGGCATATGGATTTTTATAATTGTTGGAAGGGGACTGATGTTGATTTATGAAGGCGAATATTGGATAACAGAAGTTAGGAGGATTGTAGAGTGACAAAGGAGCTACTTGGGATTGGAGGAATACCGAACGCATTGCAGACATGCCTTTGGATATGGTTTCCGCTGATTGGATTAGTCTTACCATCATCTTCTCTAACCGTGTCAAATCAAGACTGACATTCATCTCCATAGCCCTTTTTCTTTAGCAGTACAGGCCGGCTGGTCGGGGTTGTGTCCTTCCGAGTTCTACCCCCGCTACCACAAAGATCACTGCCCAGCCACCGCTCAAGGGTACCTCCGCTCCCCAACTGAGAAAAATGGATAAAATTTGAGGGAAATGAGAGATAAAAAAGGAAGGTTCTTCTGAGACTCAAGTTCCCCTGCCGGAGCTCCCCGAACCTGAAGTAGAAGTTGAGGGGCTGCTCAGTGAGAAGAAACGTCAAATGATTCGGACAGTTGTCGCGCTGGCGGAGCAGGGATCCTACAAGGAAGATTGGGGCAATGAGGAGTTCGACGATTTAGCCCATCGACTACATCTATCGCTGAACCAACTTCCGAATCATCTACCGAATCGCATAATCAACCGGATCCACCTAAACCTAAGAAATTTCCTCTAGACAGAATGAGGCTCTAATTGAGAGATCCATTAGTGATTGGCCCACCCCTCCTGGCAAAGAAAGAAAGGCAGGTTCAGGCGATTGATCAAAAAAGATTTTCCTTCCCTTTCTTTATGACAGAGCAATTGAATACAGCGGTGCAGGGCCTCTAAGATTATGAATAAGCTATTCATTTTCCGTCCTATTGAATAAATTCGGTATGATGGTAGTAGAGTAGTCGATCTGATCTCGCGCGCGGGCGAATAGAAATGCCTAAAGATGAGGTAGGCGAGGCGAGCTTGTCGGCAAAAGGCGATTGTCTTTTGTTTGATGAGAACGAGAAGGGCAATTGACTGCAGGCCTATTGGGTGGGGGCAACTGGAGGAAGACAGCACGGGGCAAAGCAAAGGGCAGAGCTTCGAGTGACTTTTTTCTTTGCTCTTCGGCAGCCCGTCACCCAACTTTATTTCCTACATGACCATTCTACTTGTCTCTGGTCTCGACCCCGCCCTCTAACTACCTTGACCGAAAGTTCAACACGCCTATTCGCTTTTTTTATTTATTGAAGCACGACTTGCTTGATATAGTTACTAATGCTAATTGGTTAAGTGACTCTCCGAAAAGAAGATGAAAGCGCTGGAAGAAAAGCGAACGAGCGTAATATATGAAGCGAGTATAGAGCTAGCGAACGAGCGTAATATATGAAGCGAGTATAGAGCTCCGGCTTTCGAGCCTCCGCTTGCTCCCTTTCATTCCTCATCCCTGAACCCGAAAAGGCATCTCCTTTCCTTTGATTGGTGTAAGGTGACATAAACCGCGCATTCTAGCAGCCCTAAAAAAAGAATCTCTAGCGAAGCTGTCAACTCAACCTAAAGAACTAGTCTAATCTATTCTCTACTTTCGAGAAGTGAATTCCGACCAGTCAACTTAGATGTCACGGGACTGGGCAAAAGCATGCTAAGGGCGCTGCTTACTCCTTCAATAGCAGATTCAATAGCAAAGAAAAGAAGTTGGGCCCGCTACCACGAAGACTAATCAGACTCTCGGATGGCACTCGGTTTCCTAACTCATTTACTTTACTTGAAGCCTTTCATTTTCGGCAGCTAAGGAGGCAGTCTTGGTCAACCATCCTGAGTGTGACACTTCATTCCCGGCTTTTCTTTCGACCACATAAGATTGGGGTTACAGTTTCATAGGCGCCGATAACTCTGGTCTGAAGACCTTCGTGGCTAGAAAACCTTTACCACAAATGGCTTGCCATAGAGGCTAGGGTTGTCTGCTTTGTCTATCGACTTGTCTTGAACCGCTTTCCTTCTTCCCTTTGTTAGCAGTTATGGTAGCAGTCCTTTAATCTTACATGACTGCTTTCGAAGCACGCTAGCCAAGCAAGGACAGCGGGGAATGAGAAAGATACATACATCTAGAAGGACTGTATTAGGATGGGCCTTATCGGTTAGGCGTGCAGGTGGGAACGCATTAATAGATAGCTGAATGTGGGTGCGATGGTCATTCCCTACTAATAGAAGTCAGAGAGAAGGCTTGGTTAGGGTAATGGGTTTAAAGACAAATTAGGACCAACAAGTGAAGTCGTTAAACGTAACGAGTCTAAGGGCTGGACGGAGGATATCACAGTTATGATCCCTATGGGGCTTGTATAGAATCTATATCTCCGACTGACTTCAGTGTCTGAGGATGGCGCTAGTATTCGCTAAGGAAGTCTTATGGTGCTATCTAATCGTCTCTAGTTTATGGCCCTATCATGCCATGATGGGATTGGTCTTTACACTTGCAATGGTATCAAGATAAGGTTATTCATATGCCACCATGATTCCCTTTAAGAGTTTAGTATCGGATTCTAACCTAGCATTGGTACCCGTTGCGTATGTTGAGCTAGTAAGCCCAGAAGGAAGAAGTCGTAGCTGCTACCGCTACGTGGGCTTCTTCTTAGTCTGCTCGAAGGGAAGGTCTGTAAGAGTAGATAGAATAGAGTATGACATAACCAGAAAGTCAGTGGTATCATTAGCCAATGTCTGTGATTCTAGAACAAAAGAATTCTACTAAAGTAGAGGATAGGATGCAACAGAGGTTGTACTTTCTCTTCCCAGGTATGGGCGGGGGGAAAGCTATTCTAGCATCAACATGGATTGACCAGAGACTAGGAGTAGTAGTCATCTTAGAGCTATGAGTCAGAACAATGTTCACCAACTCTTCTATAGTAATCATCCAGCCAGCTCGGGAAAGCGGTTTTTCTACTACATGGCATTAAGAGAAGCTGGGTAGCTCCGTAATCTGTCAAGGAGGTGGCTTTCGCCGATAAGTACAGTTGGATTTGACGGTCCTAGTTCTGTTACAGTAAGAGTTATTGCTGGAATAACTTGTGTTGATGGAATAGAAGCTCTTCCCGCTCTCGTATCCGATGAAGAATAGGCCCAAGGGACATCCATGGACAACCGCCACCCACGTGGTTTAGCTAATTCAATAGCCTTCGGAGAAAAGCGACAAGTACCACTGGATAAGCAAATCACTTTTGGAATCACATTTAAGGATCCTCTTACTGTGAAATGCCGGAATATTGCTAGGATATCCCGAGCGAGTCAGCTAAACAGAGACGGAAATATCAGTACTATTCTGGCCAACGTATGCTTGTTGAATTGAAGGCATACCGCATACTGCTTCAAATAGAAAGATATTGGTTTAATCTCAAAGCCTCTCCAGAAGACGTTCCACAAAAGCATTATTTCATCTTGTTCCTTGAGCAATTGAGGAAGCGAAATGGGCTGCTTGTCTTGCCTCTATCCCATAAGAGAAGTACTGCTCTGGACTAGGATGGTGCTGTTATGCTTAAAACTAGGCTAGGAAATGGGCCTAACTCCACTCAGATGAGAGAGCTCCCTATAGGTTGAAAGGCCCCTCACGGAAGGAGCATTTCCTCAATCTCTTCCAGAAATAGGAGCTCGAAACCTTGCAAGCGGGAAAGCTTCTATCTCTTATAGAGAATAAACATAAGGGAAAGAGAACTACAAGAAGTATACAACCTTACTAATAACTAAGAAATGTGCTTTCCTTTACTAATGCAAGACTCCTCTCATTCTCAAAGTAGTTGTCTCCGTCCCGCTATTCCTGCTTCTGGAATAGAGTAAGCTTCTCTTCTTTCGCTGCCTCTCCTCTGGTTTAGAACCCCCAAATCCACAATAACAATGATTGCTTCAAGGTCCACCTCTTAATAGAAGACCCGATCCATCTTCTCTTGAATCTCGACATGTCATCCAAAGAATATAAAATGGTTAACACATGCCGATTGGAGAACGTATTCCCTTCCCAGCTATTGGTGAAACAGGGGCCATCACTCTAATACGAATCGAAAGAATCACTACCGGGTTTGGTACCAACCAAGATTATCGTGGTTGAAATACCATCAATTTTGAATAGTTATTAGAGCTTCTAATTAAGTCGATTAAAATAATCTTCTGATTCAATTAGTATTATCTCGTTCATGCTCCTCACCTGAGAAGCATTTCACTAACCACCTGAGGAGCAGTAACAAGTACCTCCCTTGGGGTCGGGTAGCTATAGTCACACACAGTTCATGTACACAGTAAGACAGTAGCAGCAGTAGCTACTGTAGCGTAAGACAGTCACTCTCCCAAGTATGGTTTAAACAATGTTCTATCGGGTTGACCAGGTTTAACAAGTTTGAAACATAGGGTAGATGGTCTAGATACCCAACTGTAGCTGCAGTAGCTACATTGTACCTCCTTAGGCGGTAGCCAGTAGCCAGTGGGTAGGAAACCTTGCCCGCCAACTAAAAAAAGCGATTGAGAGTGGATTTCAGGTTCGATTGTGTCGAGAAGGTATTAGCCACCGGTGACCGTACTTTCGTAAAAGCACCATTGGGCAGTGGTTCCTCTTCTCTTCTTCCTCTTGAACCTCGAACAAAAAAAAGATCCCGCCATCAGTTCGACTAAGTGTTCCGAATCAAAAAAGTCAACTGAACTTGACTTAATACGAAGGAACCGAGTGCCAAAAAAAACTGGTTTCGCTTCAAACTACTAGTAATTAAGACTAAAAGTAAGGAAGTCCTTTTCTTGACTTGTCCTGCGTTCATTATACCTACCCTCTTTTTAAAGAACTTGATTTCAATATCAACAAAGAAATAAAAGCATAACTCTTTGCTTGTTGTCCTCTTACTTACTCAATTGTGGACGTCTCTCGGGTGTCTGATCCGATCAGTCTCGTGATGAAGAGAATTCCGATCTTCCACTAAGAAAGGTCTCGTCAGGACAACTCAATTTGTCCGGTAAACTACTAGGGGCTCCCCATGATTTAGTAAAAGGGAGGGGAGATTTGCTCCTCATCCGGGGGTTCATTTCATTCATTATGAACTCAAAAGTGAAGGTCTTAAAAACTTCATAGAATTCATGATCGGCCATTCCATTTGTGCTTTCAGCAAATAGGTGACGCGAATCTATTTCTATGCTTCAATCGAATACCAATTGCTTGGATGCGTTTGAAGCCTCGAGATGACTTGCAGAAAAAAAAAGCTTTCTAGGTTTGTCTTCTGTCTCCGTAACAAATGGTCCATTTATTGATGGGCGAACGGCGGGGATTGAACCCGCGCGTGGTGGATTCATAATCCACTGCCTTGATCCACTTGGCTACATCCGCCTCTACCCCCGCACAGGTTTCAGTCTCTATCTACGGTCAGATCCTTTCTGAACTCCCCTATGACCTCTATCAAAGAGAAGCTTTTTCCTATACTATAGTTGCAAGTCTATTGTTCTCTTTCCGAATTAGGTGAAACAAAGCTGCAAACAAAGAGGTTGGGCTGTTCACTTCATTGATTTGACTTCAATTTTCCTGAAGACTATTCAGACTCTCGGATGGCACTCAGTTTCCTAACTCATTTACTTTACTTGAAGCCTTTCATTTTCGGCAGCTAAGGAGGCAGTCTTGGTCAACCATCCTGAGTGTGACATTTCATTCCCGGCTTTTCTTTCGACCACATAAGATTGGGGTTACAGTTTCATAGGCGCTGATAACTCTGGTCTGAAGACCTTCGAGGCTAGAAAACCTTTACCACAAGTGGCTTGCCATAGAGGCTAGGGTTGTCTGCTTTGTCTATCGACTTGTCTTGATCCGCTTTCCTTCTTCCCTTTGTTAGCAGTTATGGTAGCAGTCCTTTAATCTTACATGACTGCTTTCGAAGCACGCTAGCCAAGCAAGGACAGCGGGGAATGAGAAAGATGCATACATCTAGAAGGACTGTATTAAGATGGGCCTTTGCGGTTAGGCATGCAGGTGGGAATGCATTAATAGATAGCTGAACATGGGTGCAATCGTCATTCCATACTAATAGAAGTCGAAGAGAAGGCTTGGTTAGGCTAATGGGTTTAAAGACAAATTAGGACCAACAAGTGAAGTTGTTAAACGTAACGATTCTAAGGGCTGGATGGAGGATATCACGATTATGATCCCTATACGGCTTGTATCGAATCTATATCTCCGACTGACTTCAGTGTCTGAGGATGGCGCTAGTATTCGCTAAGGAAGTCTTATGGTGTTATCTAATCGTCTCTAGTTTATGTCCCTATCATGCCATGATGGGATTGGTCTTTACACTTGCAATGGTATCAAGATAAGGTTATTCGTATGCCACCATGATTCCCTTTAAGAGTTTAGTATCGGATTCTAACCTAGCATTGGTACCCGTTGCGTATGTTGAGCTAGTAAGCCCAGAAGGAAGAAGTCGTAGCTGCTACAGCTACGTGGGCTTCTTCTTAGTCTGCTCGAAGGGAAGGTCTGTAAGAGTAGATAGAATAGAGTATGACATAACCAGAAAGTCAGTGGTATCATTAGCCAATGTCTGTGATTCTAGAACAAAAGAATTCTACTAAAGTAGAGGATAAGATGCAGCAGAGGTTGTACTTTCTCTTCCCAGGTATGGGCGGGGGGAAAAGCTATTCTAGCATCAGCATGCATTGACCAGAGACTAGGAGTAGTTGTCATCTTAGAGCTATGAGTCAGAACAATGTTCACCAACTCTTCCATAGTAATCATCCAGCCAGCTCGGGAAAGCGGTTTTTCTACTACTTGGCATTTAGAGAAGCTGGGTAGCTCCGTAATCAGTTAAGGAGGTGGATTTCGCCTATAAGGACAGTTGGAGTTGACGGTCCTAGTTCTGTTACAGTAAGAGCTGTTGCTGGAATAACTTGTGTTGATGGAATAGAAGCTCTTCCTGCTCTCGTATCCGATGAAGAATAGGCCCAAGGGACATCCATGGACAACCGCCACCCACGTGGTTTAGCTAATTCAATAGCCTTCGGAGAAAAGCGACAAGTATAACTGGACAAGCAAATCACTTTTGGAATCACCTTTAAGGATCCTCTTACGGTGAAATGCCGGAATGATGCTAGGATATCCCGAGCAAGTAAGCTAAACAGAGACGGAAATATCAGTACTATTCTGGCCAGCGTATGCTTGTTGAATTGAAGGCATACCGCACACTGCTTCAAATAGAAATATATTGGTTTAATCTCAAAGCCCCTCCAGAATACGTTCCACAAAAGCATTATTTCATCTTGTTCCTTGAGCAATTGAGGAAGCGAAGCGGGCTGCTTGTCTTGCCTCTAGCCCATAAGAGAAGTACTGCTCTGGACTAGGATGGTGCTGTTCTGCTTAAAACTAGGCTAGGAAATGGGCCTAACTCCACTTGGATGAGAGAGCTCCCTATAGGTTGAAAGGCCCCTCACGGAAGGAGCATTTCCTCAATCCCTTCCAGAAATAGGAGCTCGAAACCTTGCAAGCGAGAAAGCTTCTATCTCTTATAGAGAATAAACATAGGGGAAAGAGAACTACAAGAAGTCTACAACCTTACTAATAACTAAGAAAGGTGCTTTTCTTTACTAATCCAAGACTCCTCTCATTCTCAAAGTAGTTGTCTCCGTCCCGCAATTCATGCTTCTGGAATAGAGTAAGCTTCTCTTCTTTGCTGCCTCTCCTCTGGTTTAGAACCCCCAAATCCACAATGACAATGATTGCTTCAAGGTCCACCTCTTAATAGAAGACCCGATCCATCTTCTCTTGAATCTCGACATTTCATCCAAAGAATATAAAATGGTTAACACATGCCGATTGGAGAACGTATTCCCTTCCCAGCAATTAGTGAAGAGACAGACCCTATGTTTACTTCGCGATAGTCTTAGCTCGACATTGTCAAGCCATACTATCTACCAAAGTTTGTTTTTTCTGACATTCTATCCTATATATCGGAGATATAAGGTTTGAACTTCCACTTATGGTAATCGAACTTGGTAATAAAACTCTTTCTCGGCAAGAAGATCAATGATTTCTTCGGGAAAGTTCCACTATAGTTGGGAAAGGAACGGACCACAAGGTTCGCGCTCTGCCTTTCTTGTATTTGGACTCTTTAGCGCTATATGCTGCTCTCTCTGCGCGCTTAGCTTTCTTTGCTCTTTGCTATCTATTGTCGGCTTCCTTCTCTGCGCGCTTATTTCATTTTTATAAATATGATCTTTTTCATTCCCCAAGGGGAAAAGGTCTCTTCTTCTGCTTCAGTTGATCCTGAAGCAGATCTTTTTTCGACTTCCTTCCTGTCTGAGATTTGAAAAAGCAAAGTCCTTACTTTGACTTACCCGAATCAAGTCAAGGTGATGAAGCAGGCTCAAGGCCCATTTTCTAATAAGAGTTACCTATCTCTCCGGGAATCATAGCCTAGTATCGTACCCCAGAAAGGGAATCCACTTCTGACCTGACCTTCTGACGAGAATCCTTCTAACTCTTTTTTTCAAGTCAAGAATGTGTAAACCGAGGCCATTGAATCTGCTGCGGATGTCATCATAGAAGAAGAAGTTGTTCTTCTTTTTTCTGCATCAGCTACTAATCACACGTTTGGAATCGATCTAGCTGCTTAGCTTATCTTATGTGGTTTGGGCATACGGATTCGACTAGCATTCACGTGGGTAGCATTTGAATGCGGAATCACCCAAAAGCACGGGATTCGACTTGACTTTCTTTCCGATGGTCCTATCTTATTAGAAATAAGTAAATAGTGGATCATAGTTGGTTGTGGCTTTTTTTGCTTTGACCAGGCCAAAGGCGAAAAAGAGAGAAAAAAAGGCAATTCCTTCTCTTTTGTTGTCACAAGAAGGGACTAGGTTCCTAACCAAGCCAGGGAATCTACGACCGATTGTCAAAAAATATCATACTACGGGGTAAGAAGCAAGGAAGGAGTGCCACTTTCAAAAATTAATTTTTAGTTCAATCACCCGCCGAAGCGAATCCTTCGAAATAGCCAAGCCAGTAAGTAGAAGAGCAAGGTGACCATAGGGTAAGGCATTACCAGAAGGAAAGTAGTCAAACTCAATGTCTTACGCATCAGTGGCATTTGAGTGAAAGCAGTAAGTCAGTGGCCAAGAATCATCGATTTTGGAGTTACCAGCTCAAGGCAGCTCATGGGAATTTCTTTAAGTAAGAACGATCCCCAGTGTCATCCTCTTCGTCTTCTCTTTAGGAAAGCAAGTCCCATCGAGTTAGCTCTTGGAGTCAAGGCATGCCTTAAGGTAGCGACTGAATTTCAGGTGAGATGGTTCAATAGTAGATTACATAAAGGCTATTGCTACTTTCCACGAGGGGAGGAAAGTAAATAGCGTAGATAAGGAAGTGGCTATTCTTGTTTGTTCATGACTCCGTTGCGCTCCTATTTCATGGAATAAGCGCCTTTTCTCTTACAGACAAAAGAAATTGATTTATTCCGGCTAGCTCGAAGGGAAGGAAAGAGCGCTATAAGAGAAAGAGTGCCTCGAGAATAGGCTTTTGGGATTTTTACTGAAAGCAGAGGAAGCATTCGATGCATCATATAAAAAAAGTGCAGCTGCCAGAGCCCCGTATTTACCAGCGGGGGTCCCGAGATATTCTATGATCAAAGGCTTTGTGGTTGTCACGAACTGGATTCGAACCAGTACCTCTGGGAGCAAAAGACAGCCCAGCGAACTACCATTCATTCTGATCGCGACTTTGTTTACTCGGTTCCCCTCGTGGCTAAAGGGTACATCCGGGGCCGGTCGCATGGACCTACTTACCTTGCTTGTAGACCAGCTGCAGAGCTAACCCTTGTTCTATTGGTTTGATGCTACCAAGATGATTTCTTTATGCCCATCAAAGGACCTCGAGATGCTAATCCACGAAAAACGAGACGAGAAATTCAAAAGAACTGATATACAGAACGAGGGCGACCCGTGGAAATACATCGGTTTCTTACTCGTGCAAAGGAACTATTTCTTGGCAACTTGGACAACTTCTAACGATGTTTGTCCCGCATATCACTAGATCGATCGGTATCTTTACAAATTTATAAAGCTTTCGTCTCAATTCATACTTAGCCGCGAGTAATCTACGTTTGTGATCTTATATATTTTGCTTCTCCGACATCTTACTGACTTTCCCCCTCATCTTTTTGAAAAAAGCCGCTCCACAGTGGTAAAATCTCATCTTGTGTGTTGGCCGAAGTTACAATAGTGACATTAAACCCTCGAATATGTTCGAAGATCTCGAAATGATCTTCCAGTTCCGGGGAGAATTCGCAAAACTCCATTTCCATCAAGAATTGAATGGACTTTTCCCGTATTTCGACCGGAAAATCTAACAGAGACATTACTGTGGAGATTCTTACCAAAAAATGAGACATTCCATGCCCTCGGAGAGTGCTTTGCCGTGCTAGGTGACTGACATGTCCTTTTTTGTCTTTATTTGACCCCAAGAATAGATTGGATCGAAACGACTTTCCTGTCGAAACCCTTTGTGTCTGTATTAATTTCTGACCGCACGGAATCTCCATAGCCAATTTTCCATTTTTTATTATGAAATCAGAAGGTGCTGCCTTTGGTACTACTCTTATTTTACACGATCCAGGAACTTCCATAACGTTGGCGTGATTCGGTTTGAGCAACGGATCCTGACGTGATACATCTTCGTAATGAAAATTGAGTGTAAACATTATTTTTTTTCTTTCCCAGTATCGATAGAATGAGCACTGTGAACTATCTGCTTCAAAAAAGATAGTTGTAAAAACATCAGAGCAATATATCGTACTGTAGAACATATTTAAGGTAATGGGGATCACATTAGTAGGAATATAGGCCAGTCTCCAGCTTCTATCCTTTTCTTTTCTGCTGGCATCCCGCATTCACGCCCCCGTTTGACTGTTGCTGTTAGAACACCACAATATTCGTCCTTTTGGGCTTAATGCTCTCAATGGTGAATTGATCATGCGATATCCTTCCTCTTATGAGAGGACGGAATGGAATAAAAGTAATGAAACCAGCGATGGCTACTGAATAACCTCCTATGACTTTATCAATAAAAAATCCTTTGACCTTTCTATTCGTTCGCCAAATCTTGTTCAGTTCCATCCAATCTCGGTTTTGTGTGAATCTTCGTGGAAGAAGAAGAAGTGGTTCACTGATAACGCCATTTTTTGGCGTTATTTTCGGTCCTCAAACCAATGAGATTGGCTTGTGTTCTAGCAAAAAGGCAGAATTTTATGGTTTATCTAGTGAAATGTGCAGGTAATCTAAAAGACAGTAATCATCGAGAAAAGAAGCAGAAAAGAGTCCAAAAGAGAGCCAAAACGAAGCCCAACGGAAGCCCAAGATCCAAGCCCGAGACCCGCACCCAGATCCAACCTGACCCGGTGCACTTCAGAAACACGCGCGACTTTCCACGCGGCTTGAAGCCGCGGGACAAGTCGCGTAACCCCCTGTTTCGTTTGCTATAGATGATGATTTCTGGATTTTAGGTCATTATCTCGATACGTGCGACGGTG
This sequence comes from Saussurea involucrata, assembly GCA_033807775.1. Taxonomy (NCBI): domain Eukaryota; kingdom Viridiplantae; phylum Streptophyta; class Magnoliopsida; order Asterales; family Asteraceae; genus Saussurea; species Saussurea involucrata. The sequence continues at coordinate 67,767,131 of CM066321.1, read as the reverse complement.
GGCAGCGAAGGGGCGATTTTCAGAGCACTTTCACAGACTTTTGAGCCACGATAGAGGATCGATTGAGGAGATATTCATCATGCGAAGCGGATTAAAGCCGAGAGAAGGGAGTTCACCATTACATTCTTTACGCTTACGATCACCATGTTTACACATACTTTTTCATCCCCTTTTCTTATGTTTTTATCCACCACCAACATGAACTAATCTTTAGATGTTGGGGGTTGGAATGAATTTGGTTTAAGCGTATGAACATGTGACTTGAGACTTTTATCATCTTTTTCCTATTTTAATGAAGCATGTGATTTGGATTTTAATTCTTTTGTGAGTTTGGCCAATTTACATCTGATTTGTTTGTTAGCAATTAAGTTCGATAGAATTAATTGTTACTTAGAATTAGAATTGCATACCTAAGGTGAGAAATTGGATAGAGATATACCAAGTAAGCCTTAGTCCCATTATAATCTTGATTTTAATGTGTTTTGAATTCCATAGGTTGAGATCGAGAAATGAAACTTGTGCTTTCAAGATAAAACCCGTTGTTGTTTGAGAAAGAACAACGGTGATTTTAAAGATTGGGTATTCATTAAAGGAATTAGTTGGTAATTGGTTTGAGTCAAGTGTTTGTATGTGAAAACCTTAGGATTTCCAATCCTCAACTGTTTTCTCTATCAAAGTTTCCTATGTTGTTTACTGTCCCGTTCTTGATTTATTTACTTGCAATTAATTAGTCTAATATCAACAACTCAAAATTGCGACCGTTCAGTTAATAGATCTTATAGTCATTGTAATACTTAGTTCCTAGTTCCCTGTGTTCGATACTCGTACTTTTGTACTATTACTTGAATTCGACCCGTACACTTGTGGTTAGATTTAGGGGGGTGTGAACCCGCCTATCAAGTTTTTGGCGCCGTTGCCGGGGAACTAGTTGTAACTGATAGCACTACCAGCTATAAGCACTATTACATTGAACATTTTTTTTTACTTTTGTTATTTTATTTCATCACTTTCAGTTTTTGGTACTAATTGGTTTATGCCAAGGAAAACCCGAGGGGAAGGAATCGAACCACTCGATCCGGAAATCGAAAGAACCGCCCGTCGATTACTCAAGGAATCAAAAGTTAAAAGGCAATTGAAGATGGGTGACGAAGCTCCTCCCGAGAGACGTCCTATGCGGTCGTTTGCCGATCCGAACGTGGCAGCCGCACGCATAGGAGTCCAAGCACCCACCACTGCGGCAAATTATTTTGAGATCAAGCCGAGTACCATTGTGATGGTACAGCAGAATCAGTTTGGGGGAGCACCTACTGAAGATCCCCATGCACATCTTCGTGCATTTGAACGGATTTGCAATACGTTCAAGATCAATGGGATGGAGGAGAATGCGATCAAGATGAGGCTTTTCAGTTTTTCCCTAAAGGGTAGAGCTAAAATTTGGATAGAGGGCCTACCATCGGATCAGATCACTACATGGACAGACCTGAAAGTTGCGTTCCTCCAGAAATTATTTACACCGGGAAGAACCGCTCAACTGATGGCCGACATTACCCACTTCGCTCAATGGGACCAAGAGACTCTATACGAGACATGGGAGCGATATAAAGACATGTTGAAAAAGTGTCCACATCATGGGTTACACGGCTGGGTGATTATCCAAACGTTCTTTGGAGGCCTTCACCCGCAATTCATGAATGACATCACTGCTACAGCGGGTGGAGCTCTCATGAATAAGACTTATGAAGAAGCAGTCGATTTGATCGAGAATCTAGCCGAACATAGCTATGCCACTCCACGATCTTCTATCAGACCGGTAACGAGTGTTCAAGAATCGGATGAACTGAAGGTAATAAAAGCTCAGCTAGCCGCTATCACCATCCTCTTAAAGGGACGTAGTCCGGACGTGTTCCCCACTTCTCAAGAACCTGAACAGGTTCAATTTTTACAAAACCGGAACAATCAACCGAGGAACGACCCTTTCTCGAATACCTACAATGAGGGGTGGAAGAAACACCCTAATTTTTCATGGAGTCAACCTCAGGGCCAGCAACAATACGGTAATTCTTCTAACCATTCTAATTCTTCTCAATCTAACAATGTTTACCGTACTTCAGGTTTCAATCAAAGGAAATTCGACGAAGGACCATCCATGGAGAAGAAATCGGGGCTGGAAGATATGATGATGAAGTTTATGACAAAGATGGACAGCACAGTTGGAGAATTAGCAAGCACAGTGGGTACAATGAAAGCAGCAACTGATCAGAACACCGCCTCCATCAAACTCCTTGAGAGGCAAGTGGGGCAAATCTCTGAAGCCCTACAGACCCGAGCTCCCGGGACATTCCCGAGTCAGATTGAAAGAAAACCAAGAGAAGAGTGCAATGCCATTTATCTGAGAACTGGCAAGGAGATGATCAAGGAGGCGAATGTTGGGTTGAAGGACGATTGTCCTAGTGATATGGTTGATCGGGAGAAGCCGAAGGAAAAAGAGGTGACACCTCCATCAAAGCCGGGAGTCAAACCATTTGTGCCACCGCTACCATTTCCAAATCGGGTGAAGACACATAAAGATGAAGAACAGTTCAAGAAATTCCTTGACATCTTCAAAAGGCTGCACATTAACATCCCCTTCGCAGAAGCACTTGCTCAAATGCCAACATATCTTAAGTTCATGAAGGACATCCTATCCAAGAAGAGGGCAATCGAACACCAGTCTACCATTGCACTTACTGAAGAGTGTGCAGTGCGATCATTCAGAACAATCTTCCCCCGAAGCTTAAGGATCCAGGGAGTTTTTCGATTCCTATTCAAATTGGGAATCTTAATTTTGATAAGGTGTTATGTGATTTAGGAGCTAGTATTAATTTAATGCCTCTTTCTATTTTCAGGAAACTTGGCATGGGGGATGTGAAGCCAACATACATGATACTTCAACTCGCTGATAGATCAATAATGTACCCGTATGGAGTGGTAGAGGATGTGTTGATTAAAGTCGACAAGTTCTACTTTCCGGTAGACTTTGTGGTGATCGACATAGATGAAGATGAAGAAGCCCCGTTGATATTAGGAAGACCCTTTCTGGTCACGAGCAAAGCGCTGATAGATATGGAGGAAGGAGGGATGACTTTGAGGGTTGGCGACGAGAAAGTTATGTTCAAAATGTTCGAGAGTCCAAGATATAGAGATGAAGAGGAATCCGAGAATCAAGGAAAGCCGAAGGAGTGATCGGAAGGAAGGTCGAGCCACGACCGAAACCAAGGCGCTGGGTGGGAGGCAACCCACCGAGGTATACGTTTTCTTTTATTATTTATGTTTTGGAGTGTTTTTATTTACAAAAAAAGAGAAAAAAGGAACAGAGGCATACGCGGGTTACCCCGCGACTTTAAGCCGCATGCTAAGTCGCGGGTGTCCCTGGATGGTTTTCGAAACAGTGGGTCTCGCGGTAGGTCCCGTGGCTTATAAACCTCGCGCTAAACCGTGCGGGTCCCCATTACTTCCTAAGTTATTCTTGCGCAGTGTTGTTCCGTTCTTGCATGTGTCGTTTTATTTGCTTTGCGTTCTTTTTCCTTATGCTTTGTTTTCCTGTGCTTTTCTCTCCTTCTTATCCGATGTCTCTCAACTGGTCGCTCCATATCCTTTCAAGAGAATCTCCTCCGTCCGGGTAAACAGGTATGTTCTAACTCTGTATGTAACGAGTGGTGTATGATGTTGTGTTTCCTTATTAGTTGAACGAGATGCAACAAACCTAAGTTTCACTTAGGTTTGGGGTGCCTCATCTTTTCAACATCTACACACTCACTTTCACCCGTGTGCAAACCTCGGTTTCACCGAGGTTTGGGGTTGGCTTTACTTGACAAACCTAGGCCATGGCCTAGGTTTGGGGTGGCCATATTTGTTGAAAACGTTAGTTTGGTTCTTTGATGTTTCGTGATTAAGACTATGTCTTTCCTGTATGATAACTGCAATAACTACACAACAATACTTGTTTCATCTTTGTATCTCCTGCACCGACACTTACACATTGGGGACAATGTGTGGGTAAGGTTTGGGGTTGCCCAATCGGGCCCACGTTTATGCACGTAGATTTCCTACACTTCTGAATGTTTAGATCATATTAGCTAAAATTTTTATTTTGAATGATTGAGACCAACCATTGTGGGAAGAATCTTGTGATAGTAACGTGACCATTAGGGAAAGACCGGGAAAAGACATGACTAGGGACATTAGTGGAGACCACCCAATAGCGAGATTTGAGCCTAAATGACGCATTTCACTTTGAGGGATCTAAACACGAAATTCATATACACTTTTTCGAAGTCCTTGTCGTGATTATAGAGTGATCTCGCTATAATATTGCATTAAGTAGCAAAGACGACCATCAGGATATTGGGTAAGGGTAAAGTAGACCATATCGTGTGGACCTTGAGAGATGATTCCAGGCATTGTGTGTATTTTTAACCCATTTGTTATCTATCGTTCCTTTTGACCCCTTATGTGTGTTTCCATAACCCAGTTTGCAGCCAAACACTCACCACTTGTTCATTTCATACCCACCAATAAACCCTAGCCAAAAGCCTTAACCAACCCTTATCCGAAAGTGTGTCAATCAAAAGCAGTAATGAACAGCAGAAGATAGAGCAGAAAAGAAATAGTACAGGCCAGTCTGGAAAATAAATTGGGTCAGTTTAACCCAAAAGTTAGAAAAGAGGGCCAATGCAGCCCCAATCAAATAAAGAGGGCCAATGATGCCCCACAAAAAAATAAAAAAAAAATAAAAAAATAAAAAAAAATAGTTCATAAGTACAGTTAGTTAGATAGTATTTACAGCAGCTAAATAAGAGAGTCAAAGCGACTCCAGTCGTGACAAAGAGGGCCAAGTGATAGACAGTGAAGTCAAGAAGTCCAGAACTGCTAATGGGTGACACACCGAGGACTTTTGATCCGTCTACCCTTCGTTTCTTAGCCATAACCCTAGCCCCGTTACAACCCTTGTAAAGACCTGGATGATCTTTTGGAAAATATGATTAGGGTATGCGACCACTTTTACCAATAGTCCCTGTCTTGCTCCTTGACTCCCTTCTGAGATCAACTTTTGGGACAATTGTACGTCTTTCATTAAAGTTGTCATGTAATTTTCGAGTATTCTTGTACCTAACTTCCTTATACATGACAACATGTGCGACAACCTAGGTTCGAGTGAAATGAGAGTATCCCGTGAGGTAGGGTTGAGGCGAAATTTTTTCCCTAGTATGCTTGGACCTAGTACAACCTTAATGTAATCGGAGCAGTCACGAGTTCAATTCACAATGGAAGGCCATAGATCACACAGAATAAGAATGAGGCGAGAGTGAGATAGGCATTCACGGGTATGAGAAATCACCAGTGCATTACGTGGTACCGATTGAGAGTTGTGCAGTTATTATTTTCACTGATATATGCTTTATTTTATTTTATCGCTAATTTTCTTGAGGACAAGCAACACTCGGTTTGGGGTTGTTGATAACGCCACTTTTTGGAGTTATTTTCGGTCCTCAAACCAATGAGATTGGCTTGTGTTCTAGAAAAAAGCGGAATTTTATGGTTTATCTAGTGAAATGTGCAGGTAATCTAAAAGACATTAATCATCGAGAAAAGAAGCAGAAAAGAGTCCAAAAGAGAGCCAAAACGAAGCCCAACGGAAGCCCAAGATCCAAGCCCGAGACCCGCACCCAGATCCGCGAACCAAACCTGACCCGGTGCACTTCAGAAACACACGCGACTTTCCACGCGGCTTGAAGCCACGGGACAAGTCGCGTAACCCCCTGTTTCGTTTGCTATAATTGATGCTTTCTGGATTTTAGGTCATTATCTCGATACGTGCGACGGTGGGCAGCGAAAGGGCAATTTTCAAAGTACTTTCACAGACTTTTGAGCCACGATAGAGGATCGATTGAGGAGACATTCATCACGTGAAGCGGATTAGAGACGAGAGAAGGGAGTTCACCATTACATTCTTTACGCTTAAGATCACCATGTTTACACATACTTTTTCATCCCCTTTTCTTATGTTTTTATCCACCACCAACATGAACTAATCTTTAGATGTTGGGGGTTGGAATGAATTTGGTTTAAGCGTATGAACATGTGACTTGAGACTTTTATCAGCTTTTTCCTATTTTAATGAAGCATGTGATTTGGATTTTAATGCTTTTGTGAGTTTGGCCAATTTACGTCTGATTTGTTTGTTAGCAATTAAGTTCGAGAGAATTAATTGTTACTTAGAATTAGAATTGCATGTCTAAGGTGAGAAATTGGATAGAGATATACCAAGTAAGCCTTAGTCCCATTATAATCTTGATTTTAATGTGTTTTGAATTCCATAGGTTGAGATCGAGAGATGAAACTTGTGCTTTCAAGATAAAACCCGTTGTTGTTTGAGAAAGAACAACGGTGATTTTAAAGATTGGGTATTCATTAAAGGAATTAGTTGGTAATTGGTTTGAGTCAAGTGTTTGTATGTGAAATCCTTAGGATTTCCAATCCTCAACTGTTTTCTCTATCAAAGTTTCCTAAGTTGTTTACTGTCCCATTCTTGATTTATTTACTTGCAATTAATTAGTCTAATATCAACAACTCAAAATTGCGACCGTTCAGTTAATAGATCTTATAGTTATTGTGATACTTAGTTCCTAGTTCCCTGTGTTCGATACTCGTATTTTTGTACTATTACTTGAATTCGACCCGTACACTTGCGGTTAGATTTAGGGGGGGTGTGAACCCGCCTATCATTCACCAGGCACTACATCTGTGGATCCCACCAAATCATTAAACCTGGCGGCAGCTCGCTCTTTGATCAGTGATTCACCGACCACTAGATCCATGAAGAATCTAAAAAAAATCTGCTTTTTGATCAGTGATTCGCTGGCCACTAGATCCAGGGATCCCACCTTATTCTCAAACCTGGTGACTCGGTTGATTGGAACTCCTTTAGGCTCATCCTGCATACTCATTCTGGCGGTCCCAAGTCATGCTTCCACCAAGAACATTTATTCCTTGTAAGCGTAAAACTTCAGATTTTAAGGCCTTTCCACTACATAAAAAAACTTGAATTAGATCTACGAAATGATCGACTCAAATAGATGGTCATCATAAGCTATTTCTTTTCCTCCTCTTCCAGTTCTATTAATAAAAAGGCCATCACGGACCAAGATCCAAAGGGATCAATCTTTTACACCGATGTATCGTACTCTCTCGACCAGGTTATCATAAGAAAAGACTGTAAAATCTTTCCGAAGTGTTATAAAGAGGGAAGGCGCGCTACAACTAACATAACAGCCTCTTCCTTGCCCCCCTAAGAATCCAAAGGTCACCTTTGGATGTTGTTGTGACGCTTTGGTTACGAAGGTTATCGGGGTCTAGGTTTATGGATGGATTCAGTAATCGAAAGTCCCTCCAACTCAATCAATATCAACAACATGTCGTGACCGGTTAGGCTTGGTTGATTTTGTCAGAAAAGAAAGTAGGTTTCGGGGGTTCATTGATTAGTACACCCCCGGTGCTGGTAAGGTCGCTACCGTGGTCGTACGTCTCCGGGTTGCCGACCTATCTTCTTTCTGAGATTGACCAGCCAGCTGGGTTGGTTTGGCTATTCTTTTCTATTGAAAAGGAGTCAGCTGTCAGTTCTGTCCATTTCACCGATAAGCAGGCCGTACCATCGAAGAGTGTCATACTTTGCATGATGTCATCTAGATGAAAATCTTATCAATTGGAACGAAGTTAAGGCATACCTTAAAGCCGCCAATGTCACTGAAGCTACTGGGGACCTATACTAATCCAATGCCACAACATCAAGGAGGACAAGTAACCACTCAGGGACCTATACCGGTACAAACTAATCCAGGACTTTCTGCAAGCGCTAACACCATCCGAGCTTGCACTGCCGCTCAAAGAGATATGCCTGTGAGACCCTCTCAAGTTCTTTAATTCGATAGAGGTTCTGAGAATTCAAAAGTCTGAATTCACTTTCTTTGTCCCTAGTAATCTCAGTTCCAAAAGCATACGAAATCACTATGGAACCGGACCTCCTCGGTGCCGCTTAATTCATTACCAGGAAGAGGCAAATTCGCTTTTTTAGTAAGCCCTATAAGCTAGTAAGGGTGGGTTGAAAAGGTAAAGAAGGAAGAAGAACGAATGCATGGGCAGGTGAAATGAGCTCTTTTTTTTAATCACCTCGTCACCTACTAGTGAGCCGGAAATCTTAGGGACGCCTCTCGTTCCTCTTCCCCCATTTGACAACCGTATCTCGTTCGGATGATTCTCTGAAACCCCCTTAACTAAGAGATAGAAAGGCGAAGGGAAGTTCGGAAAAGCCTAGCAGACGGGACTATCAACCCCTTTCTATTAAGACCTCATCACCATCCTTACCCCCTACGAAGTATGGATGAGGAAGTATGGATCACCTAAGGTTGGGAGGCAACTGAGGTCTTGTGGTCAGAAGCTACTCTCATAAGTTAGGCTTCCACTGGGATGTAAGTGTAATGTGCCTAAACGGGCATTCGTTGAGAGTAGCACCAAGACGTTTGTTAAAATTCAAATTTGGTTTAAAGCCGAGGGAACATGGAAAGTGTTGGGCTCAGTAACCATTTGTTGTATGAGGACTAGATTTCGAGGACGAAATCTCTTTAAGGTTGGGAGGATTGTAACACCCGTAATCTGGTTGTATTCAGTTAGGAGCGGGTCGTGGGCAAATCGGATGGAAATCAGCTCAAAAGAGCTCTCGGTACCGTTTTGGCGATAGTGTCACGCAAGAGTGACATTGGTCACAATCGCTGGCATAGTCGCTGGCGGGGAAAGCCCGCTGTATATCTCTCGCGAGAGTGACCGGCGAGAGTGACATATCAATCGCCGTCGGGCTCCAGGCTCTTTTAAAACCCCATTTTTTCTCACTTTCTCATTCATTTCTTTCATCCACCCTCTCCAAACTCTCTAAACCGAGCCCCTTTGTTTCCTTTGTCGATTTTGGAGCTCTCTTCTTAGAAATCAAGCATTTCTTCACCATCTAAGTTCGTAATCACAACCCCAAGTGCTAAATCAAGAGTTCATCTCTATTTCTCGGGATTTCTAAGTTTTGGGGGTTTTGCTCAAAACATAATGGTAAGTTCATCCCTCTCTTCTATAATCTTTCTTATGGGTTGTAAATGTTCTATTTATGACTTCCTAGTGTTTCATTTCTTCAATTTCCGTTTTGGATGATTTTGGGGAAATTAGATTAAAAATTAAGGTTTTGGTTTATTGGCGATTTTGGATGTAATATGTTGGGGGAAACGATTCTAAGTGTTTGGGGATAAATATTTATTGTTGAAAACTTGTGGATCTAGGTTTTTGGAAGATTTGGCTTGAAGATACAAGTTCTTCAAAGGAGCTCAAGTTGGGGAAAAATCTAGATTTAGCCTAAATCTAGCAAGATGAGTTGAAACTGATTTCTGAAAACGTTGTACATGCCAAAAAAATGTTATTTTCCAAGTATTTGTGTGTCTTACTTAAAATTATCAATTTTTGAGTTTTTTGGTGAGTTTGACCCTTTGGAAGTGTTTAACTTTATAAAGTTTGTAAAACACCCATATTTGGGATTTTTGATTGTTTTGATGTGTGGAAATCATAATATGACGTTAAATGATTTATTGCTCAAATGGAGTTTATTAAATTGTTTGATCATGTTGGTGTAATTGATTTTATAAACCATTTGGGAAAATGCACATTTACGTGTCATGAGTCATTTTGAGAATTTTAAGAGTATGAGCCCATTTGGGAAACCATTTGTTCTAATCCGTGACGAGTTTTGGGTTAATGATGGTTTTGTGGTATTCATTTACCTAAGCGATGATTAAATGCATTTTATATTATGAGGACCGTTATTTATTGGTCTAATGGGTTTTGAGCATTTTGCTCGGTTTGACTTTAAAGGAGTCTTTGGGGACATCTTGTCCGATTTTGATGGCTCAATGTGGAGTCCTATTTATGGTTTGCATTTATTGCATCTTATTGCATATTATTGATATTTACATGCTCGAGTGCATTAGTCATTTCTGGTTAGGCATGTAACTGTAGACTGTGTTGCATTGGATCTATAGGCACGTAAGTAAGTCTTTATTTGATGGTCTACTGGGTGTTGCGGGATTTGACCGGGCCCCATGTTTTATGACCTTTACTTTTCAAGGGTACACGAGGAGGGTTGAGTTCGGTTGAGCTATCATGATTGATGGTCGTTTATGACCTTCGCCATGTCGGGGCAATGCCATGGTTGTAACCCCGCTTGTGCCGAGCCTTTGGTGGTATTCATGTTAATATTTCGCTAAGGTCAGCTGTCTCTTTGGGTGTGTCTTGAAAGGAGTCGTAAGGACACTTGGGCTTTTATGTCGTGAAGTGTCATACGATTAACGTTGTATGAGTGGCATACTTTTGTGTTCCTCCACTCTCAATGGATACGGGTCTTCCCCGTCGTCGGCCAACATTACTTTGGATATTATAATGTCCTTGTTTTATTATCGTTAGTCTTGTGCGATTGACTGCAATTGATGATTTTAATATTGGATTTTCCTCCATGTATATTAAAGTTTAAATGAAGCAGGTCATTTCCATATTTATGGTATTTGGACTTCATTACATTTTACGTTCGTATGAGTATTGGTTCGTATCTTGTTTTTGGTGAAGTATCATACTTATATATTGTTCTTCCATGATTTATGGGTTGAGTATTATGACACCATCCGTATTTGGAGGTTTTGCATAATATAGATTTATTCACGTTTTGTGTGAGTTTGGATTGGAATTCATTTTAGAATACGACATTTTTTGAACTTTTCTCATAGATTTTGTGTGCGTTGGAAAATGAGTCGTTTACATCATTTTCATAAACTCTTTTGGAAATTATAATCTACGTTGCAAACTTTCATTCAACGAATTATTTAAATCATGTTATAAACTCTTGAACTCACTAGGCGTTAGCCTAACCTTTTTATTTGTCGGCATGTACAACAGGTTCATGGTGGGAGTAGTTCTTGGGATACTGCGAAAGATCGAGTGCTAGTAGTATGCTCGAGAAGTGAATTGGTTGGGTGAAGTCTTCCGCGTTAAATTTTAGGAATAGCAATTTGTAATTGAGTTAAGTAACACCCGATGTGAATTTAGCCTTTGTAATAAGACTTAGGCTATAAATTGTTTGAGATTAATCGTAGATTTTAATTTGTGGTATTTCCCGTGTTGGCTTATAGGAGGAAACTCTATATTCTTTTGGATGTCTTATTGAAAATTTTATTTAGTTGCTCTTTTCTAATTCGAGGGTGTTACAAGAGACATCATGAGTGGTGTCTAGATGGATAGGTTTGGGTTTTGGGTTTAGACTGAGCGACGATCCTTCTTCAATATCAATATGTGCTTGATCATAAGGGAATATTAGATGTGGTTGCTTGGGGATAACTCGATTGTTGTCTCTCATATGGCATCTTCTCTCTAGCTCTTAACATTTCCCTCTCGGCTAAGGGTTCAGAACACTCAGAGTTGCTTTCTTCATTCTCAATAGCTCTTTAAACCCCTCACTATAAATATCAAGGTCCATGCATTGTGGGGTATCAATCCTTGGTGGTAAGGATTGAATAACGCTCCTATAAATTGGAAGAAGGGTGGGTCATTATGGATACTTGATCATGGATCTGGAAAGTGGTCGAGCCTATGGGTATCCCTCTGAAATCTCTGTTGGCTTGTGAGAGTTCATTATAAAGAATTGAGAAACAATCAACAAAACTTGTCGGGGGTAACTAAAACCATCGAAGTTTGTTGTTTTGTCTTATTCTCCAAAAATGCTAACTCGGCCTCTAAACAACAACCTGCAAAACTTAAGGGCCTTTAAGCCCTCCAATACTAGGACCTATTATACATGTCAACAAGAAGAAGTGTCAAACTTAAGTTCTAATGAGTTCAAGCGGTTAAGTATATAATTTACAAAAAAACAAATTTGGAAGGATGTAATTCAAAATGACAAGTCCCAAATTCCAGAAAGTGTTACTACCCGACTCCATCCTTCCAAGAGGTACCATTTTATTAGTTATCAAACAAAATCTTTGATTATAGTGGAGACTTGTTTCCATTATACACGAGCGATACACAAAAATAAGCCACTCGACAATGTTATCGAGTTACAAGCATTTGTTGTCAAGTTTTTTAATTATTATTTGATTCCTTGGACTAAACATTGATTTTGTGATTTAATATTTTGATTCTCGTTATTTCAATTTCATGATGTTTATGTTCAATGTTTTTGTTTTTGCTCTAAATTGGCTTGAGACAATATATTGATAACTAGTGTTGATACCGCGCGTTGCGCGTGGTAATCAAAATTCATGTTAAAGAGATTTGTAAAAATTAATGATTATTTTTATATTTATAATGATGAAATTTTTGTATGCAAAAATTACTATTCCCAATTTAACTTAATAGGGATTGATTTCGATCCGATCTTGGCACTATACATTTACTAATTTTTTTAGTTTAAACGGAAAATATATAATGATAAAGTAGAAAAAAGATCTGAAGATGAATAGTTTATTGAATCATAGAACTTCAATTCCTTGTTTTCTAGTGGGTATTAGAATTCGAATGAAACCATCCGATTGAACTTTAGATCTTGTGAGGATCAGTCAAATAATAAAAATATTCTATTAAAACAAGAGTAAAGTTCACTTTTGGTCCCTGAGGTATGTTGATTTCAACGGTTTTGGTCCCTAAAGTTAATTTTTGCCAAAAACACCCTGACGTTTGACAACTCGCAACAGATTTCGTCCCTTGACTTAACGGACGTAAATTTTTTCTGTTAAATCCAATTTAAAGGGGGTATTTTAGTCATTTCACTTGTTTTCTTATTTTTTGTTGTTTTTCCAAAAATCATCAAACATTAAGGACCAATTATGTAATTACTCTAATATATATACATTAGGGACCTTTACGCAATTACTCATGTGTATATATATACAGACACAGGACCAAATTCTTTCTTCTGCAACTTCACTTCATCTCTCTCAAATCAACTTTTGCTTTTTAGGGCTTTCTTTCTTCACCATTGTTGACCCTTTTAAGTTTTTTTTTCTTTTTTTCTCATTGGTCTTCTGCCTAATTCATTCATTCCCATTTGCTTTCTTTTTCACACACCCATTTTGTTTATTCAAAGAAATAGAATCTTGAATTCAGAGACTGAGACAGAGAAATTGAGACAGAGAGAGCGAGAGACAGAGAAAGCGAGAGACAGACATCGAGACAGAGAAATTATCTTTTTCTTAAATGGGGAAATCAAAGAGAGATGAAAAACAATACTGGGTGTTAAAAACTGAACCAAGTGAATGGTCATGGGAAGATCAAGCATCAAACGGAGGTCTCTCCAAATGGGACGGCGTCAAGAGCCACCAAGCCCTAAAACACCTCAAGTTTGCCCGCCTCCATGACCTCTGTTTCTTCTACCACTCTGGCACCAAGTTCCGCCGTGTGTCGGAAGTGTCACCGTCGTTGGCGGTGGGGCTGTAGATGTGAAGGCGGTGGGGGAGATGAGGAGGGCGGTGGATTTGAAGGAGATGAAGTGAGAACTGAAGAATAAATTGTCATCGGGTTATAGATATATATTACACACATATATATGTATATATATATTAGAGTAATTACATAATTGGTCCTTAATGTTTGATGATTTTTGGAAAAACAAAAAAAATTAAGAAAACAAGTGAAATGACTAAAATACCCCCCTTTAAATTGGATTTAACAGAAAAAATTAACGGCCGTTAAGTCAAGGGACGAAATCTGTTGCGAGTTGTCAAACGTCAGGGTGTTTTTGGCAAAAATGAACTTTAGGGACCAAAACCGTTGAAATCAACATACCTCAAGGACCAAAAGTGAACTTTACTCTTAAAACAATTATAAATATATATGATTAGAGCAAGACAGGGAAGGGAAAAAACATAGTTTTAAACAGATACCCAAAACTATAAAGAAATCACTCTCCTACCTTTTAGTTTTTATTTCCTTAATTTAATTAAATTTCAACTAATTAGCATTTAGCAAAGTTCCTTAAAAGTCTCTTTTTTTTAAAATATCATTAACAATTCCTAAAGGTTGAGTGCCAATAGAGAATATAGCATACAATTAAAATAAAAATACAATAAGGTTATAGTCATAGAAAAGATATCCATATGTTATAGTTCTAAAAATACTATAAGGTTACTTATTAGCAATACAATGATCAACTACTAGAACTCTTTTCATACAATGATATGGCAATAAAAGTAATTTGCATAATTCATATGAAGAAAAAGTCCATCTGCACTTAGAAAATAGCGTCCATATGTATTTCTAACCTCGGTAAATCTTTAACTAAATTTGTAAGAAATTCAATGATCAACCACATATGATCCCATGAGTCAATCTACTGTTGTTCCCCACAAATAATGTCAACCATGTTTCCTTTACATAAACAAAAAACAATTATTCTGAAGTTCTTTTTGCTCATAAGATGCCATCAAGACAAGCTTGATTGGTAGTCTAATGAGCCGTTTACCAAAACGCTTACGGGGAGCTTTGTGGTAAGAGTCGCCACTCTTACTTACATTACCGGGTAAGATTGTTGGCTATAAAAATGGCATTGTATGCAACAATGTTATTCACTACTTACCGGTTGACACTTGCCTCTTATCGACTAAGATTCTCGGCCTTTTCCATGTTAATCGGGTAGGATTCCATCTGTGGTTTAAGCTCCCCTCATGCTTCGTGTCCCGAATTAGTCATTGTTCTTCCATTTCTAATTTGGCTACCAACCATGAGGGTTTATGTGCCTACACAATTAATGATTGTATATTGAAACTATTATCTAAAGGTTTGAAGAAAATACGAAAAGATATAGATAAGTCGATAAATATGCAACTTTTGTTCACACATATACATACATACATACATACATACACACATGTACAGATGTAGGATTGATTTTCGGTAACAATAATAGTTATCGTGAGAAGGTTATTCTTTTCAGCCTCACCCACAACATGAGTAAAGGCGATCCATGTCTCTAAACAGTCTTTAAATGAAAAAATTAAGTCTTGATTGCTATCTTTGCATCCCTCTATGTAAATATATATCTCAATCAATGTGCCTCCTTCGTAACAACGCTACCATCAGTAGCAATTGTTCTCTATACTGCAGATTATTTAGAACTCCAGATTTCAGCTTAGAAAACTCAAGATTAAATAATATTCGGACCAGAAAAATAGCCTTAGCACTTAGCTACATCCTTGATAACCACCAATTTGGAAAATTTTCAACTAATCTAAATGCATAATATGTGCTCAAGCTGTAGAATAATATATGGCATCTCTAAGGCCACATAGAAGAAACCATGAAATAATCAGTGCCCACTTTTCATCATCTACTAATTCATAAGAAAAAGAGCCTATATTGAGAAAATAAAGAAAGCAATGATTCTCATGTTTAGAAGATGCACAAATATCATAAGATCACTTATCAAGGTAATGCTAGAGAATTCTCCCAACTCAGAAATGGATAAATGCATCGACGGAATTAATAACAGATGTCCAAATTTAAAATTTACTCGTAACGTAACAAAAAATGCACATAAACCATGATTGTATAACCTTGGATTGAACACATAAGAGATCAACATAATGCCACTTGATTTCCTTTGCTCATGGTAGAGTATCTTCAATATAATAAGTTTACACATTATATCGACCTTTTGTCGTTCTTGTCTTAAGGGCCATTTACCTAATCACTTACTCGGTAAGTGTTTACCGGTAAAACTCAACACTTCACTTACTTACCGGGTAAAATTTTAGTCCACCAAAATGGCATCGTATGCAACAATTACCCGGTAAGCGGTAAGAGTCGTCACACTCACTTAGCGGATAAGACTCTCGGTCTTTCCCTTCGCTCTTACCGGGTAAGATTTTTGGTCCTTACCTTGTTCATCTAGTAAGCTAATGTGACTTGGTAAGCACACTTACCCGAGTAAGAGTTTGGTAAACGACCCCTTAGAATCATCACTCATCATAGGAGGTGTTTAGATATAGAAGGGCAGAATTATTCAAATAGATATACAAATAAAATATTCCCACTCAATCACCCACCAAAAATCAGGGAAGAAATGGGAGGGAAAAAACCCTATAAGATTTAAAAAACAACTAAAGATAGTGCGCCAATAATGATATTTACATGGAAGTTGTAGATGATCTTGTCTCTCACGTCTATTATTTCCTTCCACTTTCTTCCAATTCTCATCTACCAATCACAAATCAAAATCTTCATATTGAACTTTTAATATTAGCATAAATGCATTGTCAGAAATGAAAGGCTTCAAATATCAAGATATCCAACATGACAGGATGACACAATATGGAAATGAATACAGGTTCTTCCATGTAACCACATTCAATTGTCATGAAACCCTAACATTAGGTGGAAACCCCATGGACAAACTGAGAAAAACAAAAAGATTCTAATGCCTAGAAGATGCCACATGAGCTTATGTTTATTTAAACTTCGTTATTAAGATTTACCGACCAGGATATACATATTAACACACTTAATTGTTGCAAACTTTTAGTCCATCCTTTATAATAATTCCCTCGATAGCTTGTTCTTTTTTTGGGATCCTATTTTATTTTTCACCACATCAAGTGCACATTTTGATTTCTTCAGTCACAGACCACAAAATAAAATGGTTAAACGGTTCATCTACATCATCTAATCACTTTATTTCCCAGCTTGAGAATTTGATTGATATGGATGTTTTATTGAAGCTCTCTTCCGATATATGAAATGGGATACCAAGGGGAAGCAGGAATTAGACCAATAGGGCACTGCTCTCCGCCTGTCGTAACAAAAAAAAAGTCCATACCGGAATTTCATTACCTTATTCCTAAAACTGAGACATTGGTACAACAGAAGGCTCGAGATACCTCTATCTGTCCCTTGCTTCTTCATTCCTGACTGGCAACAAGCTCTGTTCTGTTCTAATCACTTCGATTCCCGTACACAACTACGCAGAGTAAAAAAATTATACATTTTAGTAATGCAAACAATCCTTTTTTTGGAGCTGACGCTCTTTTTTTGTTGGTTCATAGTCCACACGGGGTTCTGGTCTTGTTACTTTATGTTCTGGATAAAATTGATCCCTCGATCAAGTCCTAACTAGAAATCTCTTTATAAAAGACGATAAATTGGATTCGAGGCGAAAGCCTTCCCCGTCGTTACGATATGGAAAAAATTTCCAGGATGACGCAAAAGAAGAGTAAGGGACAGGGAGGGGGAGGCTCTCGAAACCAAACAAGACTCTAAGGAACATGGGAATTATCACCATTCATATGAGTGCTTTTGTCTCGAAGAGGCAACAAAGGGGCAACCCTCTCTCTCTATCTCGGTCTCCGTTTAGCATCATATATCGATCTGGAGAACATTTTGATTGGTTGTAGTGCAGATTAAGGAGCTGCTCCTCCATGCTGTGGCTATGGAGGTGGGGGCTGTCGCCGTCCGATAGACACAGAAGCGGGGGCCACCGGAGTTATCTGTGTCGAGTGTGTCGATTGAAAGAAAGAAGAGAGACAACTCAAATGTCGGCGCAGAAATAGAAAGAGTCATGCCAAAAAAAGTGGAATTCTTCTAAGATCTATTGCTCGATTTTTCTGCATGCCCTGCTTCCAAAATGAAGAGAGACTCGCGAGGACAGATCCGGGTTAGTTGGTCTGGAAAGTCATGGGAGAGACAGGACTGATGATACGCTTTGGCGATCTTCTGCCGAGTTCCTTCCTTCGTAGTCAAATCTGATGATACGCTTTGGCGATGTTACCTACCAAATAAAAGGCTTGCTAGGTGATCGAAATCGCTCAGGGAAGCTCGTCCTCTTATTGTTTGTGTCAATACTCAACTTCGTCAGTCTTGTTGAACAGCCTCCCAATGAGAGCGAGCCAAGACTTTGCTTGATGTTTGTGTTTGTCCGCCACGACTGCTCAACCAACTGCTAAATCATGGGTTCGAATCTCATTTCCTCCGGAAACAACCCTTGGCAACCCGATATTTAAGGAATCACAGCTAACCTAAGCGGGGGCAGAATCAATGACCCAAGGTTTGGGAGTCAAGGAACTGGAAGACAGACACGCGGTGGACTGACCTCCTTAGGCAAGAGAGGCAGTAGGAAGAGAGCCATTAGAAAGAAATTCAAAATGTTCCTGATGGAGCCATGGGTAGCTAAAGTGTCTGCACTTTGATTCCCTTCCTTGTAGATATGAGAGATGGACATGGAAGGAAGTAAGAAAGTTTTGAAAGATCTGATCATATAAGGGACTGTCCAAGGGGCTGCACCTCCACAGATGCTATCAAAAATGTTTTTTTTCACTCTCCACTGCTACTTTGGAGTAGCCTAATTTGTAACAAAGCATCAGACCAAAAAGGGGAGCTCTGGCTTCTGCAAATGTGTTGGTACCTGGGCCATAAAAGGTATAAAAAGCAACCAAAGCGGAGCCCTTATAGTCCCTAATAATGCCACCACCTGCTGCCATGACATTCCTTGAAGAACCATATGTGTTCAACTTCAAAATACCAAAAGGAGGAGGAGCCCATTTGATCCATTTTCCTTTAGGAATATTAGGGGAGACCATAGGGATATGCATTACTTGGAAACAAATAGAATCATGAAAACCAAAAGAATGAGTGGGACAATCAAGCTGCAATAAATTCTTACACCAGTGCTTGACTTTATTGATAATAGATGAAGAAGACATAGATAGCAACTGAATCATGAACAAATGCATTTCTAGCAAGCCAAATCTCCCAACAACCAGAGAAGATAAAAAGTTTTACTTTTCTTTCGAGATTCGGTTAGTGTTCCATTTTTTCGGATGCTTTTCCGTTAAAGAGAACTACAAGAATGAGAGGGCAGATATGATAGAGCTGCACTCTCAGACCGCCACCCATATTATGGAGGATCTGTATCTGCCTCATGAGCCAGATGATTGCCCCCGCGGAATGCTGGAGGATATAAGGGGACCCTAGTTGTCTGAACGGGGCTATTGACCCGTCTCTGACAAAAAGGGTAGCCACTCAGTTGAAAGTTATCTTAGAATAGGAAGAAAGAGATTGAAAAAACTGTTCAAACCTATACCTAATTTTATTAGATTATTCCATTTTTATTAGCGTTGATCACTCTTTTCTTTAAAGCTTATGCCGTAGAAGCGGACATCCGGCTATTGGCGTTTTATCTGCGTCTTCCCGACCGGAAGGGCTTCGCTTTGTTTGGGATGAACTCGCAAAGACTCGACCCGGGGACTTCCCTCGTAGAGTGGCCTCTTTTATAAGATTCGACTTTCTCAGTGGAACTAAAAAAAAGAGTTTGAGCTCTTTTTTTGGCTTACTTTTAGCCAAGCGGGGCAGCTATCCGCATGTGCCCCAAAGTGACATCCATTTTTAGGTAATGGGTATACTCGAAAAAAAAGGTTTGGAATTCGACCTCCCCTTCCTGCTTTATTGACATTGGAGGTCTTGTGAAAAAGTCCGATTGACTAATGGAAGGAAGCGAGCTCCTAATGCATGCACAATTATCGGGCATCGCACAATTCAGGCTTACCCCAAGCCCAAGGGACCGGGGACGGCGTAATTATTAGAACAAGGAATTTCCTTATGTCAACCTTGTGTGCAAGACACAGGAGTCAACGGTATACGTAAGCTAGAACCGGGTTAACAAGAGGTAGCTTGCAATAGAAAAGGTATGCTGGTCCAGATAGCCGCTGACCAAAAAGTCGGGGATTCTCGCACAGGAACAAGCGAGCGTAGGCCTGCCCTTCACCTAGTAAGAAGTGCTTTTCTTGGCGAAGTTAGTCTACCGTAAGGGTAATGAAGATTTATAGCCCCATCGATAGCTATCTGTATAAGTGTGCCACGAGTTCTCCCTTATGAAAACATCCATTTTTATTTGGGTATAGACGGTATCTCTTTATTCTTCGTGATATTGACCACATTTTGATCCCTATTTGCATTTTAGTGGGTTGGTCTGGTATGAGAAGTTATGGGAAAGAGTATATTACCGCATCTCTAATTCGTGAATTTCTAATGATCGTCGTGTTCCGCATGCTGGATCCTCTACTATTCTATGTTCTTCCCGAAAGCGTGCCATCCCTATGTTGGGCGGAGCTGAGCATCTTATATTCACTGGGATAAAGCTTTTCCTCTGAAGGGGCCTTGTGCAGTAAACCCCCTACGGGCGGTCGTCCGTCGTCATAAAGTAGTCCCCGTGAAGCTTTCGGGAAGAGAGGTAGTCTTGTGTGTAAGCATAGCATTTCTGGTCGAACCCGCCCAACCCAACTAAGAAGAACCGAACCTGACAAACACACATCTTTTTCCTTTGGGGAGGGTACTCCGAGTAGTGGGTACCTCGTAGGACCTCGACCCGCCTACTCGGGTCTTGTATGGATATGCAGGAAGGGGTGCTCCTAGGTGTGTGTAGGGGTTGTGTTTGTTCGCGAGAATGGATTCCTTGTAATGTCAGTTTGGGGGGTGTGGACACACTTGCGCGAATTCGAGTAACGGCTACAAGAGAGAAAGAAAAAGGAAACTGTACCCGACCAGGGATGGACGTAAACTCGTAAGCTACCGAGGGTAGGGATAATCGTCCAGGTCTTATTGTGAAAGAAAAAAGCCGCCCCGCCATAGCAGGCGGGTTGCTTCCTATGTCGTCGCCGGGGAGCTCTTGGAGAGGAGACCTTAGGATAAGTTGCTAAAACAAACGGGGGGGAGGATCGACCCGTTCAGTAGAATTCCGAAGAAAGACTGTTGGCAGCAGGTGGAGACATTTCTTCGGCCCCTTCAAAAAAAATGCGGGCAGGGTGGAGCTCGGCAGAGGGTTCGAGAATAGGGTAGGGTCCTGTTCTTAAGATTCAGATAAGAAAAAAGTTCCAAACCTTTATGCATGCACCTCCGTACAAGTGTTGCGTACAAGTGTTGCGTACAAGTTCCGGCCAGGATGATTGGGAAAGATCAAACCAATTTGAACCGCTCACATCACAATAGTAATAGCGTAAAGGCGGTAAGCTGGGGGCGGCCATAACATAAGGCTATTACTTTCACACCTCTCTCTCTCTTTATCCATAGATATCTAAAAAGAGAGAGATCCGCTGCATGAGCAACCCGACTGTGCATTACATGTGCTCTACAGGATGCCTTCTTGTACGACTAGTGAATAACTAAACGATAACTTTTGTTGGTTGTTGACCAACGGAAAGAAAGGGAGAAAGAAATGGGATTGTGTCAACAGACCCCTATTCCGACGAAAAACAGCCCCTTTTCTTTTTGTTTAGCCTGTTCCTATCAAAAAAATTACGATTTCAGAGAAGAGGAAAAAAGTCCTCCGTCATAGGCGGTCGAGGGTACCTTCCTAGAGGTTCTTTTTTAATTTGAATCAGGTCTCCTCACTTATGTTTATGCTTATGATAATATATGCCGATCCCTAATCTCACAAATATATTTCGACCCAATCTCCCATTTGTGAATACATCATGAGTGTATTTCGCCTACATTTGTTAGGTTCTTTGATTCTGTAAGTTTGACTTGTTTAGATTGCACGAGAGCACCTTTTTTACTTTATATAAAAAATATAGATTTACAATAATAGGTAACCTTCATCAATAAACCTTGCATAAGAGATAGATCCTGCTGACTTGAACTGAGCACGAATTTCATTTGTATTTGAGCGTAAAAGCAGCATATTACTTTGAAGGTTGGAAACCTACTGGTTCAGCCAAGAAACAGAAACCGAATGAAGGAAGCGAAGATCAGAGTCAAACTATGCCGTGGAGAAGAGCTTACTTATGAGCGGAAGACGAAGTCGCAGGAACCTGTGGCTGGATTGAATCCTTCTCAGGAAGAGCTGATGCTTGCTAGGTCTTTTTGTCTAGCAGCTATGGAAAAGCCTATAGTATAGGGATGGAATCGCAAGAAAACCCTGTCTCCAACTGAAAATTCCCTCTCACTTCGATGTTGATCCTCATATTGCTTCATTCTAACTTGTGCCCTTGACTGTACTTCGAAATCTGTATGACAGTCGACTGCTCCCTGAGATGACTCTCTAACGAGGCAACATTAGAACCTTCAGGCTGGGGCATAGGTATAAGTGTTGGAGCATAGCGATAGAGGGCTTCAATTCAAATGGGGTCATTTTCATTGTGGTATGATAAGTAGTGTCGTACCACCACTCTGCTAAGGATAACCACTTATATACCACTTCTGTGGCGTGAGTGGCCTTCTGTGCTACTCATTAATCATTAATCTGGGGTTGAATAACAGAATTTGATGATGTTAGAGCCCCCTTCAATAATAGGTCCAGCTATTTTTCATTCCTCGGAACAAATTCTGAAGCTAGTGCTACTGCCTTCCTTCGTGTAATAGCAAGTGTTCAATACGCAGCATCAACCAATGGAAAAACGTAGTCACGGACTGTGCTATAATGCACCCCAAAAAGGGAAGAGCTCCTTCTCAATCCCATTCTTACCATGTCTACTTCTTTACTATGGATCGTGTCTTCGGAGGCTAATGTCGGTGAATCGGTTAATATGACATAGATCGAAGAATGGTTAAATGTTTCTTTGGGAAAGAACTCCTTGCTAACTGCTTCAATTTTCGACTAGGTCAGCAGTTCCCTCTTGCACAACTCCCCCTTTCTCGCGCATCAAAGACTTCATTTCCCGCAAGTGACCAACCGAAGCCACGCAATTTCTTATATTATAAAAGGAGTGCTAGAATGTCTTTTCAATTGTAGGGGCGCGTTAGCGCTAATTCAAAGCGAAGGGCTTTTTCAGCTGGATCCAGAACGAATAGGAGATATATCAGTACGCCATCCACGGGACACCTTTCGTAGTGAGGGAAGCCCTCTGTTTTTAGGTTGACGAGCTACTTTAGTTTAGTTTCCGAAAAAAGCATAAAGCCCGGTATTTTCGTAAACGTAAAAGAGGGACGAGTGACAAGGGACTTGAGTGACTCACCCTAATCAATAAGCAGGAGCAGGTATCGAGTGTTAGGAGGGCTTTTATTTGCGCGTTAAGTGCAGTTTCTGTTATAGCACTAGGAATCGGTGTCGTTAGTCTAAGCTAAAACAGAGGGGCTTTGGAATCCATTCCGTATTCCGTACGCTAGGAAGTCGATCTGAACTGTAATTATAGCCTTCGCTTGAACCGAAGAGAGCGATGCGAACAGTTCAGGAGGCCGCAGATCAAACCCTTAGTTCAGTGTCGGGTTTCATAAGTACTCTCGGTCAATCATATCATTCTCCAGACGGGATGGGGTATAGGCACGCTTATTGGAGCAGTTGGGAAGAACACCGGCCTCTTTCTTTTTTCAATCGTTAGAAAAAGGAGCTTGGTCATCCATGTTCCCTACGTACCCTCTCGTTATTCCCATGATTCCTCGTTGCACCTATTCTCCGCAACCGTCGGTTCAGATCTATCTCGAGTACGGTCACTGCACTCCAATCGTTGTATCTCCAATCTCTGCCTCGGTTGGTGGCACCTATGGTTCTTAAGGTTTTTTATTCCAAGAAAGATAAAGAAAAGAAGAGGATTTGTCCTCTAGTTGCGAAGGATACTGCTTACTACAGATTCGAGTGAAATGGCTGGTGGTAAGCGTGGTAAGGTCGCTGCTAACGAATGGTGGGTGCGTGGAGAATGCTATGGATTCGAGCTCCATTTCCCTCTCGGTACTTAGATCATCCTCTAAAACGTCTCTCATTCATCTTTCCTTTGTTCCGCCGACTACATTGATTGGATACCGCTGGGCCTGCCTACGCATAAAGTATAAGGATTCTCCCATAAAGCCATTGAATTTCCCTTGGTTGTCCTACCTTAGATCTTATTCCCACCTTGTTCTATTGCTCTTTCTCGATGGGGCGCTAGACCTCATTCTCTTTGAGACGCTTATTCAATTGATAGTGGCCCCTCCTTACGTTACTTTAATTCGATGGGGAGGATGGGAGTAAGGACCGGGTACGGGAGCTTGACCAGGAACAAGATAATGAGAAGTGGATTTGCCTGGGGTGGGCTCACTTTTCTGCCTTTTCCTCCCACGATTTAAGGATTGGCTCAAGCAACCTATCTTACTAATAATAAAGTGGCTGCTAGTTGTAGCGCCCCTTTATAAAAATGATACTCTTCTGCAAGACTCCATCCAACCAAATCCCATTTTGAAGGATGTATTCTTGGAAAACATCATCGCGAAAGCTTTCCGATTGGAGGTGACCTAAAATGGAATGACAGGGATTGAATGGCCTGGAAAGCTGGTAGGGTTTGGGGCGAGCTGTGGGCTACATTAGATATGGGTTGAAATGGAAAGAGCTGAGATGACGGGAAGAAGCAGACCCATCGAGAATCGAGGAATGACCATGTACTCCTTCCCTTACGGGGCCCATGGAGTAGTGTATTTTGAAAGAGGAAGACAGGGGGTGAGAAGCCATAGCAATATTATATGCATTTCGGGCCTCAGTTTCTGCATCATGATCCACCTAATATGGGTATTGTGACTGGCATATGGATTTTTATAATTGTTGGAAGGGGACTGATGTTGATTTATGAAGGCGAATATTGGATAACTGAAGTTAGGAGGATTGTAGAGTGACAAAGGAGCTACTTGAGATTGGAGGAATACCGAACGCATTGCAGACATGCCTTTGGATATGGTTTCCGCTGATTGGATTAGTCTTACCATCATCTTCTCTAACCTAGTCAAATCAAGACTGACATTCATCTCCATAGCCCTTTTTCTTTAGCAGTACAGGCCGGCTGGTCGGGGTTGTGTCCTTCCGAGTTCTACCCCCGCTACCACAAAGATCACTGCCCAGCCACCGCTCAAGGGTACCTCTGCTCCCCAACTGAGAAAAATGGATAAAATTTGAGGGAAATGAGAGATAAAAAAAAAGGAAGGTTCTGCTGAGACTCAAGTTCCCCTACCGGAGCTCCCCGAACCTGAATTAGAAGTTGAGGGGCTGCTCAGTGAGAAGAAACGTCAAATGATTCGGACAGTTGTCGCGCTGGCGGAGCAGGGATCCTACAGGGAAGATTGGGGCAATGAGGAGTTCGACGATTTAGCCCATCGACTACATCTATCGCTGAACCAACTTCCGAATCATCTACCGAATCGCATAATCAACCGGATCCACCTAAACCTAAGAAATTTCCTCTAGACAGAATGAGGCTCTAATTGAGAGATCCATTAGTGATTGGCCCACCCCTCCTGGAAAAGAAAGAAAGACAGGTTCAGGCGATTGATCAAAAAAAGATTTCCTTCCCTTTCTTTATGACAGAGCAATTGAATACAGCGGTGCAGGGCCTCTAAGATTATGAATAAGCTATTCATTTTCCGTCCTATTGAATAAATTCGGCATGATGGTAGTAGAGTAGTCGATCTGATCTCGCGCGCGGGCGAATAGAAATGCCTAAAGATGAGGTAGGCGAGGCGAGCTTGTCGGCAAAAGGCGATTGTATTTTGTTTGATGAGAACGAGAAGGGCAATTGACTACAGACCTATTGGGTGGGGGCAACTGGAGGAAGACAGCACGGGGCAAAGCAAAGGGCAGAGCTTCGAGTGACTTTTTTCTTTGCTCTTCGGCAGCCCGTCACCCAACTTTATTTCCTACATGACCATTCTACTTGTCTCTGGTCTCGACCCCGCCCTCTAACTACCTTGACCGAAAGTTCAACACGCCTATTCGCTTTTTTTATTTACTGAAGCACGACTTGCTTGATATAGTTACTAATGCTAATTGGTTAAGTGACTCTCCGAAAAGAAGATGAAAGCGCTGGAAGAAAAGCGAACGAGCGTAATATATGAAGCGAGTATAGAGCTAGCGAACGAGCGTAATATATGAAGCGAGTATAGAGCTCCGGCTTTCGAGCCTCCGCTTGCTCCCTTTCATTCCTCATCCCTGAACCCGAAAAGGCATCTCCTTTCCTTTGATTGGTGTAAGGTGACATAAACCGCGCATTCTAGCAGCCCTAAAAAAAGAATCTCTAGCGAAGCTGTCAACTCAACCTAAAGAACCCGATCCGCTAGTCTAATCTATTCTCTACTTTCGAGAAGTGAATTCCGACCAGTCAACTTAGATGTCACGGGACTGGGCAAAAGCATGCTAAGGGCGCTGCTTACTCCTTCAATAGCAAAGAAAAGAAGCAAGGCCCGCTACCACGAAGACTAATCAGACTCTCGGATGGCACTCGGTTTCCTAACTCATTTACTTTACTTGAATCCTTTCATTTTCGGCAGCTAAGGAGGCAGTCTTGGTCAACCATCCTGAGTGTGACACTTCATTCCCGGCTTTTCTTTCGACCACATAAGATTGGGGTTACAGTTTCATAGGCGCCGATAACTCTGGTCTGAAGACCTTCGTGGCTAGAAAACCTTTACCACAAATGGCTTGCCATAGAGGCTAGGGTTGTCTGCTTTGTCTATCGACTTGTCTTGAACCGCTTTCCTTCTTCCCTTTGTTAGCAGTTATGGTAGCAGTCCTTTAATCTTACATGACTGTTTTTTAAGCACGCTAGCCAAGCAAGGACAGCGGGGAATGAGAAAGATACATACATCTAGAAGGACTGTATTAGGATGGGCCTTAGCGGTTAGGCGTGCAGGTGGGAACGCATTAATAGATAGCTGAATGTGGGTGCGATGGTCATTCCCTACTAATAGAAGTCGGAGAGAAGGCTTGGTTAGGGTAATGGGTTTAAAGACAAATTAGGACCAACAAGTGAAGTCGTTAAACGTAACGAGTCTAAGGGCTGGACGGAGGATATCACAGTTATGATCCCTATGGGGCTTGTATCGAATCTATATCTCCGACTGACTTCAGTGTCTGAGGATGGCGCTAGTATTCGCTAAGGAAGTCTTATGGTGCTATCTAATCGTCTCTAGTTTATGGCCCTATCATGCCATGATGGGATTGGTCTTTACACTTGCAATGGTATCAGGATAAGGTTATTCATATGCCACCATGATTCCCTTTAAGAGTTTAGTATCGGATTCTAACCTAGCATTGGTACCCGTTGCGTATGTTGAGCTAGTAAGCCCGGAAGGAAGAAGTCGTAGCTGCTACCGCTACGTGGGCTTCTTCTTAGTCTGCTCGAAGGGAAGGTCTGTAAGAGTAGATAGAATAGAGTATGACATAACCAGAAAGTCAGTGGTATCATTAGCCAATGTCTGTGATTCTAGAACAAAAGAATTCTACTAAAGTAGAGGATAGGATGCAGCACAGGTTGTTCTTTCTCTTCCCAGGTATGGGCGGGGGGAAAAGCTATTCTAGCATCAACATGGATTGACCAGAGACTAGGAGTAGTAGTCATCTTAGAGCTATGAGTCAGAACAATGTTCACCAACTCTTCTATAGTAATCATCCAGCCAGCTCGGGAAAGCGGGTTTTCTACTACATGGCATTAAGAGAAGCTGGGTAGCTCCGTAATCTGTCAAGGAGGTGGCTTTCGCCGATAAGTACAGTTGGATTTGACGGTCCTAGTTCTGTTACAGTAAGAGCTATTGCTG
Organism: Saussurea involucrata; assembly: GCA_033807775.1. NCBI lineage: Eukaryota > Viridiplantae > Streptophyta > Magnoliopsida > Asterales > Asteraceae > Saussurea > Saussurea involucrata. The sequence goes on along the minus strand of CM066321.1, from coordinate 67,739,549 downwards.
GAATAACTTGTGTTGATGGAATAGAAGCTCTTCCCGCTCTCGTATCCGATGAAGAATAGGCCCAAGGGACATCCATGGACAACCGCCACCCACGTGGTTTAGCTAATTCAATAGCCTTCGGAGAAAAGCGACAAGTACCACTGGACAAGCAAATCACTTTTGGAATCACATTTAAGGATCCTCTTACTGTGAAATGCCGGAATATTGCTAGGATATCGCGAGTCAGCTAAACAGAGACGGAAATATCAGTACTATTCTGGCCAACGTATGCTTGTTGAATTGAAGGCATACCGCATACTGCTTCAAATAGAAAGATATTGGTTTAATCTCAAAGCCTCGCCAGAAGACGTTCCACAAAAGCATTATTTCATCTTGTTCCTTGAGCAATTGAGGAAGCGAAGCGGGCTGCTTGTCTTGCCTCTATCCCATAAGAGAAGTACTGCTCTGGACTAGGATGGTGCTGTTATGCTTAAAACTAGGCTAGGAAATGGGCCTAACTCCACTCAGATGAGAGAGCTCCCTATAGGTTGAAAGGCCCCTCACGGAAGGAGCATTTCCTCAATCTCTTCCAGAAATAGGAGCTCGAAACCTTGCAAGCGGGAAAGCTTCTATCTCTTATAGAGAATAAACATAAGGGAAAGAGAACTACAAGAAGTCTACAACCTTACTAATAACTAAGAAAGGTGTTTTCCTTTTCTAATGCAAGACTCCTCTCATTCTCAAAGTAGTTGTCTCCGTCCCGCTATTCCTGCTTCTGGAATAGAGTAAGCTTCTCTTCTTTCGCTGCCTCTCCTCTGGTTTAGAACCCCCAAATCCACAATGACAATGATTGCTTCAAGGTCCACCTCTTAATAGAAGACCCGATCCATCTTCTCTTGAATCTCGACATGTCATCCAAAGAATATAAAATGGTTAACACATGCCGATTGGAGAACGTATTCCCTTCCCAGCTATTAGTGAAACAGGGGACATCACTCTAATACGAATCGAAAGAATCACTACCGGGTTTGGTACCAACCAAGATTATCGTGGTTGAAATACCATCAATTTTGAATAGTTATTAGAGCTTCTAATTAAGTCGATTAAAATAATCTTCTGATTCAATTAGTATTATCTCGTTCATGCTCCTCACCTGAGAAGCATTTCACTAACCACCTGAGGAGCAGTAACAAGTACCTCCCTTGGGGTCGGGTAGCTACAGTCACACACAGTTCATGTACACAGTAAGACAGTAGCAGCAGTAGCTACTGTAGCGTAAGACAGTCACTCTCCCAAGTATGGTTTAAACAATGTTCTATCGGGTTGACCAGGTTTAACAAGTTTGAAACATAGGGTAGATGCTCTAGATACCCAACTGTAGCTGCAGTAGCTACACTGTACCTCCTTAGGCGGTAGCCAGTAGCCAGTGGGTAGGAAACCTTGCCCGCCAACTAAAAAGAGCGATTGAGAGTGGATTTCAGGTTCGATTGTGTCGAGAAGGTATTAGCCACCGGTGACCGTACTTTCGTAAAAGCACCATTGGGCAGTGGTTCCTCTTCTCTTCTCTTCTTCCTCTTGAACCTCGAACAAAAAAAAGATCCCGCCATCAGCTCGACTAAGTGTTCTGAATCAAAAAAGTCAACTGAACTTGACTTAAGACGAAGGAACCGAGTGCCAAAAAAAACTGGTTTCGATTCAAACTACTAGTAATTAAGACTAAAAGTAAGGAAGTCCTTTTCTTGACTTGTCCTGCGTTCATTATACCTACCCTCTTTTTAAAGAACTTGATTTCAATATCAACAAAGAAATAAAAGCATAACTCTTTACTTGTTGTCCTCTTACTTACTCAATTGTGGACGTCTCTCGGGTGTCTGATCCGATCAGTCTCGTGATGAAGAGAATTCCAATCTTCCACTAAGAAAGGTCTCGTCACGACAACTCAATTTGTCCGGTAAACTACTAGGGGCTCCCCATGATTTAGTAAAAGGGAGGGGAGATTTGCTCCTCATCCGGGGGTTCATTTCATTCATTATGAACTCAAAAGTGAAGGTATTAAAAACTTCATAGAATTCATGATCGGCCATTCCATTTGTGCTTTCAGCAAGTAGGTGACGCGAATCTATTTCTATGCTTCAATCGAATACCAATTGCTTGGATGCGTTTGAAGCCTCGAGATGACTTGCAGAAAAAAAAAACTTTCTAGGTTTGTCTTCTGTCTCCGTAACAAATAGTCCATTTATTGATGGGAGAACGACGGGGATTGAACCCGCGCGTGGTGGATTCATAATCCACTGCCTTGATCCACTTGGCTACATCCGCACAGGTTTCAGTCTCTATCTACGGTCAGATCCTTTCTAAACTCCCCTATGACCTCTATCAAAGAGAAGCTTTTTCCTATACTATAGTTGCAAGTCTATTGTTCTCTTTCCGAATTAGGTGAAACAAAGCTGCAAACAAAGAGGTTGGGCTGTTCACTTCATTGATTTGACTTCAATTTTCCTGAAGACTAATCAGACTCTCGGATGGCACTCAGTTTCCTAACTCATTTACTTTACTTGAAGCCTTTCATTTTCGGCAGCTAAGGAGGCAGTCTTGGTCAACCATCCTGAGTGTGACATTTCATTCCCGGCTTTTCTTTCGACCACATAAGATTGGGGTTACAGTTTCATAGGCGCCGATAACTCTGGTCTGAAGACCTTCGGGGCTAGAAAACCTTTACCACAAGTGGCTTGCCATAGAGGCTAGGGTTGTCTGCTTTGTCTATCGACTTGTCTTGATCCGCTTTCCTTCTTCCCTTTGTTAGCAGTTATGGTAGCAGTCCTTTAATCTTACATGACTGCTTTCGAAGCACGCTAGCCAAGCAAGGACAGCGGGGAATGAGAAAGATGCATACATCTAGAAGGACTGTATTAGGATGGGCCTTAGCGGTTAGGCATGCAGGTGGGAATGCATTAATAGATAGCTGAACATGGGTGTAATCGTCATTCCATACTAATAGAAGTCGGAGAGAAGGCTTGGTTAGGGTAATGGGTTTAAAGACAAATTAGGACCAACAAGTGAAGTCGTTAAACGTAACGATTCTAAGGGCTGGATGGAGGATATCAAGATTATGATCCATATACGGCTTGTATCGAATCTATATCTCCGACTGACTTCAGTGTCTGAGGATGGCCCTAGTATTCGCTAAGGAAGTCTTATGGTGCTATTTAATCGTCTCTAGTTTATGTCCCTATCATGCCATGACGGGATTGGTCTTTACACTTGCAATGGTATCAAGATAAGGTTATTCGTATGCCACCATGATTCCCTTTAAGAGTTTAGTATCGGATTCTAACCTAGCATTGGTACCCGTTGCGTATGTTGAGCTAGTAAGCCCAGAAGGAAGAAGTCGTAGCTGCTACAGCTATGTGGGCTTCTTCTTAGTCTGCTCGAAGGGAAGGTCTGTAAGAGTAGATAGAATAGAGTATGACATAACCAGAAAGTCAGTGGTATCATTAGCCAATGTCTGTGATTCTAGAACAAAAGAATTCTACTAAAGTAGAGGATCGGATGCAGCAGAGGTTGTACTTTCTCTTCCCAGGTATGGGCGGGGGGAAAAGTTATTCTAGCATAAGCATGGATTGACCAGAGACTAGGAGTAGTTGTCATCTTAGAGCTATGAGTCAGAACAATGTTCACCAACTCTTCCATAGTAATCATCCAGCCAGCTCGGGAAAGCGGTTTTTCTACTACTTGGCATTAAGAGAAGCTGGGTAGCTCCGTAATCAGTCAAGGAGGTGGATTTCGCCTATAAGGACAGTTGGAGTTGACGGTCCTAGTTCTGTTACAGTAAGAGCTGTTGCTGGAATAACTTGTGTTGATGGAATAGAAGCTCTTCCTGCTCTCGTATCCGATGAAGAATAGGCCCAAGGGACATCCATGGACAACCGCCACCCACGTGGTTTAGCTAATTCAATAGCCTTCGGAGAAAAGCGACAAGTATAACTGGACAAGCAAATCACTTTTGGAATCACCTTTAAGGATCCTCTTACGGTGAAATTCCGGAATGATGCTAGGATATCCCGAGCAAGTAAGCTAAACAGAGACGGAAATATCAGTACTATTCTGGCCAGCGTATGCTTGTTGAATTGAAGGCATACCGCACACTGCTTCAAATAGAAATATATTGGTTTAATCTCAAAGCCTCTCCAGAATACGTTCCACAAAAGCATTATTTCATCTTGTTCCTTGAGCAATTGAGGAAGCGAAGCGGGCTGCTTGTCTTGCCTCTAGCCCATAAGAGAAGTACTGCTCTGGACTAGGATGGTGCTGTTCTGCTTAAAACTAGGCTAGGAAATGGGCCTAACTCCACTCGGATGAGAGAGCTCCCTATAGGTTGAAAGGCCCCTCACGGAAGGAGCATTTCCTCAATCTCTTCCAGAAATAGGAGCTCGAAACCTTGCAAGCGAGAAAGCTTCTATCTCTTATAGAGAATAAACATAGGGGAAAGAGAACTACAAGAAGTCTACAACCTTACTAATAACTAAGAAAGGTGCTTTCCTTTACCAATCCAAGACTCCTCTCATTCTCAAAGTAGTTGTCTCCGTCCCGCAATTCCTGCTTCTGGAATAGAGTAAGCTTCTCTTCTTTCGCTGCCTCTCCTCTGGTTTAGAACCCCCAAATCCACAATGACAATGATTGCTTCAAGGTCCACCTCTTAATAGAAGACCCGATCCATCTTCTCTTGAATCTCGACATTTCATCCAAAGAATATAAAATGGTTAACACATGCCGATTGGAGAACGTATTCCCTTCCCAGCTATTAGTGAAGAGACAGACCCTATGTTTACTTCGCGATAGTCTTAGCTCGACATTGTCAAGCCATACTATCTACCAAAGTTTATTTTTTTCTTACATTCTATCCTATATATCGGAGATATAAGGTTTGAACTTCCACTTATGGTAATCGAACTTGGTAATAAAACTCTTTCTCGGCAAGAAGATCAATGATTTCTTCGGGAAAGTTCCACTATAGTTGGGAAAGGAACGGACCACAAGGTTCGCGCTCTGCCTTTCTTGTATTTGGACTCTTTAGCGCTATATGCTGCTCTCTCTGCGCGCTTAGCTTTCTTTGCTCTTTGCTATCTATTGTCGGCTTCCTTCTCTGCGCGCTTATTTCATTTTTATAAATATGATCTTTTTCATTCCCCAAGGGGAAAAGGTCTCTTCTTCTGCTTCAGTTGATCCTGAAGCAGATCTTTTTTCGACTTCCTTCCTGTCTGAGATTTGAAAAAGCAAAGTCCTTACTTTGACTTACCCGAATCAAGTCAAGGTGATGAAGCAGGCTCAAGGCCCATTTTCTTATAAGAGTTATCTATCTCTCCGGGAATCATAGCCTAGTATCGTACCCCAGAAAGGGAATCCACTTCTGACCTGACCTTCTGACGAGAATCCTTCTAACTCTTTTTTTCAAGTCAAGAATGTGTAAACCGAGGCCATTGAATCTGCTGCGGATGTCATCATAGAAGAAGAATTTGTTCTTCTTTTTTCTGCATCAGCTACTAATCACACGTTTGGAATCGATCTAGCTGCTTAGCTTATCTTATGTGGTTTGGGCATACGGATTCGACTAGCATTCACGTGGTTAGCATTTGAATGCGGAATCACCCGAAAGCACGGGATTCGACTTGACTTTCTTTCCGATGGTCCTATCTTATTAGAAATAAGTAAATAGTGGATCATAGTTGGTTGTGGCTTTTTTTGCTTTGACCAGGCCAAAGGCGAAAAAGAGAGAAAAAAAGGCAATTCCTTCTCTTTTGTTGTCACAAGAAGGGACTAGGTTCCTAACCAAGCCAGGGAATCTACGACCGATTGTCAAAAAATATCATACTACGGGGTAAGAAGCAAGGAAGGAGTGCCACTTTCAAAAATTAATTTTTAGTTCAATCACCCGCCGAAGCGAATCCTTCAAAATAGCCAAGCCAGTAAGTAGAAGAGCAAGGTGACCACAGGGTAAGGCATTACCAGAAGGAAAGTAGTCCAACTCAATGTCTTACACATCAGTGGCATTTGAGTGAAAGCAGTAAGTCAGTGGCCAAGAATCATCGATTTTGGAGTTACCAGCTCAAGGCAGCTCATGGGAATTTCTTTAAGTAAGAACGATCCCCAGTGTCATCCTCTTCGTCTTCTCTTTAGGAAAGCAAGTCCCATCGAGTTAGCTCTTGGAGTCAAGGCATGCCTTAAGGTAGCGACTGAATTTCAGGTGAGATGGTTCAATAGTAGATTACATAAAGGCTCTTGCTACTTTCCACGAGGGGAGGAAAGTAAATAGCATAGATAAGGAAGTGGCTATTCTTGTTTGTTCATGACTCCGCTGCGCTCCTATTTCATGGAAAAAGCGCCTTTTCTCTTACAGACAAAAGAAATTGATTTATTCCGGCTAGCTCGAAGGGAAGGAAAGAGCGCTATAAGAGAAAGAGTGCCTCGAGAATAGGCTTTTGGGAATTTTACTGAAAGCAGAGGAAGCATTCGATGCATCATATAAAAAAAGTGCAGCTGCCAGAGCCCCGTATTTACCAGCGGGGGTCCCGAGATATTCTATGATCAAAGGCTTTGTGGTTGTCACGAACTGGATTCGAACCAGTACCTCTGGGAGCAAAAGACAGCCCAGCGAACTACCATTCATTCTGATCGCGACTTTGTTTACTCGGTTCCCCTCGTGGCTAAAGGGTACATCCGGGCCGGTCGCATGGACCTACTTACCTTGCTTGTAGACCAGCTGCAGAGCTAACCCTTGTTCTATTGGTTTGATGCTACCAAGATGATTTCTTTATGCCCATCAAAGGACCTCGAGATGCTAATCCACGAAAAACGAGACGAGAAATTCAAAAGAACTGATATACAGAACGAGGGCGACCCGTGGAAATACATCGGTTTCTTACTCGTGCAAAGGAACTATTTCTTGGCAACTTGGACAACTTCTAACGATGTTTGTCCCGCATATCACTAGATCGATCGGTATCTTTACAAATTTATAAAGCTTTCGTCTCAATTCATACTTAGCCGCGAGTAATCTACGTTTGTGATCTTATATATTTTGCTTCTCCGACATCTTACTGACTTTCCCCCTCATCTTTTTGAAAAAAGCCGCTCCACAGTGGTAAAATCTCATCTTGTGTGTTGGCCGAAGTTACAATAGTGACATTAAACCCTCGAATATGTTCGAAGATCTCGAAATGATCTTCCAGTTCCGGGGAGAATTCGCAAAACTCCATTTCCATCAAGAATTGAATGGACTTTTCCCGTATTTCGACCGAAAAATCTAACAGAGACACTACTGTGGAGATTCTTACCAAAAAATGAGACATTCCATGCCCTCGGAGAGTGCTTTGCCGTGCTAGGTGACTGACATGTCCTTTTTTGTCTTTATTTGACCCCAAGAATAGATTGGATCGAAACGACTTTCCTGTCGAAACCCTTTGTGTCTGTATTAATTTCTGACCGCACGGAATCTCCATAGCCAATTTTCCATTTTTTATTATGAAATCAGAAGGTGCTGCCTTTGGTACTACTCTTATTTTACACGATCCAGGAACTTCCATAACGTTGGCGTGATTCGGTTTGAGCAACGGATCCTGACGTGATACATCTTCGTAATGAAAATTGAGTGTAAACATTATTTTTTTTCTTTCCCAGTATCGATAGAATGAGCACTGTGAACTATCTGCTTCAAAAAAGATAGTTGTAAAAACATCAGAGCAATATATCGTACTGTAGAACATATTTGAGGTAATGGGGATCACATTAGTAGGAATATAGGCCAGTCTCCAGCTTCTATCCTTTTCTTTTCTGCTGGCATCCCGCATTCACGCCCCCGTTTGACTGTTGCTGTTAGAACACCACAATATTCGTCCTTTTGGGCTTAATGCTCTCAATGGTGAATTGATCATGCGATATCCTTCCTCTTATGAGAGGACGGAATGGAATAAAAGTAATGAAACCAGCGATGGCTACTGAATAACCTCCTATGACTTTATCAATAAAAAATCCTTTGACCTTTCTATTCGTTCGCCAAATCTTGTTCAGTTCCATCCAATCTCGGTTTTGTGTGAATCTTCGTGGAAGAAGAAGAAGTGGTTCACTGATAACGCCATTTTTTGGCGTTATTTTCGGTCCTCAAACCAATGAGATTGGCTTGTGTTCTAGCAAAAAGGCAGAATTTTATGGTTTATCTAGTGAAATGTGTAGGTAATCTAAAAGACAGTAATCATCGAGAAAAGAAGCAGAAAAGAGTCCAAAAGAGAGCCAAAACGAAGCCCAACGGAAGCCCAAGATCCAAGCCCGAGACCCGCACCCAGATCCAACCTGACCCGGTGCACTTCAGAAACACGCACGACTTTCCACGCGGCTTGAAGCCGCGGGACAAGTCGCGTAACCCCCTGTTTCATTTGCTATAATTGATGATTTCCGGATTTTAGGTCATTATCTCGATACGTGCGACGGTGGGCAGCGAAGGGGCGATTTTCAGAGCACTTTCACAGACTTTTGAGCCACGATAGAGGATCGATTGAGGAGATATTCATCATGCGAAGCGGATTAAAGCCGAGAGAAGGGAGTTCACCATTACATTCTTTACGCTTACGATCACCATGTTTACACATACTTTTTCATCCCCTTTTCTTATGTTTTTATCCACCACCAACATGAACTAATCTTTAGATGTTGGGGGTTGGAATGAATTTGGTTTAAGCGTATGAACATGTGACTTGAGACTTTTATCAGCTTTTTCCTATTTTAATGAAGCATGTGATTTGGATTTTAATGCTTTTGTGAGTTTGGCCAATTTACATCTGATTTGTTTGTTAGCAATTAAGTTCGATAGAATTAATTGTTACTTAGAATTAGAATTGCATACCTAAGGTGAGAAATTGGATAGAGATATACCAAGTAAGCCTTAGTCCCATTATAATCTTGATTTTAATGTGTTTTGAATTCCATAGGTTGAGATCGAGAGATGAAACTTGTGCTTTCAAGATAAAACCCGTTGTTGTTTGAGAAAGAACAACGGTGATTTTAAAGATTGGGTATTCATTAAAGGAATTAGTTGGTAATTGGTTTGAGTCAAGTGTTTGTATGTGAAAACCTTAGGATTTCCAATCCTCAACTGTTTTCTCTATCAAAGTTTCCTAAGTTGTTTACTGTCCCGTTCTTGATTTATTTACTTGCAATTAATTAGTCTAATATCAACAACTCAAAATTGCGACCGTTCAGTTAATAGATCTTATAGTCATTGTAATACTTAGTTCCTAGTTCCCTGTGTTCGATACTCGTACTTTTGTACTATTACTTGAATTCGACCCGTACACTTGTGGTTAGATTTAGGGGGTGTGAACCCGCCTATCAAGTTTTTGGCGCCGTTGCCGGGGAACTAGTTGTAACTGATAGCACTACCAGCTATAAGCACTATTACATTGAACATTTTTTTTTACTTTTGTTATTTTATTTCATCACTTTCAATTTTTGGATTACTAATTCTGGTGACTTTCTGTTTTAGGTACTAATTGGTTTATGCCAAGGAAAACCCGAGGGGAAGGAATCGAACCACTCGATCCGGAAATCGAAAGAACCGCCCGTCGATTACTCAAGGAATCAAAAGTTAAAAGGCAATTGAAGATGGGTGACGAAGCTCCTCCCGAGATACGTCCTATGCGGTCGTTTGCCGATCCGAATGTGGCAGCCGCACGCATAGGAGTCCAAGCACCCACCACTGCGGCAAATTATTTTGAGATCAAGCCGAGTACCATTGTGATGGTACAACAGAATCAGTTTGGGGGAGCACCTACTGAAGATCCCCATGCACATCTTCGTGCATTTGAACGGATTTGCAATACGTTCAAGATCAATGGGATGGAGGAGAATGCGATCAAGATGAGGCTTTTCAGTTTTTCCCTAAAGGGTAGAACTGAAATTTGGATAGAGGGCCTACCATCGGATCAGATCACTACATGGGCAGACCTGAAAGTTGCGTTCCTCCAGAAATTCTTTCCACCGGGAAGAACCGCTCAACTGATGGCCGACATTACCCACTTCGCTCAATGGGACCAAGAGACTCTATACGAGGCATGGGAGCGATATAAAGACATGTTGAAAAAGTGTCCACATCATGGGTTACACGGCTGGGTGATTATCCAAACGTTCTTTGGAGGCCTTCACCCGCAGTTCAAGAATGACATCACTGCTACAGCGGGTGGAGCTCTCATGAATAAGACTTATGAAGAAGCAGTCGATTTGATCGAGAATCTAGCCGAACATAGCTATGCCACTCCACGATCTTCTATCAGACCGGTAACGAGTGTTCAAGAATCGGATGAACTGAAGGTAATAAAAGCTCTGCTAGCCGCTATCACCATCCTCTTAAAGGGACGTAGTCCGGACGTGTTCCCCACTTCTCAAGAACCTGAACAGGTTCAATTTTTACAAAACCGGAACAATCAACCGAGGAACGACCCTTTCTCGAATACCTACAATGAGGGGTGGAAGAAACACCCTAATTTTTCATGGAGTCAACCTCAGGGCCAGCAACAATACGGTAATTCTTCTAACCATTCTAATTCTTCTCAATCTAACAATGTTTACCGTACTTCAGGTTTCAATCAAAGGAAATTCGACGAAGGACCATCCATGGAGAAGAAATCGGGGCTGGAAGATATGATGATGAAGTTTATGACAAAGATGGACAGCACAGTTGGAGAATTAGCAAGCACAGTGGGTACAATGAAAGCAGCAACTGATCAGAACACCGCCTCCATCAAACTCCTTGAGAGGCAAGTGGGGCAAATCTCTGAAGCCCTACAGACCCGAGCTCCCGGGACATTCCCGAGTCAGATTGAAAGAAAACCAAGAGAAGAGTGCAATGCCATTTATCTGAGAACTGGCAAGGAGATGATCAAGGAGGCGAATGTTGGGTTGAAGGACGATTGTCCTAGTGATATGGTTGATCGGGAGAATCCGAAGGAAAAAGAGGTGACACCTCCATCAAAGCCGGGAGTCAAACCATTTGTGCCACCGCTACCATTTCCAAATCGGGTGAAGACACATAAAGATGAAGAACAGTTCAAGAAATTCCTTGACATCTTCAAAAGGCTGCACATTAACATCCCCTTCGCAGAAGCACTTGCTCAAATGCCAACATATCTTAAGTTCATGAAGGACATCCTATCCAAGAAGAGGGCAATCGAACACCAGTCTACCATTGCACTTACTGAAAAGTGTGCAGTGCGATCATTCAGAACAATCTTCCCCCGAAGCTTAAGGATCCAGGGAGTTTTTCGATTCCTATTCAAATTGGGAATCTTAATTTTGATAAGGTGTTATGTGATTTAGGAGCTAGTATTAATTTAATGCCTCTTTCTATTTTCAGGAAACTTGGCATGGGGGATGTGAAGCCAACATACATGATACTTCAACTCGCTGATAGATCAATAATGTACCCGTATGGAGTGGTAGAGGATGTGTTGATTAAAGTTGACAAGTTCTACTTTCCGGTAGACTTTGTGGTGATCGACATAGATGAAGATGAAGAAGCCCCGTTGATATTAGGAAGACCCTTTCTGGTCACGAGCAAAGCGCTGATAGATATGGAGGAAGGAGGGATGACTTTGAGGGTTGGCGACGAGAAAGTTATGTTCAAAATGTTCGAGAGTCCAAGATATAGAGATGAAGAGGAATCCGAGAATCAAGGAAAGCCGAAGGAGTGATCGGAAGGAAGGTCGAGCCACGACCGAAACCAAGGCGCTGGGTGGGAGGCAACCCACCGAGGTATACCTTTTCTTTTATTATTTATGTTTTGGAGTGTTTTTATTTACAAAAAAAAGAGAAAAAAGGAACAGAGGCATACGCGGGTTACCCCGCGACTTTAAGCCGCACGCTAAGTCGCGGGTGTCCCTGGATGGTTTTCGAAACAGTGGGTCTCGCGGTAGGTCCCGTGGCTTATAAACCTCGCGCTAAACCGTGCGGGTCCCCATTACTTCCTAAGTTATTCTTGCGCAGTGTTGTTCCGTTCTTGCATGTGTCGTTTTATTTGCTTTGCGTTCTTTTTCTTTATGCTTTGTTTTCCTGTGCTTTTCTCTCCTTCTTATCCGATGTCTCTCAACTGGTCGCTCCATATCCTTTCAAGAGAATCTCCTCCGTCCGGGAAAACAGGTATGTTCTAACTCTGTATGTAACGAGTGGTGTATGATGTTGTGTTTCCTTATTAGTTGAACGAGATGCAACAAACCTAAGTTTCACTTAGGTTTGGGGTGCCTCATCTTTTCAACATCTACACACTCACTTTCACCCGTGTGCAAACCTCGGTTTCACCGAGGTTTGGGGTTGGCTTTACTTGACAAACCTAGGCCATGGCCTAGGTTTGGGGTGGCCATATTTGTTGAAAACGTTAGTTTGGCTCTTTGATGTTTCGTGATTAAGACTATGTCTTTCCTGTATGATAACTGCAATAACTACACAACAATACTTGTTTCATCTTTGTATCGCCTGCACCGACACTTACACATTGGGGATAATGTGTGGGTAAGGTTTGGGGTTGCCCAATCGGGGCCACGTTTATGCACGTAGATTTCCTACACTTCTGAATGTTTAGATCATATTAGCTAAAAAATTTATTTTGAATGATTGAGACCAACCATTGTGGGAAGAATCTTGTGATAGTAACGTGACCATTAGGGAAGGACCGGGAAAAGACATGACTAGGGACATTAGTGGAGACCACCCAATAGCGAGATTTGAGCCTAAATGACGCATTTCACTTCGAGGGATCTAAACACGAAATTCATATACACTTTTTCGAAGTCCTTGTCGTGATTATAGAGTGATCTCGCTATAATATTGCATTAAGTAGCAAAGACGACCATCGGGATATTGGGTAAGGGTAAAGTAGACCATATCGTGTGGACCTTGAGAGATGATTCCAGGCATTGTGTGTATTTTTAACCCATTTGTTATATATCGTTCCTTTTGACCCCTTATGTGTGTTTCCATAACCCAGTTTGCAGCCAAACACTCACCACTTGTTCATTTCATACCCACCATTAAACCCTAGCCAAAAGCCTTAACCAACCCTTATCCGAAAGTGTGTCAATCAAAAGCAGTAATGAACAGCAGAAGATAGAGCAGAAAAGAAATAGTACAGGCCAGTCTGGAAAATAAATTGGGTCAGTTTAACCCAAAAGTTAGAAAAGAGGGCCAATGCAGCCCCAATCAAATAAAGAGGGCCAATGATGCCCTACAAAAAAATAAAAAAAAATAGTTTATAAATACAGTTAGTTAGATAGTATTTACAGCAGCTAAATAAGAGAGTCAAAGCGACTCCAGTCGTGACAAAGAGGGCCAAGTGATAGACAGTGAAGTCAAGAAGTCCAGAACTGCTAATGGGTGACACACCGAGGACTTTTGATCCGTCTACCCTTCGTTTCTTAGCCATAACCCTAGCCCCGTTACAACCCTTGTAAAGACCTGGATGATCTTTTGGAAAATATGATTAGGGTATGCGACCACTTTTACCAATAGTCCTTGTCTTGCTCCTTGGCTCCCTTCTGAGATCAACTTTTGGGACAATTGTACGTCTTTCATTAAAGTTGTCATGTAATTTTCGAGTATTCTTGTACCTAACTTCCTTATACATGACAACATGTGCGACAACCTAGGTTCGAGTGAAATGAGAGTATCCCGTGAGGTAGGGTTGAGGCGAAATTTTTTCCCTAGTATGCTTGGACCTAGTACAACCTTAATGTAATCGGAGCAGTCACGAGTTCAATTCACAATGGAAGGCCATAGATCAAACAGAATAAGAATGAGGCGAGAGTGAGATAGGCATTCACGGGTATGAGAAATCACCAGTGCATTACGTGGTACCGATTGAGAGTTATGCAGTTATTATTTTCACTGATATATGCTTTATTCTATTTTATCGCTAATTTTCTTGAGGACAAGCAACACTCGGTTTGGGGTTGTTGATAACGCCACTTTTTGGAGTTATTTTCGGTCCTCAAACCAATGAGATTGGCTTGTGTTCTAGCAAAAAAGCGGAATTTTATGGTTTATCTAGTGAAATGTGCAGGTAATCTAAAAGACAGTAATCATCGAGAAAAGAAGCAGAAAAGAGTCCAAAAGAGAGCCAAAACGAAGCCCAACGGAAGCCCAAGATCCAAGCCCGAGACCCGCACCCAGATCCGCGAACCAAACCTGACCCGGTGCACTTCAGAAACACGCGCGACTTTCCACGCGGCTTGAAGCCACGGGACAAGTCGCGTAACCCCCTGTTTCGTTTGCTATAATTGATGCTTTCTGGATTTTAGGTCATTATCTCGATACGTGCGACGGTGGGCAGCGAAGGGGCAATTTTCAAAGCACTTTCATAGACTTTTGAGCCACGATAGAGGATCGATTGAGGAGACATTCATCACGTGAAGCGGATTAGAGACGAGAGAAGGGAGTTCACCATTACATTCTTTACGCTTACGATCACCATGTTTACACATACTTTTTCATCCCCTTTTCTTATGTTTTTATCCACCACCAACATGAACTAATCTTTAGATGTTGGGGGTTGGAATGAATTTGGTTTAAGCGTATGAACATGTGACTTGAGACTTTTATCAGCTTTTTCCTATTTTAATGAAGCATGTGATTTGGATTTTAATGCTTTTGTGAGTTTGGCCAATTTACGTCTGATTTGTTTGTTAGCAATTAAGTTCGAGAGAATTAATTGTTACTTAGAATTAGAATTGCATGCCTAAGGTGAGAAATTGGATAGAGATATACCAAGTAAGCCTTAGTCCCATTATAATCTTGATTTTAATGTGTTTTGAATTCCATAGGTTGAGATCGAGAGATGAAACTTGTGCTTTCAAGATAAAACCCGTTGTTGTTTGAGAAAGAACAACGGTGATTTTAAAGATTGGGTATTCATTAAAGGAATTAGTTGGTAATTGGTTTGAGTCAAGTGTTTGTATGTGAAATCCTTAGGATTTCCAATCCTCAACTGTTTTCTCTATCAAAGTTTCCTAAGTTGTTTACTGTCCCATTCTTGATTTATTTACTTGCAATTAATTAGTCTAATATCAACAACTCAAAATTGTGACCGTTCAGTTAATAGATCTTATAGTTATTGTGATACTTAGTTCCTAGTTCCCTGTGTTCGATACTCGTATTTTTGTACTATTACTTGAATTCGACCCGTACACTTGTGGTTAGATTTAGGGGGTGTGAACCCGCCTATCAAGTTTTTGGCGCCGTTGCCGGGGAACTAGTTGTAACTGATAGCACTACCAGCTATAAGCACTATTACATTGAACATTTTTTTTTACTTTTGTTATTTTATTTCATCACTTTCAATTTTTGGATTACTAATTCTGGTGACTTTCTGTTTTAGGTACTAATTGGTTTATGCCAAGGAAAACCCGAGGGGAAGGAATCGAACCACTCGATCCGGAAATCGAAAGAACCGCCCGTCGATTACTCAAGGAATCAAAAGTTAAAAGGCAATTGAAGATGGGTGACGAAGCTCCTCCCGAGATACGTCCTATGCGGTCGTTTGCCGATCCGAATGTGGCAGCCGCACGCATAGGAGTCCAAGCACCCACCACTGCGGCAAATTATTTTGAGATCAAGCCGAGTACCATTGTGATGGTACAACAGAATCAGTTTGGGGGAGCACCTACTGAAGATCCCCATGCACATCTTCGTGCATTTGAACGGATTTGCAATACGTTCAAGATCAATGGGATGGAGGAGAATGCGATCAAGATGAGGCTTTTCAGTTTTTCCCTAAAGGGTAGAACTGAAATTTGGATAGAGGGCCTACCATCGGATCAGATCACTACATGGGCAGACCTGAAAGTTGCGTTCCTCCATAAATTCTTTCCACCGGGAAGAACCGCTCAACTGATGGCCGACATTACCCACTTCGCTCAATGGGACCAAGAGACTCTATACGAGGCATGGGAGCGATATAAAGACATGTTGAAAAAGTGTCCACATCATGGGTTACACGGCTGGGTGATTATCCAAACGTTCTTTGGAGGCCTTCACCCGCAGTTCAAGAATGACATCACTGCTACAGCGGGTGGAGCTCTCATGAATAAGACTTATGAAGAAGCAGTCGATTTGATCGAGAATCTAGCCGAACATAGCTATGCCACTCCACGATCTTCTATCAGACCGGTAACGAGTGTTCAAGAATCGGATGAACTGAAGGTAATAAAAGCTCTGCTAGCCGCTATCACCATCCTCTTAAAGGGACGTAGTCCGGACGTGTTCCCCACTTCTCAAGAACCTGAACAGGTTCAATTTTTACAAAACCGGAACAATCAACCGAGGAACGACCCTTTCTCGAATACCTACAATGAGGGGTGGAAGAAACACCCTAATTTTTCATGGAGTCAACCTCAGGGCCAGCAACAATACGGTAATTCTTCTAACCATTCTAATTCTTCTCAATCTAACAATGTTTACCGTACTTCAGGTTTCAATCAAAGGAAATTCGACGAAGGACCATCCATGGAGAAGAAATCGGGGCTGGAAGATATGATGATGAAGTTTATGACAAAGATGGACAGCACAGTTGGAGAATTAGCAAGCACAGTGGGTACAATGAAAGCAGCAACTGATCAGAACACCGCCTCCATCAAACTCCTTGAGAGGCAAGTGGGGCAAATCTCTGAAGCCCTACAGACCCGAGCTCCCGGGACATTCCCGAGTCAGATTGAAAGAAAACCAAGAGAAGAGTGCAATGCCATTTATCTGAGAACTGGCAAGGAGATGATCAAGGAGGCGAATGTTGGGTTGAAGGACGATTGTCCTAGTGATATGGTTGATCGGGAGAATCCGAAGGAAAAAGAGGTGACACCTCCATCAAAGCCGGGAGTCAAACCATTTGTGCCACCGCTACCATTTCCAAATCGGGTGAAGACACATAAAGATGAAGAACAGTTCAAGAAATTCCTTGACATCTTCAAAAGGCTGCACATTAACATCCCCTTCGCAGAAGCACTTGCTCAAATGCCAACATATCTTAAGTTCATGAAGGACATCCTATCCAAGAAGAGGGCAATCGAACACCAGTCTACCATTGCACTTACTGAAAAGTGTGCAGTGCGATCATTCAGAACAATCTTCCCCCGAAGCTTAAGGATCCAGGGAGTTTTTCGATTCCTATTCAAATTGGGAATCTTAATTTTGATAAGGTGTTATGTGATTTAGGAGCTAGTATTAATTTAATGCCTCTTTCTATTTTCAGGAAACTTGGCATGGGGGATGTGAAGCCAACATACATGATACTTCAACTCGCTGATAGATCAATAATGTACCCGTATGGAGTGGTAGAGGATGTGTTGATTAAAGTTGACAAGTTCTACTTTCCGGTAGACTTTGTGGTGATCGACATAGATGAAGATGAAGAAGCCCCGTTGATATTAGGAAGACCCTTTCTGGTCACGAGCAAAGCGCTGATAGATATGGAGGAAGGAGGGATGACTTTGAGGGTTGGCGACGAGAAAGTTATGTTCAAAATGTTCGAGAGTCCAAGATATAGAGATGAAGAGGAATCCGAGAATCAAGGAAAGCCGAAGGAGTGATCGGAAGGAAGGTCGAGCCACGACCGAAACCAAGGCGCTGGGTGGGAGGCAACCCACCGAGGTATACCTTTTCTTTTATTATTTATGTTTTGGAGTGTTTTTATTTACAAAAAAAGAGAAAAAAGGAACAGAGGCATACGCGGGTTACCCCGCGACTTTAAGCCGCACGCTAAGTCGCGGGTGTCCCTGGATGGTTTTCGAAACAGTGGGTCTCGCGGTAGGTCCCGTGGCTTATAAACCTCGCGCTAAACCGTGCGGGTCCCCATTACTTCCTAAGTTATTCTTGCGCAGTGTTGTTCCGTTCTTGCATGTGTCGTTTTATTTGCTTTGCGTTCTTTTTCTTTATGCTTTGTTTTCCTGTGCTTTTCTCTCCTTCTTATCCGATGTCTCTCAACTGGTCGCTCCATATCCTTTCAAGAGAATCTCCTCCGTCCGGGAAAACAGGTATGTTCTAACTCTGTATGTAACGAGTGGTGTATGATGTTGTGTTTCCTTATTAGTTGAACGAGATGCAACAAACCTAAGTTTCACTTAGGTTTGGGGTGCCTCATCTTTTCAACATCTACACACTCACTTTCACCCGTGTGCAAACCTCGGTTTCACCGAGGTTTGGGGTTGGCTTTACTTGACAAACCTAGGCCATGGCCTAGGTTTGGGGTGGCCATATTTGTTGAAAACGTTAGTTTGGCTCTTTGATGTTTCGTGATTAAGACTATGTCTTTCCTGTATGATAACTGCAATAACTACACAACAATACTTGTTTCATCTTTGTATCGCCTGCACCGACACTTACACATTGGGGATAATGTGTGGGTAAGGTTTGGGGTTGCCCAATCGGGGCCACGTTTATGCACGTAGATTTCCTACACTTCTGAATGTTTAGATCATATTAGCTAAAAAATTTATTTTGAATGATTGAGACCAACCATTGTGGGAAGAATCTTGTGATAGTAACGTGACCATTAGGGAAGGACCGGGAAAAGACATGACTAGGGACATTAGTGGAGACCACCCAATAGCGAGATTTGAGCCTAAATGACGCATTTCACTTCGAGGGATCTAAACACGAAATTCATATACACTTTTTCGAAGTCCTTGTCGTGATTATAGAGTGATCTCGCTATAATATTGCATTAAGTAGCAAAGACGACCATCGGGATATTGGGTAAGGGTAAAGTAGACCATATCGTGTGGACCTTGAGAGATGATTCCAGGCATTGTGTGTATTTTTAACCCATTTGTTATATATCGTTCCTTTTGACCCCTTATGTGTGTTTCCATAACCCAGTTTGCAGCCAAACACTCACCACTTGTTCATTTCATACCCACCATTAAACCCTAGCCAAAAGCCTTAACCAACCCTTATCCGAAAGTGTGTCAATCAAAAGCAGTAATGAACAGCAGAAGATAGAGCAGAAAAGAAATAGTACAGGCCAGTCTGGAAAATAAATTGGGTCAGTTTAACCCAAAAGTTAGAAAAGAGGGCCAATGCAGCCCCAATCAAATAAAGAGGGCCAATGATGCCCTACAAAAAAATAAAAAAAAATAGTTTATAAATACAGTTAGTTAGATAGTATTTACAGCAGCTAAATAAGAGAGTCAAAGCGACTCCAGTCGTGACAAAGAGGGCCAAGTGATAGACAGTGAAGTCAAGAAGTCCAGAACTGCTAATGGGTGACACACCGAGGACTTTTGATCCGTCTACCCTTCGTTTCTTAGCCATAACCCTAGCCCCGTTACAACCCTTGTAAAGACCTGGATGATCTTTTGGAAAATATGATTAGGGTATGCGACCACTTTTACCAATAGTCCTTGTCTTGCTCCTTGGCTCCCTTCTGAGATCAACTTTTGGGACAATTGTACGTCTTTCATTAAAGTTGTCATGTAATTTTCGAGTATTCTTGTACCTAACTTCCTTATACATGACAACATGTGCGACAACCTAGGTTCGAGTGAAATGAGAGTATCCCGTGAGGTAGGGTTGAGGCGAAATTTTTTCCCTAGTATGCTTGGACCTAGTACAACCTTAATGTAATCGGAGCAGTCACGAGTTCAATTCACAATGGAAGGCCATAGATCAAACAGAATAAGAATGAGGCGAGAGTGAGATAGGCATTCACGGGTATGAGAAATCACCAGTGCATTACGTGGTACCGATTGAGAGTTATGCAGTTATTATTTTCACTGATATATGCTTTATTCTATTTTATCGCTAATTTTCTTGAGGACAAGCAACACTCGGTTTGGGGTTGTTGATAACGCCACTTTTTGGAGTTATTTTCGGTCCTCAAACCAATGAGATTGGCTTGTGTTCTAGCAAAAAAGCGGAATTTTATGGTTTATCTAGTGAAATGTGCAGGTAATCTAAAAGACAGTAATCATCGAGAAAAGAAGCAGAAAAGAGTCCAAAAGAGAGCCAAAACGAAGCCCAACGGAAGCCCAAGATCCAAGCCCGAGACCCGCACCCAGATCCGCGAACCAAACCTGACCCGGTGCACTTCAGAAACACGCGCGACTTTCCACGCGGCTTGAAGCCACGGGACAAGTCGCGTAACCCCCTGTTTCGTTTGCTATAATTGATGCTTTCTGGATTTTAGG
The DNA here is from genome assembly GCA_033807775.1 of Saussurea involucrata. Lineage (NCBI taxonomy): Eukaryota > Viridiplantae > Streptophyta > Magnoliopsida > Asterales > Asteraceae > Saussurea > Saussurea involucrata. The sequence continues at coordinate 67,719,360 of CM066321.1, read as the reverse complement.
TCATTATCTCGATACGTGCGACGGTGGGCAGCGAAGGGGCAATTTTCAAAGCACTTTCATAGACTTTTGAGCCACGATAGAGGATCGATTGAGGAGACATTCATCACGTGAAGCGGATTAGAGACGAGAGAAGGGAGTTCACCATTACATTCTTTACGCTTACGATCACCATGTTTACACATACTTTTTCATCCCCTTTTCTTATGTTTTTATCCACCACCAACATGAACTAATCTTTAGATGTTGGGGGTTGGAATGAATTTGGTTTAAGCGTATGAACATGTGACTTGAGACTTTTATCAGCTTTTTCCTATTTTAATGAAGCATGTGATTTGGATTTTAATGCTTTTGTGAGTTTGGCCAATTTACGTCTGATTTGTTTGTTAGCAATTAAGTTCGAGAGAATTAATTGTTACTTAGAATTAGAATTGCATGCCTAAGGTGAGAAATTGGATAGAGATATACCAAGTAAGCCTTAGTCCCATTATAATCTTGATTTTAATGTGTTTTGAATTCCATAGGTTGAGATCGAGAGATGAAACTTGTGCTTTCAAGATAAAACCCGTTGTTGTTTGAGAAAGAACAACGGTGATTTTAAAGATTGGGTATTCATTAAAGGAATTAGTTGGTAATTGGTTTGAGTCAAGTGTTTGTATGTGAAATCCTTAGGATTTCCAATCCTCAACTGTTTTCTCTATCAAAATTTCCTAAGTTGTTTACTGTCCCATTCTTGATTTATTTACTTGCAATTAATTAGTCTAATATCAACAACTCAAAATTGTGACCGTTCAGTTAATAGATCTTATAGTTATTGTGATACTTAGTTCCTAGTTCCCTGTGTTCGATACTCGTATTTTTGTACTATTACTTGAATTCGACCCGTACACTTGCGGTTAGATTTAGGGGGGGTGTGAACCCGCCTATCCTTCACCAGGCACTACATCTGTGGATCCCACCAAATCATTAAACCTGGCGGCAGCTCGCTCTTTGATCAGTGATTCACCGACCACTAGATCCATGAAGAATCTAAAAAAAATCTGCTTTTTGATCAGTGATTCGCTGGCCACTAGATCCAGGGATCCCACCTTATTCTCAAACCTGGTGACTCGGTTGATTGGAACTCCTTTAGGCTCATCCTGCATACTCATTCTGGCGGTCCCAAGTCCTGCTTCCACCAAGAACATTTATTCCTTGTAAGCGTAAAACTTCAGATTTTAAGGCCTTTCCACTACATAAAAAAACTTGAATTAGATCTACGAAATGATTGACTCAAATAGATGGTCATCATAAGCTATTTCTTTTCCTCCTCTTCCAGTTCTATTAATAAAAAGGCCATCACGGACCAAGATCCAAAGGGATCAATCTTTTACACCGATGTATCGTACTCTCTCGACCAGGTTATCATAAGAAAAGACTGTAAAATCTTTCCTAAGTGTTATAAAGAGGGAAGGCGCGCTACAACTAACATAACAGCCTCTTCCTTGCCCCCCTAAGAATCCAAAGGTCACCTTTGGATGTTGTTGTGACGCTTTGGTTACGAAGGTTATCGGGGTCTAGGTTTATGGATGGATTCAGTAATCGAAAGTCCCTCCAACTCAATCAATATCAACAACATGTCGTGACCGGTTAGGCTTGGTTGATTTTGTCAGAAAAGAAAGTAGGTTTCGGGGGTTCATTGATTAGTACACCCCCGGTGCTGGTAAGGTCGCTACCGTGGTCGTACGTCTCCGGGTTGCCGACCTATCTTCTTTCTGAGATTGACCAGCCAGCTGGGTTGGTTTGGCTATTCTTTTCTATTGAAAAGGAGCCAGCTGTCAGTTCTGTCCATTTCACCGATAAGCAGGCCGTACCATCGAAGAGTGTCATACTTTGCATGATGTCATCTAGATGAAAATCTTATCAATATGAACGAAGTTAAGGCATACATTAAAGCCGCCAATGTCACTGAAGCTACTGGGGACCTATACTAATCCAATGCCACAACATCAAGGAGGACAAGTAACCACTCAGGGACCTATACCGGTACAAACTAATCCAGGACTTTCTGCCAGCGCTAACACCATCCGAGCTTGCACTGCCGCTCAAAGAGATATGCCTGTGAGACCCTCTCAAGTTCTTTAATTCGATAGAGGTTCTGAGAATTCAAAAGTCCGAATTCACTTTCTTTGTCCCTAGTAATCTCAGTTCCAAAAGCAGACGAAATCACTATGGAACCGGACCTCCTCGGTGCCGCTTAATTCATTACCAGGAAGAGGCAAATTCGCTTTTTTAGTAAGCCCTATTAGCTAGTAAGGGTGGGTTGAAAAGGTAAAGAAGGAAGAAGAACGAATGCATGGGCAGGTGAAATGAGCTCTTTTTTTTAATCACCTCGTCACCTACTAGTGAGCCGGAAATCTTAGGGACGCCTCTCGTTCCTCTTCCCCCATTTGACAACCGTATCTCGTTCGGATGATTCTCTGAAACCCCCTTAACTAAGAGATAGAAAGGCGAAGGGAAGTTCGGAAAAGCCTAGCAGACGGGACTATCAACCCCTTTCTATTAAGACCTCATCACCATCCTTACCCCCCTACGAAAGATTTAGCCCTATTTATAAGAGGAAAGCTCTCAGGTTCCACATCTTAAAGAAGTGCATGACCAGATTGGAAGCACGTGGGTTCATTCGCAATGGGACAACTCACCCAACCATGATGCATGACAGAAGAGATCGAGCACAAAATGGAGTTTCCCTCTTGGGTGAGGCTCACGTCCAGAAAGAATCTTTTTCAAGACTTTATCTCCTATGTTGACCTTTCTCTATATTACCTTATTTTGGAATTCACTTTAAAGCCCCTTTTCTGGTAGACCTGGGCATGTTCCATGGCGCGAAGTCTCTTCTCATCTAATAGCTCTTTGGGGATATATAAAAAATATGCTCTCTATCATCCACATCTAAATCTTTTTCAAGTTGGGCCCTGATGTTTCAGGGAATGGCGGAATCCGTCTCTAGCAAGTACGCAACTGGCCTTAAATTGTATCGAGCTACAGGCCCTTCTCATAAGATGTTGTAAGCTACGGGCCTTATTCGACGAAGCTTAAAGCAGACATCAAGAGCTAAGAAGGGGGCCAACAAGCCCCTTTGAAGCTAATGCCTTAGAAGCTACAGGACATAGAAGCAGGCCAACAAGTTGATTGAATCTTTTCCAGTCTAGAGACTGGCGGATTACCTTCGAAACAAAGGATTGAAAATTTCCTTTTGCTTTGGACAAGATAAGTGGACAGATGAGTTGATAAATACAGGGACTGATAAGCTAAGCGAGGCCCCCCTTTGAGATCTCCCAACCTAAAGGCTTTATTCAGAGGTGGGTCTTTCAACCACTTACTCTTTCGATTTCGGTGAAGGGTGCACTACAAGAGAATCGGTACTAAAGATATTAAATGGGGGATTTTGCCGATATTGAGTCGACTATAAACTATTCATCATGCTTGGAACCATCGTTGTGTATGGGAAAGAGGGCTTCTACCTATGCTTGGTTGGGAAAAGGGTGAATGGTCCCAAAAGGGACGGGAAAAGCCACTAGAAAGAACGGGGGGTCATCCACTCCGTCGTTGGGTAGTCCACTTTATCCGTGACTTTGAGTACAAGATTTCCGGGATCAAGAAACTAGCAAACAAATATGCTCGACTGGACTCTTTTCTCGTATGCCCGGAAAATGGAATTTTGGTACAACTCCACTTGCTGCAAAGCCTTTATTTCTCGTCCAAACACTCCAGATATGCGCTTCCCTTTACTCCATAGGGCCGAAGCCATATTAAGTTAAGAATTAAGAAGGGCTTTTTTTATAGAGAGAGGGTCAGGGGAGATCTATATTGCTTACCACAGCTCTATTCCCGACTTGAAATCCATAGCGGACTTTAAAAGAGGATGAACATTCCCGTTCTATAGGTAGCACTGCCCCTATTAGAGAAGGGTGAGGTCCCACTTCCGTACTTCTGATCTGCTAGCACTGTGAATTACCTTAGACCTACGCAGCAGGAACGAGATGGAGCACCTACTCTACTGGTCGTCTGCTCTCTCGAGGTCGTCCTTATCTAGGTACAAAAAGGACATTACGGGGTATCTCCAAAATTCGATGTACTTCATGCAGGACACATCTCAAGTTTGCCAAATCTAAAAACCATCGCCTTTGCATCCAAACACTTCACGGCGGCTATGATCAGATCCAGTGTTGGTTCACTTTTGACTTTATCCTCCACCAAATCTTCTGATCTCATGTTCTCAATGATGTTAAGCAGCTCCTGATCGCAGCAATCATGCCTTCGAAGGTACATTTTTTTCATTCGGGGTCTTACCTTGGGGATAGACGATGGACCCGCCATTCGACATGATGCAGCATTTTGAAAGAAAATTCCATCAAATCAAAGGAGTTGACATTTCTTACATCTCTTGACACCCTTACTTTTAATAGGGGGCCTTGCCTCATGATTTTCTTGGCAAGCATTTGGCTGTTGACGTGTCCTCCGCACCCACTTGAATGAGCTTGTTCAACAATGTGTGCTCCTTATTTCGGAAGGGTGAGGGACCTTTTGTAAAGGACATCTCCCAAGATCACAAATCGTCAGGAAAGTTCCCTTCGGGCTCTCCTCTGACCACGAGTGGCGTACTCCGGTATGAACCCGTCTTGAGGTAATTGTAGAAAGAATAATACCATGGTTCCCATCGTCCTCGTAATCTTCCTCGTCTTGACTGGTGATAGTTCATCATGTTCCAACTCCCGATAGTATTCATCCAAGAAGATAAATGAGTCTCGTTCGGCGGAAGGGCTCTCTGTGGCTCGGATGTCGATGACAAGCGACTCTGTGCTTCGGTGTACTAGCATGTGTACTAGAGCGGCTGAGTATGAATTTCATAAGGGCTGGCGAGTCAGCCAAGCAATTTTAGATTCTCGGAACATGGGTGAAGGTGATCTCCCTAAAGCGCTTGATCAGGTCAATGGCAAGTTCTTGGTACGATATGAGTTGGGTCTCTTTGGTCTTCCATTCTCCTATACCTCTCTCTATAAAAAAAGCCTTTCCCCTTTTCATAATACCCACGGTAAGCATCCTGCTCTCGATCCAGAGCTACTGCTTCAACAATCAACTGAGCTTAGGAAGTCAGGTTAAGACGTTGACTTATAATTGGTCTTGCCCGAGGAGATGAAAAAGAATTAGGGCTTGGTTTCTCAATTCACATCTATGAGCGATGATTCCTCTATCTCTTGCTCGCTTCGATCGGACTCTGGCAGCTTAGGGAAGAATGATGGCTCGCTAACCAGGCCCCTAAATGACCGCTTAGAAGGCCTACCTCTTTTTTTCCCAATCTCTCACTCGCTCATCACTCTCTCATGAAAGATTGTCTCTCCTCTCCCGGCGGCTTTTAGTCATGTCTATAGCCAGTTGCTAAGACGATTCCCACTCAAGCTGTAATACCCCGGGTAAGTTCGTTAGTTAAATTCTATTTCCGTTAATTTTAGTTAACTTTAAAATTGAATGTTTAGGGTAAGTTTAGGTGAATTTATAAGTTTAGGGGTGTTTGGGTCATTATTGAATAGTTTAAGGTCTAAAATGGTAAAAGTGGTTTAATATTACCATTAGGTATTCAGATATTTTCAAACACCAGAAAATATCAGATTAGTGTGTGTGTGTGTGTGTGTGTGTGTTTTTGGAGATAAGAAGAAGAAGAAGAAAGAGTCTTGTGGTTAGAGCTTCAATTGGTGTACTTGGAAGTGATTTTGAGGTATGTTCCTTTACATTTTATGTTTATAATTGCTAGTAGATAGTTTCTATCGGAGTAGAATCATCGATTTCATGTCTGGGGTTAATTCCAGTCGATTTCTGGGTAAAAGTTGGTAAACAGTCAGAGGTTTCCGGACGAGATGATAGTGTCCGGTAGTTTTGGTTAATAGTGTCCGGAAGATGTTCTAATGGTGTCCGGACGAGTCAATTATCCGGTAAGTTCCTCTTTTTATGGTTTTTTCGGATGGAATTAGATACCGGATGGTATTCGGATTACCTTGGTGTCCGGATGTTGTCCGGATTGTTTATGTTGTCCGGGAAGTTGTGTTGTTTGGATTGTTTGTGTTATCCGGAAAGTTTTGTTGTCCGGATTAGTCATGTTGTCCGGATAGTTCTGTAGTATCCGGAAACTTTAGCTGTTTGGTCACTTTTTAGATTCCAGATACTTTTTGAGTATCTAGTAACTTTGTGTTTTGTCAACTCTTGGATAGGATATGAATGAGGACTGGAAATACTGTGGACTCGACTTAAGATCGGGTTTGGGGGAAACATTTGAGGATAAGAGCTAGATAGAGTTATCTAGAGTTCTTAGCCTACTAGTAAGTCATATGTGTTCGGTTGGTAAAGAAGTAATTGTATTTAAACTATTTCAGATTCTGTGAATTCTGGGTGAAAGACTGAATCTGTTTGGGAAGGCTTGGAAGCATTTTGATAAGCAAACAGGTGAGTTTTATTTTAAAATGTTTTCAAACTGGAATACATATATGTGGATTGAGATTGTGATAAGTAGTGTAATAATGTGCATATGTATGAAATATGATATATTGAGGTGTATATTATGTTTTCATGAGCATTACACTACACGAGTGCACGTTGGTCGGGCTTAGGACCGGTGGAGTTTGGTTGTACGGAGGGACAGCGGTGTTAGATGTATATTAGTACAGCGAAGTAAAATGATTAGTTGGCTCGCAACCAACTAATATGGCCATGGGAATGAGACAAGAAAGTACACAATGCATGAGTCATAATTGGTATTCATATTTGTGTTATGTATATGGTAATTGTGCAAATGGTTTTAAACTGACAGGAATTTTCTCACTTAGACCACTAGGTCTAACCCTCATTTTGTTTTAAAAATATGTAATCCAGCTCATGGATCCAGTAAGAGCAAGTAAGAAGAATACTCTGTGAATAGCTTTTGGGAAGACTTATGTTATGAAGATCAAGAAGTGTTTTGTACTTATAACTTTGTTGTTAGTCATAATGTAAGATTAATTAGCAAAAAGTTTGTAATGAAATGCGTATTATGGTTGTAAAGACTAAGGGACCGGACTTGTTATATGATGTATCTTTTGTTATGAAACATTGTTATGAAATATATGTTATTTGTTGTATGTTTGGGAATCGGGTCGTTACAGATGGTATCAGAGCCCTAGTTTAAGGGATTTAGGTATTCGGATCCATACCTAGACTTAAACTGCATGTGAAGTAGGATGTCCCTAATATTTTTAGAACCTTGGGATATTGAATATAAAAAGGTAGAAAGAACATCATGTAAGGTAATTTCAAATTACATTTGGCCAGTGTAATCATGAACTTACAAGTACATGTTTGAATTGGAAAACCTTATTATATGGGGTATGTGCTTACGTGTATATTAACCTTGTTGAAATCAACAGAATGGCAAGTGGTACTCGACTTACAAATAGGGAGGAAGAAGGAAACCCTAGTAGAACAAATCCAACAATCGGGATAAGGGGAAGGGGTGGAGAACGAGGCAGGGGCAGAACGGGAGGTAGAGTTCAGTCTCAAGGCACGGAATTTGTTACAAGGGACGATCTGACCGCCGAAATGGGAAGACTGCAAGCAAATATACAAGCCATGTTTAACCGAACTCGTCATACTGAAACTGAAATACCAGATCCTAGTCTGGAAGACGAGATGCCCATTACACCTACTGTCATACAGGTGCCAAGGAAGTGTGATTACAAGATGTTCTTAAGCTGCAAACCTCCAACCTACTCAGGGGAAAGAGATCCAGTGACGGCTATGAGATGGCTAAAACAAATAGAAGCTATCTTCAAGACCAGCAAATGTGCCGATGAAGATAGAGTGTTATACGGAACGGCGATGCTGAAGGCAGATGCTCTATATTGGTGGGAGGCTCTTATTACATCAAGAGGGCCGGACGTGTATTCTACTTTTACTTGGGAAGAATTCACCATATCTTTCAAAATACAGTTCTGTCCTCAAGCAGCAGTTAGACAACTGGAAGAAGAATTCATGAACCTGCAACAGGGGAGTTTATCGGTTAGGGATTATACTGCTCGTTTCCTGGAGAAGTCTCGTTTTGCAGAGTACTATGTTGCCACGAAGGCACTTAAGATGGAAAGGTTTATCTTTGGGTTAAAGTCAGAAATCAGAAGTCTAGTGATTGCAAAGGGACCGGAAACCTTCTCATCCGCAGTAGATGCCGTGGAAAATGTGGAACGGGATAGAGGAAGAGATGCTGGTGATAAGAGTACTGGAAAAAGAAAATGGGAAGGACCACAGTATGATCCAAAGAAGTCCAGATTTCGGAGATTTGATAGTCGTACACCTTTCAGACCAGCTGAAAGACCTTGTCCAAAATGCAACCGTATTCATCAAGGAAATTGTCAAGTTGATCCTCGAGTTTGTTATAGGTGTGGAAAGACCGGCCATATTGCTAAAGAGTGTCGAGTAACTCGATTTTGTTTCTCATGTAATTATCCTGATCACATTCAGTCTGATTGTCCACGGGGGAGAGTACAGCAGGGTGGTACGTCAGTTAGACCAACGGGTTTTAGGCCAGTAGTACAAAAGCCAGAGCTACCAAGAGAAAGGGGCCGGGCCTTCTAAATGACAGCACAAGAAGCAGAAGAAACTCCTGATGTGGTTACAGGTACATTTCTAATAAACTCTACACGTGCTAAAGTGTTATTTGACTCCAGTGCAAACCGATCATTTGTGTCTCCTTCTTTTGCTGCTGTTATGCATTTAAAGCCTAAAGTGTTAGATCATGCGTTAATGGTAGATACTTCAAATGATAATCAAGTACCGGTTAAAGAGGTATTTGATAGTTGTGTTATAAATATAGATGGGTGTGGAGTACCTATTCAGTTATTTCCTATAGCTTTTATTGAGTTTGATGTGGTAGTGGGAATGGATTGGTTAGCCGAAAATCAGGCTAGTATAGTTTGTGATAAGAAGTTGATTAATGTTGTCTTACCTGAGAAGGGACCGGTAGTGATTTATGGAGACCGTAGAAATCATCAGTCTTGCCTTATCTCTTTGATGAAAGCTCGTAAATGTGTTAATAAAGGTTGCCCGAGTTACTTAGCTTATGTAATAGATACTAAGCTAGAAAAGAATAAGTTGGAAGATATTCCTGTTGTTTGTGAATTTCCGGAAGTTTTCCCAGAAGATTTGAATAGTCTTCCGCCCGTTAGACAAGTAGAGTTTGGTATAGATCTGATTCTTGGAGCCGCTCCTGTTGCCCGTGCACCGTATCGTTTGGAACCTCCAGAGATGAAAGAAATGATGACGCAACTGCAAAATCTTTCAGATAAGGGCTTCATCAGACCTAGTTCTTCACCATGGGGTGCACCGGTTCTGTTTGTGAAAAAGAAGGATGGTTCGATGATAATGTGCATTGATTATCGGGAACTGAATAAGCGCACGATCAAGAACAAGTATCCGCTTCCCAGAATTGATGACCTCTTCGATCAATTAGTTGGAGCTTGCTATTTCTCCAAGATTGATCTAAGATCTGGTTATCATCAACTGAAGGTCAAAGAATAAGACGTTCTGAAAACTGCTTTTCGCACAAGGTATGGTCACTACGAATTCTTGGTGATGCCCTTCGGCCTGACGAATGCCCTAGCTGCCTTTATGGATTTAATGAATCGGGTATGTAAGCCATATCTCGATAAATTTGTTATTGTGTTTATCGGTGATATCCTTATTTATTCCCGATCTAAAGAAGAGCATGCACGACATCTTCGTTTGATTCTGGAGTTGTTGAAGAAGGAACAGTTGTATGCTAAATTTTCTAAATGTGAATTCTGGCTACGGGAAGTTCAATTTCTTGGGCATGTAGTTTCCGAGAAAGGTATTCAAGTTGATCTGATGAAAGTAGAGGCAATTGAGAAGTGGGAACCGCCGAGAACGCCAACCGAAGTACGAAGTTTTCTGGGTTTAGCTGGCTACTATCGAAAGTTTATACAAGATTTCTCTCGTATTGCTACGCCTCTGACCAAGCTGACTCGAAAGAATATAAAGTTTGAATGGAAAGCAGAACAGGATGAAGCATTCCGAATATTGAAAGAGAAACTCTGTAGCGCGCCGATACTATCACTACCTCAAGGTTCCAACGACTTTGTTGTTTACAGTGATGCTTCCAAATTAGGATTGGGATGTGTACTAATGCAGCGTGGGAAAGTTATTGCTTATGCTTCTCGTCAACTGAAAGATCATGAACGACAGTATCCTACACACGACATGGAACTTGCAGCAGTTGTTTTCGCGCTAAAGATTTGGAGACATTATCTCTACGGTTCTAAATGTCAAATTTTTACCGATCATAAGAGTCTCCAACATCTTTTCGATCATCGGGAATTGAATATGAGGCAAAGAAGATGGTTAGAACTGGTGAATGACTATGACTGTGAAATTCTCTATCATCCGGGAAAGACAAATGTGGTAGCTGATGCACTGAGTCGTCAAGAAAGAAGTGGAACAATAAAAGCCATTGCACTACGAGCTGAACTTCTACCTAACATCTTTGACGAATTGAAGAAATGTCAAGTAGAAGCCTTTCAAGAGGAAAACTTGAAACCAGAACGGTTAGTGGGTATATCAGCATCACTCGTAAAAGATGATCGTGGGTTACTGTGTCTGGGAAACAGAATTTGGGTGCCTCGTCTGGGTAATTTACGTGATCGAGTTCTACAAGAAGCTCACCAATCTCGTTTCTCTATTTATCCAGGTACGAATAAGATGTATAAGGATCTACGACAATTTTACTGGTGGCCGGGAATGAAAAGAAGTATTGCCCAGCATGTGGAAGGTTGTACCACTTGTAAGAAAGTAAACATTGAACATCAAAAGCTTTTTGGTCAGTTACAACGTTTAGAAATACCTATGTGGAAATGGGATCAGATTACTACAGATTTCATCATAAAGCTACCAAGGACTCCGAAAGGATTTGATGCCATTTGGGTGATTGTTGACAGATTGTCAAAGTCAGCTCACTTTCTACCAATAAAAGAAACCTATTCGTTAGAAAGACTAGCCAAATTGTATATTGACGAAATAGTAACTCGACATGGAGTTCCAATCTCGATTATTTCTGATCGTGATAGTCGTTTTACTTCAAGATTTTGGAGAAGTTTTCAAAAATAAATGGGAACGCAGATAAAGTTAAGTACAGCGTATCATCCTCAAACTGACGGTCAGAGCGAACGAACAATTCAGACTTTGGAAGATATGCTACGGGCCTGCATTGTTGATTTGGGGGATCGTGGGATAAGCATTTGCCATTGATTGAATTTGCCAACAATAACAGTTATCATTCAAGTATACAAGCAGCACCGTTTGAAGTTCTGTATGGTAGAAAATGTCGAACTCCTCTGTGTTGGAACGAAGTGGGAGAGAAACAATTAGCGGGGCCAGATATAGTTCAGTTAACCGCGGATAAGATTACTCAGATTCGGGAACGATTGAAAGTGGCTCAAGACAGACAGAAAAGCTACGCTGACCGACGCCGAAAACCGTTAGAATTCCAAGTTGGAGATTTTGTAATGTTAAAAGTCTCACCTTGGAAAGGAGTCATTCAATTTGGGAAACAAGGTAAACTAAGCCCAAGGTACATTGGACCGTTTGCAATTACAGAAAGAATAGGTGAAGTATCATACAGGTTAGACCTTCCGTCTGAGTTAAGCAGTATCCACAACGCTTTTCATGTCTCAAATTTTCGAAAGTGTTTAGTTACGCCAGATCAGGCAGTTTCTCTACCAGATATACAAGTTGATGAAAAGTTGAATTACGTAGAGTAACCTGAAGCCATTGTAGACAGTAAAGTCAAAGTCTTGCGGAGTGGTAAGGAGATCAAGCAAATAAAAGTTCAGTGGCGACATCATAAAGGGCAGGATGCTACTTGGGAATCGGAATCAGATATGAGAACTAAGTACCCGTACCTCTTTGCCTAACCGAATTCCGGGACGAAATTCTTTTTAGGGAGAGATGATGTAATACCCCGGGTAAGTTCGTTAGTTAAATTCTATTTTCGTTAATTTTAGTTAACTTTAAAATTGAATGTTTAGGGCAAGTTTAGGTGAATTTATAAGTTTAGGGGTGTTTGGGTCATTATTGAATAGTTTAAGGTCTAAAATGGTAAAAGTGGTTTAATATTACCATTAGGTATTCAGATATTTTCAAACACCAGAAAATATCAGATTAGTGTGTGTGTGTGTGTGTGTGTGTGTTTTTGGAGATAAGAAGAAGAAGAAGAAGAAAGAGTCTTGTGGTTAGAGC